>JBAIAA010000381.1:0-1200000 GCA_037893245.1 Crossaster papposus | reverse complement strand
TCGCTAAAATGTCGGTTTCAACAGGGTAATAACAGTAATAATTGGACTTGGACATTTTTCTGGAATTGCTATAATTTTACTGTTATTACTCAAGTTCCCAATGTAATGACCAATTCAAGCCTTTCACCATTACCCACATTACCTGTATTATCTTGTTGTTACTCGGTAAAATGTCGGTTTCAACAGGGTAATAACAGTAATATTTGAACTTTTAAATTTTGCTAGAATTGCTACTAATTTTACTGTTATTACTCAAGTTCCCAATGTTATAACCAATTTATTCCTTTTACCAATACTCGATTTCACCCCAGAAATGGCGGCCATCTTAAATGTTCAAGTGCCTAATATTCTGTTTTGGATATTCCAACAACAGGGAGACCAAACAGATGTTAAATGCCAAGTTTTGTGCTTGTAATGCCATTCTATCCATCCGTACATCAACATTTCGGTGATATTTGGCCTTCATTGGCGGCCATCTTCAAAAATGGCGGCCATCTTGGATTTTAATTTGGCTAACGGGGTTTTTGTATAAAGTGACCCAAAATGAGCATGTGTGCCAATTTTGGTGCTTGTATCACTAAATGCAATATTATTGTAGTAATCTGCAGGACTATAGGGCATCAATGTGTGTATGTACACCGCATGGTTAACGTTGCGCTATACGAAATCATTGACAACTCGGTCTCCGCGGCATGTAGTGCGGGCGGCGTCAAAAGTATCTCATCCTCGCAAGCTACGTATAGCTAGCCAGGGACGCATCGGTTTTTTTTTTCGGAGTTGCACAATAGCTGTTAACAAGGTATAACCATACCTGCCGAAGCAATCATTTTTGAACAGCGGACTTTGTATCGCTTATGATTTTAACGTTGAAAATTCTTTCGAGATAAAAAAAGAAGGAAACAAAACCAATTTTATAATTATCTTTTGCTGATTGTACGGTACAAAATCAACATTTTATTCACAATTTAAAGTCGTACGCGGCCTCCGACCCCCCCTCCCCCCTGTCGTACGCTTTGTACGACCATTAAAATGTTGAAAACTTTGGACGGCCCCGCCATAGGTATATTGTTAAAGTGTTAGATATCACCTCTCTGTACATTGTACGTACCAAATTATGTGCTTTACAAATAGGCGAAATCTCTTTTTCAAAAAGTGACCAACTTAAAACCTGATTTTCTTAAAACCAATGTGCAACTCCCCGTGGCCAAATTCGTATCTTCGTGAAAACGCTGAAAATATGCGTCCAATCAGTTTATTAGTAAATTTTAACCAAAATATTGGTTATTTCGACTACTATTTTGGTTAAAATTGACCAATATTATTAGTTGGACACATATCTACCAATCAATCGGTTATTTCAACAAATCTGTTTTTAGGGTGTAGATTTCAATTCAATACTATCCAAATTTGCAAAACAATATCAACTACTGATCTTGTTCCAGGTATTCGTTAGGAGTTCTGGCAAAATTAGTGGGAACTGGGCAGATGTTGAAATAAGGCTTCTCTGGTATTATAAAATAGGATAACATTCTCCTTACATTGCTGTCTCTTGCATTTCAATTGGACTTTTCAAGAAAAAGTTGTGGCTGTTTAGAATTGGCGTTTATCAACATGTCGCAAAATATAAATATTAAGAAAAGGCCTTTAAAGTTTTTAATTGTATCCATGTGATATGGAAAATGTCCATTGTTTCCCCTTTAAAACACTGTATTATACTACTTCCATACTATTTCTCAACAAAATATGTTTATTAGGCATACCAAAGATTACATAATCTATAAATCTGAGAAGAATAAAAATCATCCTTTTATTTATTTTGCAGTTTTTCCCACTGTGCCCTGTTTCGTCTCATTTTGTCAGAACGCTTTACAAAATGTGTTGTGTCCTAGCAAACCGCTTCTAACCAAATTGCATTTCTTATTCAGAACTGGACACCAAATTGACCCAGTTCATCATCGGGCCGCCGGCGACCACGCTCTAATTGGCTCAACTTCTCGAATAAAATAAGTACCTAAATAATCATCTGAAGCTCATACACAATAAAACCGTAATTGTACAGGGAAAGTCCTGCATGGCAGTCGGGACGCTAGGACCGTCCTGTAAACAAACAGTGGCCTTTTTTTGCTATTTTGGGGCTTTTCCTGTAAAAAGACGGGGTATACAACATGAACCCAGTACGTTACTAAAATTCGGCTAGATTGACACAAAGTAACTTCAGGTTAAACTTATTACACATATTACACACTAACAATAGACAGTAGATAGTAGATAGTGTACAAATGCTATGATAAACCTGCTAACCACAAACATGTCTTGATTTGGTTTTATATTCCAATTTTCATGCCATAATGAAGTCACGCTTTCCCATGATTGATTTCAATATTTTGAATACGAATAGAGATCTAATGCGATTATAAACCTATGCTTGCCAAAAATTGTATCATGCAATTGTTTGAATAACCACTTTTAAGTTAATTAAAACTTAAAATAATTTATTGCCTCGAGACAGCTTGGTATGCAGGGGTCTGGCCCAATTCCCCTTTCCCACGCTATATGGAGGTCACCGGGTAGTTGGGACGCTGTTTTATGGCCCCGAGTTGGGAACAAACAATTAGGCCTCCTTTATCTACGTTGTGGTCAGAGCTATAGCCCCCCATTCATGTCGTAGCAGTGATTGCGAGTAGGTTGAAGAAACAGTAGTTATCAGTTTTTGTATTTAATTTCGAAGTTTTTAATACATGTTTGCATAGTCAGAATAATCGTGATTCGCAATTCGTCTACCGTAGCCATTCCTTAATTTTCAAGTTTTTCACGCTCTTGTCGAGTTCAACTTAACCGACCGGCATCAATTCTCGCCGAAAACAATGCCTAAATCCAAGAAGCAAGCGGTTGCATCTACATCTGGAAACGCTTCAGAGGAGAGAAAAACACGCGGCAGACCCCGTTCTTCACGGTCTGGTCGAAGCCTTGTGGCTGATGGTGTTGGATCCGCACGACTGGTGCCAGCTGTGGATGCGACGCCGACTGTTGTCGTGCCTCTTGCCCCGCCGACGTTCGCTGCCCCTCGCCCTGACGCTGCCGCCCCCTTGGATCTGCCCAGTGCTTATGCACCGCTCATAACTTCGGAGTTTGGTGAGTCCACTGTTGTTAATAATATTGTTCAGATGCCGGTAAATTTACCACCCGCTCCAAACGTAATTTCCGTTACATGTTCCACTACGGCCAATACTAGCACTCATTCTTCTAGTCTTGCGCCTGTTCAAGACTACACCCCACTGACTAGCGTTTGTGACGATCTGGGGATGGGGTTTCCTAAACATATTCAGGACAAAATTTGGAATGGGGCGTTTATTGAATTTGGTTCTCTAATGCGGCCGGGCCATAGCAATACTGGCACCCCAAATGAATGCGTGTTTATGGTCGGCTCGCCCGATTCACCCGCTTGGCAAATTCGCCCCCACGCGGCCCAAAATGTGCGTATAACGTCTGTTGAGCAATGGACCTCGGCATTATTAATTTTGCGTCAATCTATTTGATGCGTCATGGAAATCGTGCTAGGCAACTTCTGAAGTATGCGGATACTTTTTGTATTTAATTTCGAAGCCCGCCACCTACCCCCTGTATACTGCCACCTGTGTAATGAATAAGTTCAATTAATCGTGGTTTAGCTGCCATCAGGACCCAATTCTGGAGTTACAAAATACTCGGATTGTCGGGTTTGGTGTTATTTTGGTAAATGGCTAAAACATGATGGCGATACCATTATTGGTTTTTCGTGAAGTGCGAAGACATGATGGTATGGGCGCCGTTATCGGGTTTTACGTTGTTTTGGTAAATAACTCAAACATGATAGTGATACGTTTTAATGTCGCGATCGGTACAGCGCTAATTATTGGGTTTTCGTAAAGTGCAAAGACATGATTAGTGCTGGCGCTTTCATTGGGTTTGATGTTATTTTGGTAAATAACTAAAACATAATGGTGATACCATTATTGGGTTTTCGTAAAGTACGAAGACATGATGGTATGGGCGCCGTTATCGGGTTTTACGTTATTTTGGTAAATAACTCAAACATGATAGCGATACGTTTAATGTCGCTATCGGTACAGCGCTAATTATTGGGTTTTCGTAAAGTGCGAGGACATGATTAGTGCTGGTGCTATCATGGTGTTTTATGTTATTTTGGTAAATAACTAAAACATGATAGAAATACGTTGTAATTTCGCTATCGGAAGCAAACTTATATACTATTGTAATATACTATTGTTATATACTGTTGGTTTGAAATAATAATATGTTTTGAGATCAACCTCTGGCAATAAACTGCTCCGGCCTTTCGATACATAAAGAAAATAAACTCTTTGGGCCAATGCCTGAATAATTTGTCATGTGTCCTGTCGCATGGGGTAATAATAACACATTATGGTAAGGAAAGTGCATTTTTGGTCTAAAAACCAGAATTTAACATACTTGTATGAACAAAACATTTCCTCCGTCCTGATTGGTCAGTTGCTGCGTAATGAGATCACTGTAAGATAACAGTAGATTTATCTGTAAAAAAACACGTTGTTGGTGTTGATGTATATTTACACAAAATTGTGTTTTTTTAGAAAGTGATATTTTAAAAATGCATATCCTCTTTGTATAAATTATCGTTAAAACATGAAAACTATACGGATGCGTGATATTTTCTAGGTCGCAGTACCGTAATTTTACGTTCAAAATCCGTGAACTAAAATACGGCGATGGTTTGTTTGTTTACAGTGCAGTATTCAAAAGCGGTTCCTGTATTTTTTTGTCTTCCAAGTGAGGAGACCCCAGGCTAAATAAACCTAAAATGTTTCATCCCTGAGTACTCTATGTAAATCTGTCTGGGTTGTCTCTCTTTGTTTTTTTAAGTCGGTGTGAGTTATTGGCAAGTTTAACGTTCAATTTGCGCGCGCTTCTGGGTACAAATGCCCCACCTAGGAATCATAGGCTTTAAATTAGCGTTAGCTACACTGAGCACAGTGTTAAGACGTTATGTTTTTGTCGCCTACAAACTCATCAATTATTCCTAAACTCAAACTCAAAACACTCTAAAATTCAAAAATGTTCAACATCACCCTAATTTGTCTTCTTCTACATTTTCTTTCATTTTTACCTTTTACCTTGTTCTACTTTTACTGAAGACCCAACGCGCTATGGGGACCCGGAAATGTCCCCACTACTCGGTCTGTTTTTTTCCAAACAAAAGAGCCTGTCCCCACAACTAGGTGGAGGCTCGTACACACCCACAGGTGAAAATCAAATGAAAGTATTGTTACATCATGGTTGTCTCGTTTTCTTTGTATTTGTGACTCCACACATGGAAGGGCCAGTCACCTTCTTAGAGCTATCAGCATGACTCGACTACATGTGCAATGTGTTCCAATACTGGAGTTCTTCATGGCTAGAAAATGGTGTATGTAAAACATTATTATTCGACCCACTCCACAAAAAGGGGTATTATGTACATTGTTGGAAGGCCCACAACGTAAGCTTTCTCCCCCCCCCCCCCCCCCCCCCCACCCCACACACCTCCCCCCCCCCCCCCCACTCTCATTGGTCATCACCCCCCTCGCCGAAACAGATTTGCGCCACTGGACACAGGGATTGTGGAACGTAGAGACTAGGTAACGTAGTGACTGCGGAACATACGCACCCCTTTAAAACAAACTCTTTGATCAGTATTTGCGCCGGTTACTATTTTTATATAGTTTATAATGGTAAACTCTACCTTTAATTAAAGTGCACTCCTTGTACAGTGTAAAAACTGTGACCCAGCATTCGGGTTCTGTTTCCCTAATATATCAATGGCCAAGAATATCCCAATTATTTTTCTCTCCATATTCACCAACACAGATTTGTTTTATTAGCAGTTAACAATTTACACCGTTTTTTCTTATTCCTCAGACGGTTATTTGTAAACAATCAGCTCTTTAAAACCAAATCACGTATCACGTGGCGATGTTAGCAAAGTTTCGTACAAACAGAGTCTTGCTTTGTAATCTACCCAAAGACGCATCCAATTTCTTGTCATTCCCCTTCGCTCTTTCCCCCACGTAAAAGAAGCCAAATCCACTTACCCCGACTCCTCTCCACTCCGAGTAAGTTCCCACTTACTCCGTCTTACAGGACAGGAGAATCAACGTCATTCTCCCGTCTTCCTTCTAAACACCTGGACAAACTGATCCCCTCTCTGCCCCACCACAAGAAGGATAGAGGAAGTGAAAACAAGAGAGACTCCCCAATACGTCAAACTGCGTTTCATCAGCACCTTATCGGCCTAGTCCCGTCACGTAGCAGATTGCATTAAGTCGGGCTCTTGTTAGCACACTGTGTCGCAGTCACTATCGTCCTCTCGTCGTATGTCTGGATCCCTAGACGGCTGTACCATTTCAAGAGGCAGGGTGGATCAACGGGCTGTTTATATAAAAACAAGTACAGGAAAAAAAGGAAAGGCATTATAAAAAAAGCAAATGCTTCCGTTTGCAAGAATACAGTTTTACTGTTCAGCATTTGCTAACTGAAGAAATAGTAAAATGCTTAATACTTGCAGTTGATTACACAGCCTACAGTGATGGTTTATAACAATACAATATGTATTTTGCGTATGTACGGCCACGCGCAAGGAACAACCTAAAATGTTTTTAATGAAATCAGAACTTCAAGTTTTTGCAGTCATGCTGCCCCTTGCAATGATTAGCCACCCACGTCTTAAAATACATGACATGACAAGATTCATTAATAAAATACATTAAAAATCACAATCACTGGAATATTACTTAAAAACCTGTCGAAAATTATACGTTTTTAGTGCTGTCTTAAAAGAAACGAGAGAAGGTGCATTTCGAAAGAAATAAGGAAGTCTATTCTATACACTGGGTGCCGATACTGAAAAATGCACGCCTGCCACAGTGTTCTAGTTTATAACGAAATTGAACTAAGCGTGTTTCAGTGGAAGAGCGAGTGGCTATATAACTTTTTTCGAACTGTCAACAACACGTGTATATACGCCTGACATTAATGGCATACCCGCGGTGGACGTTTATACACGCTAATATTCCCGTAATGCCGCGTTGACGTGGTGAGTGTGTATACACGCTAACTGTTGACCAATGAGGAGGCAGCTGTAGCTGACATGTGTAAACTTAAAGGGTTCTAGAAATGTGTTTTGTATTAGTTTAAATGAAAGATTATAACTAATTGAGTGATTTTCACTTTATAAAAGTTTAATTTTGGGATAATTAATATGAGAAAACAATTAATAAAGTGCTTTGGGGGACCGGCCCCGCCCCTAGAATGGTAGCTTATTAACATGTAAAATTTGCATAATTGTGACGTATGTTCGGGAAGACTTCGACGTCGCGACCAGCGTGCCCGTGCATGCATGCATCATGTGCCACGCGTATCGATGCAAAATCATTCAGTCGATGGTCGACTCAAGTTATTGTCAAAGGAATTGTCAAGTGGGATATCTTCTTCAGATGTAGAACCTGATGATAGTGCGGATATTTCGTCCGATTCTGTGGAATATGCGCTGCCCGGCCCCGAACTGTCGTCTTCACTTCACAACATCTGCTGCGTGCGTACCCGGGCCGCGTGCATGGCATTTCGCATGTACATGTACATGTACATGTATATGTACGCGGATCGCATGCTACACGCACGCCGTGAAGCGGCATCGTACGGGGCTTATCTAGTGTCCAGACGTATTGTCAGGTACCAGACTATAATTTTGTTTCTTTTGGGGGGTTGCCGAATGTTCGTCACGAACAGCGCCACCATTTGTCAGTGTTTGAACATGTTAATGAGGGGGCCAATTACATTTACGGTGATTAATCCCAATTAATGTCATTTTATACCATTTTATCACCCCTGGTCTTGTTACTTACACACCAAGGCACATTTTAAATTATTAAACAGCAATTCTCCTCCAAAGGTCTGCGTAGAAGGGCAGTACCCAGTGACATAATGCCAGGCATTATCTTTACTAGGCCATTTCTATGAAGTTTTAAGGCGCCAGCAGTTTTCCTACTGGTGTTTTTTATTATTGGTAATTGTCTTGTCTTGTTAAATTGTCTGAGCCTGCAAGTTGAAACTGTTTAAAGGTCAAAATTGCCTTGAAGTTCAATTGTCGTGTATAGTTTAGTGGAGTCTGCCATCCTAGTACACAAATTCCCATTGCAAAATTTGCGTCAGGCATTTCAATTGATACAAAAATCCACTTTACTTGAAAATGACAGCATGCAAGGTTTCAAAATTGTACAGAATGCTTGGGACTATTATTATTCTCTTACAGCCAAGTAAGGTTAATTGTTTTTAATAACTGGATGAAGGGCACTCGGATAGAGCGCAGGGCTGATATTCATAAAATCCTGCTAAGCTACTTGGCTGCTAAAATGGCCTCTAGTTGACAGCTAAGCCAAGTTGGAAGCTGAGTGATATTCATAAAACGTTGCTAAGCGTATTGATTGCTACGTTGGCTGCTAACGTTAGAGTTGATCTGGGGTGTCTCTAATTCACTAGTTGGCAACTACATCGTTTGTTACGGGGCTTTTTACGTTGGATAACATGGTTTTGGATTAAGATTTGAGTTTTGAGAGCATATTTTTTGTAGATCTTTTAATGTTCTATTGGTTGTGGGGAATCGAGCCCCATGCTGGGTGAGGATAACTTTTCAAGCATCTTTCTTCTTGCGATTGGTGTTGACATCTTTGTGCTTACTCACAAGAGCGTTTTTCAATTCATCAATCTTTTCCGCTATAAATAAGTATTTTTTCTTCTTCTATCACTATCACTTTACCATGTTTACCTAGGCCTCATGTATCAAATGTATCGCTATTCCTTAAATAATCTAGCTGCCAACAAGCTGGCAACATTCTTAGCAAAGTTTTAGGAATACGAAATTAGTCGGTAACCACGGAGCAGCAAACTACGGATTTAGCAGGCTGCTAAGACTTAGTTGGCTGCTAAGTTAGCAGGCTTTTGTGAATATCGGCCCTGATTTTTCATATTTTTGTTCAAAATCCACTAGGTTCTCAGCTTTAAAATGATGTATTATTTACATATGTACACCTACCCCATCTCCTGTGCGGGAAGGATTTAGTGATAAACCCTGACAACCTAATTTTGAGATAAACAGCTTTGAATTTAAGAAAAGCGTATTATTTCTGTAATTGTTTCAAAAATCAAAAAAACCCAAAAAAACTTTTGGGTGACAGATTATGTTCAAATGTAGGGAAATTGTAGATTAATAGTTCATGATTCAGAAAAACCCAAAACCTCAAAATGGTAAAATTCAACCCGAAATGACTTCACGAGTAATAAAACCCATTGTGCGTCGTGAATGTAGTCAACGGGCAGAGGAAGTAATTGATTTCAGGAAGCCAGACTTGATTTCCCGCCATCAATTCTCCGAAGAGAGCTCCTTCAATATCTTGTCTGCAGTCTTCCTAAACTCATGGGTCTGCCACAAATACTAACTTGTGACATGCCAATGTCATACAAATTAAGATATTTTGCAAAGGGCACTTGAGCTACAAAGAAAGAAAACAATATAAACAAAGCAAAATATAGAAATTCAGATTTCTTCTTGAAACAAGAGCGATCATAAGATGAGGGAAAACATATCAACCAGACAAAAGAATTTCACAAAGCTACATAATGAGGAATAAAGCTATTTACATAGACTTTTGTTCTACATCTGTAGGAACAGTTATTGGTTGGAACAGGCAGAAAGTCGAGAGTTACGCTCAAACGACTGACCTAACTTGGGTAACCATGCTAAAAAAAGAGCCAGTGGAACATTTACCATGAACATATCTACAGAGCAGACTGAGAGCCTTTTCGAATCGCTGGCTTCGTCTCCGTCTCTAGGCTCCCAACTGCGGGAACTACAGCCACATTCTGGTGCCTTTTGTGCTTCAGAGACATTCAGTCGATTGATGTGAATCTAAAAGTTCAAATATTTTCATTTGCTTCCATTTATCTTTGCTTCTCAGTGATTAGAGAGTCAAAGGCGAAGCCAGAGCCGAAGACGAAGCAAAGGTTCTACAAAAAAACATGTCGCAACAGATCCCTTATGAGAGAGTGGTTGCAAGTCTTCTCCAACCAAATGAACAATGCGTTTCTGTACTATCTAATAAAGATAAGTGAGTGACAAACAGCAGCCCCAGCCTAGCTATGAGAACACTCTCAAACAATGGGTTAGTTAAAATATTTTGTTTAAATGTTAGCCAACAATGTGTACATCGTTCAAAGTTGACCAATGTTGGGTACATTTTACCCAACGTTGGGCAAAATCTTTAACCGATGTTTGACCAACTGTTGTGTTGTTCAACTGGTAACCAAACCAACAGTTGGTAAAAACATTTGGGTAAAGATTTTGCCCAATGTTGTGTAGAATGTACCGAATGTTGGTCAAATGGCAAAATTGTACACAATGTTGGTTACAATTTTAACAAACTTGTTTAACCAACAACTTTATAACATGTTTTGAGAGTGAACAGTTCTCCATAAGAGGACACATAGTTGTCTTTGTATACAAATATAAATAAAAATGTATATAAATGGTGCTGGGTACCACTACACTACTGGACATGAAATGGATCATTATACAAGTACCAGCGGCGCACAAAATGGTTAAAGCGCACGCCCGCTTTAGAACGCGTGCAGCGTGCGCGTGAAGCAAATGTCGGGATTGGAAGTTGTCCGCGCATGCGCATAGGAGCTGTCTTTTTAAGGGACGTCGGTCATTTGACAAGGATTTATTTTACACGGCGGTTTCGCGAGCATCCTTTCGCTAGCAGAAGATATTGTCGTAGGTCTTGACCTTCTACAACATTTTTCAATGTTTGAAAGAATTTCTCAAGGGACGTCGGTGACTCTCACTATTCACACGAGGGGCATTTTGTAAATTTTCTCAAACATTAGGAAAATCTCTCAAATCTTGAGAGTTATTTTTGTGTCGTAAATGGTTTATGGCACGGACAAGCAAACAATTATAATGTCGCCCTGAAAACAGCGGTATGAACTGATGTACGCGCACAAATGTATGGGGTCAAGGGGCATTTAAAATCACAGCGCGCACGCGCATGACTGCAGGCCCAGTCTATACTGGAAAAGAGGATTGGGTCCACTGATCCACTGACGGATTATTGCCCATTTTGCCGTGCAAACGCTTGAAGTCGGCGCGAACGAGAAGTGCAACATGGCGGACCCAGGACGTCACTTATGTGAGCCAATGAAATGTCCAGGTGTAGAGGTCAGTGGATTTACTATGTACATTTGTTATTTATAAACATTACGTCATACGTACCTCTACACCTGGACATTTCATTGGCTCACAGAGTGACGTCGTTGGTCTGCCATGTTGCACTTCTCGTTTGTGCCGACTTCAAGCGTTAGCAGGGCAGAATAAGCAATGATCCGTCCAGGTGTAGAGGTAAGTGATTTAAGTCCCAAACCCGCGCTTACTACACTCTTCGTTTCATTGTTGCTTCATATGTGTAGACGTGACTGTTTTCTAGTGCGAATTAAAAAACCTTTATCGATTTGCCCTGTTGACCTGGTTTGATTGCTTGGAGTGCAGTGGCACTCGTAGTATTCAACTCGGGTAAAACGCCAAGTCCTGGATAATTGCATCTGTGACTGTGAGTGGATTTAATCAGGGATGATCGGCTGATGAATTGGCCGGCCCTGGCCTATAAGTGTTCGGGAACATGGACTATAATGCACTTTAATTATATTACATTCTGCAGATCCGAAACACTTCAAATATGTTAACACCCTTCTTTACACGTCATTGTTGGCATCGTTCAATTATTTACAAGACCTTTGTACTAGGTATAAACATGATCGACCTTGTTCTGTTTTAAATCTCTATTTTAAAAA
Source organism: Crossaster papposus (assembly GCA_037893245.1). Classification (NCBI taxonomy): domain Eukaryota; kingdom Metazoa; phylum Echinodermata; class Asteroidea; order Velatida; family Solasteridae; genus Crossaster; species Crossaster papposus. Next base: position 1,188,084 of record JBAIAA010000381.1, on the reverse strand, counting down.
TATGTAAATGGAAACGTTTGATGTATCACCATTGTTGTATGTGATCAATTCTTCCAAATAGGCACTTGGGGAGACAAATTAGCGTAAGTTTGTAGGTAATAAAGACACAATGGCACTTAGGGAGACATTTCAGTGTCTTCCTAAGTGTCTAGCTACCCTTAAAAAAAGATATTTGGGAGTTATTTTTGTCCTAGAACGACAAATTTTGGTCTAAATAGCATAAATCTCGAAGATCTTGGAGAAAAGGGTTAGGCCCTAGTAAGCAAGTTAGGACTGTTTTAAGTTTGTGTACATGTACATCTCTATGGGATTGTCTTCCTAAGTGCCTATTTATTATTATTATTATAGGCCTAATTATTATTATTATTACTATTATTTAATTTCATTTAACATCCAACGCGCGAATTACAGGATTGATAAGTGAGAAAAGACAATGAGAAGAATTAAATATCTAAGGGTACCAAATATTTCATCATCAACCAAATATATTCGAATAGCTCTTTGCCAGATTGTACTTAGTCCATATTATGTATGCATATCATAACTTATTGGTTAGTAATTTCGAAAATTGTGTCTTATATGCAAACCTGAAGTCCAATTGAAATCAAACTTGCACGCAATGTTGTAACTTTATGTCATGTCAAAGGTCAATTAAAGAGGTCAAAGGTCATTTGAGGTCAATTTCTAAAATAGGCTTGAACGGTAAAACGTACGCTGTAGGTCATATATGCAAAATAGAAACTTCCACGTGGTGGTAACAAACTGAGGTCACAGGTCATTTGAGGTCAAGTTGTAAAAGAGGGTAATTGTGAAAGTAGATGAGACTCGTGGTTCACCTGAGAACCACCCTTGTTTATGGAAACTGATTTGATTTGATTTGATCCTAGAACATCATGGTTGCCTACTGTTCGTAATATTGTGATTTTATATTTCCCAATGCCACATCAACTGGATACGTGTTTTTTGTTTGTTCTTTTAGCTGTTTCTTTTTTGGACCCATTTGTTATCATTTCCCTCTCTCATTTTGTGCTCTTAAAGGTATACATTACATCATGCATTGATTTTTGTGTAATTTTCAGCAATGGAAAACAGTTCTGAAAATGAGACTTTACCATTCCTTAGTTTGTGTTAATACAACGAGGCTGTTTTCTAAACCCAGACTCGTCTCCGTTTTGGCTTTAATCATGCAGTATATATGGTGATGGAGCTGGAGGTGAACCCAACCTGGGGTTTGGAAAACGGCCTAAATATGTAATTTTGATCTCCCAAACTGCGTCCCCCCCCCCCCCGGTCATACGTATACTTGGCTATGTTCTCACCCCTTCATGCGTCTCTACATTTTCCATTTGTCAACCTCTACAAGACCATTTTCTTCTGAGGCATCAATGCTCGCAAAACCATTATTGTTGCCGCAATCACGACTTCACGCTGTTCTTATATAAAGGTCCAGCTTAGAGGGAGAGATCAGAGACGCTCATTAATATTCCCAACTTTATTAGTAATTAGACATCCCTCCAGTTATCCTGGAATAGTGTCCCAACAGTGGGGTAAATAATTGACGTGTTAAATGTACGATACACCATTGTTAATTGCTTGAATTATCAGGAATGGGTAGATTTTGGTGTTGTATTTTTAGGTAAATATTGTTTAACTGACCTGTTCGAAATTTTACAATCATTGATTCCAAGAAAAAAAAGCAAGTATAACGGTGTTCGTTTTCAACCGGCGTCGGACAGTCAGTGTTTTTGTTCTTGTTTTTTTTCGCGATCGCGGTCCGGCAATCGTAAATTTGTAAATATGTATATATTTTGTTACCATTAAATGATATATAGCGCAATCATTTTGCTGGATGCCTAGAATCAATATTTACTTTCAAATAAATAAGGTAATTTTTGCAATAATTCGGTAGAACAAATTTTCGATTTCTACAAATCGTCAGCGTTTTCACGAAGAGACGAATTTGGCCACGGGGAGTTTCAAATTGGTTTTAAGAAAATCAGGTTTGAAGTTGGTTACTTTTTGAAAACGATATTTCGCCTATTTTTAAAGCACATTATTATTTGGTACGTACAGAAAGGTGAGATTTAAAACTTAAAAAAGTATACCTACTAAAGAACACTAAAACAATTAATTGACGAGTAATTAATGCAGATATAAATTCGTCTGTTCGTGAAAATTCAAAATCTACGGGGGTGGCTTTTTGCCTATCGCGTGCGGAATTCGTCTCTTCGTGAAAACTCAAAAACTTGTTTGCCCATACTCGTCTCTTCGTGAATGTATGTACAATGTGTATAAATTGTACCGCGCGTTGTTTTTGCCCTCGAGGCAACGTTATTTCTATCTACGCAGGGACAAATTATAATTCGTCTCTTCGTGAAAACTGAAAATACTGTTTTGGTGAAATTTCCCCCTGTATGATTTTTTGTAATCTTAATGATTCAAACTGATTTTGACAATATTAACCTCGCCAGAATGTTCGTTGCTATCCACTCAATCGATTTCAGCCCCAAAAAAAGAATTTCAAAAACATTATGATTTTGGCTAATTGTTTACAGTTGATATAATTATTTGGTGTTTTCACAGCGTACATGTACTGGGCGATGTTACGCAGAACGCAAGCTGAACGTCCACGTTTCACGTGACACTGGGTAAATGTTTAAAACTGGCCCTTGTGTTTTATCAGCCATTTAAAACCAGCCACGTGACGGGCTCTCGACCAATAGGAAACGATACACTGTACAAGGTGTACGCAGCAAGAAATGGGACCGACTTACTCCACCCTTAGTCCTCCATACCTATACACTCTCTAGACTATTGTTACCTAACAACAACCCCCCCCCCGTTCCATAAAACCTAACAAGAATTATTGAGAAACCACAACATTTCGCAAGCACAATGACCACCTCAAGGGAGGTTATTTTTTCTCTGTCCCATTTCTTGCATCTTATGGTTTAATGTATTTATTAATACCTTAGACAATAAAAAAGACACTTCTTTGCCAGCTGACTTCACAGATTGACAAAACACTAATACCAGTCCCTTATATATCGCCGACTCTTTTAATAATTATGTTCTTCACTAACATTGGTTCTTCGTTAGCAAACACAATCCTGACTAGCGCCCTCGAACAAAGATACTGACAATTTAGGAGACCGCCAACATAGGGCAAGATAGCTCAGTCAGTAGAGCGCCAGTCCGGTATTCCGGAGGTCGCAGGATCGAGTCCCGCCTTGCTAATTTCTTTGGTGAAATGTATGCACAATGTATGTAGTCAGTTTTCCTTGTGGTTTAATTGTGTATCATAAGATACAAAGTCGTATTCTCATTGAGTGATCCCCAAAATGTCGTTTTCCAGGTTGTATCGTAACAGTAGGCGTGATCCCTGGCTGCACAGCATTCTAGATTTTAGGACTTCTCACTAGCGCTCTCGAACAAAGATACTGACAATTTGGGAGACTGCCAACGTAGGGCAAGATAGCTCAGTTGGTAAAGCGCCGGCCCAGTATTCTGGGGGTAGAAAGTTCGAGTCCCACCTTGCCAATTTCTTTGTTAACTTAAATACATTTCACACAGGGATATTCATCTACAAAATTACACACAATCTTTTCCCCGAACAGTTTCTCGTCATTCTTCTCGTCAGTCCAAAGCATACACGAATATAACACCAGATCCCGACACAGTTTATAGGTTTCAATCACCCGCACCTTATATTCTGATTCTACTCTCCGTTTTTTCGTTTATGAAACTCCAATGACAATGATATTATAACAATGCCGTATGTGGGCCGTTTTGAATTGTCTTATAAAAAGGCGCTCCTGTCACAATATGTAACGTAGCTTCCTCTATAGCTACTCTCATTGTTGCCGCATAGTGTTATAGGTGTTATCCTTGTCTTCATTGGAATTGTCTCCTTGGAATTGTCTTAGTTTCTACTGTTCCACCAATTGTTTTGTATCGTCTTTGTTCCCTGCCCCTTGTCCGTTCATTCTTGTGTTCATTTATATAGTATCTGTATATAGCCTGTATTTTGGTTGTCTGTGTCAGGCTGTTCTCTACAAGCATCGGCTTATTTGAACAGCCTCAAACTGTTCACCTCCTTTAATAATCTCTAGTTTACAATTCCAGATGTGTATATTTATGGATATTTCTTTCTGTTTTATCTGAAACCCAACTTGACTTGCTTGTGATAGACTTGCCTGATTGATAGATACAACCCATAGTGATACACATTCAACTCGCCACGTTAGCCAATAGGCCAATCAATTGTAGCAATTCCTTAAAAGTATACGTAGTGCCCAGGTCGATAGGAACATCCAGGGACGCTCACCCGTAACCATGGCGACATGGTAACGCAAGCTCATAGCCGTTCGGATTTGTTACGCGCTAAAACAGCCAGCTGTTTCCAGCGAAACTAGTGGTTCCGCCAAGCTGGCTAGCTGGACACAAAATCGAATCAAACTTAACTGTAATTAAACTAGAGCCAGGCAACAGTATCCGCAAATTTCTTAGAGCTGACACCCAGGGTTTTGAACCTTCTTCTCAGTAGAGAAAGGGGAAACTATTTTTTTGTTATCAATTGCAGTAATTTTAGTGTTACCAAGTGTAAAGTTTGAACTCAGTTGCTTAGAACAACAGTATAAAAAACTTGAAAGCTGTTGGAAAATCAATTGATGTAATGGTTTTTCTCTATATAAATGTGGTTGTGTACGTATGCACTGGTGAAGGGCGTGATGTGACTTTGCATTTTGTTTGCAAGCAAGGTTCTGTCAGCAATTCAAAACAGATGAAAAATAAGCACTTCACTAGCAACGTAAACAATATATGTCAGCGACCGGCTCGCAGCGAGCAAGGCCGGAAATATCAAGTGTGCTATCCAAAGACGCCGGCCTGAACCCATCTTGGATCGAGTTTCGTGCAAAAACAGTCTTGCTCTTGGAACCTACAATTAGACCATGGGACGAAGTCACAAAATCCTTTCAGAAAGACATTTTCGTGATCCCCAACTTGGTACATGATAAAACTTTCACAAATTGATCTTTAGGGCATACCTAACAACGTTTGGGGTGTTCATTTTTGCAAAAGTGGCACTTTGGAGAGTTATTTCACGTAAAAAAATTGATGGGGCGAAAATAACATGGGGCGAGTTGGTTTTTCTCGCCTAGTTTTCATAACAAATTCGCCCCAAAGCCAGTTCGCCCCATACTTTTGTTAACCTAATATTGTATTGACTCAAGCCAACTCGCCTCATAGAGCATGTACATGACAGGAACAAGTTGCCAATGACAAACATGAACTATTACCATCGTTTAAATGTAAATCACTCTTGATGGGTTCCCAGATGGATCCATTTAAGTGTGTTATTATATAATTGATTGATAAATAAAATGGCTTATATTCAATTTCAATCTGCAATGGGTTTTTTCTAGTTTTTTTTTTTGGGGGGGGGGGGGGAGGTGGGTCAATCAGCTCAGTGTTTTGTTTAAAGGGGAATTTTAATGGGTTTCATGCAAGGCGAGCTTGTAATGAAATACATAATAATGAAATACATCAAAAGATAAGATTCACACAATATGTATTGTTTGTCATTTTATTCTTGTCAGCACTAGTACATAAACTTCAGTACTCACTCATTTTTTTTTTTATGGAACATAACTTGCAAAGTGACATTAAAATAAATAGAATCACATGAAAATTGAGAATTAACAAATGAATGTTCAAAATTTGTGGCCCTGTACCCACGTTTTGGTTGCTGTGGTCCAGGAGTGATAGTGCCTGCCCCAACCCTACAGTTTATTTTACAATGGACCTGTAACATTACTGGGAAGCTGAATTGTTTGTGATTAAAGTCATGGTTGTAATAACATTTAAAATTACAGAAATGGTGAATTGTATGCACCATTTGCAAATAATAATTACATTTAAATTTGTGTAAATGCCTATTTGAGTAACATATTTTCTCAGTAAGAGGGATATTCATACTCCATCATGGATGTTTCAGTATGTAGCTCTAATAAGTTTTAACTAGGTTACACTTTTCAATTAGAAAAAGCCTTGAAAATAGTTTCCCTCATTGGAACAAGGATAGTGGAAGTTAACTAAATGAAAAATGTCAGAAAAATGCTCCTGACTTGTCTTAAATATTTAGTCATTTAGTACACAAAAACCAGTTCCAGCATAATTCTCTCAGCTTTCCCCTCTAAAATTAAGAATTATAACAATCACAAAATCACTGAAGTGAGCACATTATTGTTACAATTATTCACAACCCATGCGATTTGGGGCAGATAATGCACATAGCCGGTACGACATGCTTCTAATGTTGGGGCTTAGATAGTAGGCTGGCACTGGATCTGAGTAAACACAAGTCTTCTGTGGAGGTCTGTCATTAGCACTGCTCGTCTCCTAATTAGCAACTGCATATAAGGTTAAATCTAGAGAGAAAAAAGAAGGGAAAAATACAATCAATGAGGGAATTTGGAAATGACTTGTTACAAGAATTTTTTTTTAGCTCGTCACTTGTCCCTATTTTCTTTTCTTTTTTAATGTTGCACACGCTTCCCACCCCCCCCCCCCCCCCCCCCCCACCCCCACCACAAAAAAAATTAATTGAAATAAAATTTCTTTAGTTGAACGGAATTTTTACGATTTGAAATGCAAACTTGCCGTACAATGCATTTTCCTGAGATACCGGTATGGTCTTATTTGTAACCTTGTACAAACAAAAAATTGCTCACACCTAATGTTTTCTCAAACACCCCCCCCCCCCCCCCCCCACCCTTATAAAAAGGGGATAAAAGATAGGTGTATACATGTACTTAGCCAGAGCTGGCTAATTTTTTTTGACATAAACGAGATTTGACGAGCTACATGTATGCGTAGCTAAGTTGTCGTGAATCCAACAATTTCATTTATTAAATTAGCACGCGGAGTTTCTGTAGGCTGTGTCCGGATTACTTCGCTGCGGCTTGAAATTATGCATGAGTCTATGGTAGCAGCTACAACCACATTTTATAGACTCGTGCATAATGCCAAACTGCAGCCAGAAGGCAAAATAGCGGCCAACGTTCATGCTGGATATAAAAAAAATTCGCGTGAAAAAAGATATCCATTTTAAAAATGAATTGTAACCTCGAGTTGAATGACAATCTTTTGACTTTTTGTATTGTATTATTACAGTTCACTTCCTCTTTGGTCAATATCAAATATGTTTTGTATGTGTTGTCGGTGCTGTGCGTGTTGTCGGTTATAGTATGACCCCCGACAACATGCACAGCACCGACAACACATTCATTCCATAACATATTCTACATTGACAAATGACAAAAGAAAGAGTTACAGAACTATAATAACATAAAGCGTGTTCGAATGTGTGGCCCGGGGTCAATATCATAGTTAAGAGAATATGGCCTGTTGGCGTAAATGTCATTTAAGAGCATCAGAATCTTTTTCGGAACCACAAACAAACACTGAGGTGAAAGCTTCACCCTGAACGAAGTCTGAAGTCTAGGCCTGAACGTTACTGCAACACCTACCGGTTCCAACGATTGTCCTTTGTCGTTTCTCTTGGACAGCTGTGACTTGCTCTATCATATTGATGTCCGTAAACCGGGCGTAGCAAGATCGATAAAATCCAACATGTTTCGGTTGTCCGCGGCCGCCTAGCCTGCCGATGCTGAACCCATCCGCTCTCTGCAACGCGGAGTCATGTTTGGCCAGTAATTCTCTCGCTATATCTGACTGTTTTCCCTTCAAACTCTTCCATTTGTCAGCAAACTCGAGGAAGCGAGACCAGCTTTGATTAGAAAAAGGTGAAACCCTGCCTTTGGCTCCAGAATCACAGTGCAAAATGCACATAAATAAAGGCTCGGCGTCGTCTTTAGAAGCCGCCATGTTGGATTGCTGTACACCGGGTCAGAAACTGTGCGTAACGAGAGCGCTGATTGGATGCCGACGGAGATTCACAACACAGTATTTCCGATTGGTCACAATTTAGGTTTAGTCAAGTGAGTGCCGTTTTGTTAAACGAAACTTTGTTTCAGTTTGGGCTTCAGTTATGCAGTTTGGCAATAACGCTGGAGCCAAGTACGGGCCAAAGCCTAGGTTTATGCAACGGCAAGTTTTGTAAAAAAAAAAAAATCGGTCCATATTTTCGCCAAAAATACACCAAAAGTGCCACTTTTGCAAAAATGAACAGTCATTTTTGTATTTAGCAACAACAACTTGAATGAACTTCGATGTTTTCATTTTGTACCAAAATGGGGATCACGAACGAACACAATAATCGCACTCGTCCCATGGTCTAAATGTACAAATAATCCTGGTGCGAAAAACCGCAAATCAATTGTGTCAAATACACACTAAACACCTTGTAAAATAAACTTACAAAGGTGCTACATAATTCGTCGCACTACATAATTCGTCGCATATCTGACGAACCGACGAATACGCGCGAATATGCAGAAACGCCATTCTGAGAAAAACGCATTTAAAGTTGGACACTTTTTACGTGCCCGTTTTCGATGCCACTTTCCCATGTTCACAGTCTTAAGTTATGCAAACTGGTAATTTGATTGTTCAATTATATATTTTACTTTGTTTTTTGTTTGTAAGAGTAATGGTTTGTTTAATTTGTACAGTAAAACTTATTCGTCACTTCGCGAGATAGCAATAAACGTCTTTTTGCCTATTCGCCATGTGAAATTTCTTATTCGTCACTTTGTAAGATAACATTTTGTACTGTACGCGGGTTTTCGCATCACAAATCTTATATTCGTCACTTCTTTAGGGAATATAATACGCGCTTCAGAACGCCATGTTAAAATCTGAGTACTTGCTATATGCTTTAAAATACGGCAGGGTAATTATATTTTTTGTAAATGGAATACAATTCAAATACAACCATACGAAAACAACATTTGAATGATGTGAACTAACAACACTATTTATTTATTTATTTATTCATAAATTCATTCGTTCATTCGTTCATTATAGTTCATTAGAGTATCGTTAAAGACATTTCATGATGACAATTAAAATTATACTACCGTACCGATAAATAATAATAATTCATTAAGGGATTGAAATCAAACTAATTTTAGGTTTCTACTGCATCTGATTGAATGTGGCAGTTCAACCAGAAATTGTGTGCATGCGTTGATTTCAATCATTTCTACAGCATTGTAAGTTCTTTTTCTGCATTATGCCTTTCTACATAAATTTATATCTGTAATACATCAATCATTTAATCTTATGAAAATTACAGGGTTTGATAAAGTAAAAGTAAAATTCAAAACAATTTTTTTTTTAAACACACTATCATACTGAGGTCTGGAAAAGAAACTTCACTCCCAAAACATGTATTAAAATTATTTTGGTTAAAATTATAACCAACAATGTGTAATTGTTTCCAATTTGACCGATGTTGTCATTTTACCTAATGTTGGTTATGTTTAACCAAATTTAACCAACATTGGGTAGGTGTACTCATCAATAATCCATTACGTTTTGAGAGTGTAGAAACTAGAAACTAAAAAATATGTTATAATTCTTCCACCTGAGTACTAGAGGCCTAGAATCAATGTGAAAGTTTGACTGCTTTGTAGAGTCAAATTTGAATCGTGGGTTTAGGATTGTATTTGATTGTTTGGTTCAGTGGGGTAGGTCTTTATAAAACTTCTGATGCTCAGTATGGTTAACCACAGGAGTTAGCCCCTCGCAAAGATACATCAGATCAGTGTATTTTGACCGAGAAAGTTTTGGGGCATCATCTGAATAAGCTGGACTAAGTAAATCTGACATTCTTGACTCGTCTGATGAACGACGACGTACAAGTTTAATGGTATTGAAATCTTGATCCAGGTGCGAATGTTTGATGTACAAATTTCTTGGGGAATCTTGTCTTACTTGCAACTGTTTCAATTTTGTCCAACACACATCATGCCCTTCTTCACTTTGTCGAACCCTAAGGACCCCGATCTGTTCGGAATACTCCTTCAAATCCACAACGTTTCCTTCTGGACTTGTTTAACTGAATAGGGAATTTTTCTAGCTAGAGAAATGAGAGTAACTAGTTGAGAAGGGACAAACATGTCACCACCTCGCTTAAGGGCTCTCTCTACAGTGCTGTGGACGGAATCACCCTCGTTTTGACCGTGTGAACTTTCAAAAAAGTACAATGTTATCTTTTTTAAATGTTTTGCTTGCTGCACAGACCTAAGAAGCATTGATGCGACAATATAATTCTTGTTTTGCCCTGCTCAACCATCCGCGAAAAGAGCAACCTCTTCAAAGCCACGTTTGTCTGAATCTAAGAGAAAATCGTTTACATAAGACGCAATTTCGTTAGAGCCTCGTCCAGCTATACCTTCATGCCATAAGTAACATCTACATTCCCTGGTGCATAGATCAAAAATAGTGAAGTTGTAACACGACAACCTACGTCTGTAAAATATCTCGCACCTGTTACTTTGGGGGAGGTAAATTACCTTTTGGAGGTCAAAGGTGGCGACTCTGAGCTTGCTTGTGCTATTGAAAGACTTATTTTTCAGTTGTTCTTTTATCTCCCTTGCTTTGTTTTTCTGTTGGGTGTGGTTATCATATTTTTCTTTTAGCTTTTCCTTTTGAATCTCATCGCCTTTGTTATATGAATCGCAAAGACCACACAGATCTTTCTTCGGCCTATGAAAACTAAGATTCATTTTTCTAAACACCCTACTATAAGTGATATATGAGCCTTTATGGCTGGTGTTTTCAGATGTGTACATCTGATACATCTTGCTTACTGTCAGGTCTGAAGCTAAATATTGCCGGTTGTTGTTCTTCCTGCAGTAATGGGCTTCAGTACGTGGGAATCGGTTAATGTGTGCCTTCATTGAACTGACAATGTCCTCTGTACTCTTCTGGCGCTCCTGTTGAACTCCTCCCCTATTTTCTCCTTCCACAATACCAAAGGAATTCGTTTTTGCGAGAGCAGTTCGCACCTGTCTTTCACTTATGCCTAGTGTACTGAGAAACATTGTACGGCACACGGGCACTAAGTCACCGTTTTCATCCGGAAGACAGTATTTCAATGTTCTTTTCTTTCTTTCTCCATTTGTTTTTGTCGGTGAGAGAACAGTGACGTGATTGGAAAGCCATGTCCGTTGTTCATGTAAGTTCCCTGTGTCAAAGTATGCTTCTTGCAACGCATGACGGTGGGAGGATGATATTGAACCACACTTCATTGTTTTTGAGCAGGATCCACTACAGGCAGGTTTAAGACCCCTTCGCCCTGGCATTTTACTGTGGGACTTGGAAGATGTATATGGCAGTCCATGATTACTTAGTTCCTTTGCACTTTGAGGTTTCAGGACTGGATTATCAAGACTTTCGCTCAATTCCTGCCGGCGCTCTCTTTCTACAGTGAAACTTTCAGGCATCAAATCCGATTTATTCTCTGATGACGAAGATTGTTCTGTCACAGTGCTTGAGTTAAAAAGAGGAAGAAATCCGCCAAGATTTGCCTCATCGGTGCTAAAAAGATCAATGATTGGGATATCATCAATGTTAATGATATTTTCTTGAGTAATTTGACCATTTTGTGTAAGTCTTGAATGGCTAATGTCATTGTTGGGAGAAAGAACCATTTTATTGTGAAGATGGCAGGGGGAGCTTGACTCAAAATGATCAAAACACAGTAGGCACATACATGAGATGCATGCTGCCCATACTTCTTGCTCACAGTCAAATGTCTCGCACCTTTGAGACAGGTGTTGGTCTTCATTAGTCATTAATACATCATTGATCTCTACCGCATCAGCTGATCGTTTAGTCATCAATTTTGTCAATGGAATGTTGTCTTCATCATCATCTTCACTACTGATGTCCTCCCGGATACCATCAAAAGTGACGACCCTTCCATGCCACCACTTCATTTGTGGCTGCCACCACATATAAACTTCAGATCCGGCACTCAGAGATGTGGGGCCGTCGTGTTCACTCCGCAGTTCGTCAACAGCAACGACATTTTGTGAACCATCGTCCCACTCTACCAACACATCGGTTCCTTTGCAAGGATAGCTGATTCTGTGAATGAAATATGTAAACAAAGTAACATTGATCCTATACATGTACAAAATAATTTAAATAAATACTCTTCAGAAATATAACCACCGAGTGCAGGCTCGATATACTGAAGAGTATACTTTTGAACTGTTGACTGTGTGCATGTACACGATTTAAACAAGAAAGATAATATTTTAGACGAAAGGTTTCAACTTGGCATTGTGATCAAATGCTTCTTTTACTGGAATTCTTCTCCTTACATGGAGCAAAAAAATAGTATACAGTTGACGGTTCGAACCTCTGCCCCCGGCTCATGATACTTTTAAAATGCAGTGTCACAACACTCTACACTGTCACTGCAGTGACGTCACTTTCAATTTCTTTTATTTATATATTATGACATGACATGATTTATACAAGATATTGACAATCTTAACCAAACAAGTCTTAGTCTGATTCAATTTCCCAGAAATATTTAGTGAGAAAAATCTAAATTATTATCTTAAGGATTAACATACTAATAATATTAAACTAAACCGACACAATTTCGCAATCGCCATAGGCTAGGTTAGGCTACGCACTGGAGGCCTGCAATTTCAAAGCCACTCTTTATTAATCGAATGTAAATTCAAGAGTCTTCACAAACTTTGGCAAAATAACAGTACATTGACATGAAGCAACCTACACAATAGGGTTGTGGTAGGCCTACATGGAGCCTTCTATGATAACGTCAGGCAACTAGCTAGGCCTAACTCTTATCAACGTTAAGCACAGATTGAAGGCTTATGACACGTAATAATGACAGGCCTAAATCATCTGTATACGACTACGTCGCGGCCCGAATCGTGGCGCAGCTGTACCTAGCCTAGTACGTACTCCCTTCATTTAAAAGATATATAAACCCACAAAACAATTAATAAAGATATGCTTACCTCGTTTTAGTCATACTTCATTTAAAGTTGCAGTGCTGTTAGTTACAAAAAAAGCTTACGGAAATTATAGCGCGCGAAATAGAAATTTCCTGGTTCCCGCACAGGCCGTTTAATTATGAAGACGATTATGTAGGTAACCAACGAAGACATGGATATTCGTCGCTTCGTCTGATAATGAGGCGGCGCTGTTATGATATGAATAAGTGTCGAATAATGTATTCGTCACTTCGCAAGATAACGTCGAATCATGATGCGCCGATTCGTCACTTGGTGGGTTTCAAAACTACAAAAATGAAGTGTTTTTATGATTTAAAAACCCAAAAATCTGAAAATGTGAAGTTTTTTAACCATAATAGTCGTTTAATAAAAAAACCACCAAATTGGACCAATCGTCACTTCGCCAGACATGCGACGAATTGGTATCATATTTTCATAAACTTCATTATTAACCTATCTTTGAAAATTCTCACAACGCCTTGATTACCAGTCTTGGTAAATACGTGCGCTATATAAGAACTGCATATTATTATTATTATTATAACGTCAACCAATGCAAAAAGTAAACTTCAATATGCAGTACTCTTACACCACACTGGCCTATGATAATTGAAAAGTATTTTGTAGTACTGTGTAACGAATGCCGAGGATAGGGTTTATCATGGCGATTAAGAAAGCTTCTTCTATACAACTAAGTTATACGCCAGTACAACTTCATATATGTATTGTTGAAGACTGAGGAACATTATAGGGTGCACAGCTTGTGGATGGAATAAATAGCCCACTAAAGACAAGCAGATGCAGATGGATATCCTAATAACAGACAGACAGACGGACAGGAGACCGCACTTGAAGTATAGGCAAACGCTATCATCCGATGAAGGCGGACATTCAATACTGAGCAGTAAACGGGCTCAAGTTGCCCCTCAAGAATCGCTCTAAACTATGCATCATCGATCCTTGCGAATACGCCTGCAGCATTGCTCAAAGACTCATTGTTTTATCCCTGTGTTAGAACGGGGCCGTTTTCCAAACCCCAGCTAATGCTCCGTCATCGCTCTAGGTCCATTACAATTTCCAAATTGATCAACAAAGCAAAGTCGGAGACAAAAATATGGTTTTGAAAACGGCCTAAGTCAGAATTCAACCCTTTTAACCCTGCGCATCCTAGCTTAAAAAAAATACTCCCTTATAAAAATATAGCCGATTGTTTGAAATGGTATTATGGTAACCGTGTATGTATAGAAAGCTTGCATCTCAAGATCTCTAGTATATTCCATTTTGATAGAACAACGTTCCCATGAGCAAATTAAACTCAAAACGCTACAATCCCCCAAATTTCAAAAAATGACGACTTTAACCAAACGTCTGGAGCATTATGTTGCACAACTCGAACTGTACGTGGCCAATCATGTAATCAGCAATTCCAAGGCTAGAAAACTGATTTAGCAGCATAGCACTGGAAATCCCCTCGAGCATGCTGTAAATTTGAACGTCTTTGCACTGATTAACAGAGAGTTCATTTTGTATGCCTCGTCATTTGTTAATTTAGTCAGAGGACTTTAAGCATCTATCTGTGATCTACATTGTAGTCTGAGTATCGAACATTATACCCGTACGGTATAACGTCGGATGTATATCCGGACATGTTGATCGTAAGCAACCACGTGTGCCAGCCAATCGGAGTCGACTGACGTCAATTGGAGTAGCAAAGGGGGAATGATCTGCTGATTGGCCAATTGGGCTGCCGTGTCTTTGTAACATAACTGTAAGGCCCCAAAAATAGTAATTTGTCTTTGGTCGGACCAAAGTTCCAGAGTCGATGCGACGACGCGTTTTTAATTTTGTTAGGCGTTTCTTGTTGTTTCTCTCTAAAGTTGGATTGTACAGACAAGGTGAGTACTGTTTTGCTTTTGTGTGTCATAATACATTGTACTTACGTTACTGTGTATTGTTTAAACTGGTATGTTTATCAATAATTATTCTTGTTTACTTACAATCACATTTCTGTTGCTTTTGTTGTTGCAATATGGAAATAAATGTTGACTTGAATTGAATATACCTTGGTGTTTTCCATCATTTGCCTTTGTGCCCTTCCCCATTCATTGATCCAATCGCGCACAGATTCGTACACACAAAGAAGAGTTACCGAGCCTTCACATGACACAATACCGAACGGTTTTATAGTTTTTACCCCGCAAATAACGAAAACCGACAAAAATGGCATATTTCACGCTGTCATGTGTGTATATTATCAAAACACAGTTGCTCACATCACGTTAAAGGGAAACTCCACCCATGATGTTTTTAATTGTATAATGCTAAAGAGTGTCAATTGCCGATGTGACTTGATTTTTATTTTATTTGTATCGGTTTTGGTAATTATATAATTATAAAACAGAGATTTTCTCGCACTGCGCTTACTGTCATGCGAGCCGTCATTTTGTTCTGGTTTATCGGTACATTCGATAAATTGTGACGTAGTGCCTGCACCATCAGTACGCGAAGCCCGATCGATAGCGGCCCTGCACGCGCACGGAATGCAAGTGAACCCCTTTGTGTACTGTACATGTGAAAGTGGGCTCAAAATCATACGAAGGACCTGATGCCATAATTACTAGCTCACGTAGTATTTACTATTCTTCTCAGAAAATACAAAAATAAACGATAGTTTGTGGCGCGTCAAGTCGATATTCCGCCCAGAAATGCAATACATGTACTCGCAATAGTCGGGCGCCGTACAACATACGTCTGTATAGTGTAGTTGGCTGCGTCAAGGTATAGGATACCAGTGCACAGTAAGCGATGTGCATTGAGGTGCAGACACTACGTCATAATGTCCCGGGTGAGACGGGAAATTTGAACAATATGGACGCGCCCTTGTACTTCTGAACGGCGAAAAATCGTGAATATAATAGGCGCGTTAGTCGTTCTTGATAACAAATCAAAACAAATTCTCTGCGGAGTCAGTATGTTTCCATAATCGTTTAGACTAGGTAAAATATTATTGAGCCTGGAATTTCCCTTTAATGTACGTCCCTGGCCCCGCGTGTGCATAGCTTCACCGCGATCAGCTGAAAACAACTCGTCCCATTGGCTAACTATCGTTTGTAAACATCAACTGCGTCCTGATTGATTACACTGGAATGAGGTTGATGTGACCTTTGTTGGTCGTTTCCAAACCCCGGCTTCGTCTTCGTTCAGACTCCATTCGTGTAGTTTGACAATGGGAATGGACGCAAGACGAAGTCCAAGCTAGAATTTGAAAACGGCCTGTGTTAGTTGGAACTTTTTGCCATTTGACCTAATTTGATGCAGTTCAGCAGTGTTGTAACTTGTTGTCATTGGTTGTAGCAACAGATGATTTCAATTTGTTTAAACAATTTTGGAGGAACAAAAAAATAGTAAAGAGCACCTCTAAGTAAAAATCGTTTTCACTGATTTTACATGTTGAAATAAATATGGAAGGATCCAAACCGAATGCAATATCATTGGTCTTTATAGCCCGCCTAAAAATAGTTTAAAAGGACGTTTTTTCTGTTCATGCCAAGACGCGAATTCTTAAAAACGTAAAGGTCACGCTTTTGTTTTGATGCGTCATTGAGGGGAAAACAAAGAAATTGAGGAGAAACCCAAACATGCACACGCACGCACACATACGCATGTTGTACGTTGCCCGGCCCTAGCTGCACACAACTTGCCATTCCTTGCGTGCACGTGGAGGTCAATTCACATGGTTTAAATCGACGCGCGCGCCGACCAGAACCAGAAGATCTTTTGTTGGGGGGCCTAACAGAAGACGCAATATTGCGATAGAAAGCGCCTGCTGAATGGATAGTATCTTGAGGTCATAATATGCATTTTTGTGTTATATAATTAATCACCGAGTCTACTCGTATATCATAGACGTTCGTGCAACGAGCGGATATGATCTTGGACGGTACTGCTAGAATATAGGTATAATATACCTGTATATTATACATGGCGTCTCTAAAAAAAGTATACCCATTTTAAAATTCATATTATTGCAAAACTACTGAATGTTTTTGAAAAATACAAGTGTATGTTTAAAGGGTAGAATGCCCTCTGTACAATGGTATAGGTTCATTATGTCATTGCCATGAATGACTGAACAACCAAGACATGTTTTTTATGCAAAGGTTGTATATTCTCTTTAAAAGTGTGATATACCATTTTGCAGATATCGAAAATGTTTACTACCGAATTATTAGGAAATATCTTACTTATTTGAAAGTAAATATTGATCCAGCAAAATTATTGCGCTAATTATCCGGAATTTGTTCCGAAAAATCGACTTAAAAAAACCCGGACTGCAATCGCGGAAAAAAACCCAGAACAACATAAGAACCACTACCCGACGACGGTTAAAAACGAACGCCGTTTGTCTTGCTTTTCTCTTCGTCCCAAATCAACACATTCATGATAATTTAAACAATTACCAATGGCGTATGCTACCTTTAATCAAGTTTTCCTTCTTGTCTATGCATGTTTTTAGTCATTTAGACTAAATTTAACCACTGTGTCAATGATGTCAATGTAATGACGTTATTGCTTCCGTATAGAATACAAGATCAAGGCTATCGTGGCAATATTTAGAGTAGATGGTAATTCGATATTCCCATATATTGACAAGATCCATCAGGATTGCCATAAGTTTTGTATGTCCTCAGTCTAAAATGATTGACATAGCTGGGCTTCGTTACTGTTTCATTAACCTGCGCTAGCATACCAGAGATCTGCTTAAGTGTGGGTCAGCTTGCCTCAATTCGGCCATAGTGGCTTTTGGTACATGGAAGGTTAGATGATGGCGTCTAAATCTTACTAGTATTAGGGAATAAATATGTGACCTGATGTCACCGCAAAATTAGTTTAACCACTTTGAAGATATAAAGTCGGAATTTAGATATAGGCCTATCTGTATTCTGCATAACACAGAGCTTTCCAACGGGTAGCGAATTCGGTAATGCAATATAGCTCAACAACTTTAAGTGGAAACACTTATTCTTGAGAAAATGACCTTTAAATTTCTACAGGACTTTGTGTTTACAGTAAAATGAAGTTATGGCAAATCGGATTAAAATATATTTTGCAAAATGAAAATTTCTGACTTTAAGCTCATTTCGTAGTGACAGGTCACATAATGTGGTTGACCGGAACCCTTACTTCCTATAGGGTGTGTGCAAAATCATATTGATTTTGGAGGATTTGGAAGGGTAACTGGCTCATGGGCCTGGCAGAGGTAATGACCAGAACCGATATAGTATTCTTCTATTATCGGTATTTTCTTCAGAATGACAGCATGCAAAAATAAATATATTCACAGTTAGTTCAAGTCATTTGTTAATATCTTACATTTTTTGAACAATAATTTGATTGTTTTAGCAAAAAAGTTAAATTTACCTTTACAATTTAAAGAAGAGCAATAAATTGATCTGCACGGACCAAACAGATCTTTCATAAGCTCAGAATAATAAGCAAGCTTATTTATGCTGTTTGTAAAAAAAATGGCTTTATTAAACATCCATGTCATTCTGGTCAGGTAATACCTTGAAGTTGAATTTTCTGGCTGGCGGATTGCTACATACAGTGTAGATTTGAGAATAGTGTCGTTTTTGCCTCGGGACAATCTCTAAGCAGGAAACAGGTGTCCAGGGTCGGGTAACACAATTTATTATAATATGGTATGATGGAAAAGGAATGTATGTGGTGGTGGTGGTGGGGGGGGGGGGGGGGGGGGGGGGACTTATAAGGATGATGATTAAATGAGCCTCACCGTCAAATATGAAAGCCCTAGGGCTAATGCCACATTAGTAACTTGGGCAATAGTCCAGTTTCTTGTGTAATTTCGTTCACTTTTTTTGAGATTTGCAAAACTATACATTTTTGAAAACTGTAGGTCCTACTGAACCTGAAAACTAATGTTTACATTTTTTATGAGCACTCCATGGCGGCCATCTTGGATTTTTAAAACTGCGTCTATTTTTGGCTAACATTTTGCAATATCTCGGCTTCCAAGCATCTTAGGCTTTTGATTTTGGTGTCTAAATATACATTTTCAGAGACAATGAATCTAATGGCACAACTTACAATGCACTACATTTAATGCAAGACAGTATAAAACACAATGTTTACTCAAAAAATGACCAAAATGTACTGCTTGTGTACCTGATAGAAACAAATGTTTCATCGCAATAGTCTAATTATAATATGCAAAGGATCGTCACATTAGAACAATGAATAGCCCCCCTAGGTTCTAGACATTAAGATATATCAAGCAAATGACATTAGTCATCACTGTCATCATCTGAATCACGATTCTCGTAGTATGTGTCTTCATCATTTTCACAATGTGTGTTTCACATGCAGAGATCTGTGCATGGTAAGTTATTTGACTTGCACGAGCAGCGATTAGATGTGCAGTTCCCCTTGCACTGACACCTGACCATCTCAATGATAGCCTTCGGTGCTGGTGGCACATCAGTGGTGGTTGGGTTGAGCTGGCCATCATCGCGGTCCTTGTGATAGCCATTCTGCAGTGGGTCCAGAGGAACCTATTGGGGATGGGCAGCCTGGCCCCAGACTCTAGCTTGCACATGCGTCCTCAAAATGTGCTGCTTGAGGGCACCCATGGTAGGTGGTAGCTTTTCACTTTCTGCCATGTATTTGCAAAATAGGTGCCAACGTAGATCAGGAATGCTTGAGATCTGGAGGCCCTTTGGACAGTATGCAGTGCACACAAACCTGGCCAAGGTTGATTGCGGGAAGTCCTCCGTCACATCCGTGTCATCACAAAGCATGCACAGGGCCCTGATGACATCATCGTCAGACTCCAGGAACAGCTTGAACCAGGTTGCCTTGCCTATTCGTGCAAACCTTCCAGTGTTGTCTGCCCCAGAGAATGCATGGAATGCTGGTAAGGCCTTTGCTTTCTCCGGGCCCAGTGCTGTCCATAATGGCTTGATCTGCTGGACACCAGAAACCATCGAGATTGAGGTGTTCTTTGGCAACAAATCATAACTGGCTTTTATCAAGACGAGGACATCAGTATCAGGAGAAAATAATGTCATTTATGCATCCCTTGAGTTTCGCTCTGTTGCAGACACCCCCAAGCATATCATAAAGGTGTCTTCTTCCTCGTGGTTGTTATCTGGAAAGGGGCCCACATCCTTGTTGCTCCTGGTGTGGCCCGCAGCTAAGGTGATGACCACATAGGTTGAATCTTTGTTGTAGTCTAAAGTTTTCTCAGCCAAATATTCTGTCAGATTAGCTTTTGTCTGTTCATGTGACAGAAATCGACTCATTGTGATGTGCCTGATGCTGGTCTCATCTCGGACTTGGTACTGGACTTTCCTTTCCTGGTACTGGACTTTCCTTTTCGCCTGTTTTGCCTGGTTGTGCTCTTCAAAGAATCAGCCTTGTATTTAACGTGGATATCACGTCATTTACTCGTCATTCTAGCGAAAAGATGTACTGTTTTAACACTATAATTTTGTACATATTAACTGCATGGACAAATTACGTAATGAAACATTACCAATATGGTAATATGACTTATTACACATTATACAATAATAACCTATTCCTACTGAATACGTACTACACACATAGCCATTGCCGTTGTTAGTTTTATACTACGCTTTTGTGTCCACGACGATGTCACAACTAGTTTTTATGAATAATGTCAAAATTTGAAAACGAATAAAATGTAACGCGAATTTTTAACTATGTTTGCACAAAAATCAAAATTCAATCATGGAATCGTTTAAATAATTACATATTATATTTAAAAAAATGAATTTTGGGACTAAATACAACAATTTAACATCGACTATTGTTAACATATCCCATAATTCCTTATCGACCAATCAGAGGGCTTTATTTCACACACGCATGCGCACTAGGTCAAATTTAACACCAAAAGTACGTAACACCAGTACTTGATTTGAAACTGATACTTCAAGAATCATTTTACTTTATTTTAACACCAATTTTCATTCCAAAAGATTTTAAAAACATTGGTGTTAAAATTTTAACACCACAGTTTTTGCAGTGTAGCTATTCTTACTTTACTTGAATCTTGCTTGAAATGTATAGGTAAGAGTTAGCACCTGAGGCGTGTATGACCCACGTCAAAAGTCAGTAACAAAATAGCTGATAAAAGGGGCAAGTGGTTACAGAATGGAAATAACAAAAAGAATATCTTGGATTAGATTTGCAGCTGTGAAATTTCCATTATTACGATACTAATGTTGAAAAAAGTGATGGGTGGAGCTTGGATTAATTCCTCTCGCAGACTGTTCCGTGTGGTGTGAAAAACTTTATTTCCGAACTGTTATGTTTATATAATGTTTGTGTCGCCTAAACAAAGTATTAGGGGGTCACTTACTATTCCTAAATTGTGTATGTCCATAAATTATGACCGTATGTACATGTATGTTCCAGTTTCAGGTTAAGTATTTGGGGAGAAATGTATAACTTCTAAATGATTTCATGCTGTTTTTATGAAACTTGAATGCTGTGACTCTTGGGAGGGAAGACGCAGTCCTTGTTTGGATCACTGAGGTCAAAGGTCATGTAGGTGTCATCGGAGTTAACCGACCGTAGTTTCAGGTTGTTTTGATATTTCTGTTTACATGGTTTCATTTTGTTGATGTAAGCTAAGCTTTATACATTTGTTCCACATTAACACAAACGGAGAAATTTGTAGAATAGTTTAGGCAAAATACCTAATTTTGTTTTGTTGACCTCAAACAAATTGCAACAAATTGTTTTTCACCACAGTGCACTTCTATAAGGTCCCTATATAGAATGACATACTAAAAGTCTTTAAAAATCCAAGTGGTGGAAATATGTCTAATTTGCATAAATCGGTAATCCCTGCTATTCCCATATTTGGGTATTTGTTTTTATTATTTTTTTTGAAAAGTTTATTTAGGTGATTCTACTTACACATCCTTACTTCAATAACATTTTCTAAAGCATGTAAGTGACAAAATAATTATGAAAATATAGTAATGGTCCAAAATGACTACACTAAAACCCTATAATTTGCACGCATTTACCTTGTCTCCGGATATCATCAAGTAGTCAGTATTGACGAGCTTCAAATTCACCAAGTTGCTTACTTTCACAGTTAGGGGAGAGCGGGGCTAGTCCGCCCCATTTTCTTTCTCACTAGCCTGGAGATGTAAATTGACAGGCTAGAAAGCCATACTTTTTACATGTGAAAGCACTATTACTTGGATGAATACCAACACAGTTTGTGAAACGACATGTCTTACAGTAACATCAGGAGTAACACATAAAGATAAGCGGGCGAACTTACCCCACACCCATCCTGTTGGGGCAGGTTCGCCCACATGGTGGGGCAAGTTCGCCATATTCAAAAATAAGTCAAAACAATGCACAAACTATTATAATATAACTGCACTTAGAAATGTTTATTTGAGACTATTTGACCTAGATGTAAATATAGCTTGTGTTTTTGTTTCTTTAAAAGTTCAGTCTCGTTTAGTATCTTAAAATATATGAATATAAGCAAACCAAATGGTTATGAACCACAACTTGATATTTCTGAGCAACAGTTCTGTCTCATTAATCTGTTGAATAATACAAGAAAAAGCTATACACTAAATATTTATAAATCACAAGTTGTGTTTTCGCTAATATTTGAGGGTAATATTTTCTCATATTTAAACTGCTCAATTTAAACTGAAAATACTATCAAACTAAATATTTTTGAGCCACAACTTGTAATTTGTAATCAACAATTTATTTAGTGAGTGTAAAGTACAACGTGGAACAACCTGTCATGGTAACCCATCATGTTATCTACCTGTAGCCATGGCATTTTAAAAACTTGATTTATCAAAGTGTTCTGGTTTCATAACATCTTAGCATGGGTATTACTAGTTTTTCAACGTGACATTATTATATATAAGAATATATCTCTATATATGTTTATTTTACCTTTAAATATATATATTTAGCTTGCTTAAATACATAATAGGGATATAAATTTGATGGGGCAAGTCCGCCCATCACCGTGGGGCGAGTCCACCACAGGGCGAACCTGTCCTACTCTATACCGGGCGAACGTGCCCCAAGAGCTCATATTGTGTTTTACCACGTCGTATAAGTCATTGACACAGTAAACCGAGTTCATAACTGCATAGTTATTTTGGCAAGTCTATTATCTTCTAAATGGCAACCACTATACAAACAATACTTGTTTATGTATTGGGGTTTATACAATATTATTGATGCAATAAATGTTTACTTATATGATATGGAAACAGTGTTTCGATGATAATTCTATGAGATTGTTGAGCCTGCTCGTGTAGCTATTATAGGAGTTTTATCATGTACTGCGTAATCAAATTACATCATCAAAACTTCCTCCACAGCTGTAGTGGTCGAAAATCACGTGGTGGGCGGACTCGCCCTTAGGGCGGACTAGCCCCGCTGTCCCCTATCCCATTAACTCCTTATTTAAAATCATATGAACAATGACAACATTGTGACATTTTAGCCCAGCAAACAAAAACTGGGCAAAAAACGGAGTTGCCCTAAATTGGGCTTAAAAGGCAGATGAATGGTTGCCTAGGGTGAGAGGAACCCCCCCCAAAAAAATAAAAATAATAATAATAATATAAAAAAAATTGTTGCTTACAACAATCATAACTAGGTTAAAAGGTATTTTGGGGATTTCCTTCAACTTGTTTAAGTCTCCCTTGTTAGGCAATCCTTTAACTACTTTTTTCGCCCAATTTATAGACACACAATTTTCCCAAGTTTTTGTTTGCTGGGCTAAATATCACAATGTTATCATTGTTTATTTTATGATTTCCATAAGGTTCTAATATAATAACTTTGCCAGTAAGCAACTTGGTGAATTTAAAGCTCACCGATACTGACTTGTCACTACTTGATGATATTTAGAGACAGTGTAATGTGCGCACATTAATAGGGTCACGAAGTTGTCATTTTGGATAATTACTATGTTTTAATAATTATTCAGTCACTTATATGCTTTAGAAAATATTATTGAAGTATTATTTAAGTAGAATCACCATAATAAACTTTTCAAAAAATTAAATATATATATATATACCCAAATATGGGAATAAATATATTACGCGGCAGGGATTAACGATTTATGCAAATTAGTCATATTTCCACCACTTGAATTTTTATAGAATTTTAATATGTCATTGTGGGGACCTTTTATAAATGCATTGTGGTGAACAAGTTTTTGTTGCAATTTGTTGCAATTTGAGGTCAAAACATATTTTTCCTGGACTAGAACTGGAGCATGTCTGCACAAAGGTGTCAATATTTAAGAATGGGTAGACAGACCCAGAACAAATAATCTCTCACTGTGGGTTTTATCTCTTAGGCCTGGGACCAGTTTAGTAGCTCTACGTTGAACTGATACAATACAGGGCATTTTGAACTTTCACAGAACACGCGTCCTATTGGTCCTACGTTTCATTTGCTCCATTGCGCCTCAACGGTCTCATGCGTCCCGCGCGTGCCACTGGTCCCGCGCGTGCCACTGGGTTTCGCGCCTCCCACTGGGTCTCAAGCATTCGCATTGAAAAACAACACGTATGTACATGTAGATGTACATATACATATACATGTACCCCCACAAATGCAAAGGGGATATGCTAAAATCACTCAGAACCCTAGTGTTGGAATGCACATAAACATGGGATGCCAGTTGATGTATCTTGGAATAGCATTTGAGTTATTACCAAATTACATGTGCACCACATTGTAGTCAGACTACATTATTCTACTACATGTCAGTCAAACTGAACCAGTGGAAATCAGACCAATGAGACGTATGACCAATGGATGTAGGGCTATAGAGAGAAAAAGGTTTCTGGTATCAGCAGTCGGGCGTTTTGGTACCCGGTTCCAATGCACAGTACGTAACCTCATCCAACGTTGCCCTGCTGCAATAATTCTAAACCAAGCCCTGACTAATATTGTGTTTATCCCAGCTGTACCAGTAGACTAGGAGCACGGACCAAAAAAAAAAGTGGGTGCTCAACTCTCACTACATCTAAGGTTCGATTGCTTTATCTGGTGGAATAGACCTAGTAGAACACCTCTAGGTAGTATGTGGTATAAATTTAGCGCTGCTATCAAAAAATATTACAAAAAAAATAATTTGATAAAAAATAATAAAAAATAAAAATTTAAGATAAGTTTGACACAATGAAAGCATATAAACATCACTTTTGTTCATGCAAATGATGCTGTTTAATGAGTTCATGACTCAAATGTTCCTCATTGGCTAACAAATAATAATTATGGTCTAAGGAGACAAAGGGGCGTGGCCACGCCCCTTTAAAAGATAACCTTTAAAAAAAATTAAAAAACAAAAACAAAAAACGGGAAGTAGCTTGGGAAGTAGCCTCGTACAAGTTTTCTTTTTTCTTATTTCAAAAGTATTTCACATTTTAGTATGTACTTTATAAAAATGAAATGTAAAAAATATTTAAATGATAGTTGTGATAATTTATATAAGATATTAAGATATATAAAAAATAAAATGCTTCATTTTTTTTGTTTTTTATATGAATATATGACTAGACTGTTTACTAACAATTGGTGCCAAATTAAGAACAATGCCAACTTTTTACCCTCAAAAACCAAGTTTTTCTCAAAAGTGATACCACAATTTGAAGCCACATACTACCTAGCAGTGTTCAGTAGGGTATGTTCTTCCATATTGTGAAGTCAAACCTTGGATGTAGTAGGTGTTGAGCAAAATTCTTATTTACAGGGCTTTCACAACTTTGCTCCTAGTCTACAGTACCCCAGTTCTTGTTTTCCCGCTTCTTGATTTCACAACCTCTGATTGTATTACCCGTTGACCTGCATTGCCTCCGAAGCAGGCAAATTCCTGATATCCTCAAACCTGTGGAGAACAAAATGCAGAGGCTTAAACCGACCGCAATAACCCCACTCGATTGACAGATCTTTGGAGAGTCCGAGTCCCATGGAAATGCCGCCGGCACCATGTTATATTGAACCCCAATTGGGATCAATATTTCTAAAGTGCTGTCGGCACTCCAGGGCAACTTGGAATTCAGCGGGACGATTTTCTTTTTATCAGTCCTGATCGCATCTTAGGTATAGACTGACGCAGGAGAGCAAAATTGATTTCGTCGTCTTTAACAGTCGATCCAATTTCCTCCCATTTACGACGAGTTCTTTAAAGTTGTAGTAGACCATTAATTTGTACATCTGTGTATTTGTTTCGTTTAAAGCAGCAACAGTTCTCAAAATCTAAGAAAGGTGCTTGACAATAAACCTGGATTTTAATTCAACTACTTATGGAAATTTCTAAAAAAATAATGTTTTTACTTTTGTTATTTTCTTTCATTTTCTTATAAATGACCAGAGGGAGGAATTTTACATGGAGTTCAGAGTCAGTAATATATAACACCAGGTAATCTTTTGAACAATAATTAGGTATCCCTTTAAAGGTTTGGGAGGTCAACATTGAAGCGTCCGTGTCAACAAGGTTGTGGATACAAACTGCCTCTCTTTTTTCATGTTCTCGGCCTCCTCCAGTTTATTTTGGTTGTAAAATCAATTTTCGGGGCGAGTGACATGACCGTGGCCTGGAGCGTGTACAAAGCACTCGAATCGGCCAAAGCGAACTCAGGGTAACGTTTGATCGCCGTGTTAATAGGGTTACTGTACTTGACAGCTCTTTCATCTCTGTAGTCTAATTTGTTTAGGTTTTGTTATCTTGGACGTTGAATCTGAATTAAGTGTTTTTTTATTCTTTTGCATACAAACAAAGCATTTTACTATAAATTTGTTTTAAATAGTAATTTAAACTGTTTTGTTCACTTTGTCCAATTTGGGGGATTGCTTTGAAACATTATGAAGCTTGATATTGGCTAGTCTTTGCCAAAGACCACTGTATTCACAGTTCACACGCACGGTTATAGTCCAGCATTTCTCGATCGTACAGCGGTCTTTGCAAACTCGCTTAAATGGGGCGTGACCTTTTTATGCAAATTCGACTTTTCAAATATTCTCAGCGTCTTCACGCAGTCAACTACGCATTCAGCGGTCGTGCTGGCTGGCGTTGCATATTTAATTAGCGCTTGGACGTGTTAGTAATCGCCGTTCTGCGATCGTTAATTGGCTGCCTAATAAAGCCTGCAGACAAATAAGGTACAAGATAAACCGCTGGATGTAATGTGCAAAGACGACTGAGCTGAGTTAGGGTGGGTTTTCACAGGGCAAGCGAACGATTCACGAGGGATGCAAATGCCGAAAAAAATTGCAAATACCAACATTCGTATTTTAGGCTCTAAAAGTTCGGCGTGAATTAAAAACAAGTTTGAAATTTCTTGCGAACTTTCCAGCATCCGGGGTCGTGATTTTCCCTCGAAAATGTCTTAAAAGCTTCGTCATATGCGCACGAGCTCCCCACGACGTGGGTGATGTTTCGCAAAATCTTCGTTAAACCCCAAACAGATTCCAACAGTTTGGAGAATGTCTCGCATGTCTCGCGAAAGCAGCAAAGTTCGTCCGATCATTTTTCGAGTTATTCACGAACTGTTAACAGGTGACTTCGCCAAAGAAGCAAACGCGAGCCTTTCGCAAGATAATTGCGCGATTATGTACAGATTTCGCATGAATGTCGCACGGCGTTCATTATTCGCAAAATATGCGCAAAAAGTTCGCATGTGTCGCGAAATGTCCGCACGAATGTTGCCCGAGATTCGTGCAACATTCGTGTTGTTCGCATTTTAGTCGCATGCTCTTCGCAGGGATGTAGTCGAGTCCATCACAAGTCCCTGCAAGTCCCCACAAGTCCCTGCAAGTCCATCACAAGTCATCGAGTTCTAATTCAAATCACAAGCTATTCAAATGAGCTTTGACAAAAGCATTCTTTTGTCATTGTTCATCCAGTTACTTATGACTGCCTTTATGAAAGAACTTGTGACTGGCTTCGCCAAAGGACTTGTGAACGGACTTGCAGAGACTCGACTACAAGTCTGGTTCTTTGTGTATGTAGACTGGCCATAGTTCGGCAAATCTACACACGACATTCGCACATACGTTGTGAAGACTACGCACAAAATGCATTGTCGCGAAACATTCGGAGAAAAACTTCTCCGAATGTTGGACCGTTTTTCCATTTTTTTCGGCATTCGCATCCTTGGCAAATCGTTTGCGTGCTCCGTGAAATCCCACCCTAGAGGAGCTGGTCTATAATCGTGTCGTTAGCGGCGGGCGCGCGCACTGCGTGAAAAGAATACGCTACTGGGAATCAAATATCGAATCTAGTCGTCTAGATAATACTGGGCAGTTCCACGCAAAAGTGGACTGTGATAAAAAGTTCAACATTAATGAAATTATCCAAACTACAAACATCACACCAACAAATGTTGTGTACAATTTAAGGGGACAGTGATATCTTTAATTTGGGTGTTGTGCCAATAAGATGGAATATAGTTAACGGTGGTATATACCTTTTCTACTCGTTTTGACATGCAGTGTGCTATTAATTGTTTGTGTTCAGAGAGCTTATCAAACTCTACAATAATTTGCGTAAAGTTTGCAGACAGATAATTTAGTATTCGGTATAGCTCTTTGTTCATTGTGTGTTACCTAGCGGTCATGCTGTTACTGTCAGAAACACATCTCTGTAACCTTGAGACTGATTTCATGGTTTTTTTCACTGTATAGCTGGATACCCAATGTATACATAAGATTCTGTACATTAAAGGTCGGATACACCTTTGGTAATTGATTTAATTATCAGGAATGTGTGGATGTTGGGGGTTGTAATTTATAGTAAATATCGTTTAGACGACATGTCCAAAGTTTTACAACCATGGATGCCGAGAAAAAAAGCCATAAAAACGGCGTTCGTTTTCAACTGGCGTCGGGCAGTTGTTCTTGTTTTTTACGATTGCCGCCTGGCGTTTTAGGAACAATTACAGGATATCTAGCGCAATCATTTTGATAGATGCGTAGAATCACTATTTATAACTGGCGTCGGGCAGTTGTTCTTGTTTTTTACGATTGCCGCCTGGCGTTTTAGGAACAATTACAGGATATCTAGCGCAATCATTTTGATAGATGCGTAGAATCACTATTTATTTTAACTAGTAAGATATTTCTTAATAATTTGGGAGTAATTTTTTTTCTCTCGATATCTGCAAATGGTGTATCCAATTTTTGAAGGGATCCTAAGTCCTTGAAGTGCCCAATTGAACAAAACTATGTTAATCGGAAAGATAATTTACAAGTAGGATATAAATATCCACACAACCATCCTTTAAAAAGTTGGCGTCTTTTGTGTTATTCTCGTGTAGAACGAGTTTTGGGGTCAACTTTTTTGACCCCCAAAACTCGAGCTGTCTGGGTGTAGTCGTGATTCCAGCCGGAAGGTCTTAGCCTTTTGCGGACGTGTATGAAACCGCATTTGTGCATTGGTGCTGTTCGTCATTTATGGACACACAAAACGTGTATTGTAGATTAAATGTTATCGACAGGGAAAACGTATGCCTACTGTGTCGTGTCCTATTAAAAACGGCCAATTTAAATAGCCAAATAAAACCAATTGGTGTTCTTACAAATGTTCATCCTTAAACGTAAACAATTTAATTAATCGGAAAAATTGTAAAAATGTATTGCTATTATATATTATACAGAATAAGAAACATAAAAGACTTAAAAGCTACGTAAACGCCAATAAAATTAGAATAAAGGTAGAAATTGTCCTTTTACCAGGGGTGGTCGTTCATATCATGTATTGGCCAACTTGTTTAATGATTGCTGCGACAATTCAAGAGCCCGTTAAACGCTGCGTGGCTCAGGGTAGCATCCAATGTCCAAGCGAATGGACCAATAGAAATGCGCGATGGTTCGCATGCCTTTGGCTATTTTTCGAACCCCAGCTTTGTCTTCGTCTCAGGCTTCATTTATAACGTTTATCAATGGAATGTAGACGGAGACGGATCCAAAGCCAGGGTTTGGGAAATGGCCTTGGTCTGTTTGTAGCGGAGGCTCTGATTGGGCGCATGAGTTTTTGCGCTAATAACCACTGATCTTGCCGTATGTCCGTGTTTGAGCGATATTAGTAGAAAGCGCGTAAAAGCGCTGCGTGGCTCAGGATGCATGTTCACTACATGACTCGCATTAAAATGTGTCGGGCGGCCAGTTTGAAAAAAGAAAAGAACAAAAAAGGGCTCCTTCTTTCTTAAAAAAAATGCATGACGCTAAACATGTTGTTTTTAGTTGGCCTAAAATAGAGTGACCATTGGCATTGCAATTGTTGGCCTGAATAGCACTTGTGTTTGTTGCACGGCGTGTCAACTCAGCTGGTACTCTAGTGCAAACTATAAACATTGTAGTTGTGATAAAAGTGCAAGAGATACTATTCTGGCCTCTTTTTATCTCTGAAAAAAGGTGCAAACGGAATCAGGGGGATTGTGGTAGTTAACATTTTGGTCCAATTTGAATGTTTATACAAGGCCGTACACCAAGGCAATATGCACTGCTCACACCCTGACAAAGAACAGGAATTATGTCCTTTAGATGTATACTATAGAACACAAATTTCAGCTGAGAATGCTTTTTATCAGCAATTATGAAGACAGTAAACACACACAGGCTAAAACGCAACCATGTACGTTTGTTTATGGTGTAAATCAAGGAGTTTCTTTTGTTCCTCTCAATAATTTCCGTTGTTTGTAATTTCCTTTTTCCGACGGTTCTCATTGGTTTTGTACACGAATCTCAATCGAGGACGTTTTCGATTCTAACCCTAACCCAAATTCACCTTCGTGTCGCCCGGCATGTGTCCTCTATTTACACTATAAACAAACGCTGGACAACACAAGCTGGTGTGAGACAAGACCACAACGTTCAGTCATGAATTATAACTAATACGGTTTTGATTTGTATACATAAAAATACATCAAGACAAAAACATTTAAACAAGACAAAAATAATCATTAGTCTGGAAACATTTCGGTTCATTTTAAGTCAACTCAATGTTTGAGGTTAAAATGTCAATGTGGTAATTCTGAACACAAATGTCGGTAACAACCTGTCGACGAATTTGTAAGTACGTTCTGGAATTGAGTTGTATGTGTTTAAAAGCATTTTCTTTCACAAAGCATGTTGAAAGCTGACATTAACATCATTTGACAGTTTGTAGTACGTGTACTTTCAGGGATTGAGTTTGTGTGTCTTTGAAAGTCTTTTTTTCACAAAGCATACATCGACACCTAACATTAACATCATTTGACAGTTTGTAGCAATCCTAATTTCGGGACTGTTAGTTAGATGCGTAATTTCTTTGCCATAAAAGGTTTCTGTGGCCGTCAACCTCAATGAAAGTGGCGTGCTTTCTCTAGATTCCCCGTTGCCCCCCCCCCCCCCCCCCCCTAACCCCCCCCCCCCCCCCAACAAAAAAGAACGGTAATGATGCCGCCAGCAAAATCAAGGTGTAAATGACTTGAGTAAACTCGTCAAATTGTTAGGTGGGGTAAAAAGCGTAACGTAATTAAATCCCGCAGTACGGTCATCTGAAGGACCCTTTGGTCAAGT
The DNA here is from genome assembly GCA_037893245.1 of Crossaster papposus. Classification (NCBI taxonomy): domain Eukaryota; kingdom Metazoa; phylum Echinodermata; class Asteroidea; order Velatida; family Solasteridae; genus Crossaster; species Crossaster papposus. Next base: position 1,156,486 of record JBAIAA010000381.1, on the reverse strand, counting down.
TTGCTGTCGCTTTGATTGAGCTTTGTTTTGGGAAAGGGAGCTGACATATTATGCGGGAATGAGAAATGATTATTGAAGAGAGTTTTTAAGGGAACCAGATGGTGGGGGGTGAGTATGTGATGTGATATGATAGATCAAAAATATTTTTATTAAAGGGGGATTACGTCCTGAAATCCCCCAAAGTTTCATGTTCTGAATTGTTTATTTATCCTACTCAAGCATAATGGTTCAAGGGGAAACCAATATAATACCGTTCAGAGAACAGACGGAAAAAACCCCACAATGTTTACGTCTGACAGGGCGGACATTTAGTGGCGCACTCAATTGTCATATGCCAGCGTAGTAGGAAAACTAGCCAGTAAGATAACTAGTCCAGGCTAGGCCCCATAGGGAAAGGCCCGAGAAACTGCATACTGCAATTTAATATACTCTTGATTTTGTAGTATTGGGTGACATTAACACCTAAACACCCAAACTACTGACATGAAACTTGATTGCCAAGGACTGAATAATAATCTCATTTGTTTTCGCATACAATGCGGTCAAATCCAGCGACAAAACAAGGAAAAACATAATCGGAGGCGAACAACTGTTCCAAGGCGTGAATGGGATTTCGTAGCTTAGCTAGCCGCGTGAGTTCGCTGTTCACACTCTTGTACAGTTACAGTATACATGCGAGTGCAGCACGGGAAATAATTATTCACTTCCCCTACGAAATACTTTTAGAATATTTAATGGAATCTTATAAGATCGTAGACGTTGAAATCGTACGGGCGAATTGATAGTCGAATGCCTTGACTGAGAGGCTTTAGGTTGGCTAATGCCCCTATTCCACACAGACCACGAATCCCACGAACTGCCACGAATTGATAAATTGTAGGATTCGTAAGGATTCCTCGAATATTGAACATTTGTTGTCCAAATCGTGACGCTCTAAGATTCTGTTACGATACAGGTACGATAGAGTTACGAATATTCGTGGGATTCGGCTCGAATCGCTCAAATATTGTCAAGGAGTCACTACGATTTACAAGAATAGATTACGAATACTGCACGAACGTAAGGAATCAGTTACGAATCAGTTAAGAATATGCCGAATGCATCTACGAATCAGGTACGATTAAAATTGAATTCGTGACTATTCTTGACAATTCGTGGGATTTTCCCTCAAGATAGGTATACAAAGGCCCTCATCCCTGCTTGGGCATCAGTTCCAAAATGGATGTTCAACGTACCTGCTTCGATGTGTATTCGTGGGACTCGTGACAGATTCGTAGCTGATTCGTGGTCAAGCCACGAATTCACGAATCCCCGAATGAGTTAAGAATACCTACGAATGCCTACGAATATATTACGATTCAGGTACGATGCCTAAGTATGCACTACGAATTTGTTACGAATTAACTACGATTGTTTTGAATCGGGAGTTCGTGGCCAACATTTTGAACGGCTCAAAACTTTTGCCACGAATTCCAGATCACTTAAGAATTGAAAGAACTGACTACGGATAAATACGAATCAGTTAAGAACTTCACGAACTGATTACGATTCAATTACGAATCCTAAAATGTATCAATTCTTGGCGGTTCGTGGGATTCGTGGTCTGTGTGGAATAGGGGCATAAGTAAGCTGGATGACATCATTACGATGCCATTAAGCCTTCTGATATAATTGTATTAGGCGCATGTAAACTACATACAGCGTGCAAGTCATAATTTATTCAAGTAGCCTACTCAGACGACCTTGACAATTAATTAATTAATATGCGTCTACCACAAGACTAGCTTAAAGGTATGATACACCATTTGCAGATAGGCTATCGACAAAAAATACTACCAAATTATTTTTAAAAAAATTATTTATTTTTTAACTCCAGCAAAGTGATTGGCTTCCAGCAAAATGATTGCGCTAGCTATCCTTTAATTGTTTTAACAAATTAAATGTTATACCCAAAAAATCACAATCGCCGGACGGCGATCGCGAAAAAAAACACACAAAAAAACACATAAAACTACTGCCCGTCGCCGGTTGTAAACTAATGCCGTTTTTCTTGCATTTCTCAGCATTCATAATTCGTCACCGACACCACCACCACCCTCTGCATCACATGTGTACACACAATGCAAGAAATGGAGAAAACAATTATTGCCGAATTTAAGATTCTTTGTCATGAAGTATATCATGGCGAAGTTGTTTTCTTCTGAAATCATCGTAATTTGCTAACTCTTATTGGCGAGTTTTGCAGAAATTAGTCCATTTTGTGCGAATAATGCGAATGTCGTGTGTAGCGTTGCCCAACTATGGCCAGTCCACATACACAACAAACATGCGACTAAAATGCAAACAAAACGAAAGTTGCACGATTCTCGGGCAACATTCGTGTGGACATTTCGCGACACATGCGAGCTTTTCGCGCATATTTCGCGAATAATGAACGTCGCCCGACATTCATGCGACATTCGTACATTATGCCGCGCGATTATCTTGCGAAAGGCTCGTGTTTGCTCCTTTAGCGAAGTCACCTGTTCTCAAGAAGTACGCAAACAGTTCGTGAATAGCTCGAGAAATGATCGGACAAACTTCGCTGCTTTCGCGAGACATGCGCGAGACATTCTCCAAACTGTTGGATTCTGTTTGGGGTTTCACGAAGATTTTGTGAAACACCACGCACGTCGTGAATAGGTCGTGCCCATATGACGAAGCTTTTAAGACATTTTCGAGGGCAAATCACGAGCAAATCACGACCCGGGATGCTGGAAAAGAACTAAAAACGACTCCTGCGAACAATTGACGGCACTTTCAAACCCCCGCGCATGTTTGGCGAGCTTTTGAAGCCTAAAATGAGAATGTTGGACTTTGCATTTTTTCGGCATTTGCATCCTTTCGCGTGCCCTGTGAAAACCCAGCCTTAGCCTGGCTTGCCCCCAACTCAGGCCAAAAAGTAACTTTACAGTGCTTTTTAGCAAGTACCAGGCTAGGCATAGCTGGAGTTTGAACTTTCAGGGGCGTTTTTGATTTTTTTTTAATTCTATATTTTTTTTATTTATTATTATTATTATTATTATTTATTTTTTGTTGGGGGGGGGGGAGGGGGGGGGGGGGGGGCGTTTACATAGCTTTTCAGTCTTTTATGTTTGGGACTGGTGGGTACCTATTTCCCCCCGTCCCTATATTCCCCGGTCCCAAAGCCTAACCCAAGCCCTAAATGAAAGAAACATATATAGCGATCGGGGAACTCAGGGGTCGGGAAACATAGGGGACGAAAAAAATAAGGATTGGGGAACATGGAGACCGTGGAGCATAGGGATCGGGGAACATAATGATTGGGAAACATAGGGACCGGGGAACATAGGTATCGGGGAACATAGGGGCCGAGGAACATGGGGACCGGGGGACATAGTAACCTGGGAACATTTGGTTTGCTTATATTAATATATTTTAAGATACTAAACGAGACTGAACTTTTAAAGAAAAAAAACACAAGCTATTATTTACATCTAGGTCAAATAGTCTCAAATAAACATTTATAAGTACAGTTATATGCAATATATGATAGTCTGTGCATTGTTTTGACTTATTTTTGAATATGGCGAACTTGCCCTACCATGTGGGCGGACCTGCCCCAACATGATGGGTGTGGGGTAAGTTCGCCCACTTTTCTTTATGTGTTACTCCTGCTGTTACTGTAAGACCTGTCGTTCCATAAATTATGGTGGTATTTAGCCAAGTAATAGTGCTTTCACATGTACAAAGTATGGCTTTTTAGCCTGCAAATTTACATCTCTAGGCTAATGAGAAAGGAAATGGGGCGGACTAGACCCGCTCTCCCCTACTCCGAGAACAGACACACAAAGATAGAACATTATGTTTGTGGTAGTCCTCAGACATTAGTCTTCTGTTGAAAACTGTCTCTCCCCTACCCTAACCCCATTACCTTAGCGCTTGCCCCGACGATCGAGGACCGAATTTGGACATTCATACCGTCGATCGAGGATCCTTTGTTCCCGTTGTTCTCTTTTGTGCTTCGACCCTCGATCGTTATGTTGTACCAGAGCACGTATACATGTACTGCGCGCGCCGGATTAATGACAGATGAACCAATCAGAAACTGGAAGACGGCCACGTCACAGGATTTTACCAGATTATGTTAAAGTAATTTACCTTAAACCAGGATGATAATACATATGGTTTGATCATAACCAGTATCATGTTGATAATGTTTGGTGATAACCAGTACAATGTTAATAATGGTTCACCATGGTATTTTCACCAGAGATTTGTTTAGAGCGTATAGGGATGGGGAACATAGGGACTGGGGAACATAGGGATCGGTGAACATAGGGATCATGGAACATCGGTCTGACCCCTATAACACAATCCCATAGACTAAGCACACAACACAAACTAATTGTTGGGGACAGTTTTCAACAGAGGACTAATGTCTGAGGACAACCAAAAACATAATGTTCTATCTTTGTGTGTCTGTCCTCGGAGTAGGGAAGAGCGGGGCTAGTCCGCCCCATTTTCTTTCTCCCTAGCCTAGAGATGTAAATTTGCAGGCTGGAATGCCATACTTTTTACATGTGAAAGCACTATTACTTGACTAAATACTACCACAATATTCGGAACGACAGGTCTTACAGTAACAGCAGAAGTAACACATGAAGACAAGTGGGCGAACTTACCCCACACCCATCCTGTTGGGGCAGGTTCGCCCACATGGTGGGGCAAGTTCGCCATTATAAAAAATAAGTCAAAACAATGCACAAACTATCATATATTTCATATAACTGTACTTAGCAATGTTTATTTTAGACTCTTTGACCTAGATGTAAATAATAGCTTTTGTTTTTGTTCTTAAAAATTTCACTCTCGTTTAGTATCTTAAAATATATGAATATAAGCAAACCAAATGGTTATGAACCACAACTTGTGATTTCTGAGCAACAGTTCTGTTTCATTAAACTGTTGATAATTATAAAAATTAATAAGATTAAAACTGCTGCAAACTGCTTATTTGCTGGAATGATCTGAAATATACAAATCAAATAAGTTAAGAGGGCCTAATATTTCGATCTTAACAAGATCTTCTTCAGAGACATAATGGCTGTGTACAAGAAACAAACATATATAGGGCAACATACAACCCGATGCACAACATGGTTGGCGGGAGAAACACAAAAGAAAAATCACAGAGTCCAGTGGAACAATTAACAAAAAGAGGGATTAAAGGGTGAGGTCAGTGTGGGTAGGATCACAGAAAGAACTAACAAAGAAGTAATAATAGGAGTATTGTGGAGGGGGGGGGGGGGGGGGGGGGTAGGACAATAGACATGGAAAATTAAAGGAGTGAGAACAAACAAGAACAAACTGGCAAGGAATAAATCTAAAACAGATGACAAATAGGAGGAAAAAAAATATAGAAGTTAATCATTCCTAGTTGGATGTTGAGCCCATGTGGTTGAATAGTTTGAAGACGATTCATCCAAACTTTCTCCCGGCTGAAGGCGAACTAAGTCTTTCCGATGGCCATGTAAATCTATGCCCTGTAGAATCATATCAGAAATGCAATTGTTAGGCTGATTAAAGTGGTGACCGACGGGGGTTTCCAGTTTCTTGGTGTTGACAGTTAATCGATGACCGTAGAAACGCTTTTTAGGGCATTTTTGGTTTCTCCGATAATTAGAAGAAAAAACTATACAATAAGTTATAAATCACAACTTGTGATTTCTCTAATTGTTGGAGGCTATAACTTTTCTCATATTTAAACTGCTGAATGTAAACTGAAAATACTAGCAAACTAAATATTGTGGAGCCACAACTTGTAGTTTGTAATCAACAGTTCATTTAGTGATTGTAAAGTACAACGTGGAACAACTTGTCATGGTAACCCATAATGTTATCCACCTGTTGCGCATGACCTTTTAAAAACTTGATTTATCAAAGTGTTCTGGTTTCATAACAAATTAGCATGGGTATTAGTTCTAGTTTTGCAACGTGACATTATTATATATAAGGATATATCTCTATAAGTGTTTATTTCACCTTACAATATGTATATTTAGCTTGCCAAAATAATTAATAGGCATTTATGGGGTGAGTCCGCAACAGGTCGAACCTGCCCCACTATATTCCGGGCGAACGTGCCCCAAGAGCTCATCTTGTGTTTTACCACGTCGTATTAGTCATTAACACAGTAAACCGAGTTTATAACTGCATAGTTATTTTAGCAAATCTATTATCTTCTAAATGACAACCACTGTAAAAACAATACTTGTTTATGTCTTGGGGTGTATACAATATTATTGATGCAAGAAATGTTTACTTACATGATATGTAAACAGTGATTTGAAGATAACTTTATGAGCTTGTTGAGGCTGCTCGTGCAGCTATTATTTATAGGAGTTTTATCATATCCTGCGTATTCTAATTACATCATCAAAACTTTCTCCACGGCTGTAGTGGTGGAAAATCACGTGGTGGGCGGACTCGCCCTTAGGGCGGACTAGCCCCGCTCTCCCCTACATGTAATGCACACACACTAAAATGCGTATCCTTGTGGGGACATCGCTTTGTTCTTGTGTACAAAACTTTCAGATCGTTGAGGGTTATTTTCATAGTGGTCCTATTTCAACTAGGATTAATTTCTTGGCCTGTAACCCTAACCCTATACCCAACACTGTGAGGCCCAAAGACGTGGAAACCTTTTGTTAGAAAGAAAAACGTGAAAAGTACAATATGTTCGTTTTCACGTATTACAAACAGTGACAATGGGGCCTAATCTTTACTTTTCACGTTTTTCGTTTCAACAAAAGGTTTTCACGTCGTTGAGCCTCACAGTGCAAGTAGGTGGTAGACTAAGATAAATTATTATTAAAGCTCAGTATACCATTTCTATAGCTATTCAAAAACGTAACCGACCAAAATACTGTTGAAAACGTACCTGTTGTAAAGATCTTATTGACACTAAACTCCCTGTGAAGTTTTGTCATGCTGTCATTTTACATAAAATATAAAAGAATGTCATTTCCAAAGATGCGCTGCCGAGGCGCATCTTTTAAAATTGCCATTGTAATGCCCGAATCGTGCGCGCAAGCGTTGGAACGTTGTATACGTAAAACGTAAAATGTAAAACTGATAAAATTATCACACAAAATGGCGATTTAATATGCGACTTTTTTTCCAGCCGCATAAAAACGTATCCCGTATGCGTGTCAGTTCTAATGGCACCTAATATTCGTTGGTCTAGTGCGTGGCACACACGTACTCTGTTTTACTCTGAATGTGCCCCAAATGCTGATTGTAGCGGCAATTCAAATTGTGACTGGGCAAATGTTGAATTGAAATTGAAATGTTACAAGATTGTTTTATTGGAATATGCACAGAGTCATAGAGATAGAACTTCATCCGGTTCAGTTGTCAAGCACCTTTTTAAAAATAATTTATAGCTCTTTTTCTGCTTTAAACGATAAATAAATGCACAACTGACAAACGGTCTACTACGGGCCGGTTTGTTTCACACCGATCCAATTCAGTGATCCGGCGGCTAGTGATCCACCAATTCGGCAGGATTTGACTGTGAACGAAGGCCGGATTACACTGATCGCGATCCAGATCTGTGTTAAGCAAAGATGCCCTATATCTTCAATATTCTAGATTTTTGGCTAATGCATATTCCGGAATGTTTGTATTCACCATAAACAATAATTCATAATCAAAGAGCGCTGAAACGAATCTATGGACTTGTTTCCGCGACCTCTTCAAGCGCAAACAGTCTTCATCGTTATATACTCGACAAGAAGGAAGAGATGAATCGGAGGACGATGAACGCCGGTAAAAAGCAAGGAAGCCCTCATCGATTAATACTGGATGAATGGCACGGCACACTTCCTCGCAGACTCCGCTTTGGCGACAGGGGACCAAGAAAAAAACGAAAAAAAATCTTCCCGGAAAACCCTCCTCCCCTCAGTATCGGGGAGTGAACACTGACTAGCGCTGCCATATTAATGCGCCGCACACCAAACTCCTAGTTGTTGACCAGTTATCCTAAGACCATTGATTTATCTAAGTTTCTGAGTAGCACGCGAACAAGACTCGGGGTGACGTATGTTGTGGTGACGTAAACATTTTCTGGAGTAAATATTCCAGCGAAAAATGTAAGGAAGGGTGGGGAAATGTTGATACAAGGAAGACAAACAATTTGCCCATGGTATAGAAGTGGTTAAAAATTAAATACTGTCACGCTGTCGAGAGTGACATCCATTGGCGTGCGTAGTATTACAGCCTTCCGCTACATTTGCGTAACGATTGTTTTAGTTGTTTGTATGTAGAGAAACGGTTTTTCTCTTCAAAAATATCTTTAAAAAATGACATGATGAAAACTGGCATTTGATTTAATTTAAGGATTTGTGTGCATGTTGGTCAAACAGCCGTAACGGCCTATTTCCTGTACCCACCGAGCAGAAAACTAGTTGGGATAGACATGGGGATCTTTCTAGAGATGGAAAATGATAACAAGATCACCTGATTCGGTCCAATAGTGTTCATTCTTTCGGCGTTTTTCTGGATCAAAGTATGTGTTGGTATGTGCGTATTGACCGGCAATCGTGGACGGGGCATTGTCCGACCGTCTTACCTCTTTTGTTTGTACTTGAACGTTTTCGGATGATCGCCATATGATTTGTACACGAGTTGAGATCGTGGACGTTGTGTCAATCGTGGGCCAATTGTTTGCCTCCAAATATTTGTGTCCAACGACCACGATTGCCGGTCAATACAAACGCACACACATACACACGTTTGTTTATGGTGTAACTCGAGGAGTTTCCATTGTTCCTCTCGAAAATTTCCTTTGTTTGTACTCAAACTTGTTCCGACGGCTCTCATTGGTTTTGTACACGAATCTCAATCGAAGTCGTCGTCGATTCTAACCCTAACCCCAATTCACCTTCGTGTCGCCAGGTATGTGTCCTCTATTTACACCATAAACAAACGCACTCGTATGCACACGTGTGTGTGTGGGGGGGGGGGGGGGGGGGGGAGGGAGAGGGAGGGGGGAGGGGGGAGTGGGGGAGGGGGAGGGGAGCTGTCAGTTGGACTGTCAGTTGGACAGGTGATTCAGACAAGCCCGACAGCAATGAAAAGGCTATCATGGAAATTACTAACAGCACAGTGGGAAGGAATTATGTTACACAACAACAAAAGTGCACTATGAACAACGAATGTCTGAAACGTGAACAAACGTATACATTAATGTCTGAAACGCAAGTAGATATTACTATTCAGACATTTAAAATGCCTGAATCGTAATCTCTTGTTAAAGTTTCAAACATGTTGCCACTAACAACAGCGTTGTAGATATTTCTGGTTCATAGTGTGTTAGGGCTGCGCTGTGGTACTGAAAATAGGCCATTCCGTTTGTATTGTTGTTGGTTTTGTTTTTGGTTTGTTTGTTTGTTTTTTTACCACCAATATGTATACCAGATAATGATAATAAAAATTGGATTCGGTGTCTGATTTGTTCTCCTGTGCAGGATAAATTGTATTACGAGCAGCTGAAAGGATATGTGTTTCAGCATGACTTGCTTGTGGACAGTCTGCTGTACAAGGTAATAAGGGACGGGTCAGGGTCTCAAACGTCCCTGCAGCTGCTAACTATAGGGTTGCATCTGTAGGAAGAACCTGGGAGTATACGCTAATTTTACTGATTGGCAACTTTTTTGTGTGTGTTATCTCTCCCCTTTTCTTACACCCCTAGTTAAAACCACTGCGTCTTTGAAGCAGTCAAATGGAATTGAGCTCTACTAGTTTATTTAATTTATATTTTGTTATTCTGAGAACTGTGCAGACTTTGCGGAAAAATTGAAAATTAAGGACACGTTTGTATTGTGTGAACGCGTACCAGTTTCATGTGGGTCTGTGCGTTAATATTATATAATTGAATATGCACAAAACCAGGGCATCTTGGGCGAAAGAAATGCATCGGAGCGTGAGCGTGTGAAACAAATGGCAAAAACTGTTTTTGAGGGCAAACGACAGGGGCGATCGTATTAAGGCGCGAAAGCAAACCCGAACGTGAATATTTGATGTTGGCATGTTTTTGCATTGCAATCTTGCAAACATTGAACTCATTTCTCAGCCTTTATACACAGTCTTTCAATACTTCAAGAAGGATACTGTTATTCCTCTATGGTAAGATGCAGTAGTTACTACTAAAAGTTTACCGCACAAATTACCCATGGACCTAGTTTTAACGTTTTGTAATGAATATTCTGGTTTTTTTCTTGTTTTCTTTTTCTTCCTAATTCCAGCTGCATCTAAATTGATTTGTCTTTAGTGAAGAGGAATACTAAATACTAAGAGGAATACTAAATTACATAAGGTGTTATCTCAAGAGGTTATTCAGTGGAAATATAAATGTTGAGCTCTGTTGTTTTACAATTTTTAAAATGCGCGGTGTTTGAGATGTTTCTAACATCCCGGCTCAACCCGGCTCTAGACAAGGGTCGAGATTACCAACCTGGGTTGAAACTTTTCCCCAGGGTTCAAAGTGGGAGTAACTCAGCAATATAAGCTCAGTTTGCACAAAGCAAACTGTAAAACAACACGAGGATGACAATTCAAACCTCGTCCCGGGGTTGAATCGGGTTCGCACAGCGGGTTGAGTTCAGCCCGGGTTGAGAGACTGTAGTGTGAACAGTGCCTGGTGTTAAGTTAATGTTTTCCCAATTTTTTATGCAATTATTTTATAAGTTAAATGGAGTGCAAATATGTTGAATGTTTCGTGTAAATAAAAAAGAGTAAAAAGTAAAGCCTGCCACCAGTCCGGTGTTTAACTCCATTTTTTTCTAGCATGAAACGACTGGGAATACTTATATTCCCCCTGGACGGGATGCTAGTCCATAGCAGGCTACTCCCCAGCGAATGCCGATGCCTGGGTGGAGAGAGGCAATTAGGGTGAAGTGACTTGCCAAAGGACACTACTTATAGCCAGCAGCTGGATTCGTACCCCGACCCTCTGGTCATGAGTCACAAAACGTAATCACTAGGCCACACGTGTTTTGTGCAAGGGTACCTAAATAAACAGCTTATTATGATTCACCCTTCAAACTTAAGATGAACCCCCCCCCCCCCCCCCCCCCCCCACCCCCCAAAAAATAAATAAACAAATAGTCACTGACTTTCAAATTGGCTGGAACAACCCGGTGTGGAAGCCAACCAGGTTGAGTTCAACCCGGGGGAAATTAAATGTTGGGGTTTGACGTTGCATTTGGCGCGGGGTTGAACATTTTAAAGAGTGAAACGCTGCATATTTCCAATCCTGAGTCAACCCCCGAGATTTGTCTAATGTCAGCAAATGGTTTCATTAGGGAGTTCCATGTGTACTGCAAACCAAAAGGGGGATTCTTATGACACTAAAGGTGGACTAATTTGTTTTGTGCCCAGGATGTGAAGTTGACGGCAACCAACGATGACCAATATTTTGTCTTTGAGGATTTCCTATACCAAGTCTTGCTAGTCTTCTCACGAGACACCAAGGTCCTAAGCCACTTTTCCAATAGCTCAGCCACCCCAGCCAAGTCCTACATCAGAGGTAAGATGGTGGGAATAGACTGAACGGATCCAGAAGGCAACATCACTCGAAAGATTGACCAATCACAAGTCATGATTTTAAGGTCCGGCAAATTGTCGCCATTTTGTCCACTAAATAGCCCTAATAATAACATGGTTTACCGCACGCTTTTTAGAGATTTAACAATACTGACAGTGCTGATTCAGTGCCTGTTGTAAACGGTAGTGTACATAATACGAATTTCTCAATATTTTTATAAGAAGACAAATAATATCAACATTAATATCAACTCTACCCTTTCCACAGACATTTGCCTTTTTCTGAAATATTCGGTAGTTTTTGTAATAATATGAATTTGAAAATCTGTATTATACTTTTTTTTTAGACACCCTGTAGACGTATCATTAAGTACAGGCCAAGAAAACCTCAGCACTATGCAGCCGCAGTAGTCCCAGAGCAATCAATCGTTATGGAAATTCGGGGGTGGGGAGATCCCCACTTGATTTTGCAATTACGATCACAGTGGGAAATCTGTCAGTGTGAATTGGCTTTCAAAATTAACAAAGCCCAAGTCGAAATGATTTAAAGCAATTGGTCAATGACTGTTTGAACCAGTTTACCGTTACCCATATTTTGATTCTAACTCGGAAAATGAGGATTTTATTTCATTATGTTTACAAATTGAAAGAGAGATCTGTGGATCTCAGATGCCAGATTAAAGCAGCCAAAATATAAAATATGCTGAAATGGACCGTATACCCTTTGAAACTATCCAAAAAGTAACCAACCAAATTATTGTTCAAAAGCAATACTTGATGTAAAGATAATAATTACTCTAATTATGACTGAAATTATTCCTTCTGGTATTTGTAGAGTATAAAGAAATTAAAAAAATGCGTCTCGGATAATAATATTTTTTTTCGGAATATCCATCGTTCACAGAGCTCAAACAAGCACCATTCTTTAGATTTTAAGAACGTTTGCTGCTTCAAACGATAAAAATGCACAACTGACAACATGGTTTACTTTAATGCATTAACAATCATCAACCCAACCTCAACTATTTAAATGTTTATAATTCTTGTATTAACTTGGTAGCTCATTCAGTGGAATTTTGTTATTATTGTTTTGGTTTATTTATAAATAGCAAATCGCTAACTACAAATTGTGGTTAATTAGACATTCCTTCAACTGTACTCTAACACTTAGTGGCGTTAACATTCTGACATTTTACGAAGTGTCGGACTTTTGAGTCGTTGGACTTACGTGGCGTCGGACTTATGAATAGTCTTAGTTACAAGACGTACTAGCAGCCGTATGCGATGCAGCGCTCATAGGCCGTCGATGCGGGCACCATATAACGTACGCTGACAAACGTTCTGCTACTACGTCTTGGCTAACTCAGAAATTCGCTCGAAAAATTCTGAGTAAAACTGTGTTGCATTTGCATGCGCGTGTGACGTTGCGTACATAATCGCCCGTGTGAAATAACATATAAACGCCGATTCACTGGTCTAGGTTTGAATGTCTCTATCGTGCGACATGTACGGACGTGCGCGTCGCGTGGTTTGGTGAGCAATGTCGGACCACGGTGGGGGCCAACCGTGGACAAAGCGATCGATATTACAGCAAAGAAACTGGGTTTTTGTAAGCTAAAAAGTCACCGGGTCAGTGACATTCGTCAATTTAGCCATGATTTATTTGTTAATTACTGGGTTTGGTAAGAGTGTAATTCGAGAAGGTGTATACATTACCTGACTAACCAGCTCATTACTAAAACATCAACTTCTTCCAGTGCGCAAGCGTTAATATATTTGGACCTGCCTGTTAAACTATACATGAAAGGTCACACGCTGTTAAAATTGGAGTCAGCCAATACGTAGTAGCAAAATGTTGACGTACGTTAGAGCGAGGGCGCCCGCATCAACGGCCTATGCGCGCTGCATCGCATACACTGCCTTGCAAAGGGCCGCTAGTACGTCTTGCAACCAAGACTAACTTATGAATAAAAGTAAATTTAATCATCGGGCCTATGGGGCGTCGGACTTACGGGGCGTTAGACCTGTGGGGCGTCGGACCTGTGGGGCGTCGGACCGTGGGGCGTCGGACCTCTCGGGTTTGGAACCTATGAGGCGTGGAACCTGTAGGGCGTGGATCATATGGGGCGACAGACATAATGGGCTATTATTTGGTTGGGAGATGATATTTTGTCGGACTTATGAGACGTCGGACATATGAGGCGTCGGACTTACGAGCAGACCCCACAATATTTGCTATAATAACTCCCAAATCCATCTATTTATTAAAAATTTAAGAAAAATCTAATGTTGTGCATTCCCTTTAAAAACCAGTCTAAAGTATTTATGAATAGGCAATAATTATGTATTCCAAATGATATCTTTACATTTGCTTCATTTGCTGTTTTTCAGGAATGTTAGGTGTGGAAGAGTATGCAGTAATATACCCACCCAATGGCATTGTTCCTTTCCATGGATTCTCAATGTATGGTAAGTTAGAGACCTAAAGGATTTAGTTTGGCAGTGTAGTTAAGCTTTTAGCAAAATAACTTTAAAGTTAATCACAGTTTTTCAATCGCACTTTTGGTAAATACAGGGTGGTTCAAAAAGTTAACCCTGGTTTAAGGTGATTGTTCAGTGTTCACCCACCTTCCACAATACAAGTGAAAGAATCTGCGTTTACCTAGTTTTGGTGAGTAGGGTGTTAGAAATAATCCTTAAAAATGGTAGGTCTAACTTAATTTGACCTCAAGATATGGCCCATTACCGATGGCATGTACAACATTGGCTTGTTCACGGGAGCTTCATTGTAAATAAGCATGATTGTTATACCAGTACCTCTGTCTTGAATACTGTATTTGTATTAGTCTAAAACGATCACGTGTCCGTTGTATAACAACTCATTTCTCACCCCCGTGTGGTATTACATCAGTGTGAGGGCGTGATATCACACGGCTGCTGTTCTATATCATTGCTACCCGCGCAATGTTCACCTACACAATATTGACATTAGCAAACTGTATAGTGGAGCAGCGAACAAGCAGACGATCAGCTTTATTACTAGGTTAGCATAAGTTGAGTTCATTTTGTTTGCGTTGACTTGTAAAATAAACGTTTACTTGAACGTTTCGTATCTTTAGTCCTCGTGTATGTTGAGCTTCAAGACAGAGGTGTAACAAAACATGTGTTGACTGCTGTGATGTGGGATATGACACTTTTAACACGCTCAGGTTTGTCTCAGGTGCTGCTATGCGTCCTTCGGCTGTTCAAGATGTCATCATCATGTTAAAGACAGAAACTAAATTAGTCCGGCAGCCAGAGGGTTGAACCTTGTTTTGTTGGATATACAATGTTTCTCTTATTTTTTTGACACCAGGAGACCATACTCTTCAATAATCTGCATGATGACCCTGTCTAAGGGTTGAGCAATTCGAGATATCAATTAATTAACAAACCTGCTGTGCAAAATTATTTAGGCACGTATTTGGGAATATGGTTTTGTATTTTTTTGAAAGGTTTTCTTTTGGTGATTATACTTACACATCCTTACTTTAAAAACATGTTCTAAAGCTTATAAATGACTAAATAATTATAAGAACATAGTAACAATTCAAAGAGGCTGTTATTATACCCTATGGTTCCGCGCATTTACCTTGTCTCCAGATATCATCAAGTAGTCTTGCCAAACCTCAGTATTGATGAGCCTCAAATTCACCAAGTTACTAACTAGCACATTAAAAAAAAACTAATGGAAAATTATGTAATCAATACAAAATATTAAGCCTAGCAAACAAAAACGGGGAAAAACGCGGTGTCCGAATTTTAGCTAAACAGTAGGTAAAAGGTTGTCTAACGTGGAAGACTTGAACAAGTTCAAGGAAATCCCCAAAATTATCGGTAAGAAAGCATTTTGACGTTGGCATAGTTATTGTAAGCAACAATAATTTGTTATTGAAAAGCCTAATATTGGTTCTTGCCATTATCAACGTACGCGTTTTGCGCTTTTACGAAGAGACACAAGCATTACTGCCCCTTGAACGCGTACAAAACGTTTTGCACGGATAGGCGTAAAATTAGGTCAAGGGAGATTTTCGTGCGCCTGGTCTTCCATATGGAAAAGCACAATGAACAGAAAGGGCCTCAATGTAGGAAACTTGAACTTTTGTGTTCACAAAGAGACACGCATCTTTACTAATTAATTTCAGCTCGTTGAACACCGTGTTAATTTTAATTACTGGGTTCATGTTAAACAAAATCCCTCTCGTAGAATCATTCAAAGGTTTCCTAATACCCCTGTCACACCGGAGCTACGCTGCCGTTGCGCTCCCACGGCGACTAAAAAAAGTTGGAAAACGCAGTAGAAGCGCAGTAGGATTGCCAAGAGCGTATTGGGAACGTAGTGGAGTCTACCTAGGGGTCTCCATGATCGCCTAACGTATGATAGCGTAGTGGGATCCCAAAGAACGTACTACGGACGTAGTGAAGTCTACCTGAGCGTGTCATGATCGTAGCAAGAGCGAGTTGGTATCGCCGTCTGCCCAATCTGCGACTGATACCCCTGTCAGACCGGTGTGCAATCCCACACCGACCTTACTGCGATGCAGTTTTCATCAAAAACGCAGTGGGGTTGCCGAAAACTGGCAAAAAATCCTGAAATCTGTGAGGTAGGTAGCTGACAGTACGCTCTTGACTCGCTCACTGCGCTTTTACATCGCTGTCACTACACTCTCACTGCGACCTATGCGTTCCCAGTTTGATCATCGCCGCGCTCCCACTACGCTCTACGCGATCTCGCTGCGACCAAGGCGACCTCGTTACGACCTCGCTACGACCATACTACGCTCTCACTACGTCCCCACTACGTTCTGTGCGTTTGTACCGCGTTCGCGCGGCGACTATAAATACAGCGAGCTCGATGTTGCTGGATATCTGTTGTACAATTATTATGTTCTGCCTCTCTACATCCATGGTGAAGAGGAGATGCACATTAATATGTCAAAGTCAGAACGTACTATACACGCAGTATAATCGCAGTATAATCGCACTGTGAACGTACAGGAAGCACCGTAACATCGCCATGGACGCATTAGGGGCGCCATAGTCGTACTGGCAGCCCCGTGTGGACGCAGTATGAGCGTGAAGAAGCCCTATACGACATAGTAGAAGCGCAGTAGGAGCGCGGTAAGAGCGTAGTGGGAGTGTGACAAGTGTACAGTGGTCGTACTTCAGACGTACTTCAGTCGCAGATTGGCAGACGGCGATACCAACTCGTTCTTGCTACAATCATGACACGCTCAGGTAGACTTCACGACGTCCCAAGTACGTTCTTTGAGATCCCACTACGCTTTCACTGCGCTCCCACTGCGTTTTGGACCAGGTCGCCAACCCTCTGCGATTGTTTTGAGCAGGCTCAAAACAATCGCCGAGGTTAGGCGACCATGGAGACCCCCGCACGACCTAGGTAGACTCCACTGCGTTCCCACTACGCTCTTGGCGATCCTACTGCGCTTCTACTGCGTTTTGCAACTTTTTTGTTGCCGTGGGAGCGCAACGGCAGCGTAGCTCCGGTGTGACAGGGGTATTACCACGGCTGTAGAGAGGCAGAACATAATAATTGTACAACAGATAGCAAATATCCAGCAACATCGAGCTCGCTGTAATTATAGTCGCCGCGCGAACGCGGTACAAACACACAGAACGTAGTGGGGACGTAGTGAGTGCGTAGTAAGGTCGTATCGAAGTCGTAGCGAAGTCGTCTTGGTCGCAGCGAGATTGCGTAGAGCGTAGTGGGAGCGCAGTGAGAGCGCGGCGATGATCAAACTGGGAACGCATAGGTCGCAGTGAGAGTGTAGTGATAGCGTAGTGAGAGCGCAGTGAGCGAGTCAAGAGCGTACTGTGAGCTACCTACCTCATAGATTTCAGGTTTTTTTGCCAGTTTTCGGCGACCCCACTGCGTTTTTGATGAAAACTGCATCGCAGTAAGGTTGCCGTGAGATAGCACTCCGGTGTGACAGGGGTATTACTGCGAAAGCTGTTGCAAAGTAGTATTTTTTTCGAGTTTTAAAATCAGATAAACTTCTCTTGCGTTTATCTCGAGAACACTAATTTCCTCAAATTTCACTTGTGTCTCTTTGTGAATACATTGACGATGTATTTATACACTGTATACTCGGTGTTGTCCTGAGATATTTGTTTCACAAAACAAAACCCCCGACTCGGGTGGGACTAACGACTTCTTGCTTTCTAATGCAGATGTCTTACCACTCGACCCCCAAGCTAGCTGGGGTCAGGTGGCTGGTTCTACCCGAGTCAGTGATTTGTTTTACTAATAGAATCCCTCCGGACAACACAGTGTACATACACATGGGTGAAGGGCCACATTATTAAATTCACATCTCCTAACGTAAATTTCATCTTATGAAAGAAAAATAAATCTGTGTGTCTTTTTCACAAATACAACAGTTTGTTTTACAATCTGAATTATATCTCTCTCTCAAAAAAAAAGAGAGAGAGAACATGAATACAAAAATATCAAAGTGTAAATGTCATTATCTGGGGTTTAGTAACTTTGGAGGATTCTGGAAACGCACTAGAGGCGCATAGCCGGAGACAGTTCGGCTCGCCAGCTAAGGTTTGGTATTAACGAGTTAAATCTAGTTAGCTCTTTAATACTATATTAGCAGGGACCGTCCCGCCAGCCGTGCCTATTATGTTCACGTCAGCGATACATGCCTCTGAGGATTTGGTAACAGCCATCTCGGCACCTGGCCCCTGCATTGATTTTTTCGTCTTCCTTTTCTCCCCTCAAATCGCCCGGAAACATTCGTTCTGTCATCTCTTCCACCAAATTTATTACCTTTTTTCTTCTTCTCGTATTTTTTTTAGGGGGGGAGGTGGGATTTTAATGCCAATTCGCCGTGCTCATATTTTCGGCTCGGGGCGCGTATCGCACGACTTCTTGGTGTACGTGCTTGTGTCGTTTTCCCTGAATTTGCAGAATTGGATTTCTAGGTTGTTTTTTTTATAAAGCGTATGCGCCATACTGCAGCTTTGTTCGCTAAAGCGTAAACAAAGATGCATCAGATTCGCATGAAGAGAGAATCTCCTTTCCCTCGACGATTACGAACACCAGAGGGGGCTATATTCATTTATGGTTGCAGACCATGAATTCAATTCAATTCAATTCAATTCAATTCAAGAATCGTTTATTTCCACACCAATAATCACATTAAATGCTCAAGGAGCATTAGAAATAGGTGTGGAGGCATCATCCTAGAAAGTTGAAGCGTGTGGTGGATGCATGTGCCCAACAAAACCAAACAAAACTAGACAACAACATTTGATATAGGTTTCCCCGGCAAATGTTAACATAAATTAAATCAATTTAATACCCGGCTCATTTAATTTCATTTCATGAATGCTCCGTTGCATCATTTCTTACATCAATACTATTGTATAAACCCCAAGACATAAACAAGTAATGTTTTTATAGTGGTTGTAATTTAGAAGATGCAGTTATAAACTCGGTTTACTGTGTTAATGACTAATACGACGTGGTAAAACACAAGATGAGCTCTTGGGGCACGTTCGCCCGGTATAGAGTGGGGCAGGTTAGCCCTGTGGCGGACTCGCCCCACGGTGATGGTCGGACTTGCCCCATCAAATTTATATGCGTATTTGTATTCAAGCAAGCTAAATATATATTTAAAGGTATAATAAACATATTTAGAGATATATCCTTATATATAAATAATGTCACGTTGCAAATATAGCACTAATACCCATGCTAAGTCTGAGTAAGACTAACTGATAATGCCGTCAGCTAACTTGGACACTGGCGTGGCGAGCAGGGACTACAGATTTAAGCATCCCGAGGCAGACACAATGCTGCTCTCCATTTACGCCAAGCCGAGGACCGAGAACTACACTGAAGCAGTTGTACTAGACAGCGCGGACACAGACGTTTATGTCCAAGTGGCTTACATATCTCATTAACTTCAAGGTGATTTGCTGATTAAACGCAAGCACCAGATAATCAATTGCCAAGCCATGCTCCCAGAAGATGTGGCAGATATCATCATACCTCTTCGTGTGATCACTGGCAGTGACCACACCAGGTTTCTATGGGCACGGAAAGATGGCCAAAGAACCAAATCCCAATGGTTATTTTAAACAATGGTTAAATGGTTGATACGTTATATTCCTTTGTCTATTATTTTACCCATTTGGTGGCCATTTTGGCCACCATCTGGGATTTATTTAATGGTAATAAAACCAGATTGCCAGAAATGAGTTACTAATAACCATTGAGTCAAATCCTAATGGATGTTTTAACGATATTACATATTTTTGACGTGGTATATGCCATTTTCTGTTATTATATCCATTTTGGCGGCCATTTTGGACGGCCATTTTATATGTTTTTAATATAAAAACATTACTCATCTGCTTGAAATTAGCCACTACCAGCCAGGGAATGAAATCCCAATTGCTATTTTACTAATTGATCACATTTTTTAGATGTTATTTGTAATTTTTGTATGATGTTACCAGTTTTGGCGCCCATTTTGGGCCGCCATCTCGAATATGAAGGTCAAAAATAGGTCAAGTCATTAAATCATTATCAGATATGAGTTCCTTGACCCCCAAAACCCCAGAACAGCAAAATAGGCTAAACCAATCCAAATAATATTTTTCAAAATGGCCGACAGCGGCTATTTTGGATTTTTGACTCCCACGGATTCAGCCCACATTTTCGCGATGGACACCCCTGCTAGATTTTGTATTTAACCTTCATAGAAGACAAATCCACTTAGAAACGAACCTTTGTTCTCAACGGTCACGGAGTTGTTCCAGATGACCCAACTAAAGATGTTATGAAACCAGAACACTTCGATAAATCAAGTTTTTAAAATGTCATGAGCTACAGGTGGATAACTATATGGGTTACCATGACAAGTTGTTCCACGTTGTACTTTACACTCACTAAATAAACTGTTGATTACAAATTACAAGTTGTCGTTCAAAAATATTTAGTTTGCTAGTATTTTCAGTTTACAATCAGCAGTTAAAATATGAGAAAAGATTACCCCTTAAATATTAGAGAAATATATTAGAGTTGTGATTTGTAACTATTTAGTGTATAGCTTTTAATATTCAACAGTTTGATGAGACAGAACTGTTGCTCAGAAATCAGTTGTGGTTCATAACAATTTGGTTTGCTTATATTCATACATTTTAAGATACTAAACGAGGCTGAACTTTTGTAGAAAAAAAACACAAGCTATTATTTACATCTAGGTCAAATATCCTCAAATAAACATCTATAAGTACAGTATAATAATAATAATGGGTATGGACCGAAGTCCTGATTGACAACTTTAGTTCGAGAGGTCTTCTTTTTTTTCTTAGCCGGGTCACCACGAGAAGGTAGCTGTCTTGATCAACCAGAAACATCGGGGCAAACCCCTTCTCTTAGCGATAAGTTTTGTTGGGTTCTTTTACGTGCATTACACAACACACGGGACCTCCAGCTTTACGTCCCATCCGAAGGACGAAGCAATAGTGGTTTAATTGCCTTGCTTAAGGACACACGTGTCGACACCGGGACTCGAACTCACGCTGTGCGGAACAGAAATAAAACCGGGTTCTTAACCGCCCGGCCACGACACTCCACAATATATGATAGTTTTTGCAATGTTTTGACTTATTTTTGAATATGGCGAACTTGCCCCACCATGTGGGCGAACCTGCCCCAACAGGATGGGTGTGGGGTAAGTTCGCCCACTTGTCTTTATGTGTTACTCCTGTTGTTACTGTAAGACCTGTCGTTCTAAAAAAATAGTATTCAGAGTATTCAGCCAAGAGTATTCAGCCAAGTAATAGTGCTTTCACATGTAAACAGTATAGCTTTCTAGCCTGCACATTTACATATCTAGGCTAGTGAGAAAGAAAATGGGGCGGACTAGCCCCGCTCTCCCCTATGCGTGGCCGATTATTAAGAATGTGCAATCTATTTTGCAGCAAATCGATTTATCATTGTGTCACGGCCTCAATTGAATATCCTTTTTCATTTGTTATAATTTAAATTCGCATATTTTGCATTCAATTTCAAAAAGTATATTTTGCTATACAATTCACAATACAATTTGGATTAAATCATTAATAAATCAATGTATCGTGGGACTAATTGATCAATAATAATATGGCTCTGCAAATCCTTCAAAATCCTCTTTGCAAATTGCAGGATTTTGCAGGAATGAGGTCACTTGGAAGTTGATGCATCCGATGAATTTGCAGGATTGAGGGCGTTTAGGGGTTTGCCACTTGAGGATAATGCAGGCTCCAGGTCATAAGGCCTAATGCTGGATGAATTTACAGGATTGAGGTTACTTGGGTATTTATCCAAATGAAGATTTTGGAGGATTGAGGTTAATATAGGTTTTCCCGGACGATATCGCAAAATGTGCACATTCATTTGTAAAATATGTATTCAATTTCAGAAGGACGTATGTCCGAGTTTCATTTTCGCAAAAACGAGCATTCAATTTTATTTTGTTTAATTCAAATAAATGAATGCGCTTAGCGTTTCATTTAAACGATTACAAACACGTGATTGGGTTTTCGGTTTGACGTATGCATGGCCGATTATTAAGAGTGTGCAATCTATTTCGCAGCAATTCGATTTATCATTGTGTCACGGCCTGAATTGAATATTCCTTTTCATTTGTTATAATGTAAATTCGCATATTCTGCATTCAATTTCAATAGAGTACATGGCTATATAATTCACGATACAACTTGGATTAAATCATTAATAAATCAATGTATCGTGGGACTAATTGATTATTTATGTGTTGCTCTTAAATGTATTTTAACCCTAACCATCCCAAATCCTCCAAAATCCTCTTTGCAAATTTAAGGTTTTTGCAGGAATGAGGTCACTTGGAAGTTGATGCATCAGATGAATTTGCAGGATTGAGGCTACTTAGGAATTTATCCAAATAAAGATTTTGAAGAATTGAGGTTATTTTGTTTTTGTTAATGACTTCTCTATCATTTTATCAGTTCAATTGTCTATCCGTCAATGAACTGTCTACCAAGACATGAGTGGTTGATGTCCAGTCTATTTGCTACATCTAAGTAGTCCGCGTCGTCAGCCTCAAAGGCATCGATAAGACGATTTCGATCAACGTCCGAGACTCGTCTGTATCTCCCTCTTGCAGCCATTATTGGAAATTTTAGGAGGCATAAAGTAAAATCTAGCTATTTGATGCGATCGTTGCAAATGCTGAGCAAAAAAAGATTTGCGTTCTTCAACTTAGGGGTTTATATAGCATTTATTTGGTATGTTTCAAAGACGAGACCACCTAGTTTAATTCCCCATATGCCACTTTTGATAACATATACAAATGGATTCCAATGCTTGATCAGTCGGTAATGCGTAGAAAATCGGCTGCACATTTAGCGAAATTGATTGTTGATAAATTAAAAGGAAAACATGATTGCGGGTGTGCATTCAAATTCGCGCTAAAATGAATTATCAATGTACTAAATTCAGTGCACAATCGGGAAATCGCGTGCTGATGTCTTACGACTGGATGCACCATTATGCAAAAACGAATTATCAATTGTTAAATAGAAAACGGGAATGTGAGCGTTAATACTACTTCGCACGAAAACGAATGCACCAGTTACAAACTTATGTGCACATTTCGCGATATCGTCCGGGAAAACCTATAGTATGAACGTATGAAAACGGGAATGTGAACGTTCATACTATTTCGCACGAAAACGAATGCACCAGTTACAAATTTATGTGCCCATTTTGCGATATCGTCCGGGAAAACCTATATGTTTTTGTAAATGACCTCTCTGTCATTGTATCAGTTCAATTGTCTATCCGTCAATGAACTATCCACCAAGACATGAGTGGTTGATGTCCAGTATTTTCTACGTCTAAGTAGTCCGCGTCGTCAGCCTCAAAGGCATCGATGAAACGATTTCGATCAACGTCCGAGACTCGTCTGTACCTCCCTCTTGCAGACATTATTGGACATTTTAGGAGGCATAAAGTAAAATCTAGCTATTTGATGCGATCGTGGCAAATGCTGAGCAAAAAAAGATTTGCGTTCTTCAACTTAGGGGTTTATATAGCATCTATTTGGTATGTTTCAAAGACGAGACCACCTAGTTTAATTCCCCATATGCCACTTTTGATAAAACATACAAATGGATTCCAATGCTTGACCAGTCGGTAATGCGTAGAAAATCGGCTGCACATTTAGCGAAATTGATTGTTGATAAATTAAAAGGAAAACATGATTGCGGGTGTGCATTCAAATTCGCGCTAAAATGAATTATCAATGTACTAAATTCAGTGCACAATCGGGAAATCGCGTGCTGATTTCTTACGACTGGATGCACCATTATGCAAAAACGAATTATCAATTGTTAAATAGAAAACGGGAATGTGAGCGTTAATACTATTTCGCACGAAAACGAATGCACCAGTTACAAACTTATGTGCACATTTCGTGATATCGTCCGGGAAAACCAGAGTATGAACGTTCACATTCCCGTTTTCTATTTAACAATTGATAATTCGTTTTTGCATAATGGTGCATCCAGTCGTAAGAAATCAGCACACGATTTTCCGAATGTGCACTGAATTTAGTATATTGATAATTTATTTTACTGCAAATTTGAATGCACACCCGAAATCTTGTTTTCCTTTTAATTTATCAACAATACATTTCGCTAAATGTGCAGCCGATTTTCTACGCATTAACAACTGGTCAAGCATTGGAATCCATTTGTATGTGTTATCAAAAGTGGCATATGTGGAATTAAACTAGGTGGTCTCATATTTGAAACATACCAAATAAATGCTATATAAACCCCTAAGTTAAAGAACAAAAATCATTATTTGCTCAGCATTTGTTACGATCGCATCATATAGTTAGATTTTACTTTATTCCCCCTAAAATTTCCAATGATGGCTGCAAGAAGGAGATACAGACGAGTCTCGGACTTTGATCGAAATCGTCTTATCGATGCCTTTGAGGCTGACGACGCGGACTACTTAGATGTAGAAATTATACTAGACATCAACCACTCATGTCTTGGTAGATAGGACAATTGAACTGATAAAATGATAGAGCAGTCATTTACAAAAACATATTAACCTCAATCCACCAAAATCCTCATTTTGATAAATTCCTAAGTAACCTCAATCCTGCACATTCATCCAGTATTAGGCCTTATGACCTGGATCCTGCATTATCCTCCAGTGGCAAACCCCTAAACGCCCTCAATTCTACAAAGTGACCTCATTACTGCAAAATCCTGCAATTTGCAAAGAGGATTTTAAAGGATTTGGGATGGCTAGGGTTAAAAAATACATTTAAGATAAAGAACCAACATATTAATGATCAATAAATCCCACAATACATTGATTTATTAATGATTTAGTCCAAGTTGTATCGTGAATTGTATAGCCAAATATACTGTTTGAAATTGAATGCAGAATATGCGAATTTAAATTATAACAAATGAAAAAGAGTATTCAATTCAGGCCGTGACACAATGATAAATCGATTTGCTGCGAAAAGATTGCACATCCTTAATAGTCGGCCACGCATACGTCAAACCGAAAGCCCAATCGTGTGTTTGTAATCGTTTAAATGAAACGCTAAGCACATTCATTTATTTGAATTAATCAAAATAAAATTGAATGCTCGTTTTTGCGAAAATGAAACTCGGACATACGTCTTTCTGAAAATCAGCGCGAAATTGAATGCATCTTTTACAAATGAATGTGCAAATTTTGCGATATCGTCCGGGAAAACCTATACTTAACGGCCAGATCAATCGTTGGCATATATCTCCGAGATGGTCGTCGTAACAGGCTGCCGAAAGAAGGACCAATAAACCGGAAGGTTGACGACGACATGAGAGATGCCCTTCAACGATATCCTGATGATAAACCCTGATGACTTTGGTTCAACTCAATGCTAAATTGCGAGCTGATCTTGCTAATAAGCCTTTTTTGACAACTAGCACCATAGCTATAGAACTCTAGATGGCATGCGTATAACTCTTAAACTAGCTGAAGATGTTACAGAACAGAGGAATTCGCCACGACTATTATTAGATGCACGAGTTGTCTTTGCAAACTGGTTTCTCCGGCATGGTGTCTTTGGACACACTGTGTACATTGATGAGACTGGCTACAACATTTTGACCCGTCGGTCTTATGGTCGCGCTGCTCGGGAGTACCAGCGAGACGTGTCGTTCATTGCCAGAGAGGCAGGCGAGTCAATATGACGTTTGCAATTTCTGGTGAGGTTGGACTTCTTGCTCACAGAATAGCATCAGAGACCGTGACGAGAGCGACTTTTGAGGAGTTCTTACCGACAACTGTACAAGAATGTCGTATGCTGTTCCCCGCCGGTGAACGCATATATCTGATATATGACAACGCTCGTCCTCATGTCCGAGCCCAACTACCCCTTGATGCTGACAATTTTACCATCAAGCTGCTTTCCCCCTCCCCTCCCCCCTCCCTACTCGCCATTCTTAAATCCAACAGAAATGGCGCAATTAGCTTTCAAGACGCAGCAGGCCATGCTCGTGTGAACCTGCAAGTATGGGGATATCTCCGTCTCCGGGAGGTGGCTGCACTCAACGTTGGACAGGTGACAACTGCAAAATGCACTGCGTGGTACCACTGCTCTCAATATATCTCCCCAAATGTCTTGGTGGACAGGTCGTTGACGGATAAACAATTAAACCATTAAAATGATATAAAGGTCATTAACAGAAACAACATAACCTAATTCCTGCAAATCCCTGCAATTTGCAAAGAGGATTTCGGAGGATTTGAGATGGTTAGGATTAAAATAGATTGCGGATAAAGAGCCAACACATTAATGATCAATTAGTCCCACAATACATTAATTTATTAATGATTTAATCTAAGTTGTATCGTGAATTGTATAGCCATATACTTTATTGAAATTAAATGCAGAATATGCGAACTTAAATTATATCAAATGAACAATAATATTCAATTCAGGCTGTGACACAATGATACATCAATTTGCTGCCAAATAGATTGCACATTCTTAAAAATCGGCGACGCATACGTCAAACCGAAAGCCAAATTACGTGTTTGTAATCGTTTAAATAAAACGCAAAGCACATTCATTTATTTAAATTAAACAAAATAAAATTGAATGCTCTTTTTTACGAAAATGAAACTCGGACATACGTCGTTCTGAAAATCAGCGCAAAATTGAGTGCATTTTTTACAAATGAATGTCCACATTAAAGTCCGATATCGTCCGGGAAAACCTGTTGTAAGCTTTTGTTTCTAAAGCACATTTGTTTAGTTTTTAGTTTGACATCGTCCGAACATTAGCAGAATTAAAAAAGAAAACATAAATCCCAGTGCAAACGATCACAAGGCTGTAGCGAAATATTTTTTTTTTATTTAAAACTTATCACAATAACCTTTACAACTTTACTTAACATTTGTCTAGATACAGGGTACATGCTTACATTTTAATTATGGGGTAACAAAGCAATTATTGCAATTAAAACAGAACACATGACGTAAATAAAAATGAAAACAACACGGAAACGCATCTAACAATATTATTTTAAGCCCCATATATTGCCATACAGCTTCCTCGAATAAACAAGCCACAACTAATGTTTAATTTGAACGTAAAGAAGTTGAAATTCATTGCCCATAAACGGACAAGAAAACAAAAACTAGCAACAAATTCATGGGCGCTTCGATGAGTCTTAATTGGATTTCATCAATTGTAGATAGGTAGTCGAATTTGAACTGTAGAATGGTAAAAATGTAGTCTTGAAAGCCTATCAAGTAAAAATAAAAATAAAACTATTCCTGAATTAAAATAACAAAACCATGTGTGCACAAACACAAAAATGAAGCAATAGTAGTTAAAAAGAAAGCCTAGTTTGATCAGATTAGAAGGAAGGGCTTGAATTTGAATGCGTGTTAATGAAATTGAATTAATTTGTGATGAAATTGGCCGGGAAAACCTATAGTAATTAGTAATAGTGTATTTATTTATTTCGTTTTAATTTTTTACCAGGGTAGCCCCATCCAATATTTAATCCTGCGACGTACCACCGCGCTTTTTTTCAAAGTCGCTTCGCCGTTAAACAAAACAATTGATTTCATCATTTGTTAAACAAATATTGTATATTCCTAGTTCAAAGCATGCTGAATAGCGTGATAACTGCCGCTTGAACCCTGGTTGAACCTGTGACACAGCTTTTTGCAAAGGAAAGTGCTGCCCCACGAGTATCTCGTTACTTTGTGTACATAAAGGGGCTATTCAAGTTTACTAGACCTACCCAAGCAATTAACCATGCTATTGTTGCCTTACCCCATTCAACAACACCAGCTGGGATCAAATATATTCAGACACTATGGGAAAGTACTGTGTTGACATATAAAGCCATAAAACCGAACAGCATTGGGGTTATACACAAAATACAACCGACTTTGAAAAAAAGTACGGACGCGCGTTCGTGTAAAAACAAAATGGCCGCACGTCGCAAGGTTAATAACTGTTCTTCCTTGGGGCTCTGGCTTAAAACACTAAAACAGTACATGTACAGGGCATTACAAACTAATTAATGAATATTAAAAATATGGTCCTTGCACAAAACGAAAATTACATTTACAACAATGTTTTATGT
Source organism: Crossaster papposus (assembly GCA_037893245.1). Classification (NCBI taxonomy): domain Eukaryota; kingdom Metazoa; phylum Echinodermata; class Asteroidea; order Velatida; family Solasteridae; genus Crossaster; species Crossaster papposus. Next base: position 1,128,154 of record JBAIAA010000381.1, on the reverse strand, counting down.
TCCAATTTTGGATTGAATAAAAAGGAAATCAAAACAGACCTCAAACAAATATTAAAATGAGACCCCCCCCCCCCTCCCCCCAAGAAGAACAATAAAACGAGTAACATAGTTTGAAAACTACAGTACATCAAATGCTGTGATTTCACAGGATGATTAAGACTAATTCACTTTTAATCAGTATAAAGTTATTGCAAAATATAATTCCTTTTTCGTTTGTATGTTTGCAAGTGGTGTACAATTTTAACCCCTTGGCGCCGGGGGATCAGCCAAGGCCGCGGCAACGGCTGCGGCAATGACTGACGGTAGTCTTGGTTACAAAACGTCCTAATCACGGTATGTTGTGCGCGTAAACTGCCGATGCGGGCGGCCTCCAATGGCCCTGTCACACCAGAAAGTTTTAGACCAACGCATGAGTAGCGCGTAAAAAATAGTTGATATGCTGGCAAACGCTGAACTTTTACAGAAAAAGGCAAGTGGAACCGTGATTTCAGCGTGTCCATAACGCGTTGATAACGGGTTCATGGCGTATGCCACACGTGGGTAGCTTATGAGAAACGCGCTCAGCGTGTGAGAAACGCATCACTGATTTATAGATAAAATATGACAGCATATCGCCAGCGTGCGCCAGCGCATGAGTAACGCGTTAGTAACGACTGAGGGACGACTGCCCAGCGCGTGAGTAGCGCTTTTCAACGCGCGCCAGCGTACTGCAACGACCACGTGATTTTTTGATAAATAGCCGACGCGCTACTACAGTAATGGCCCTGTCACACCAGAACGTTTTAGGCCAACCACTACAGTAATAAAGTAATGAAGTGATGAAGAGGTACCAGCAGCACCCTATACAGATACCCCAACATACTGGATAATATGCTATCAATACGCTAGCACACGCTAGCATACCTACATGTATGCGTTTGCCAGCGTGTGTAGTCACACGATGGCAAACGCTGGAAATTTGAGGTATGTTGAACAATTTAACAGCGTGTCCCAGCGTGTTAGTTCAGCGTCTTGCTAATGGCCCTGTCACACCAGACCATTTTAGGCCAACGCGTGAGTAACGTGTTGTAATTTTGGCAACACGCTGGCAAACGCTGAACAACGCTAGGCCAGCGTTAGCAACACGCTGAGCGCGTTACTCACGCGCTGAGACATGCTGTCACACGCTGAGGAAAACATATTTTTTTCAACATACATACAATTTCCAGCGTTTGCCAGCGTGTGACTGTACACGCTGGCGAAGCGTTGGAGGTTTGTTACTCACGCGTCGAACACGCTAGACGATCGTTATCAACCCGCTACTCACACGCTGGCGCACGCTGGCGTAGGCTGGTGTACTCTGGCGACACGCTGGTTGTGGCCCTGTCACCCCAGAACGTTTTAGGACAATGCATGAGTAGTGCGTTAAAAATAGTTGATACGCTGGCAATCGCTGAACTTTCACAGAAAAAGTCAAGTGGAACCGTGATTTCAGCGTGTCTATACAGGTTGATAACGGGTTCATAGCGTATGCCAGCGCGTGAGTATCGTGTGAGGAACGCGCTCAGCGTGTGAGGAACGTATCACTGATTTAAAGTAGAAATACGACAGCGGGTCGCCAGCGTTTGAGTAGTGGGTTAGTAACGATTGTCTAGCGCGTTCGACGCATGATTAACGACCACCCTGCGCGCCGCCAGCGTGTGCAGGCACACGCTGGCAAACGCTGAAAATTTTAGGTATGTTGAAAAATGTATTTTTGCCTCAGCGTGTGACAGCGTGTTCCAGCGTGTGGGTAACGCGCTTAGCGTGTTGCGAACGCTGGCCTAGCGTTGGTCAACGTTTACCCGCGTGTTACCGAAATTCCAACACGTTGGTCTAAAACGTTCTGGTGTGACGGGGCCATTAGTGTAGTAGCGCGTCGGCTTTTTATACAACTAACCATGTGGTCGTTGCAGTACGCTGGCGCGCGTTGGAACGCGCTACTCACGCGCTGGGCAGTCGTTCATCAGTCGTCGAGCGCGTTACTAACGCGTTTCTCACCCGCTGGCAAACGCATTGAACCCGTTAACAACGCGTTATGGACACGCTGAAATCACGGTTCCACTTGACTTTTTCTGTGGAAGTTCAGCGTTTGCCAGCGTATCAACTATTTTTAACGCGCTACTCACGCGTTGGCCTAAAACGTTCTAGTGTGACAGGGCCATAACGCTGGCCTAGCCTTGGTCAGCGTTTGCCAGCGTGTTGCCGAAATTCCAACACGTTACTCACGCGTTGGCCTAAAACGTTCTGGTGTGACAGGGCCATAACGTACGCCGTAGACCACGCGCGCCATGACCTTCCAACAGGACGTCTTGGCATAATCGCTCGGGAACTTGAGTTGCATTTACATTCGCGTGTGACGTCGCGTGTATAATTACGTGACGTCACATAAACTTGAGTCAGGGAGTATGCGTCCGCGAGTATGAGTCAGCGAGTATGATGTTACGTCAGGCAATTATACACGAAACGTCACACGCGCATGCAAATGCGACACAATTTTCTCAGTCATTAGGTCAGTAAAGTGGCCCTCACACTGGCCTTACGGGGTCGCTACGACGTTTACGGCAACGTTGCGGTGAAAAATAAATCGTGCACAACCGGGAGCATTCCTTGTAACACCTTGGCCATCCCCAACGCAAGCATTTGTATAATCCTTAAGCGTCCGGGTGGGGTTGTAATTTCTTACGAGAGTTTTGTTTTAGACCAAAACTCTCGTAAGAAAATTACGGCATTGTTACGGAAATCTAGACCAAAACGTTTCCTCGACGCCTCCTCGAAATTCCGCAACTGCCGTAACACCACCGTAAGACTCCGTAAGATCATCTTAACCATCCGCAAGGATTCGTAACAATTCTCTCTCCCTCGATACACTACGGCTGCGTCACGATTCCCAAAGGAAGCCCAAGGTCCCTTGCGTTTCCTTACGTTTCCTTACAATTACTTACGGAAGCGTTGCGGAGTGTTATTTGGTGTGAGTAGCTTTAAGCCAAGACGTCATATTCGAAGGTCGTGGCGCGGTCTACGGCGTATGTTATGCTACGTTTACATTATGTTTCCGGCGACCACGGCAGCCCCGTTTACCCGAAACGTAGTGCGCCGTGGGATTTTGGCATTATTTTCTCTGTATTCAAGTTTTGTTAGTTCTTGCCAAGTTTTCTTACGGTCTATCACGGTATCCGTGACGGGCCGTGGGGGAAGGGGCTGCTGAGTCCCGTATGCTCTAAGGCGCACTACGGTTCGGCCCGCGGTCTACCACGGATGCCAGTACGTTCTCTCCCGGCCCGTCACGTTCTGATGGGGTCCCTCACGTTTGTGACGTTCTGATCAAGGTCTAACACGTTTTTCAAGTTCTGTCAAGGCTTTCTACGGATGAAACGTGGACGCCGGGCAGCTTTGGAGCACGTTTGTGCCCACGGTATAAAGAGAAGGCCTCCCAAGCAATAGCAATCATTGTATCCTGAGATTTCGACGAGACAACATCATGAATGCCCAAGATGAAGAAGATTTTGTGTTTGAAATGACCGTGAGATGCCGGGGAATATACATGCTTCTCGTCCCACTACGGACCGCCTCCAAGTTTTGTTATGGCCTATTACGTACTGTCACGTTTGGTTGCGCTCACCCCGTTTTACTACGGCCTACTAGGTTTCTCATCCGCACCGTGACTGCCGTGGCAAATTTTTTGACAGTTTAAAAATTTAGCATTATGCTACGTTTACATTATGTTCCCGGCGGCCACGGCAATCACGTTTCAGGCCACCGTGGACCAAACGGGATGGACGTGAGACAACGCGGGGGACGGAATGGGCAAACGTGACAGGCCGTGATTGCCGTGGATGCCGGGCAAGAATTTTAAACTGTCAAAAAATTTGCCACGGCAGTCACGGTGCGGATGAGAAACCTAGTAGGCCGTAGTAAAACGGGGTGAACGCAACCAAACGCGACAGTACGCAATAGGCCGTAACCAAACTTGGAGGCGGTCCGTAGTGTGACGGGAAGCATGTATATTCCCCGGCATCTCACGGTCCTTTCAAGTTTTACCACGTTCTGCCGCGTTTAGTGCGCGTTTTGTCACGGTTGCTTCACGGTTGCTGCGCGTTTTGTCCCGTTTTGCCACGTTTTGTCACGGTTCTTACGGCAAACTAGGGTGTATGGTAGCCGTTTCGTCGCGTTCAATCACGGCGCGTCCCGGCGTGTGACGGTTTACGGGTCCGGCGCGCTACGGCGCGTTGTGTTCTACTACGGTCTGACACGGCGCGTGCGGTCTGGGAGGGAGTATTTAAAAGCCGGGCCAGGCAGTGGAGCTTCATTCGAGTCTGAGCAATCGACGTAACATTACTGCATCTACAATACGAAGAGAGAAGACCAAGCTTTGAAAAAAGAAGGCCAAACTATGCCACCGAAGAAGCCAAGACGTACGAAGGCCCCCTGTCCTGCACCACCACCACCACCACCACCACCATTAGAGGAGCAGGAGCAGCCTGAAGATCCTCGCCGTTCACCACCGCCAGATGAAGAGGAGGGTGCTGCTGCTGCTGACCCAGTCCCTGAACTGGAACCTGAACCTAAGGGTGGGGAGGCTGAAGAAGACGCACCTGCTACGAGGAAGGCAGCCCCCAGGGTAGTCACCGACTTATCGGAGGACGAGAAGGAGCTCATCATTGACTTCCTCCAGCAGAATCCCACGCTGTACTCCAAGAGGCTGGCTGCATGGTTACAAAGCGCGCGAAAGTTGAACCACGACGTTGAAGTACGATGTTTTGAAAGTTGAACCACGACGTTTTGAAAGTTAAACCACGACGTTTTGAAAGTTGAACCACGACGTTGCCTGTCCGTTTTAGACAACATAAGATGCTCGCCTCCGACTCCCAGGAACCTGACAAGCTCCAACCAAGAGAGAAGGACCAGCAGCACTAGCACTTCAGCCAAGGAGAAGCCACAGGACGACGACGACCAGACCAGGCCAGTGAAGTTTTGTGTTCATCTCTTAGAAAATAAATGCAAACTTATGTGTGCGTTTTTCTTATGATAGGCCAGAATTCCGTAGAATATGATTTATGTAGGAAAAGAAGTTTGTTAAAATTAAGGTCAGATTTAAGCCACAAAATGGATATTCTTCTATGAAAAATATTTTAGGTTTCAGTGAGTTATTAGGACTTCATCATGAGTAAAGCAGGTTTAACTTATGCATTCAGCCCTGATTTATGACAATCATTTATGTATTATGAAAGAATGAATAGGAAGACAAAGAATTATTTAGATCAGAAAATCAAGGTTCATTTATTGATAACAAAGTACAGCATTAAGTAACCAGTACTTTGACATGATTTGCATAACAGAAAATGGACAATAACCATTCGCGCACCCACATGGATCCTGGCCTTCTCATCCGCCTTCTTCGCCTTCTTCCTGACTGCTGCACTCTGGCCTTCCCTCTCTGCAACTGCTGTTGGCCTTCTTCTTGCTGGCTGTATGCACCCAGCAAACATGCAAACATAAAATCGTCTTCATCTTGGGCATTCATGATGTTGTCTGGTCGTAATCTCAGGATACAATGATTGCTATTGCTTGGGAGGCCTTCTCTTTATACCGTGGGCACAAACGTGCTCCAAAGCTGCCCGGCGTCCACGTTTCATCCGTAGAAAGCCTTGACAGAACGTGAAAAACGTGTCAGACCTTGATCAGAACGTCAGAAACGTGAGGGACCCCATTAGAACGTGACGGGCCGGGAGGGAACGTACTGACATCCGTGGTAGACCGCGGGCCGAACCGTAGTGCGCCTTGGAGCCTCCGGGACTCAGCAGCCCATTTCCACCCACGGCCCGTCACGGATACCGTGATAGACCGTGAGAAAACTTGGCAAGACCTAACCAAACTTGAATACAGAGAAAAAAATTGCCAAAATCCCACGGCGCACTACGTTTCGGGTAAACGGGGCTGCCGTGGCCGCCGGGAACATAATGTAAACGTAGCATTAGATAGAGGAGCCAACATTGGCGGCCTACGTGCGCTGCATATCGCGATAAGAACGTCTTGCTATATAGAAAGACTAGTGTGACCGGTGTACGCGCGGGTCTAATGTAAAGTGTAGCTGCCGGGCAAAGTCTGCTCCACAGCAGTGCGTATAATTCGGTAAGTGAGGATACATCATTTGCAGATATCGAAAAATGTTACTACCGAATTATTAAGAAATATCTTACTTATTTAAGAGTAAATAATAATTGTAGGAATCCAACAAAATGATTGCGCTAGATATCCTGTAACTGTTCCGAAAAAAAAACGACTTTTGCGAAAAAAAAGAGTAACATAAGAACCACTGCCTGACGCCGGTTGAAAACGAACATCGTTTTCCACCCATTCCTGATAATTCAAGCAATTACCAATGGTGTATCCAACCTTTAATGCCGGCGTAAAAGGGTTGCTGTAGAGCTGTATGGGAGTGATAAAACTGTTTCTTATTTGTCGTCCTTTTCTACATTAGTTGCCCCATTGTGCTTTGTGTACAGCGACCCCTACACTTTGTACTACATATTCCGGGAGATGTACATGCGACACCTGTTCAGACTTCACACAATATCGTCCCACCCAGAGGTAAGTAGTGGAAAGGAAATTAATTGACGATCACGAGCAGAGACCAGGGTCGTGTTTTGGCAAAGGCAACCAAAAACGCAAGACCAAGAGCCGAATCTATTTCGGTCGTCGGTTAGGCATTTTTGCGACCTCGGTTGTGCTGTGACCACGTGACTAGTTCTGAACAAAGTTGAACCAAGGGTCGAGGTTGGTCTGCACTCGAAATTAAAGATGGCAGGAAGGTGAACATGTTTACAAAACTTGTTGGATGTTGTTTGAAGACAATATTGGAATTAAAGTTGTGTGGGGCAAATAGTGAAGGACAATTATATTGGAGGGGCCAATGTTCTCCTGTTGGTTTGGAATTTAAATTCCAAGTTGTCTTCTGGGATAAGAGTACAAGGAACAAATGATGTTGCCTTTTTCTCGACCATTTTATGGGCGGATCAATGGCATTAAAAAGTGGGGGCTTCATTTACAAAACAACAATTTCGATACTTTTCACATTTTCACATTTGAACAGCTGACACAAATACTACACCATGAGAAGAAAAAAAATCCAGAATTGGTGGGGGTGGGGCCATAATACACAAGTGGGTGGGGGGGGGGGGGTGGGGGCGAAAAGCCGAAGCAGAAAATCTAATTAAAACATTCAATCTTGGTGCATTTGTATTATCTTTAATATTGAACGAGGATGGACAGAATGTCAGAATGTCTAATTCAGCAGATTTAGTTCATTTTTTAGGACTTGTCACAACAGTCACAACTTGTCACAAGCAAACACACACAAAACACAAAAACCAAATTGGATTTTGTGTTAAGAAAATAAACATGTAGATCTCTTAACATTTCTATGCAATTTTAGATGGTATACCTTTGATTTAGGCGAAAAACTTGTTTTAAAACTGCTACAGAAAAATTGTGATTTTTAATTAAAGACTAATCCATTTATCCACTGAAATCTACAAAGTAAAAATGTATACCTGTACCCGTATCTTAAAATGCTATAATTATGTCAATTTGACAACTAAAATTTACTTTAACTTTGAATTTTACTTAAAATGTATCAATTTTCTCCTAAGAAAGGTTTTCTTCAATCTGTTCTTATAGGTGCCCTATTTGTGTGGTATATTTGATTATAAGAATAACAGTCAATCTCTGGCATCTAATTCGATTAATACAAAATGAATTTCAAGGGCAAAATTACAATTAAAATAACATTTGAAATGGCCGAAATCAGAAAAAGAAATGACGTAAGTTGGGGTTAATATTGTATTATTTTGTAAATCCTACTTTTCCCAACCCTTATGTGTTTTGTGGCTAATTTCTCAATTAAACGCCCCCGCCCAAAAAACAAGGTAAGGTAAAATGGCTATTCAATTGTGCATTGTTCGTTTTGGCTGAAAAACAAGGGGTAAGAACAAAATGGCAACATAAATGTTCCTAGTGATTCTTTAAAACCATTCGACATTGTTGCTAAAAATTAACACCTAAAATCAACGGGAAACTCTTTTCATAATTATATTATCATTAACATTATTCTGGTTTATTAAAGAGAACACTATAAATTCACTGAAAACAGTTACCTTTATACATATACATACAGGTATTGAAGTACATTACTTGAATAAAATAGAGTTGAGACTTGCACATAACAAATAAGCTCCCTCTATCAAAAAAATAGCGCTTGGTTAAAAAGGGAATTTAAATTTGCTGTCCTAATACAGTACAATAATAACAAATGTAGTTAAGACTTGGAACTGTCATTCAAAAGGTTAACAACATGTAGAATGGGGCTGTTTTTATAACGTTTAGTCTTGCACGTGACACTATTATTACAACTTCGTTAAAACATAAAAGAGAATTCTGGCGTCTGTTGAGTGTGTCGTCTGCTCCTCAAGTTGTTTTGAACGTTTGAGGCCTACATTTACGACGAACAATTCCCGGTCATGCGTTTTTGCACGTTGAACAAGAACTATTTCTGGTTGAAGTTGTGACGTCAGAATCAGCTCTTGGTTGGGGATGACCAAAACATAGCCCTCGGTTAATAAGGCCATGTTCGAATTGTTGGCTTTGGCTGTGACTTCGGCCGTTGCTGTGATGTTGCTGAGTGCGGACAATGACTGTCCATAGCAACATCATAATAACGGCTGAAGTCACAGCCAAAACCAGCAAATTGGACACGGCCTAATATTATAAGGACATTTCTGAAACCTCTAACACCAGTTTTGGTTAAAAAGATCAGCTTCTTGATGTTGTGCCTAAAAGTTATACAGTGCAAAGAATTAAAGTGCAAATTTGAATATTAAAGCAGTCATACTGCAGCAGTTATGAACGTGATAATAAACGAAAATGAAAATGAAATATTATTACCTTTTAATTGCATATCGCTGCCAGCTTAACAGTTGACAGAAAGGTTATCAGAAAACCATGCTGCTGCTTAAGCAGGGTTTCATAGGATGGTTTCAAGGTGGATGTGCTTACGCGCGCATGCAGATTCATATTGTAATGTCGCTGATTTAAGCAACTTTTTCCTCCGCGGTTTAACGTGCTGTTCCTGTACTTACAGTACAGTGCATAACCCTAGAATGATTTGTTCACCCTTTTTACACTTTTCTACCCTTTTTTACACTTTTTCCAAACCGGGAAACCGATTTTCACACTCTTTAACAAAGGTTCACATTCCCATTTGCAGTGTTAAACGTAGAGTGTACCTTTTGGAACTATCCAACAAGTAAACAACCAAATTACTGTTGAAAAGCTGGCTTGTAAAGATATTGATGATTATAAACTCTGTGTAAAATTATTCCATCTGGCATGCTGTCATGTTGAAAACAATAACGACATTTCCGCCAACAATGCGCGCAAGTGTTCGAATGGCGCACACACATGGCGCTACTATATGGATCATTAGATTTAATACGCCTATCGGATTGCGGGAAAGTCGCCTATTAATTCGCCATTTTGTGTGAAAATGTCATCAGTTTTAAATTATACACTTCAAAGTTTTGAGATGAGATGTAAATTGCTGATAGTGTACCAGATGAAATAACAACGCAAAATGGAAAATAAATAGGCGACTTTTTTGAGCCGCATACGTATCCCGTACGCGTATCCAAATCGAATGCCCCTACTATTAATATTAGGCCGTGTCCGAAACGGGTGTCTAGAGCTACAGCTACGGCTATTGTTTACGGCGGCCATTTTGTAGCGCTGTCCAAAATGTCGCCTACATTATTAAAACTTCCGGGTCAGATTTGACCCGGAATGGGTCAAATCTGACCCGGAATCCGGGTTCTATTTGGCGCGACCAATTCCGGGTCAGATTGACCCGGAAAGTTTGGTCAATTGTTTTGACTCAAAATGGGGTCATTTCAACTGACCCTTTTAGGGGTCAAGAAATACACTTATGACCCCGACATTGGTCAACTGAAATGACCCTGAATTCCGGGTCAAATGTGTTGACCAAATTGTCCGGGTCATTTTTACCCAGACTTGGTCGAGCCAAATAGAACCCGGATTCCGGGTCAAATTAATTTTAACCCGGAATACGGGGTCACATAATTAGATAAGCATATTTTCCATGTATTACTGAGCATATTATGGCAATCATGCATGTTCTTCAATTCTTAATTTAAAAAAATGAAATTGCATGTTTCTTAATTTTCATTGCAATTGCCATGAATAAATGCTGTTCATATAGAATCACTTGCTTATACCTTGTTTGTCTCGTTGCCTTTTATTTGTAACATGAAGGCCAGGGAGGTATATGTTGGACGGGAACAAAAAAAATGTATACAAATGAAACAAAGTAAACATTTCATGATTTTCCATTGGCTAAATCAATTTAATTTACTTTGGCTTCGTCAAACACATATATGTACATGTCACACATAACACTGCTTCATTTTAAGCCCACTTCCAGTAAAAACTGATCAGTGGAAAAATGGTATATAGGGCGGGGTTCTGCATAATCAATTAGTCTTTCAGCATTACACCCAACTGAATATGCAAAAGGAGTGTTTGGTTTTGTTCAGTGTCAGTTTAAAAGATAGAAAAAAGTCTAGCCATTATTCGTAACATTATTCGTAAAATAAAAAAGCTGTTAATTTGCACATCAAATTGCAATCTGTAAAACTTTGTTTGCAAGGTAGGTAATAACAGTTTTAAAGATGGTTAGGTTTAGCAAAGTTAATTAATACAATAAAAACAAGCCAAGACACATCACAGTTTTCTGAATCACTTACTATTAATCTACAATCTCCCATCTGCAATCCACAATATGGATAGAATCTACAAATTACTCTTGGCTTTTAGAACTGCAACGATCTGATGCACCCGGAAGTATGATTGCCCTCTCCTAGTTTGTAAATTACTTTTTGCAGAAATTCCCATGTGGTACAGCACTGCCACGGGTAACGTCTAAAATAAAGTATAGCTTAAAGCGGGCATCTATGCCCTTCAAGAGAGAGTCTACCTCCAAAGCGCGCTGCTCCACTACGACAAAGACCTGTTCCGGTTCCAGTGGTTCACCAATAGCCAAAATGGACGGTTTCCTCTGCTTTTCTTTTTCCAGATACGTAGGAATGTTTTATCCAACCTAAAACAGGAAAAAAAACAACGTCTTGTCAGTTCTTTGCAATTCTAATGCCAAATGACCACAAACCAATCTCAAAGTTACTGGCAAACCTGGTGTTCTCCAATAGCCAGTTATTACACTATTTTGCTCAAAGACACTTTCTCCGTGAGCTCTTTGATGTGATTTTTCTGATAAGAGGGTGATATACATTCAGGGTACAGTTAACGTTAAAAGGTTGTGAAATTTGACTTTTCCAAAATGCTCTGAACTTATTTTAAAGCAAGCCGATTTATCAAAATATATTTCAAGATATTACAAAATAAGTCTCGAGTAGCTATTGATCGAGTAGCAAAACAATAGTTATACTATACTTACAGGCTGAACATCAATGAACGACTTGATGGAATCATCTACAGAAGAACGAGCACTCTTGCCTTTTGTACGTCTTTAATACTCCGGTAGGAAAAAGGCACGGTAGGACCATCATCGCAAGGTTCCTCTTGTGATCATCTGCCAAAAATTTAAATGAAATAAAACATATGTAGTACACGGTAAGAACATTTTAAAATATATGTAACCGGCTTGAACTTCTGCAAAGTACCAGTTAAACAGTAAAAGCGTTCTGCATTGCTTATAATGCGCACAAATGAAAAATACATGTTACCACCCCAACATTACAAAATCCTTCAACTTCCTTTGTTGTCTAGGGTCTTTAGGGTTAAACATTAAATGTCATATATCGAGGTGGAAATGGGGCGAAGTAACGTTGGGGCGAAGTAGCAATGGGGCGAAGTACGTAATTGCATGTACAATGTACATGTCATGATCATAGACGGAGTCCGGTCTGGGCTAAGGGTACATGTACATTATACTTGAATTCCTTGCCACTTCGCCCCATCGCTACTTCGCCCCATTTCCACCTCGCCCTATCATGACATGTCATGTAGGCCTACAGAGGTAAACCCCTACATACATGGGTGTACACTACATGTACATGTACATCATACATCATGTACAGTTTTGTATTACCAGTACTAATAGTATTTACTTGTTTGCGTGAACTGAAAGTGAACAATCTATAATCTAGGCATGCCTACCTCAATACATGCATGAATAAGATTACAAAGAATACTACATACATATTAAACAAACAGGACTTTCTCCATGGCATGATTTATGAAATAGGCCTAAATTATGTTTTGTGAACGTTGGCAAAACACATCGACCATGCTGACATATGACTGGGAAAAAAACGCGAGTTCACCAACGGCTACGCTCGCTCATTATCATGACATTGACAATGTCGATGTAATAACAAACATTACCACGATTACAGTATACCTACCACGAAAAACGTCGACATAAAATCCCAGATTCCACTGTGTAAATTGTTCTTCTACAAAATCTACAAAATCCATCGAAGATTCGATTTTGTTTGTACTAGATCTTGCTCGCAGAATGTATCGATTTCCAACGACGCAATCGCGATGTGAATTTTCGCGGCAAACCATGTGACTATGGACATCCAATCACAGTAAGAGAAAGGACGCTGCCGTATGACGTCAATAAATCACGTGACCATTCTTCCCCAATTGCAAAGAGCCCCTGACCCTGAAAATGGTCAATCTTGTTTGACCCGGAGCAGGGGGGGGGGGGGGGGGGGGGGGGGGGGGGGGGGGGGGGGGGGGGGGGCGGGGGGGGGGGGGGGGGGGGGGGGCAAGAAAGTGCGCCACCAACGTTGAAATGTATCTCATTCGTTCTTCCACGCTCATGAGCCACACATCTCACACAGTAAATACGTATAGATCGCTATTGCGAAGCGCACCATTGAAACACGTACAGATTTGCTCCGTGTATCGCTCTCCGCATTTAGTGATTCATACAACGTCCGCAAAGCCAGGTACGCAGGCACGATCTACACGGATTTTGTTTGGGGCGATGTCATTTTCTGCCATTTTCGTTCGAAAACAACACGATAAAACGCAAGGGGGTCACAGGCAGATTTTTAAAAAAATTCAGTATATCACTGCTACATCCTTTTTTAACGTATCCATGGAAAAAAATGAGTGGGGTCAAAGCACGATTTTTCACAATTTATCGATTATTATTGCCCTTTTTAGGGGAGGTATTTGTTAACGTCGTTTGAGTATTTGTGCACAATCTCCACGCGCATCAACGGTACGTCAACGCTTAATTTTTTCGACTGCTTTTTTCATTTTCAATACAATTTTTGTCATTGGATGATAAACATTAAGGTAAATAACAACCTTGTACAACTACAAAAGACAAGATGTTAAGATTGGATGCCAAAAACTCTTTGTTTTTCGAGTGAGAAAATTGTTCCCCCCTATTTTGAGAATGGACGGTACCACAGCGTTTCGCAATCACAGCCTCGAAGGGCCCCCCCTCCGCCCCCCCCCCCCCCCCCCTGACCCGGAGAGAATGGTCAAAGCCGCTGTGATGTTGGCAATCATGTGACATCCCCATCCAATCACAATAACCGTCTGACCCAGAAAAGGTTCATTTTTGTGTGACCCGGAGAAATGGTCAATTATTTGACCCGGGAGTTTTAGAGTGTAGGGCTACAGCTACGGCTACAACGTCACAAAAATCTAGCCGTAAACGAAGTTGTCTAGCTCAGGCAAAACAAAATGGCGGCAGCACTAACGTTAATTTTGGAGCAAATTTCAATAATAGTGCATTAAATTGGAACCAGCAGACGATAATTGCTGTAAATTCTTACATCGTAATTTTGCAAACACTAATTCAAACATCGCTAGGGGGCGTAATAACTAGCCGTAGGCTCTACCGTAGCCGCGTCCGAATTCCATTTGCCTTAGCGCCTACGTAGACGTAGATGTGGCTGTAGACGTAGACCGTAGCTCTAGACACTCGTTACGGACACGGCCTCAGTCAGTTCAGTGCGTGACACGCGAGTAGCTGCAATCCGCTGGCTGAAAACGCGCCCTGAACGCAGTTTGTGGTCGCAATTCAAGTTGTGACTCGGCAAAATTTGAATTGAAATCGAAGTCTTAGAATACTGCAGCATTCACTCTAGCTAAACACTTGATCAGGTTGTTGTTGTCAAGCACTTTTCATTATATTTTTAGCACTTTTGCTGCTTCAAACGAAACAAATGCCCAACTGTCAAATGGTATATTGTCCCACCCACGGGGTACTCGTGCACAGAACCCATAACTTTAACTTTGGTTTTAGTATTTGATAAATTGTAATGTGTACTGCTAATTTGTTGGGTTTTTTTCTTCTGTTTGGTTACAGGGTATAGTGTCTCTGTGTATCCTGTTTGAGAGTCTTCTCCAGGCTAACCAACCACAGCTCTTCTACCATCTTAGGGAGATTGGAGCCCAACCGTGAGTCTCATTAAAATTCATCGCTATTACGAGGGGTGGTTTATAAGTTTGTGGTCTAAGGTAGGAGACGAGCTATACATGTTTGAAAGACTACACAGAAATTTTGAAAAATGTCACACTATCACCGGAGCCTGCTATGCTGATCTCCTGAAACAGCTAGAGGAGAAAATCAAAAGGTTCGGCGTGGGAAGCTGACAATTAAGAGGGGGTGTTCTTCCACCAGGACAATGATCCAGCCCAGCCCAGAAATGTGGATTTAAACTGGTCGAACATCCACCCTATTCTCCTGATTTGGCACCCTCTGGCTATACTACCGAAGTTGAAGGAGCCTGGTGATTGCCATGTTGCCTCGGTTTAATGATGATGTTATTGATGCTGTTGACCACTTCCGGGGGGCCCAAGACGTGGGCAAGAAGGCGGCTTGTACAAAGAAGGGATCAGTATGCTCCATGACTGCAAGACTAAGTGTGTTAATTTAGGAGAGGTCTACGTTGGAACATAATTGTTTGATTTTATAAAACTGACTCCTACCTAAAGGCGTTGTCACACTGTTGCGTATGGCACCAGCGTATGAATTGCGTATTAAAATTCCAAAAATATTTTGCATACGCACAACAAGCCCTTGAAAATACAGAATTGTGCGTATACTTACCGTATTGAACCTATTTGTAGCGTATGAGTAGCGTACGGCCAGCGTGTAGCCTGCGTATAGCCTGCGTATGACCAGCGAATGTCAGTAAATGTCAGCGTCTGCCAGCGTATGACCAGCGTATGTCAGCGTATAACCAGCGTATGGGCTGCGTATGGCCAGCGTACTATGCGTATGGATAGCGTATTAGTAGCGTATGAGTAGCGTATTCACAGCGCATGCCCAGCGCATGCCCAGCGTGCCGCCTATCACGTGACAAGTTCCTATAAGCGGCGGTAATTTCACATTGCAAGATATCTTGATGCTGCCAAGAATGCCTGCGCTGACCTGGAAATTGGCCTGGATGAGCTCACCCCTACCCCCTTATCCCCCTTCATCCTCGCGCAAGTGACCTCAGGAACCGGACGGCGCCCTCCTTGAGTCCCTACAGAAGAGAGTTGCTGAGTCACGCACCATCCTCAAGGACCTTTCCAAAGCCCAGAAGCAGCCCATCACAGCCCCTTACAGCCTTTGCCAACTACGTTCGAGACAGCCTGCTGACCATGTCCAAGGCCAAGTACAAGAAGACAAGGTCCACCATCAACAGGTTGCTGTCTGACCTGATGGATGAGGACAGTGATGATGACATTCCAAGTGCCATGGGAGCTCCCCCATCCAAGAAACCCAGCAAGCCCGCCACTCTCAAGCACCTCACCAACTGCGGCCCAGTTCAGCACCGTCCTTTGGCTTGTACGGCTCCTCAGCACCATCAACCTCCGAGCAGTATCAGCCAGCTACCCACATGTGGAGAAACGTGCCTCCAGCATCATCAGTTTGAGGTTCACAATCTATGGAGTACAATGAGCAGTACCACCAGCAACCCTTACAGAATGCACATCAGCAGATGCCTCCACATCCTTCTCTACATCACATGATGCCTTCTCCTCAGCAACCTTCTCGGCAAACTCAGCAGCAGCAGCAGCAGCAGCAACAACAGCGCACCCCACCACCACCACAGTGTCTGCCGCCTTGGGTTCTGCTGCCCAGTTACTAAGGAACCAGCCCAGTCCAACCCAGCCTAGTTCAGGCACAGCCTTACAGACCAGCTTCCCGAACATTTCCGGTCTGTCCAACATCTAAGGACTTAGTGGCTACCTGTATTCTCCTCTTGATCTCGGTTCTCAGGATGGGGAACTCCCAACACCAAAAGGAAAGAAGTCGTGACTGTTGTGATAAAGTAGCGGGTTATACATCAAGTCAAAGTAGTGTAGTGTAGTTTACAGTGTAGTCAAATTAAATTTCAATTAAAAAAGTACGATAAACACCCAATGTTTTTTCACACAAAAAATGTTCAATAATAACGACACATGATAATAATGGTACATAGTAATAACATTTAACAAAAAACAGTCTCTAGGATGACACAACAGTGACTACATTAACAGTCACTACAACAACAGTGTTGTCAGTCACTACAACAAGAGTCACCACAACAACAGTCACCACAGCCAAATCCTCTAAATCGTCTTGTCTTGCCATGGAACGAACTGGATCTGCTGGGGAGTTGGCCCAGTGCTTCAGGAGGTTCCTCTGCATCTTTCCTTTCTTGGTGGAGGTGTTACTGCCAGCAATGTGTGTCGTACAAGTTGCTCTCCTTTCTCAATGCTCCTATGGTACCGTCTTCAACACATTCCTTGGTTTCACAGTTATTGTGATGCTGATCCTGTACCACCGACGTCTGCTCAGATGAACTTGGACTCCGCGTCTACAAGGGCCATGAGTACAACATAATATAATCCCTTGTAGTTGAAATATTGAGAACCACTCGATGGAGGACACTTGCAAGCGATGTGCTTCCCATCTAGTGCACCACATGTTTAGGGGAAGTTCCATTTCTCGAGGAACTTGTCAGATATGTATGGCACACCATCCCTTAGGACTGGCGGGGCAGGACATCACCTCGGGCATGTACTCATCGATTATGGCTTGGCAAACCTCTCTTTCGACGATTGACTGGGTGTTGTGGGGGACCCTCCATCTGTACTGCATGCTTGAGTACTTGCTCCCAGAGGCAAGGTGGCGCAAAGTCAGTGCAAGCTTCAGGCCAGGCTCCAGGGGATCCCTGTACCAGTTTTTTTTTTGGTGATCCTGGACCCACTCTGGCTAGCAGCTCATAAAACATCTCGGGGGGGGGGGGGGGGGGGGGGGCATCCGCATGAAGTTCTTGAATGGTCTTTGGTCTTCGTTTCGGAGCTCCACCAAAAGCTTGTCGTAGAGGTCAAACTGCCGTCGCCTGCCGATCCATGGTCTCACCCAAACTTCACGTCTTCTTCTTCTTCTCCTCCTCCTTCTTCAGATTATGTTCTGTTGGATCTTGTGAACTGCAAAATCGATCAGATCATGCTAGTGCTGGAGAAGAGCTAGCTCCATCCTCTCTGGTCTAAGGTCAAAGAAGAACTGAAGAAGAGCTAGAAATATGAGCCTATATATAAATACTTTCTCAAAACGCTGGCAATACGCTGGGATATACGCTGGCCATACGCCAATAATACGCTAGTTGTACGCTAAATACGTTACTCAATCGTCAGGTATACGCCAATATGTCTATATATACGTTGCAGATACGTCAGACATACGTTGGAAGTACGTTACTCATACGCTATCAATGCGCTAACAATACGCTAGCTGTGTGGTAAACCTTCAAGCCAACCTATGGTAACTTATGTCCAGTGTACTCGACCTATGCGTAACCTACCTCTGGCGTACCTCTGGCGTATTCAGCGTATGCATAGCGTATGCCTAGCGTATGCTTAGCGTATGAACCATACGCAGGCATACGCACACAATTTTTAAGCATGCTTAAAAAATTAGTTCGGCCTCGGCGTATCCAAGCGTATATCAGCGTATCCCTAACGTACCCCTACCGTATGTCAGCGTAGGCCTGCGTATGAGTATTTTAATACGCAACTCATACGCTGGTGCCATACGCAACAGTGTGACAGCGCCTTAAAGGATACGCCGAGGCCGAACTAATTGTTTAAGCATGCTTAAAAATTGTGTGCGTATGCCTGTGTATAGTTCATACGCTAAGCATACGCTAGGTATACGCTATGCATACGCTGAATACGCCAGAGGTACGCCAGAGGTAGGTTACGCATAGGTCGAGTACGCTGGACATAAGTTGCCATAGGTTGGCATGAAGGTTTACCATACAGCTAGCGTATTGATAGCGCATTGATAGCGTATGAGTAACGTACTTCTAACGTATGTCTGACGTATCTGCAACGTATATATACATATTGGCGTATGCCTGACGATTGAGTAACGTATTTAGCGTACAACTAGCGTATTATTGGCGTATGGCCAGCGTATATCCCAGCGTATTGCCAGCGTTTTGAGAAAGTATATATATATATATATATTATGAAATAAATTCAGGATACGAGTTAAAATAACTTTGGCATATTTATTTCTGGACAGACTGTTTCGTACCGTGTGGCACTCATCAGCAGAATGACATAGAATACCGTGTAGCATCTTCGTATACACATGGAATCAGGCTTGCGTTGCGCGCGTTATGTATCGAACCTTGATCATGCTCCGCGTTTATACGTTATTGAACTTATTGCGTGCGTTACGTCACTGACCCTAGCACGCACTTGTCTCGGTGCCTACACTTAGAGACGATTTCGCTCCTCTTATTTAGTGTACCTAGGTTGGGCTTGCATATGATTATATATTTTTCTGCTATACACAGGTTGCATCTTTTGTTTACATTAGAGTATGGTAGTGCTCTTTGGATAATGTCCCATTTGATTTCAAAGTTCTTTCCTTCGGTCTGTGCTCTCTTGCTCTCGCATCTGAACGACTGCTTGTGGTTCGCCAGCCTCGCCTTGAATGTTGTGGAAGTTAGCCCGACGTACGATTCTATTATTCCCTTCTCACTCGCGACGGTGGCCTGGTAGATAATGTTTTTACTTAGGCACTCTCCGTTTAGTGGGCATTCTGTGTTGCGGGGGCAGCTGCACATCTTATCTTTGATTTCTTCTACTTGCTTTACTTTTCGCTTGTTGGCAGACTGAATTGCTGTTTTGACGTTTGGCATGCAGCTGTACGACAATTTTACCGTATTCCGGTTCAGTATCTTGTGGAGTATATGTTCCTTGGAAAAGCATCTATCGATGATCTGGAGAAATCTCTTACCAATGTTGGTCCGTACATTTTGGTTGTATGGCGGGTTGTACCACGTCACTTCTCGTTTTCTGGTATTCTTTCTTTTCTTTTCACTTGGTTTGTAAGATAACTGGTACCTGTACCCGCTTTTCTGTAGAGCCTCCTGGTATATCGGGGCAGCTTCATCAAATGCATCCTTGGATGAAGAGATGTTTGACAGGCGTTTATTGACTCCCTCTGGTATCTGCTTTATTACTGCGGGTGGGTGGTTTGACTGGGCATGCACGTAGAGGGGCGCATTTCCTGGCTTCATGTATGGCTTGAATCCTTCCGTTTGGAGGTCTAATGTGACATCCATGAAGTTAACTGTTGCTTTGTTGGCCTCTATCGTTACCTTTAAGTCGTTCTTTCGGAATACTTGGCATATGTCCTTCTTGATTTTTTCTATTTTCTGGGGGGACTCGTTGAACACTCCTAGACCATCATCCCTGTAGAGTCCTATTTTGTTTCCGTATTTGGGTTCCAGGATCGACAGCATGTATGCGACGACTAGCTCACAAGACTTTGCTCCGTCATAACTGCCCATCGTGATGTCAAATTTACCGTCTGCATTTCGTTTTTTCCACGGGACCTGGTCGTTGAACACCACTGTCTGTTTCGCGTGGATGATGATGTCTTTCTCTTTGTCGCTGATGTTTTCGTAGTGTTTTGCGAACTCTAGGGCCTTAAGGAGAAGGTTTTCCGTTATTGACGGATAGAACTCCACAATGTCGAAATTTATGAAGCTCGACTCATGCTTGTTCGGGATCTTCTTGTACCAGTTCAGTACAGCGTCAGTGCTTTTCCATAGGTTGAGTCCCGTTGCATTTATGACTTTACTGACGATTCTGTCAAGGATCACCTTGCTGACATGTCCTATCTCTGATTTTGTTGGGCTGATTAGCCGACATGATGGTTTACTCTCGAAGTTCTTCTTATGGTCTTTAAATGTAATGAAGACTTCCTTCTCGGCCAACTTGTCAATGCGGTCACTCACTTATAGCTCTACAGAGATGTATCGAGCACTTTGGATTGTGATAGATGCCGATTTTATTGGATATATTACTGACTATGCGCGCTTAGAGCGACCGTTCGCAGTAATTTTACAGTATTGCGACGACCACCGTCGTTAGGACGACCGTTTGCCGGTCGTCCGAGCGCCCAAGTACTCGATAAAATTTCATTTTGTTAAATTGTATTGAATATGTCGATAGATTTGGGTACATTATCCTATAGATTTTTAATTTTGTGGCAAAAGCTCTAGGTAAAAACGGGTTAGGTTACAAATAAAAACCTAAAATTTTGCGTGCGTCTCTATGGACCGGTCGCACTAATGATGGTTTATCAATAATATATATATATATTATAACATTATAAAATTGTATAATGCACGTAAAAGAACCCAGAACACTTATCGCTAAGAAAAGGGGTTTGCCCCGGTGTTCCTGGCTGACACAGCCTCTGTCTACGGGTTTCTTCAGGCTTACGAGCTACAGTGCCTTGAGCACTTTTGAAGGATCCTTGGTTTCATTACCAGAAATTAATAATAATAATAATAATAATATATTGATAAACCATCAACCCAACGAAAGGCGACGTTCATCGCATTTCGTTGGGTCTTTGCCGCTACTATGTGAGCCAGCCTAACGACGGTGGTCGTCGCAATACTGTAAAATTACTGCGAACGGTCTCTCTAAGCGCGCATAGTCAAAAATATATGTATTATATATATATATGAAATAAATTTAGGATACGAGTTAAAATAACTTTGGCATATTTATTTCTGGACAGACTGTTTCGTACCGTGTGGCACTCATCAGCAGACATAAACAGGAAAAACAGACCTTAGAGCGACCGGTCCACACAAACGTACGGTAATTTTTTTTTCTTTTTCGTAACCTAACCCGTTTTTACCTAGAGCTTTTGCCACAAAATTAAAAATCTATAGGGTAATGTAGCCAAATCTATCGACATATTCAATACAATTTAAAAAAAACGAAATTTTATCGATTACTTGGGCGCTCGGACGACCGGCAAACGGTCGTCCTAACGACGGTGGTCGTCGTAATACTGTAAAATTACTGCGAATGGTCGCTCTAAGCGCGCATAGTCTATAATATAGGCTCCTATTTCTAGCTCTTCTTCAGTTCCTCTTTGACCTTAGACCAGAGAGGATGGAGCTAGCTCTTTTCCAACATTAGCATGATCTGATCGATTTTGCAGTTCACCAGATTCAACAGAACATAATCTGAAGAAGGAAGAGGAGAAGAAGAATAAGACGTGAAGTTTGGGTGAGACCATGGATCGGCAGGCGATGGCAGTTTGACCTCTACGACGATTTAGAGGATTCGGCTGTGGTGACTGTTGTTGTGGTGATTCTTGTTGTTTTTTGGAAAAAACATTGCGAATGGCGGGCTTGCTGGCTTTCTTGGGTGGGGGAGCTCCCATGGCACTTGGAATGTCATCACCACTCTCCTCATCCATCAGGTCAGACAGCAACCTATTGGTGGTGGACCTTGTCTTCTTGTACTTGGCCTTGGACGTGGTCAGCAGGCTGTCTCGAACGTAGTTGGCAAAGGCTGTTCGGGCTGTGATGGGCTGCTTCTGGGCTTTGGAAAGGTCCTTGAAGATGGTGCGTGACTCAGCAACTCTCTTCTGTAGGGACTCAAGGAGGGCGCCGTCCGGTTCCTGAGGTCACTTGCGTGAGGCTGAAGGGGGGGGGAGGGGGTAGGGGTGAGCTCATCCAGGCCAATTTCCAGGTCAGCGCAGGCATTCTCGGCAGCATCAAGATATCTTGCAATGTGAAAATACCGCCGCTTATAGCCACTTGTCATGTGATAGGCGGCACGCTGGGCATGCGCTGTGAATACGCTACTCATACGCTACTAATACGCTACCCATACGCATAGTACGCTGGCCACACGCAGCCCATACGCTGATTATACGCTGACATACGCTGGTCATACGCTGGTAGACGCTGACATTTGCTGACATTCGCTGGTCATACGCAGGCTATACGCAGGCTATACGCTGGCCGTACGCTACTCATACGCTACAAATAGGTTCAATACGGTAAGTATACGCACAATTCTGTATTTTCAAGGGCTTGTTGTGCGTATGCACACTATTTTTTGAATTTTAATACGCAAATCATACGCTGGTGCCATACGCAACAGTGTGACAGCGCCTTTAGGCCACGAACTTATCAATCACCCCTCGTACAAACGGTGCCTCTGAGACATCACGGGGTTTTACACCAACATGTCTCTGAAACACTTACTAAACATTCTTCCAGCTAGTACAGAAGAAGTACATAAGAATGAATCAATCGCTTTAAATGTTAATACAATAGGTTGAAGAAAACGGCATCGTATAGTTTACATTTTGTTACACCTTGCTGTATCGCATTAAACTTCTCCCAGCCAACTTCAACAAGCTTGTGCGTTGAGCGGTTAGACATTATGGGCAGAAGATCATGAGTTTTGAGTACCAAACGACTCAACCTGGGTTACTATATTCACAAGCTTTCAAAAGTAGTAAGCATCCTGGGGCCGATTTTACAAAACTTGTCTTATATTGTTACTTGTCTAAGACGAGTACCCGCTCTAAGATCGATCTTAGCTAAGACGTGCTCTGAGATTGATTTGACTACACCCTTCTTAGGGCCCAACGATCAACAAGCTGACCGGCCAGGCAACCAAACCAACACGTTGCCCGATAACCGCAGATGCCATCGCGGCCCAGCTCATCAGCAACGGCAGGTTCCCGAACGCAGACAAGTCCTACACTAGGAAGACCAGGGCAGTAAAGCCACACAGTGGCTACGATCGTTCTGCTCCGTCTGTATCCGTACATCCAAGCTCCCGAAGATATGGCGACGCGCCAAGGTCATCGCTCTTCTAAAGCCAAATAAACCGGCGGATGACCCAAAGGGATACCGACCCATCGCGCTTCTCTGCGTGCCGTACAAGATCATGGAACGGCTCCTGCATGCACGCCTCGACCCGGTGATAGACCCGAAACTCCCAAAGGAGCAAGCTGGCTTCCGGGAAGTCAACAACGGACCAGGTGACCCTCCTCACACCAGACATCGAGAACAGTTTTCAGAGGGGAGAGAAGGTCGGTGTCGTCCTGCTCGACCTAACCGCTGCGTTCGACACCGTCTGGCTTCGCGGACTCCATCTCAAGCTCCTGCAGATAATACTGGACCGCCACGTGGTGGGCTTCATTATGGAGATGCTAAGCAACCGTAGCTTCACCCTCCACACTAGCGACGGCCAACACAGCAGGCTGAGAAGACTCAAGAATAGTGTCCCCCAGGGTTCTGTTCTCGCCCCCATGCTTTTTAACATCTATACGCACGACATCCCAGACTCGCTCTCAAAGAAGTACAGCTACGCCGACATTCATATACAACAAAAAACGTCAATGATTTACCCACTGAAGAACTTAATCCTACAACATAAGCTGTATATTGTCCAACGAAACTCCAGGTTTTACAAACCGTCTTTCTTGCCATTTGTAAATTGACTTTGACTCTTAAGCAATACACATCAATACTTCTAAATTGGTGGCTGTTTTATGTTTGTTTTAACTGCTTTACGAAATGCGCAAAACCAACTTCCCGCATATTAGCATGCACATGAACGTTTGCCACAACAATTTCTCTATGTAGAAAATATGTAGTTCTAAAAACGATGGAGTTAGTCATTCCTCTGTTTTATCCCTCTGTTTTAATAAAATTGCTCATTTTTAAATATTTATTATAACTAGTCGACTAGTTATAATTAAATTTTGTAAATTAGCTATTTTATTCGAACAAACTACCCACGTATCAGAAATATTTTAAAATCGTGTTTAAAGATTCGAAAACCATAACTCCTCAAAATCAAGTTGCGAGTTAAGAAGAATAATTCTTCCTAAGACACGTCTTAGAATTTTGTGAAATATCTCCCTCTACTCATAATAATAATAATAATAGTAATAATAATAATAACCGAAAATGCAAATAGGCACTTGGGAAGACAATCCTATAGAGATTTACACAAACTTAAAACAGTCCTAACTTGTTTACCCTAACCCCTTTCTCTAAGATCTTCGAGATTTATGCTATTAGACCAAAATCTGTCGTTCTAGGACAACAATAATATTTTTTTAAGGTAGCTAGACACTTCGAAAGACACTGACAGGTCTCCCTAAGTGTCACTGTCTCCTTGTTATCTAAAAACTTACGATAATTTGTCTCCATAAGTGCTCATTTAGTGAAATAACACACATTTATAAAGCGCATGAATCTACTAAGATTTGTACCTAATGCTCTAAATTATTACCCCCGCTCATTGGGTATAGGCCCAGAAAACCAAGTACCATCTCAGCTCCATCAGAAGCATACAGCTCGATGCTCACATACAGGTACCCATTTCACTCATGGGTAGGGAGAAGCAATGAGTGACAAAGTGCCTTGCCCAGGAGCAAAAACACCATCGCCCCAAGCTGGATTTAAACCCACAACCTGCAGCTTTACCCGAGCGCAAATCCAATGCCCCAGACCACAAGGTCACGACGCTCCACAACATAATGCTGCATGTCAGGACGGGCAAATGCACTACATTGTAATGGAGTTTCTGCATGGTTCATTTCATTTTTGAGCCTGTCTTCTTTCCTAGTTTGAGGATAGCCTTCAAGTGGTTGATGCGAGCCTTCTCGGGCTACCTAGCCAGCGACCAGCTGCTCCTCCTGTGGGATCGCGTCCTAGCCTACGGCTCCCTACAACTTCTTGCAGGTATGAAGAAATTAGGACTTCTTGTTCTTAGGAGATCAATATCATATACCTATAATACAAAATGTTTGACGTTTGGTTACAACACTATTTATTAGTGGGGTATACTTTTAGTAGCATTTATGAGTAGTGCGGGAATCGGGGACCCGATTGAAAACAATGCGGGTACCCGTTAAAGAAAAAGAACACAAACATTCAAATCTCAGACGTTATTGTTCAGATTAAGGTCAGTATGGTAATACCCCAACAGTGGTGAGTCAATACAGTGAGATGCCGGCCTTAACTTCATTATTAGGAGTATCATCGATGTGAAATGTTTCGTTTTCCCATGCAGCCTAGTTTTCTAATTAAAAATTCCCCACAAAAGACATTCAACACTTTTCACTTTCATTGTTTTAAACATTTAAAAGTTGACAAAGAAATTGGCAAGACGGGATTTTAACCTGCGACCTCTGGAATACTGGACCGGCTATCTATCAACTTAGCTGTCTTCTATGTTGGCGGTCTCCCAAATTTTCAGTATTTTTGTTCGAGGGTGCTATATAGTCAGATGTCATAAACACCAGAATTTCGGGTGGCCAGGGATCACGCCTAATTTACATCCTGGGAAGCGACATTCTGGGGATAACTCAATGGGGATGCGACGTTTTATATTATATTGCACAAATAAACCACGAGGGAAACAAATTGGGTAAATCTGCATTAAGTAAACATAGAAATTGGCGAGTTGAACCTGATAAGTTGCCCAGTAATTAGTTACTACTAATAAAGTTGGTTATACGGGTATTTTATACCATAATCTGGAACCGGTTTCTGACATCGATGGTCGGGTACTCGGTTTATACCCGGTTCCGATGCACACTCCTAGTAGAGTAGCGTATTGCTACGTACAATTCTAAGCCGGGAGTCTATATTTTTTTAGGATGACTTTTTTTTCTCCGCAGTTGGATGAGGGGTCATGTAATATGTGGGTGTCATTTTGGTTAAAGGTTCGAAAAATTGATCTTATATGCAAACTTGAAGTCCAATATACCGTGTAAGTCTCGCGCACAAAGATCACGATTGAACTTTCGGGCACAACCGAGCCGCCGGCTATAAGAATTTTACGTATGGTTTATTTTGTTTTGTTTTCTATACTACTTTGTTTTTACGAAGATCTGAACCATGAAACGGCCATAAAAATCGTCAGCGTTTTCACGAAGAGACGAATTTGGCCACGGGGAGTTGCACATTGGTTTTGAGAAAATCAGGTTTTAAGTTGGTCACTTTTTGAAAAAGAGATTTCGCCTATTTGTAAAGTACATATTAACTTATATTTGGTACGTACAGAGAGGTAATATCTAACACTATAACAATATACATATTAAATAACACTAACAAACTTAATTGTCGAGTAATTAATGTAGATATGAATTTGTCTGTTCGTGACAAATCCAAATCTACGGTGGTGGCTTTTTTTGCCCATAGCGCACGAATTCGTCTCTTCGTGAAAACTTAAAAACTAGTTTTGCCCAAATTTGTCTCTTCGTGAATGTATATACAATGTATATACATTATACGCGCGTTGTTTTTGAACTCGGGACAACGTTATTTATATCTACGCAGGGACAAAATACAATTTGGCTGTTCGTGAAAATTCAAAAATTATATTTCGTCTGTTCGTGAAAATTCAAAATCTACGGTGGTGGCTTTTTTGCCCATAGCGCACGAATTTGTCTCTTCGTGAAAACTTAAAAACTTGTTTTGCCGATATCTGTCTCTTCGTGAATGTATATACAATGTATATACAATGTATATACATTGTACGCGCGTTGTTTTTGCACTCGGAGCAACGTTATTTCTATCTACGCAGGGACAAAATACAATTTGGCTGTTCGTGAAAACTGAAAATACGATTTGGGTGAAATTTTTCCCTGTATGATTTTCGTAATCTTAATGATTCAGACTGATTTTGACAATATTAACCTCGCCAGAAGGTTCGTTGCTATCCACTTAATCGATTTCGGCCAAAAAAAGAATTTTGAAAAAATAATGATTTTGGCCAAATTCGTCTCTTCGTGAAAACGCTGACGATATGGATGATATCAAATTATTTAAACTTAATTTTACAATATACAAAAACATGCACGACTGTCTAAATTATTGAAGAAAAGTAAAGAAACAGAGTTTGACCTAGGTGTACCGGTTGCAACGTGATTATCTCACTGTCGGGAAGAGAAATCTCGGCCCCAAAAATCCCTGTACTGCATGCCACGGCGGTGACGTGTGCGGATTGAGCAGAACGTACATTTGTACAGAAATGATATAACGACGACCGCCTTATACTGCATGTAGTTTAAGCTTTTAGAAGTGAACGAAAACAATGGAATGACATCCGTATGACGTAACTATAATGTTTCGTTCTCGTTTTTACTAATTTGATATACCGTACACATTTTGTAAATTGAAATGAGAAGTAATATTTTTTCAACGTTTCTATCTACCTTATAGTAGAAAACTACCCGCTTTACACGTTGAAGCTCCTATTCGACTTGCCCGAAAGTTTGGTTGCTCTCGTACGTTCTGAGGGTCAACTTGCACGCTTTGTATTGCAATGAAACTTGGGTCATTTATGCAATATTGTAACCTTCGTATGATGCTTGTTTCAAAGGTCAAGTACTGAGGTCAAAGATCATGTGAAGTGAAGTTGTAAAAGAGGCTGAAATTGTAAAATTGGTCTTAGATTAATCGTGAAAGTAGGCGAGACTCGTGGTTCGAGAACAATCCTTGTTTAAATATTTGGATCTTACTTTTTTCCTATTTTTACACCTCGGTCTGCTTGAAAGCCTGACATTTGCTATTTTGTTGTATTTCAACCTGCAGTGGCCGCAGCGGCCATCTTTGCCTTCCGACGCCTCAATCTGATGGAGACGTCGTCATTCGCCACAGTGGATGCCGTCTTGTCGGACATCACCACACTTCAGATCATCCCAATCACACAGATCTTCATGTTCCAAACGTGATTATTTCCTTTCCACTCCGACCTCCCCCACCCCCTCCTAAACAAGTAAACCTTAAGTGCAAAATAATTGTTATATTACAAATTGTTATCTTCACATTTTTGCACAACAGCCTAAACCCTCCTATGGTTATTAACAACATAAATATGCACAAATGCATGAGTCCACCCTTTTGTAGCGTTTCTATGGGGAACACAATTCTGCCCACAGCTTCAATGCACAATTTCTCACTATGACTTCCGCATAGGAGGGTTAATAATTAAAACAAATTAACTGCATAAAACTGTGTGTCAATGGTAATGTTATTTTTTTATAGATTTTTTACACATAGGCCTATACATTGATTCTGATTCTCTCAGTGTTTTTTTCACAATTAAAATTGTATACTCAAAAATAATATGTGCATGTGTGCAATTTCATAAATAAAACATTAGTTTTCATAAAATAGAAGATTTGGCAGAATGTGCACACTTGATTGAATTAAAGTTACACAGATAGCTTTAAAGGTAGGGAACACCATTTGCAGATATTGAAAATGTTTACTACCCAATAATTAGCAAATATCTTACTTATTTGAAAGTAAATAATAATAATAGGTATCTAGCAAATTAATTGCGCTGAATTACCTGTAATTGTTCCGAAAATTGAATTTTGTATTTAAAAACAATCACGATCGCCAGATGGCGATCGCCAAAAAAACAAACAAACCATTTTCTTGTTTTTTTCTTTCTGGGCATCCATGATTGTAAAACTTCCGATCGGACAGGTGATTTAAACGGTATATAAAATAAAATACATCTCCCCCCCAAAAAAAAAAATTAAAATTAAAAATTAAAATTAAAAAAATAACTATATTTTTGACTATGCGCGCTTAGAGCGACCGTTCGCAGTAATTTTACAGTATTGCGACGACCACCGTCGTTAGGACGACCGTTTGCCGGTCGTCCGAGCGCCCAAGTACTCGATAAAATTTCATTTTTTTTAATTTTATTGAATATGTCGATAGATTTGGGTACATTATCCTAATGGTTTTTAATTTTGTGGCAAAAGCTCTAAGTAAAAACGGGTTAGGAAGCGCGCATAGTCAAAAATATATATATTTATTGATAAACCATCACTAGCGCGACCGGTCCATAGAGACGCACGCACAATTTTAGGTTTTTATTTGTAACCTAACCCGTTTTTACCTAGAGCTTTTGCCACAAAATTAAAAACCATTAGGATAATGTACCCAAATCTATCGACATATTCAATAAAATTTTAAAAAATGAAATTTTATCGAGTACTTGGGCGCTCGGACGACCGGCAAACGGTCGTCCTAACGACGGTGGTCGTCGCAATACTGTAAAATTACTTCGAATGGTCGCTCTAAGCGCGCATAGTCAACAATATATATTGTGAAGTTCACGAGTTGGGCCACTCGTTGAGGCACTTTTTATCGTAATCTAAATCTATGATGGCGGAAGAGCCATCTTCATCAGGAATGGAGCTTCGCGTCTTTATACAAAATGTTGGAAACTTTCAAAGAATTCCTAAAGAAAAAAATTAAGAATAAAAGCAAAGGGGCCGTTCAGCTAGTTTATCATGTTTACTTTTTCAATTGCCTTTCCTCTAAAGAAAATGTTGTTAAGGATTAATTATCCTACTAGTACTAGTGATCCCCCCACCCCCTAAATACAAAAACACCCCCAATCAAACAAGAAAAAGTGTCCCGAATAAGTTGTCTATGTTTTCCCCCTAAAACAAACCCTAGTACTAAGGATTATTAATACAATTTATAAAATTTGTACAAATACAAGATTTGCAAAGAGGACGCCACAAAACAAGCAAAAGAGAGAAAGCAACCTAATTCAATACAAATAAAACGTTTCCGTGGCATTTAATTGTTTTAATATTGAAATACAAACTAGAAATGCTGATAAAATAAAAATAATACAAAAGCTGCACAATAACTTGTTTTATCTTTTCGCCCAACAGGCATCATTCGGTCATTAAACAAACAAAACAATCAATTAAAATGTACCACTTGTCTTTATATTAATTTGTATCAATTGACATTAGGCTATAGGTGCTTTTGCTCTATTTTTGCCTGGGCTTGCTGGAAAGTATAATTCACAACTTTTACTGGAAAACCAGGCGTCAATACATTGGCGTCAAATTTGACGTCGATATTCGCGTCAAATTTCACGACTTTCCCCGAAAGTCGCGAATATTGACGTCAATATTCGCGACAAAATTCACGACTTTCCTTAAAGTCGCGACTATTGACGACAAATTTGACGTCAAATTTCGCGACTTGCCCCCAAAGTCGCAAATATTTTGACGCGATTTTTTTCCCTGCAAGCTAGGTTTTGGCTAGTCTTGCTCCGAGACCGAGTTTTCCATTTGTCCGGGGCGCGCCGTCCGTCTATGCAGTTCATCGGTCATCCATACTCGACTTAGTCTTGGCCAAGACCAAGCTAGCCCGTTCATTTGTTCCGCGGCGCGCCGTCCGTATTATCTGGGATTATTGAGGGCGCCCTTTATTATCGCCATAATTCCTGGATCTCTTCCTCTAACTTGGTCTTGGCGCATCGATCACGTGAACCCGGAAAATTCCGAGGACATTCCAAGCATAGCTCAAATAGCTACTCGCCCCCGCATGCGCACTAAGTCGTTTTTGTTTAATGTAGTGTTCGATTATTATAGTCTGGTTCCCAGACCAAATATTTCTGACTATTTGTGATTTTTCATTTATTATTTAGCCGTTAATGTCACGTGACCAAAAACTGGAGGAATTGCTTAACGTTCGCGATGTTCGAGTGTTTCTAGGTATTTATAAAATAAAACTCACATTAGCAAAGGTCAACACCAGACGAAATGCCTAAGACTATCACAGTCATTGTAGTCATTGTGCTATTTTTGGGTAAGAGCCGTTAGAATTTGAATTGTTGCGTCGTCATAGCTACGCTGCTTGTATCGCGTCATTATCTATTTTTTTGTCGCCGGCGGCTACCTGACCTACACTACAATTTAGACGTAATAGCCAAATGTGGTTTCTTACACGTCCGGTCAGGTAGCCGCCGGCGACAAAAAAATAGATAATGACGCGATACAAGCAGCGTAGCTATGACGACGCAACAATTCAAATTCTAACGGCTCTTACCCAAAAATAGCACAATGACTACAATGACTGTGATAGTCTTAGGCATTTCGTCTGGTGTTGACCTTTGCTAATGTGAGTTTTATTTTATAAATACCTAGAAACACTCGAACATCGCGAACGTTAAGCAATTCCTCCAGTTTTTGGTCACGTGACATTAACGGCTAAATAATAAATGAAAAATCACAAATAGTCAGAAATATTTGGTCTGGGAACCAGACTATAATAATCGAACACTACATTAAACAAAAACGACTTAGTGCGCATGCGGGGGCGAGTAGCTATTTGAGCTATGCTTGGAATGTCCTCGGAATTTTCCGGGTTCACGTGATCGATGCGCCAAGACCAAGTTAGAGGAAGAGATCCACTGACCTCAACACCTGGACAGATCATTGTCCATATTCTGCTGTGCTAACACTTGAAGTCGGCGCGAACTGGAAGTGCAACATGGCGTCACTGCTGTGAGCCAATGAAATGTCCAGTTGTATAGGTCAACGGATTTACCAACCAACTGAACTCTACACCTGGACATTTCATTGGCTCACAGCAGTGACGCCATGTTGCACTTCTCTGCATGCCGACTTCAAAATGAAACAATGGATGATCTGTCCATGTATAGAGGTCAGTGAAGAGATCCAGGAATTATGGCGATAATAAAGGGCGCCCTCAATAATCCCAGATAATACGGACGGCGCGCCGCGGAACAAATGAACGGGCTAGCTTGGTCTTGGCCAAGACTATACTCGACTCAGAAAACGGGCTTATTGAGGGCGCCCTCGATTGTCACGAGAGATCAGTGGATTTGTTTCAAGTTCAGAAACAAATCTCGTGAACTGAACTTAAAGGTAGGATACACCATTTGCAGATATCAAAAATATTTACTACTGAATTATTAAGAAATATCTTATTCATTTGAAGGTAAATTATGATTCAAGACATCCAGAAAAATGATCGCGCTAGATAGGCCTATCCTGTAAATATTCCAAAAAATATAATTTTATAAAACTAAATTCGCGATCGCCGGATGGCGATCGCAAAAAACCAAATACTAACATAAGAATATTCAACTGCCTGACGGCTGTTGAAAACAAACGCATCTCTCGTGACAATCGAGGGCGCCCTCAATAGGCCCGTTTTCGGAGTATTGATGATTGATGAACAGCATGCATACAAGACTAGACGGACGGCGCGCCCCGGAACAAATGGAAAAACTCGGTTTCGGAGCAAGACTAGCCAAAACCTAGCTTGCTGGGAAAAAAATTCGCGTCAAAATATTTGCGACTTTAGGGGCAAGTCGCGAAATTTGTCGTCAATATTGACGTCAATATTCGCGACTTTGAGGAAAGTCGTAAATTTTGTCGCGAATATTGATGTCAATATTCGCGACTTTGAGGAAAGTCGTAAAATTTGTCGTGAATATTGACGTCAATATTCACGATCTGCGTAGTCTCTTCAGGGCCACCATAGTTAACCTATTTTTACTGAACAAGACTTGTTTTATTGTGCTAAGAAACTGTGTGTGCTGAGCAACTCCATGAAATTGGCCCCAGTTACTACGGCGGGCGTGGCCTACTGGATTAGTGTATTGATCCTTTATACGTTACACCGACGAATCGGAGGACACATTGGTGTAGTTTGTGGTACTGGGCCGCGCCATGTTGGTGCGCCGCGTGGACTGGAACCGGCTAACGTTCTCGCTTGCCGTAGCCCGGTCAGGGGCCCGGGCCCGCCCACAGGCGAAGGCTTTCAGGGAGCCCTGCCGGAACCGCTTGTTCATAAAGCAGTAGACGATGGGGTTGATGCAGGCAGAGGTCATGAGCTTAAAGATGGTGACCCCGGCCCGCCCGAAGTGCAGGCTGGCGCTCCTGATGTTGAGCGTGATCCAGATGTTGGCCACCCAGGCCGGCGTCCAGCAGATGAAGAACAGCAGGACGATGACGATCAGCATCTTGACCACCCGCTTCTTGGCCCCGCTGGTAGAAGTGCTTCGTACCGCCGTTGAGGTAGCGGCTTTCTTCTTCTTCTCGTTTAGGCTGCAGGAGGCCTCCTCGCCGAGGCTATTCATACCTATGCCGTTTTCTCCTTTCTCTGTGATGGTAAGACGCCGTATTATCCATTAATTTACGGGCAATAAAACAACCAATCAAAAACTTCGTGCCCCGTAAATGTAGGCGCATATGCTGCCATGCAATAAGCTGTTCAATCAGTTTCACGCGCAGGACCATGAAGCACGTCCACACGTGCAAAACCGTATAGGCCTTATTATGTTTGCATTCCTGTGGAAACATTGCTTTGTTCTCGTGTACAAACCTTTTGGAACGCTGAGTGATATTTTCAAAGTGCTCCTATTAACCAGGGTTAGTTTCCTGGGCTGTAACCCTAACGAAATATCCCTCAGACCTCATGCTTAAATTTTTGACAAATAAGCATAGCCTGGAAATTACTATAGTTTTGGAGTAAAACTCTAAGAATATATTTTGTGAATTTTGGTTGAACCCTCTCCCGTGATAAGTCATTACCACTGATAAGTCCGCATTTCACTCTACAGAAGTTCAAGCTAAAAAAGTAGAATAATTTGTATTTACCCGAATAATGTTCTAAGAAATGGCTGACCAAGGAATGATACGTGCAACGTTTCTTTTCCCAAACCCGGATACCCCGGCGTGTGTGTTAATTTTAGAACAATCCCTATAGCCTTTCCTGCCGGACAACATCCATAAAAAATCAAATTTTAAATATTTGCTTTTCTCTTTTCAAGGTTGCCCTGACCTTGAAAATAACTAAACATTACAGTGTGTCTACAAAACAAGGAAATCGAGATTGAAATACCCATTACTCGAAAGGTATATTGTTTATCAAAGAGCAGTAACAACTATCAGTTGCGTCAAGTAATCGAGGTTATTGTCATGGATGACCGAACAAAGGTTTGACTGGATGGCATTCAAAATAACTTTTCACCAGACTAAGGCTCGTCCTATCTGCACGGTGTCCATCATATACAAAACGAAAAATACCAGTAAATTTAAAATCAAATTGTTAAAAAGCAAATGCCGGTTTTTTATTCAATGGCCCATGAACTTTTTATACAGTGTATCTCAAAAAAATTGCAAACAAAATATAATGGAATGCTACACATAGAATTTGCAACCATTAGATAATTATAGGTAATATTTGGAAGATAAACTCTTTTCTTTTAAAATGAGATACCAAACGCCCAAATCCCATAGTTAGTTTTGGCAGAGTTATGAGTAATTTCCCAAGAGAGGTCAAATTGGCCAAGGGGGCAAAGTTTTTCGATTGTAGGCATTGGGACCAAGGTAGCCTACTACAGCCTCTAGCTAGCTCTGTGTGCATGATTCCCTGGTCTACGCTGCAAAATCTGTCTTTGCCGAGTAAACAAAATCCATGTGTGTAAACATGTCACATGTTAAACACGTTTAGCATCAGAATAAATAGTGTTTATAGTCATTGCAACACTTGCACATCCAAACAAAATCGAAAAACTTGGTCCCATAGTCAATTTGACCTCTCTTGAGAAATTACTCATAACTCATTACTCATAATATCAGATGCAGACGTTTGATGTCTCATTTTGAAGTTGAAATACGTTTGATGTCTGATTTTGAAGTGGCAATATGTATCTTTCAAACCATGATTATATTATCTACGTTGGTTACACATTCTACCTGTTGCATTCCGTCATACTGTATTTTGTTTTCATTCATGCCGAGACACACTGTATGCCGTATACTGCTCGAGTTGCATACCCTTTCTGAGCTCCACAATAATAAGGACGTACGATATGGCCATCGTGAAGAGGGGTATTACCATAAGGATCACGAGTAAACACATCTGGATTGGGAGAAAAGTATAGTGTCATAAATAGGTTTTTCACCAATTTGATTGGTTTAGTTGCAAATAGTATACTCTAAGTTTAATGGAACTATGCTTGTCCGAAAATTTGGGATTCTCAATCTTACGCCGCGACGAATTGAGTCTGATTTTGTTTACCAGAGACAACGCATACAAAACAGACAGACAGACAGACATCATACTATTGCTAATTTGCATAGGAATTCTATCCCTTTTTTGTTGAATATTTTAATGATTCAAATCCAGGGATAGACAGCAGGAGTCAATTTCATAGAGCTGCTAAGCACACAAGACATACTTTGCACAAAAATTCTTTACTGGCAAAAAAAACCCATGGTTACAAATCAAATTTATTTCAGGTGATGTATATTGTTTGTGACTGTTATTCAGCTGGTTTTTTTTGCATAGCATAACAAAAACACTTGATTTTTTGGCTGGTAACCGGTCTTGAAAACCACGAAGTGAAATTGTTGAACAAAACTTGTATAAAGTAAATTGTTTTAACTGGTTTTGACTTTTTTGATCGAAAAGGTAGTTATAAATGGGAATACAAATGTGGTTGGTCGGTATTTAACGAGTATGTTTCAAACAATTCGAACGCGGCATCAGGCTAGAATGCAACAATTAGTGTGGCACCATCCCATGCAACAATCAACAATTGATAAAGTACATTCAGGGAACACGACCAAAATGGCGTCCATGAACCAGTCTGTCATCTTACCCTGTATACTGTTAGGTATTCCTCGAGCCACGCCTCCTGGCACCTGAAGACCGTGCCACTGTTTATATCGACCAGTTTACTGAAGATTGCTGCAGGTAGGTTCAGCAGGATAGCAACAAGCCACACTCCCATAATAGCCTGAGAGTAAGAAAGCATATTTAATTACATGTAATACAATTAAGGGAAACCACTTACAACTCTCTATTTAAAAGCCTACTTCCTCATTTGTTTCTTGTTTCTATTTAATTTTCTGGGGATAACAAATAACTTTTGGAAGCAAATCAAAGATGAGCCCCCCCCCCCCCCCTAAAAAGTAGTCTTGTAGTTCATAGCCATTTTGAAAAATGATGCCAATACGCTTCATTGCAAATTAGAGCACTTTTAGGGCCCAGTTGCATTCGATTTTCACAGTTTTACAAAAACATGTGCACGACTTCCACCCTTCATTTGTTCTGTTTTAGAGTGCCGTGGTCTCGTGGTCTGGAGCATTGAATTTGTTATCTGTAGGTAAAGCTACAGCTTGTTGGTTTGAATCTGGCCTGGAACTACGGCGCGTGTGCCTTTGGGCAAGGCACTTTGTCACTCGTTGCTTCTCTCCACCCAGGATTAAGTTAACTATTAGTAACTGTATTGTTTTATAAACCCCCCAGTTCATGGCTAACATAATGCTCCTAAAGCATTGGCCCGCGTATGAAATTGTTTGACCAATTTACGGATATGCACCCGAGCCTTGTAGTAATTTGCGATGAACAAAATTGGTTTATATTCAGCCTCATGGTGGCAGCAGATAGCTGGTCACGCGCAGCCTCTTTTAATAATTGAGCGTATCAACTAAACAGTGTGTGGCCGTGTCCAAATTACTTGGCTACGGCTTTAAACTAAACAAGAGTCTATGGGCCTTTTCGAATTCCTGTGCGGGGAGCTTATACATTGAGGTGCCTGCTATATGCTTTAGAAACGTCCAATCGATTGATAATTATAGCCAAAAGTTAAAATATTTGTATTTTAGTTTGCTTCTAAGCATGTTCTCTGTGCCATTCATTATAGTCGTGAAGCCAAGCTTGAGCCGAAGACGAAGCAGTTGGTTTTGAAAACCCCTTAAGTGGCTGCAGCCGCTACAAGACTCGCGTGTAATTTTAAGCCTGAGCCAATTATTTTAGACGCGACCATACCGTCACCGACACCACGAACTGCATCACATGTGTATACAAAATTCAAGAATTAAAAAAATAAATATTATTGCCGAATTTATTATTTTGTGTCATGAAGTATAACATGGCGAAGTTGTTTTTTCTAAAATCATCTTAATTTGCTTATTTTTATTGGCGAGCTGGCAATGTTGGCAACCCATTGGCAATGTTGTATTACGCGGTGTATACGTATGTCACGTTTGTCTACGATATAAATAAATCTCGATATTGTCAGAATGGCGGCACCCGGCACTGTGTGCGCGCACTGCCCGAAAAAGCGCCAATTTTCGTTTTCACAAACTGACACTCACTCATTGCACTGTGTGCGCGCACTCTCTGAAAACGCTTAAATTATTAATTAACTAAGCATATTTTCACAATTATAAAGATTGTGTTACGGCATTTAACGAATTGTTACGTTTAACGATACCAAAACCCCTCAAGTAGACGGATTTGTTCATCATCATCATCATGTTACTTTATTTCCACACAACAATATTATATTATATTATGAAATATTTAAACCACTGCAGAATAAGTGTGGATGGGGGCCCCCAAAAAGCAAGCTTGTCGTGTGGGGGCCCCCACTAACAAATAAGAGCTAATTACATATACATGTAGAACAAATAACAAATTACCAACAAAAACACGACATATAATTGTAGTAGCATATTAGAGAGAATCAAAAAATACTGATAACCTGTACTTATAACCTGTTGCCTGTAACCCCGTGAAGCAGAGACATATTTTAATCATCAGTTTGAATATTTATTTAATAATTTAATTTTGTACTTGCTGTAATGTTTCTATGCTGACAAGCAGCTATCAATAGATGTTTTCTATAAGTTTAGGACAGTTAGAAAACGACACACACGACAGTTCAAGTCGAGGACACATAGTGTGACCCACAGAGGTCACCTTTGTTAAAGATGGACTACAACGGAATAATGATAAAGGCTTTGTTGCCTTTTTTTGTTCGAGAAATGTATAATGATTACTAATATATCATTAGTATTCAATAAATCTTGTTCCTTCATGCAAAAAAACCCCAAAATTGATCGGCGTTCTACGACCCAGAAAAACTCAGTTTCAGCAAAAGCCCTTAACTCATGAATAATTCATACATTGTGTGTGACGTACTACCCATGACGATTTACTCGGGTCGATCGTGTGCGTGCATTTTTACCGTACAATGCAATGCGGAATAACAGCGGACAAGCTAGGCTATATTTTGGTACAACTATTTTCGACCGAAAAACAGCGAAAAATGTCCGATAGCAGCGAGTATTGGGAAGACCACAGTATAGATGAGGAAGAGGCATTTCGTGGAGGTACTTCTGAGGACAGTGATGGCAGCTCTAGCGATGAGGGGAGCTCACCAGACGAGAGAGAAGGCGATGACTCTGCGGCCACGGCAGACCCGGCGGTTGCCGATGACTCGGCCGACGTAGAAGCAGTAGGCCTGGTGGTAGTAGTACGAATTCTCTCGATGTTTGGCGCTTTCAATGTGGGGATCGATCCAGGCTTTAAACGAAACTTTGTTGTCAATCCCAGTGAATTTTTCAAAGCACTTGAAGGTTCAACACAGTCCTCTGAAAAATGTGCTGAACAAATAAAAGGCCTACTTCTTGCCGAGAAGGTCAGAAGGTGAAATCCTTTCGTGTAATATTTACGAACTTCACCCATTCCTTTGATAACGCAGGATCCCGCGGAAATTGCACAAAATGAATCTCTGGATTCTTCGAACAATTTCTCGTGCATCCAGTCCACCAACAACACATGAAGTTGGCATTATTGTAGCTGATGGTGATACACTATAAAAAAAAGATTCGTAAAAACTTCATGCCTCTGCATGAAAACGCATACATAATACACACGGAATAACATGGCGTTTTTTGTTTACTCTCGGTTGCTCATGGGTAGTACGTCATCACTTTTCGCTGGTTTACAAGTCCGCTGGTACCATATCGTGGATTTCATTGTGGTTTTCAGTGGATCTTTGCCGGGAACCAGTACAGGGCGGGAAATTTCAAAATCGAAGAATCGAGGTCTAATTTTTTCGGTCAAATTGCAACAAAATTATTTAGAGAAAAACATGACCGTAACAATAAAGTGTTACCTGAACACAACATAAACAAGGTCCGATAATACATTTAATGTGTGAGTTTTCGTTGTAGTCCATCTTTAATATCAGCAACTGAGGGCGGTAGACAACTTTAGTGATACATCACACTTGCGTTTAAAAGTACGCAGGCTGGATATAGCTTTAAAAGAGGGGTCAATAGAACCCCACAGCTTGGGGCCTTCATGTTTCACTGTAGCTTTAGCAAGCTTAGTACGAGCATAAGAACGATGAAATTCCTTGCATTGTCTTGTGGAGTAAGAATGAACTTGTTGATTTTTTTGTGAATAGCGAGCAAATGGATTTTGGTAATTTAGTGTCACTAAGTTGGTGCATGAAGGAGCCAAGCTGGAGACAGTAAATATCAAAGACTTTCAATGTATTACAATTATACAAAAGGAGATTACTATGGTCATTGAAATTAACATTGTTAATTATACGTAAAGCCTTCTTCTGTAATTTAAGTATTCTATTAATTTGACCTATACCACTATTTCCCCATGCTAGAATGCCATATGAAATGTAAGGCAAGACAAGGGTATTATAAAGAACCATTAAAATATCACGGGGAAAACATTGTTTTAATTTACAAAGATTACCTACATTTCTTGAAATAACTGTACATATGTAATTGACATGCCGTTTCCATGTGAGACTGTCGTCGATCATTATGCCCAAAAATGTAATGCAATTGTTTTTTATAATTCTAGTATTGTCAACGATAATTTCAGGAATTTGATGATATTGCTTTTTGGTAAATAACATATAATTAGTTTTTTTAACATTAATGGATAACTTGTTTGCTTTTATCCAAGACGATATTTTTTCCATTTCACAATTAATTATGTCAAAAAGTACATTCATATCACTATGGCTATAAAATAAATTACTGTCATCAGCAAATAAGATAAAAGAAAGTACATCAGAGGATTGGTCAAAATCATTAATGTAGATTGAAAATAAAAGGGGGCCTAAAATAGAGCCCTGGGGGACACCACAACAACTATTACAAAAAGTAGATTGAATACCAGAAATCGATACAAATTGCTGATGATTAGAAAGGTAACTCCTGAACCAATCCAAGGCAACTCCTCTTATTCCATAGTGTTTAAGCTTAAATAGTAGTAGTTCATGATCAACTGTATCGAAGGCCTTGGAGAGGTCCAGGAAAATTCCAATCGTAGAAGTAGATGCATCTAGATCAGTTGTTATTTTGTCAATTAATTTAATTATAGCATGTATAGTTGAATGGTTTTCCCGA
Source organism: Crossaster papposus (assembly GCA_037893245.1). Lineage (NCBI taxonomy): Eukaryota > Metazoa > Echinodermata > Asteroidea > Velatida > Solasteridae > Crossaster > Crossaster papposus. The sequence continues at coordinate 1,087,689 of JBAIAA010000381.1, read as the reverse complement.
AATCCATACTGATTATTAGATATAATGTTGTGTTTGTTTAAACATTGTAAGGTTTGTTTATAAATAACTCTTTCCATAATTTTGGAAAAAGATGTCAGAACAGAAATAGGTCGATAATTGTTAACAGATTTGGGATTTCCATTTTTAAAAACTGGAGTGATCCTGGCAATCTTCATTTTGTCAGGTACTTCACCTGATAAAATGGAAAGATTAATAATATATGCAAGAGGTTTGGATATTGCCTGGATCACTAGTTTGAGCAATGAACAACTAATCTGATCGAAGCCTGCACTAGTTTTATTAGGTAAATTGCGTACAATATCAGTAACTTCTTCCTCAGAAACTGGAGAAAGGAAAATAGAATTAGGATTTGAGTTGACTAAGTAATCATCGAAACTAGGGTCTTTACTGCTATAAGTTATTGTACTAGAAAGGTTTTTTCCGATGTTAATAAAATAACTATTAAACTGACCTGCAATAAAGTGAGGATTACTAACATTTATACCATCAATATCAATTGAACTAATTTTTGATTGTAGTCTATTTTGGAGCACACTATTAATTATTTTCCAAGTATTTTTAATATTACCTTTTTCTTTCTCAAACTGCTTAGTGTAATAAGCCTGCTTTGAATTACGAAGGACTTTAGTAAGTATATTTTTAAAACGCACGTACTCAGAGCGATTAGTGTCTGTAGGCCTGGCAATATACCTATGATAAAGCTTATTTTTGTGACATATTGATTTGCATAAACTAACTGTAACCCATGGACATTTAGGAGTTAATTTGCGTGATTTAGATTTATTTTGCTTAACTGGAATATGGTTATTTTGACAAGCGTCGAAAATATCGTTAAAATTAACAAAAGCAGAATTAACATCACTAGCATTGAAAACCGATTCCCAATTCCCAATTGTGGGTAAGAAGTTCATGTTTAAAATTATCAAGGTTATCACATGTGTAATCCCGAGTAAAAATATGTTGGGGGTTATGTTGATTTAAATTGAGTGGAAAAGAGGTGAATATTGGAAAATGATCAGACAGATCAGTAACAATAATGCCCGAAGGCGGAATAGGTAGTACATTTGAAAAAATGTTGTCAATAAGGGTGGCTGAAGTATTTGTAACCCTTGTTGGTCTAAGAATTAATGGTAAACATGAAGAGGAATAGACTGTATCTACAAATTCTTGTGGCTGGCCATTACAATCAGAAGTAAGCAAATTAAAATTAAAATCACCAGTTACAAGGACAAATTTGTTCTCGTTAGACACATGATGAAACAATGTTTGAGAACATATCGAAAAATTCTCAAAGTTTGCGTCCGGGGGTTTATATACAACTCTGACAATAATGTTTTTTGTGTTATTCGAGGTAATAATCTCGGCAAATTTACACTCAAAAGAATCATTAACAATGTCATTTAAATCTGATCTAGGAATATATTGTAAGTCATCCGATATGTAGAGAGCAACCCCACCACTAGCTCTGGCGTCTCTACTTTTCGTCGTTAATGTGTAGCCCGGTATATTATATTGATTTATACAAAAATTTAAAGTTAGCCAAGTTTCAGTTAATCCAATAACAGAAAAACCATGACTTAAAGAACAAAGGAAAGATTTTAGGTCATCAAAATGTTTAGGTAAGCTTCTAATATTAACGTGTAGTAATGAACAATTCTCTATGGGATCATGTTTGAAAAAATTATCCAAAGAGTAGTAAGACGAGTTTCGAGTGACATGTTGGGGATTGTCTGGATCGATAAAGGTTGGCAATTCAAGAGAGTCTAAGTTGAGATCAGTTAAAATATTAAGAATGGAGGAATGGTTAAGACTAAGATTTGAATCCGAGAACACCGTATCAAATTCAATAGGGTCAAGCCCATGAAACTGAAAGGCGTTACTAATACACTGCGGACATAACCAAGTATACTATCATTATTAGCCAAGTTATAATAATCAATAAGATTAAGACCAGTACATTTAAGATGAGTCCAAAATTGACAATAATCACAAAATATACCATTTTGGTTCGTTTTCACGGAGTTACAGAAACTACTACATGGAAATTTAACAGGCATAAGTACGACGCAACAAAGCAATATAAATTAAAGAATTAAATAAAATAACGTAACAGACAAAACAGACAAACAGAGGACAGAACAGAGACAAGGGGGCAGGTAAAGTACACTCACAAGGTGTGTAGATGTTAACAACTAAATGAGTAACAAGTACACAACAATGCATATAATTGTGGAGTAGACTACACCTATATGATGTTCCAGTGGATCAACAAAAAAAAATACAAAATACACCAAATACCTTTAAAAATACACATGAGAAATTTACACAGCAAGTTAGCACATTGCAAGACATTTCATCAGATGGCGGAAGATGTACAGCAGTCACTCACGCCTATAAGTGGGGCTGGAAATGGGCAGCGGAGCGTAGTATTTCTGGCCATTAATGAAGAGATGACCATTCCGGAATACTGGTTTCCGACCAGCTTTGTATGCCTTGTGCATAACCTCCTTTAGACTATTCTTTGTTTTAACATCAGCAGCTGGGAGGTCTTGGACAATGTAGATGCCGAGCTTGGCCAAAGTAGATTTTGCCCGGAGTAGAACTGCTTGGCGTTCTGGTCTATAGATAAACTTTGCCAGAATTTGTCGTGGTTTGTTGCTAGGAGATCCTGATGGCCTTTCAGAGCGGTGGGCATTTTCGATCGAAGGTTTAAGGTCACATTTCTCAGATAAAATCTCTTTAATCTTCTCATATGGGTACGCAGGAGACTCATTTGGAGTTTCGGGAATTCCCCCGAATCGTAAGTTAAAGCTTCTTGAATAGCGCTCAAGACTGAGATTAGAAGCCTCTAGCTGAGCGATCTTCCCCTCAGCTTGATCCAGACGAGCTGCCGTCTTCTCAGTCTTAGATTGCAGATTTGTAGTTTCCTGTTGTAATTGCTCCATGAATTCAGAAGTATGGGAAACAGATTTTTCCATTTCTTTGTGGCGAGCCTCAATGGCATCCATCCTTTTCAGGAGAGACTGCTGGTTTGTAAGAACTTGGTCGAATTTATCTTGAATACCAGTTTTCAGATCATGAAGCTCTCGGCGAAGTACTAACAATAATGTGTTGTCAGTGCTCGTGACATTTGTTTCATCACACGGGGTTGAAGCGCCATTTTGTGAACAGGTTGGTTCAGATGAAACCGCATGTTGTTTGTCCTTTTTTGGAGGCATTTTGTCACAAGAAGTCAGTAATTGTGAGAAGCTTACCATGAAAGTTCATCAGCTTGTAGGATACCTGTTGAAATTGAAGATTAATGAGGATTTATTTGTTGAAAGTTTTGGTAACGGGACGGAACAACATAAATAGCGTGTCTACTCCATGAAGGGCGCCCTCCTTCATGGAGTAAACTCGTGTCATACCTTTAAAAGCGTTTTTTTCCGAATTGTATTTCTGCAACGGCGACCACTAGGTGTCAGTTCGTGGTGTCGGTGAATTACTTACACTACCTCTCATCGAGACATGCATCAAACAAGTCTCTGATTTACTCACCCTGTATGTATGGGCTTTTGTTTGCCAAACGCGAGACGATAAGGGGTGACATTTAGCACGGTACCTCTCCAGAGATATGACTACCATTGTCCAGACAGACACCGTGACAGAGATCCCTGCAGAGGAAGACAAATCGGGTCAATTTCTAGGCAAAGGTGGAAAAGAGACAGGATATTCCGACTTGCAAAGTTAAAGTGATAGTATACCTTTTGTAACTATCTAAAAGTAACCACCCAAATTATTGTTTAAAAGCTTATTTTGATGTAAAGATAAACATCTATAAACTCTCTAAACTCCCTGTGCAATTATTCCTTATGGCATGCTGCCATTGTGAAGAAAATAATGAAAGAAGTCCACAAATGCGTCCCAGAGACACATTTGTGGAAAATTCCAGTAGTAGTTGGTTCAAAATCAAAATCAATGACTTGCAGGGACTTGCGGAGACTCAAATACAATGCTGGTGTTTTGTCATTGTTACACTTTCGGAGATGTTTGGATAAGAGTTGTTTGATATCTTCAATTGAAAATCTTGAAAATCCTTAATACCAGTACCAACCAAGACAGCAGGCCTTGAAAGTTATCTAAAATACAGGGTGTCCCCACAAAAACGGTGACCACAAAACAAAGGTATTATACAGGAAAACAAACTAAGTTTGATGAGTATATAAACTGTGCATGTAATGGGTTAAAGCTTTCCATTGATACATTGGATGCACAACTGGTCAGGAATTACTGAGTTCTATTGTTTTACAAATGGTACGTAAAAACCATCTTGGGACACTTTTCAACACACACAACTACACCAACATACAATCGTGGACGGGGCAATGTCCGACCGTTATCCCTCTTTTGTTTGTACTCGGAAGACCTCCATAGGATTTTTATACGATTTGGAATCATGAACCTTCGGTCAATCATGGACCATTGTTTGCCACCAAATTCTTTTGTCCAACGTCCACGATTGAATGTGTTTACACACTCACATAATTATAATGATAGAATTCAGTGTTTCTCATAAGGATACAACATATTCCCCTTTCTCAGAAAAATAAAAGAAAGTATACATAGAATACAAGGAATATAATTACTTTTACACAATCTAAATGTAGCGATACAACTTCTTATTTACTTAATACATGACATAATGTTTAGACCATGCTGGCGGACGTTTTGTCCTAGTACTTTTTCTTAATCCAGTGTTAGCTGCCTTAATGTCCGAGTGTGTGTTTCTCTTCCTAGGGGGGTTGACTGGCACCATTTTTTCTTGAGTTTCTTTAATTTGATCACCATTAAAAAAAAGTGTTACCGTTTCATTTGGGATCCTCCATTGGTGAATATGCCATAATTAATTTATTAATATTCCACCGCCTACTATCCTCTGTTTCATGAAATTATGTACGAGGGCTGATTTTCTTCAATATTTTGACTGGTTTAGAGTATTTCATGTCACCTTGGTTACAATGCCTGGTTTCGTTACTCGTACAAATTCACCTACTTTATACTCGTGTTCTTTTGCATTTCTCTGTTTGTCTGTGTACACCTTGTACTTAGTTTGTTTATAATGCACTTTTTCATGTGGGGTCGACTCTGTCCGACTTTTCAGTCCTTTCCCAACCGGCAATATTGAGGCGCGTTTTAATCCGTCTCCCATGTAACAGAACGGACGGGCTTATACCAGTCGTAGTGTGAGGTGTGGCTCTGTATACTGTTAGGAAAGCGTACATAGATTTTTTACCACGACTTGTTTAAGTTGATTGCATTTTGCACCGTGTTCTTTACAACATAATTAAATGTTTCTATTGCACCATTACTTTGGGGGTAATACAGTGAAGAAAATTAATGTTTAATACTATTGAACTTTACAAACTAGTGAAAATCGTTCGAGATGAATTGCACACCGTTATCTGAGATTATATCATCTGGGTACAAATCTCTACTGAACACTGTTTCTAGGAAGGTTATTACTTTTCCAGTGGTTACTAATGATGAAAATTCATCCTTAGGCCATTTACTGTAATAATCTATTAATGCAAAAGCGTATCTACATTTAACTGGAGCTCGTTCAAAAGGTCCCACAATGTCAATGGCAATTTTACTCCAAGGTTGTTCAGGCTATTCTACTGGCATTAAAGAAGCAACCCTTTGTTTAACCCTCTTGTCATTATATTGACATGTTACACTCGCTTTTACTACTGCTTCAGTTTGTTTGTCCATTTGAGGTCACCAGTAGAGTTCCTTTATTCTTTGTATTGTTCGAATCATTCCCTGGTGCAATTCATGAGCCGAATGTACCACATTTTCTGTTAGTTCCCTTGGAACAACAATCCTATCACTTCTCATCACGATTTTATTACAAACTTCCAGCTCATCTTTACACAATAAAATGGTTTCAGGATTTCTGCTTCCGTTTTATTTACAATACGCATACCCTGTCAATCACACCCTTTGCTCAGTAATGTTACCAGAGCTTGATGATCGGTTCTTATGGTGAATGTTCTACCCCATAAGTATATGTTTCACTTTTCGCAAGCTCATACACCTGCCAGCGCTTCTTTTTCGCTTGCCGAGTACTTTTTCTTGGCACTTGAAAGTGTTTTACTGGCGCACTCATCTGTAACCTTATTACCAATCTTGATCTGCGTTAGCACAGCCCCCAACCCATATGACGAAGCGTCAGTTGTGACAATTGTGCCAGGATTAGGGCCATACATAGCCAAGCAAGGGTTTTCAACTATCAATTCTGTACCGCTTCATTCCATTCAAATTTTGTTTCCCTTCTGATTATACACCTCAGTGGTTTTACAATGCTAGCGAAATTGGGAATGTATTTAGCAAAGTAATCAGCTAATCCTAAGAATGATTTCAGCGATTTCTTGTCATTTAGGATCTGTGCATTGACACGGGCATTTGTCATTGGGTTGGATGCCATTAACGGAGATTTTCTGCACAAGGAATTGCAAGCTTGACTTTGAGAACTCGCATTTTGCTGGGTTTAGTTTTATCCCATACTTGTGTAGTCTGGCACACACATTCCTTACAATCTTATCGTGTTTGGTTCGGGTTTCACCGTATATTATAACATCGTCCAAATAGCCCTGGACACCTTCTAAGCCACTTAACACAATGCTCATCATCTTCTGAAAAGCAGATGAAGCAGAGCATAAGCCAAAACACATTCGTTTGAATCTGTATAATCCCTCATGGGTGATGAATGCGGTAAGGTGACTTGATTCCTCATGCAATGCTAACTGATGGTATGCGGATGTTAAATCCAAACGAGAAAATACAGATGCATTGCGTAATTCACTGAAAATCTCGTCAATTTTTATCAGTGGATATTTGTCAGGTATTATTGCTTTGTTTACGCACCTTAGATCGACACAAATGCTTACATCACCCGGTTTGTTCGTGCTACCACAATCGGTGAAACTCAATCTAAAGCGTATTTTCTCTCAATTACGCCTTGTTTCTCGAGTTCAAATAATTTAGCGGACACTTGTTGTCTGGCCTCAAGTGGAAGTCTACGCAGTTGTTTACTCACTGGGTTAGCTTTTGTGTTAACATTTACTCTGTGCACAAAACCTTTCACAGAGGGCAACTGCTCAGATGTAGTGAACAAGTCTCCAAAATCATTTAACATTTTTGATCTTTGACATCTTTTGGACCAACCTCGTTACATGCCAATGTACTCCATTCAATATTGATATGAAGTGCTGTCATTAAACCCCTGCCCATGATATCCGTACCTTGTTCTACTACAAATACACAACACATAGTACTCTATTTGCACTGCTGCTTTGTTCGGGCCCCAGAATCTATACTAGAGTTTTAGATATGGGGAGATTCTTCGCTCCGAACCGGGACCACGAAGCCTCACCCATTCCCACAATATCTCGCCCCAAATACCACCCATACCTCACCCATACCTCACCCATACCTCACCCGAACCTCGCCCGTACCGCGTCGCCCGTACCGCGTCGCCCGTACCGCGTCGCCCGTACCGCGTCGCCCGTACCGCGTCGCCCGTACCGCGTCGCCCGTACCGCGTCGCCCGTACCGCGTCGCCCGTACCGCGTCGCCCGTACCGCGTCGCCCGTACCGCGTCGCCCGTACCGCGTCGCCCGTACCGCGTCGCCCGTACCGCGTCGCCCGTACCGCGTCGCCCGTACCGCGTCGCCCGTACCGCGTCGCCCGTACCGCGTCGCCCGTACCGCGTCGCCCGTACCGCGTCGCCCGTACCGCGTCGCCCGTACCGCGTCGCCCGTACCGCGTCGCAACGCGTCACACGCACGACGCCGCCTACATGACGCCGTCCGCACAACACCACTCGCACGACGCCACCCGCACGACGCCACACGCACAACGCGACGCCGCCATCCGTCCGGTAAAGCCGGGAACTCTACGCCTATCTGATGGCGTTTGCCGTAAATGCTAACGTATTATTCGACAGACGCGGTGGAAATGCGTGCAATGAAAACCAACTTGTAAAGTCGCCCCTTGTAGACGGGGGCGCGCGTAGCCATTCAGACTATCGATGCTAACCAGATCGGCGGAGGCAGGTTCTGAAGGACCAGCATGCACCAGAGTTAGAATATCCGACATTTGCGAGTAGCGCGTTGCAGTTTGACACTAGGGCGCTTTAGTAACGAGACGGTACGCACAGGAGACGGAGTGTTTAACCAACTGTGACGGGTCCCGCACTCTTGTTACCGTCGTGATATTTAAGCGCTTTCGCTGTGGTGCTAAAGGCGACGGGGACGCAAAGTGCACAGTGCACAGCGTGCAGGCACGTCATGCATTACGATGAAAAAGGGCCCCCAAAGTAGGCCTAAACGGCCAAACCATCAATTTATTGTATATAGATTGAGGTATAGAATAAGCTACTTACCGAACAGACATCGCCAACACTAATTCGTCACCGACACCACGAACTGGCACCCTCTGCATCACATGTGTACAAAAAATTCAAAAAATTCGAAATTGTTTTTATTGCTGAATATATCATTTTGTGCCATGAAGTATAACATGGCGAAATTGTTTTTTCTTAAATCATGTTAATTTGCTAATTTTTATTGGGGAGTTTTGCAGAAATTAGTCCATTCTGTCGTTTTTCGGTTCCACGAAGTGACACTGCACTCAGTGTCAGTTCGTGAAAACGAAATTGCGGAGGCGCGCTGTGAAAAAGATTTCACGAACTGGCACTGTCTATACAACGTACCCAGGGCAATGTTGTATCACGCCGTGTATACGTATCACGTTTGTCTACGAAATAAATAGAACTCGATGTTGTCAACACGGCGGCACCCGAGCACTGTGTGCGCGCACTCCCCGAAAACGCGACAGTTTTCGTTTTCACGAACTGGCACCCGGCACTGTGTGCGCGCACTCCCCGCAAACGCGTCAATTTTCGTTTTCACGAACTGGCACTCACTCACTGCAATGTATGCGCGCACTCTCCGAAAACGCGACAGTTTTCGTTTTCACGAACTGGCACCCGTCTTAATCATTTAATTATTAATTAACTAACCATATTTTCACAATATAAAAATTGTGTTTCAGCAGTTAACGAATTGTTACGTTTAATGATACCAAAATCCCTCAAGTAGACGGATTTGTTGACTAAGTAAACTCGTGTCAAACCTTTAAAAGCGTTTTTCTCCGAATTTTATTTTTGTAACGGCGACCACTGGGTGTCAGTTCGTGGTGTCGGTGACGAATTGATTCCCTGTTGTTATCTTCATTCATTGTAGTACCCTCCATAGTCAGCATAGATATTTCTAGATACAAATTATTTTTTCAGCTCTCTCTCTCTTACGTCGTGTTTAGGGAACGAACGCTATGTTGGCCGAGTACCGTTCCGAAAATCAACGGGACGGAGAGATTTCAGGTTGGCGCATGCGCAGTTTGTTTTTTTCGCTGGCGTTACCGTCTCCTTGTGCGTACCGTCTCGTTACTAAAGCGCCCTACTGTAGGTGGGCAGAGGGCGGATAGCCCTACATACCGAGGCATCAAAAGCCAAGAGTTATTAGGGCGCGGAATACTACCTAATGAGCGACAGTTCGAACCATCCGGCGCAATTGCGACCTTCAAGATATCTTAAACGTACATGTACATTTTCCATGCTCCGCGGTGCCAAGGAGCGTCAATGACGGGTATATTATTATGGGGTCTCGTGTCGTCACTCCTCGCTTAGAACTCCGCCCTCGCTTTCGGGAACATCTCGATAGACTTGCAGACGCCAAACGAGCACGGGAAGAAAAATAGCGCGGAACTATTATAATTAAGTTGTAATTATTGCCATTACCACTTTACTCAGGCACTTTTTCACACACAAACAGATAACAATACAAAGAAAAGGTTGTTTCATTCTGAGGAAGACCATGAGACGTTAATTTACTACAGGGATACAGGGCTACTGGCCCCCACAATGTCCATGCATGTTCGATTGGATTCATCTATGCGTTGGAAACGGGCAGTGTTGCAGAACGGCTGCACCGATGGACAGTTGCAGACCAGTCGACACGCAATTTTCGCCAAGTTCAGCGGCGACCGTGGAAACAACAACATAGCTTTTCACCATCAAAATGGTTCTTAGGATCTGTGAAGAAAAAATGTGACTTGGATCAATCATTAAACGTCATTTAGGAAACAGAAAGGAAAAACAAAAGAACATTTCGATTAAAAACAATTTAGGCCAATCTGGTTATTATGGCAACTACTTTACGTGCCGCTGTTCCTTTTTTATAATTCTTTTGAGGTCTTTAGGCAAAAGTTCCGATCCCAAAATAAGACTTTTAAGAAGTGGAATAAAGATGACCACAAAATAAAAAATAGACAAGGATTGGCCGAAACTTGTTTATGTCACTCATGCAGAGGCCCGTCCTCTGAACTTAATTAGTTACATTCAAATGTAACACGCAGGGCCTATCCACTGCGGAACTTCTATTGCCTCTCACGCAGAGGCCCATCCTCTGATCTTAATCGGTTAAATTTAAAATTTAACACGCGGGGCCCGTCCACAGCGGAACTTCTATTGTCTTCCATGCTGTGGCCCATACTGTGATCTTAATCAGATACATTCAAATTTAACACGCAGGGCCTATCCACTGCGGAACTTCTATTTGCCTCTAATGCTGCTTTTGACTACTACTAGCAGTAAAAAGTAGTATGCAGAACTCTCACCTACCTGTGTACAATGCCTATAGTAATTTTTAGTATTTGTTACATGTACACCCCTAAAAATTGCACTCGTAGTACTAAGCATTGGGTCCCTCTGCTTGCTGAGTGTTCATGGCCCATGTATACTGCGTGGAGTCAAACCTCTACAGCAAAGATTGTCACTTGGGACACGGCAATGGGTCAAGGCTGGACTACTGCATTTTTTGCCAGGTAAGTATTACTGACCTGTGTTAGTATTTTGTGGTTGGCAGTATCTGTAATTTGACAGTACACACCCAATCATCAGTCACGGAGAGACTGTAGAGAAAGGAACAGAGCTACAAAATACTAAGTAATATTCTGTAGTACTCAGTTCTTTAGCCGGCCCAGAGGCCTAGGGGGTTAGGGTTAATCAGTTAAATTCAAATTTAACACGCAGGGCCTATCCACTGCGGAACTTCCATTTGTCTCAAATACGGAGGCCCGTCCTCTGATCATATCAGTTAAATTCAAAATTGAACACGCAGTGCCTATCCACTGCGGTACTTCTATTTGTCTCAAATGCAGCCTGAGGCCCGTCCTCTGATCTTAATCAGTTAAATTCAAAAATTAACACGCAGGGCATATCCACTGCGAGACTTATTTTGTCTCTCATGTCCCTACATGAGAATAATTTCAGAATAATTAATTAGTTACATTCAAATTTAACACGCGTGGCCTATCTATTGCGGAACTTCTTTTGTCTCTCATGCAGAGGCCCGTCCTCTGATCTTAATCAGTTAAATTCAAAATTTAACACGCAGGGCATATCCACTGTGAGACTTATTTTGTCTCTCATGTCCCTACATGAGAATAATTTCAGAATAATTAATTAGTTACATTCAAATTTAACACGCGTGGCCTATCTATTGCGGAACTTCTTTTGTCTCTCATGTAGAGGCCCGTCCTCTGATCTTAATCCGATACACGGTCGAATTTAACACACAAGGCCTATCCACTGCGGAACTACTTTTGTCTCTCATGCAGAGGCCCGTCCTCTGATCTTAATCAGTTAAATTCAAAATTTAACACGCAGGGCATATCCACTGTGAGACTTATTTTGTCTCTCATGTCCCTACATGATAATAATTTCAGAATAATTAATTAGTTACATTCAAATTTAACACGCGTGGCCTATCTATTGCGGAACTTCTTTTGTCTCTCATGTATAGGCCCGTCCTCTGATCTTAATCCGATACTTTTTTTTTTTTTTTTTTTTTTTTTTTTTTTTCCAGGGAATTTTATTTATTGCTCACTGTCTCTTTTTTCAATAACCATACAAACAATATTAAGTGACAGGTACAAGTTACAAATCCATTAATATTGAAAATAAATTAACCTTGACATAACGTCAAAAAAGAATCCCATTTCTGATAAAATTTGAAGCCAACTCCATTACTGTAAAACATTAATTTTTCCATCGAGTAGTAATTCTTCACATCTTTTTTTAACACTAAAAGTGATGGACATTTTCCATTCATTTTCATTTTATAGACATGAAATCTACATATCAATAAGATCAAATTAACCACTTTGCTATTAACGTTAGTATTACCAAATAAAAATACTTCATTGTCCATTGCAATAGAAAAATTGGTTTTCTCCTTAATCCATGAAAATACCGAAGACCAAAAGGAGATTGAGGAGCAAAAGAGATGGACTAATGTCTCCTCTTCATTCTTACAAAATGTACACAAATTAGTGTCTGTTTTATTAATTTTAAACAAAAATGAATTGGTACCCAAGATCCGGTGAATTAATCTAAACTGAAACCATCTTAATTTAGTGTCCACAGTGCACGAATATGGGATGTCAAAAATTAAAGACCATTTCGAAAAGTCGAGGTAAATATTCAATTTGACGTTCCATTTGTCGATAAATTTCCTATTTACATACTTAGAAGAGACTAAAACTTGATATATTCTTTGCGACCCCTTTTTGTCCTTTAAAAGGACTTCAAGGTTGAACGGTATGAAAGGGCGATTAATACACGTGTGTTGTTCCAACATAACATCCTGAAAGGACGACTTAATAGCTCTCAACACCCCGCCATACTCTAAGAAATTAGTATGAACATTAAACGTATTTTTAAAATCTTCCAATGAAAGAAAGTTACCGTTCTCATCTGTTAGATCACATACAAATTGAACTCCTACATTGTCCCAATGTTTATAATGTATAAATTTCCCTCCAACCCTAATTTTATCGTTAAACCAAAGAGAACTCTTTAGTAACTCCACTTTGGTTGTGGGTGTGTGGGTCCGAGTAAAATTGGACCACGAAGTAAACACGTTTATCCAAAAAAGGTTACTTGTATAACCCTGTATACCCACAAATTTAGCGGAGCCCCCTTCCAATAAAGACAAACGGGTAGTATTAAAAATATGTTTACACAAAATAAACCATCCTGGGGATTGTGTCTTAAAAAGTCTACGAAACCAGGTAATTTTTAGCGCATCTATATAGGCCCGTACATCGACCATTCTCAAACCACCATGACCATAATCTTGGAGCATTTGATTTCTAGCGACACGGTCTTGTCCTTTCCAGATAAATTTAAAAAACATAGTATTTAATTCTTTGATCATGTTACATGGAGGGTCGGGAATGGTTAACACAAGATAAGTAAGTTTGGACAAAAGCAATGATTTAACAACAGCAATTCTACCGAGAACAGTCAAATGTCTCTTTGACCAGTTAAAAAATTGACTACGTAAGGACAAAATAATCTTATTGTAATTTAACGAAACCATAGAATTAAGGTCAGTAGAGAACTCAATACCAAGAATTTTAAAAGTATGCTGAGCCTCCACCCAATTCACATTAATCCCTTCACAAAGCTTTTCCTCACTGTCCTTCTTAGAACCAATCCAAATAGCGTACGTTTTCTCAACGTTAACTTTTAATCCAGACATACTAGCGTATAAATCAAGAATCCGATACTTACGAATTTAACACACAAGGCCTATCCACTGCGGAACTACTTTTGTCTCTCATGCAGAGGCCCGTCCTCTGATTTAATCAGCTACATTAAAATGTAAATGTAGGATACACCATTTGCAGATATGGAGAGAAAAAAACACAACATTTACTACCGAATTGTTGATAAATATCTTACTCATCTGAAAGTAAATAAAGATCTAGGCGTCCAGCAAATTGATCGCGAAAAAACACAAATAACATAAGAATAACAGCTCGACGCCGGTTGAAAACAAACGCTGTTTTTCGTGCTTTTCTCGGCATTTATGACTGTAAAACTTCGGACAGGCCAGTTTAAAGATATTTACTATAAAATACAACCTTCCAAATTCGCCCATTCATGATAATTCAAGCATTTACCAATAGTGTATACCACCTTTAAGACGCAGGGCCTAATCCACTGCGGAACTATTTTTTTTTTTTTGGTCTCAAATGCAGAGGCCCGTCTTCTGATCTTAAACAGTTAAATTCAAATTGAAAACGCAGGGCCCTTCCACGGCGGAACTCCTTATGTCTCAAATGCAGAAGCCCGTCCTCTGATCTTAATCAGATACATTCAAATTTAACACGCAGGGCCCGACCACGCGGAATTTATATTGCCTCTCACGCGGAGGCCCCACCTCTGATCTAAAAATAAACATGTTAGATTAAAAATTCAGCACACAGGGCCTGTCCACTGCGTCACTTCTATTTTCTCTTATCCTCTGATGATATCCATGTAAGATAAACATTCATGACGCAGGGCCCGTCCCCTGCGTAACTGTTGTTCTCTCATATCCTCTGATCTTAACAATGTTAGTTTTAAATTCAAGATGCAGGGCCTACCCACTGCAGAATTTATATTCTCTCTTATCCTATGATCTTAACATTGTTATATTTAAATTCAACACACCGGGCCCGTGCACAGCGGAACTTATATTCTATCTTAACCTATGATCTTAACATTGTTAGATTTAAATTTAACACGCAGGGCCCATCCACTGCGCAACTTCTTTTACCTCTTATTCTGTAATCTTAACAATGTTAGATTTACATTCCGACACGCATGGTCCATTCACTGCGTTACTTCTATTCTCTCTTATGCTTTGATCTTAACCATTGCTAGATTTAAGTTCAACACACAGAACCTGACCACTGCATAACTGATATTCTCTCTTATCGTCTGATCTTAACAATATGTAAGATTTAAATTCAGCACACACTGGGCGCGTCTGCTGCGTAACTTATAACTATCTCTCATCCTCTGATCTTAACTACACTAGATTAAAATCCAAAACGCAGGGCCCGTCCGCTGCAAAACCTATTATCTTAACCATGTTAGATTACAATTGAACACACAGGGCCCATCCACTGTTCTCTCTTATGCGGAGGCCCGTCCTCCGATCTTAACCGCGCTAGTCTAGCGTAAAATTGTGCATTTTAGTACAACTCGACCGACAGTCGGTCGCGCCTTCTTGCATTATACGTGCCACCAAACACGGCTGTTCAGATTGCCTAAAACCGGAAATATATTGTCCAATTTAAAACACAAGAGGGCGCTGTCCAATCACAGATTATTTTGGTTGTGTGCATTATATGAATATTCATGAGATCATTGTCCCCCTACAAAAACAGACTCAACGGGCCGTCCAGCATAAGGGCTTGCCTTTTGGGCTGTTCTATTGTGATAAAGAGGGTACTAGCTGTACCATTTCATCATAGCTGTACCATTTCATCATACCTGATGCTAAACAACAATGCGCGTCATTTCCACGCGTAAATGCGTTCAAAAGACTGCACTCATAAGCCAGCGAGCACTAAGAAACGTGCCGCGAGGCTGCCGTCCGCCTAAGTTCACACGCTGCTCAAGGCGCTACAACTCATTTGAGGGTCCACTCCCCGTTTTGTTTGAATATCAAGGCCCCTTTTGTTTGTTTAGGCCCATCCTAAAACACGAATGCTGCCAACAAGAATGCATTATAGTTCTGAACCGTCTTGGGTCCGGCCCTGTTCGTCGTCTACCTTAATGATCTGCCTAAGCAAGTTCATTCTACCGTGATGTTCATTCTACATGACTATCATGTACAGGATGATCAGCATACCTGCACTGAGATAACAACATCCTGCAAGAAGACATCAACACTCTGTGTTCCTGGCAAAATCAGTGGCTCATGAGGTTCAACCCCAAAAAGTGCTTCTCTATGAACATCACCCATAAAAAAAGACTGCTGTCGTTTACAAATACAACATGGGAGGGTAACCATTACAGTCAACTGACAACCACGCCTACCTTAGCATTTATTTAAATAACAAACTCAATTGGAACCAATACATCACCAGGACTGCAACCAAAGCCAATAAGACACTTGGTCTGCTACGTAGAAATTTCAATCACTGCAGCAAAAAGGGGAAGTCAATTGCTTATAAAACACTGGTTCGCCCACAATTGGAATATTGCAGTGCAATCTGGGACTCACATCACCAAACACTCATTGATCGAATTGAAGCTGTGCAGAATCGAGCTGCCAGATTTGCATCAGGTGACAACAAATGGGGAAGTAGTGTAACATCTATGAAAAAGAACCTAGAATGGGATTTGTTGGAAGAAAGAAGGTTGAGAGCTCGGATAATACTTCTCTACAAAGCAGCTAACCATCTATAGCAGCCATTGACACCCACACATTTACAATCGACAAGGAAGCTAGTCAAACTTCCCACTCAGAACGACTGCTACAAGTTTTCCTTCTTCCCACGAACGACAGCACAATGTAATTCTCTCCCGGTATTAAAAGGGCAATGACCCACATTCGAAAACCTGAAACATCAGCTAAGTTCCAGCAATTTGCTCAAACTGACCAGGGAAGCTCTTCACTAAAAATGCTTGCCGTCTTGCTCCGCGTCAGCGCCCTGTGCTGGATATCCACCTAATGGAGATTGCACAGTAGCCAACAGATACAGATACTATGGACAATCATGATTAAATCTGATACGCCGTGCTAATAGGGCGCGATCAACCAACTGATATTTTGAAAACCAATAACGCTACCAACATCTACGAGCCGTAACTGACTCTACAGCCCCCAAACCGTCGAAAGGGAGAATTCCAGATGGTACCGAGAACAAAACACTCAGCGCTTAACATATTGCGAGGTTGAACAACCTTTTCCCAGAGAAGGATCTTAAGGGTGCAAAACAATTGCAGTTGTTTGAACCCGAGCTAGTTAGAGTGTTGTTGGACTTGTTGACGTACTCGGACTATATGCTTGGAGTCTGAAGGTCTGACCAGAAATATGGAGCACTTGCCAAGGGGTTCTCCGACAACGCACCTGAATCGCTTTTCAATTAAACCAGAAGAACCGTACTTGCAACTAATAAAACCACCCTCACATGCAAACTCCCATTATTTTGTATTCCGATCCACAGCGGGAGGAAAACCTCTTCACTAATTGTTCATCTCGCTCTAGATCGAGACGTCTGTTGCAATGCAATGCCATTTTGTGTTCTTAGTTTGTCTCTCCGTCTTCTGCTTTGTCTCTTTTTTCCCCCTGGTATTCCTTCCATAACCGTCTTTGTCACCCTTAGTTACCCATATTTATATACAGTATTAGTCAGGTGACTGTGATAAGACCCAAATAAGAACATTGTTACAATTTAAACCTTTTTTTACCACTGACCTTATATTACTTTGACCTCAACACCTAACCTTTGACACAATCCCCAAGGCGACAACACATACATGCCACATTTGATTGAAATCTGGACTCCAAGTTTTCAAATGAAAAAGGGTTTTAAACTCCGGCCCATTTTAAAACTTGACCACAGATGGCCTTCGACCTCAGAAGTTGAACTTGAAAACCACTCTCGTATAGTGAGATAGCAGTATTTCATTTCCGACCGAAACGAGATTGTAAATGAAAAGCAAGGCAATGACAGCCATAACTTATCGGGGTTGTATTATATATAACAGCGGTGACCAAACGGCAGCGGCCAAACTCTCAATTGATCAAATAATCAAATCGGCCCTGGTGGACAAGTTTTCATCAACAGAGTTGTGCAGCATACTGTGCCGGCTTGGCGACAAGATATGTGATTTAGTCACCTATCTTCAAAATGTGTGGTTCTTTTTTAGTTACCTAAAACAATTAGGAACACTCAAAATGTCTTCTAATCCGAAAGCAGGCTCACAAAAATAATGCCGCGCAAAAAGCACATAAATGCCTCATTAAAAGTGTTCTGACCTGAAAGGTTAAAACGATCTAACACCCCGACCAAACCTGCGTTGCTATACTAAACTCAAAGGCAAAACACATGTCAGAACCACTGCCCCATACCAGAGCAGAGCAAAGGCGCCCAACCAGAACATGTGGCACTCTGACTATCGAAAACAAACATCACATGCAAAACGTGAGCATAAAGCACAGTAATATAACAATAGGTACGAGTATGCATTATAATTCACTTGAATTATGTCATTTTTAAAATAGACACTTTATTAATCTATTTTATTTTTTATTTGTTTAATATCCCGAAACAGTCAGAGTCACCATGTTGGCCCAATACCACTGCCAAAAGGAACATTACTATACTTCGGGGCACTCCTTCGTGCACAAACAACCTCGCATTTTTGCGGCTGTGAGCCGTCAACCTGCTCAAGACATCGCGGCGCACCTCATTATAAAGACTACGCTGCATTCTGACTGGCCATACGATGCGAGAGCACCCACCAGGCTCTACAATATTTCATTCCCATGGTATGAATTAGCACCGAAGTCCCAACATTTAGATTATACGGGCTTTCCTACAGATATGCAGCGGACATATATTATTTCAACACAGACTTCTAATAAAACTCAACCTATAATTAGCTGGGTAGAGGTTTATAAAGGTCTCAATTAAACCAGAAAATCAGATCTGTAGAAAAACACCCCCGAAATAGAGCAATCAACGAAGACCACTGATTACACTAAGAGCACTATACGACATTTGAATGCGGAGAACATGCGAGCGTGCTATAGGGCTGCCCCTACACCAGCATATACTGCAATATACTATACACCTGATTTAATCGCACGGCGAATTCTACGTAAAATGCATTATATGAATTCAATACAAAAGTGAATTTTTAAATGCGATAAGAGATATACCTCTACTGGTGATCAATGTCTTCATCTGTTTTGTTTTGTTTTGAAAATTCATTGCTGAAAACGTATGCAAACATTAAGTAGCCTGAATAACATAACTTCATTTGGACACGATATTAAAACCTGCATTTCTGGCTCTCATTGTTAAACAAATAGGCCAGCCTTTTGCATAGACCATTGTGGCGCTCTCACATTCCATTGTCACGCATCAGTGCAGCCACTCCCAACCGTGAAAATGTTGTCTTCAGTACGAAGACTCTATACCGTACCGCTAAGCATGGCAAGCATTCAAACCTATATGCTGGCGCACCCTGGAGACATTTTATAAACTCTGCCGAAGCAAACGCAAAACGTGAGGTAAAACAAGAATACCTGCACTTCTATAAGAATACAATTGTCTCAGAGCACGGCTCAATAAACCAAATCGACACGCTCCTTTTCAAGGGGGGCTCCTTCAGTTTTGAGCTGCACCAACAAAATAAATTAAAAAGTGGTTTGATCCTACCTCATTCCTCCATTCAAGAAAGGGTCTTCAAACTAGCACAAATGTTCAAACTCGCAAACACAAGCGCGATTGACTCTTACTGGGATGGCAAAACCTTCCCAGAAATAACCCCTCTTGAATCCTAGGTTGCTGCCATTCCGCGGTGTAAAACACGGTCCGAGGCGCCAAGACGAGAACGTCCGTCCATGACGAAACCAGACTTAACACTGGCAGTATCTTATCCTGCGCCCTCACGCGCCGCAGTGCAAATAGTCGAGTACTTCCCGTACGGTACAGTACATTTAAAACAACCGTTCACCTTATTGGTGTGTTACGTATGGAAACCCCAAGCCATTTAAATTAGCTCGGGATGTCACACACGGCAGCAAAGAAATGAAAATTAATGGAAGAAACCAATGAGCAAAAGAAGGGGAATATTCAACAACCAGCAATTAATAAGGCAGGAAACTATGCTTGTAATTTATGAGAAATTAATGAGCTTACAAAGTGGAATAAAGTACGCTATTTATAATACAAAATTATACAATTATAAAGGAAAATATTGGCCAATCCTTACTAGAAATGAAGACCCGGTGAAAATAGGAGTAAACAGTGGCCGGGGTGCTCTGTTAGCCGGAAACGGGTTGCAGCTTGTCGATGAGATTTGCGGTCCGGTCCGAGTCCGACGAGGGGCGTAGACTGGAAGGGGCGTAGACTGGAAAGGTCGCAGGCTTGGTCGATGTACTACACCGGTGCGATGGTAGAGCCTTGAGCCTTGAGCCTTGAGCCTTGAGCCTTGAGCCTTGAGCCTTGAGCCTTGAGCCTTGAGCCTTGAGCCTTGAGCCTTGAGCCTTGAGCCTTGAGCCTTGAGCCTTGAGCCTTGAGCCTTGAGCCTTGAGCCTTGAGCCTTGAGCCTTGAGCCTTGAGCCTTGAGCCTTGAGCCTTGAGCCTTGAGCCTTGAGCCTTGAGCCTTGAGCCTTGAGCCTTGAGCCTTGAGCCTTGAGCCTTGAGCCTTGAGCCTTGAGCCTTGAGCCTTGAGCCTTGAGCCTTGAGCCTTGAGCCTTGAGCCTTGAGCCTTGAGCCTTGAGCCTTGAGCCTTGAGCCTTGAGCCTTGAGCCTTGAGCCTTGAGCCTTGAGCCTTGAGCCTTGAGCCTTGAGTCTTGAGTCTTGAGTCTTGAGTCTGAAGCCGTGAAGACTGAGCGGCCACGCCCATGAAGTCCCGTCAGGGTGGCTGGACCAACTGGGCAGTCAGCGGCCCGCCTGCCCGTCGTGGTTTGACTAACAGAGGGTTCGGCCCGGCAATGTCTACCCATTTTTATAGTAGGTCGGTACATACCTATTACTTACACATACATTGTAAATAGTATAATGACTAACATATTTTAGGGGATTCGGACACCGAGGATTAAGAAGATAATCCTCTACTGGGTGGCCCACCTGAAAATGTGGAATGTTAATTCCCGACTGTAACAGTCTCACCCCCTTAAGAAAGGTTTTAACATAACGAGAAAATCCTTTTTTTTAACTCCCAAAATGAGTAAACATAGGGAAGTACTATGAACGTTCGTTAAAATAGCATTAATGTCTATTAATTTTGATAATACGTACATTTTCTTTTGTATTACTTTTATCCCCTTAATAATATAGTTTGTAATAAACCTTAACATACTAAATAAATACATCTTTACAATCGTAATAGTGATAAAGTGCATAATATCAATTTGATAACCATAGCCATTTTACACTTATTAACTAGCTGACATTATACTAAATAATTCCCCTCACTTTGATACATTTCATAGATGAAATTGTACATACATGTAAACCAATAATTGCCTCCACCTTGGCATGGACAGGCTGAACTTCACCTTGTCCAATGACATGACCCAGAAACGTGACCTTTGCTTTGCCAATTTAACTTTTAGCTAAATTGTAGCTTTAGTGAATATCATTAAACAGATCTTTATTATTCTTCATGTGTTCTCTCCATGCGTTACTGTACACAATAGTATTATCAATGTACTGAAGAACCATGCAAGAACCGCCCCTACAGGTTTAGCCTTTATTGAACGCAAGGGAATTGCCTCGGCGTACCTGGTAGTTGAACACATGATAGTAAGTATGTATTCGTGTCCTGAGCTCGTTTTTGGCAGTGGTCCTACACAATCTATGATACTAAAAGGTTCGTCAAAGACAGTAATAGGTTTCAAGGTTGCCTTATGTGGATGCTGGTTAGGTTGTCCAACTACTTGACAAACATGGCAGGTTCTACAGTACTCGGCAACAGATTGCCCAATTTTCGGCCAATAAAAGTGCTGAAGTATACGGTCATAGGTTTTACACACACACCTAGATGCCCTGCCAAAGGTGCATCATGAGCTACACTCATAAGATGCACACGGTAAGATTTAGGCACCACCACTTGATGTATAACCGCCCAGTCCTGATCAGCTGGGACGTCTGATGGACGCCACTTACGCATAAGTAAACTATCTTTTATAAAATAGCATACGTGTACTTTATGTGATTCTTTTTCACTAAGCGCCTTTTTACTTATGCTAACTAACTCAGGGTCCCTTATTTAGAAAGGTACCACTAGCTACACCAAACTGTGTAGGTAAGGGTTCCACCTGAGAAGTAAGAGAGGACTTTGCCTCACTAGGAAGATAATCAGGCAAACTTGTCATAAACGAATCGCCTAAATCTATATCAGACGGAGATTCTGTCAAGTCCTCAGAAGCCTTATCTTTCCTATTTATAGCTCGAGTAGTCACACACGAAGGGGAAATATCCGGAAACTCTTTCTCTAGTTTTTCTGTGTGATTTACACTACTTGGCCTATTAACATGGCTCAACTAAAACTCGTTTACCTGCAACATCGTTGCCTAAAAGAAGGGTTATACCTTCTAATCCCTGAGGTAATGTGGGGGTTACCCCTACAGTCATTGGCCCTGTAACTAAGTCTGACATCAAAGTTACTTGATGGAGAGGTACACTGAAAACATCACTACCAACACCAGTAATGAGCATGCTTGCTCCAAGGAAGGACTTCTCAGTTAAAGGCACTGTACCCTCGAGAATCAAGGATTGTGAAGCCCCTGTATCCCTTAATATTACTACTTGGTAACGTGGTGAATCTTCACTATCATCAAGTGAAATGTAACCCTCACTAGTAAAAGGTAAAAAGTCCTCTCTTACTTCAGACATGGAACCTTCAACTAAAACCTCATCGAGTTGTGAGCCTACGGATCTAGGAACAGAGGTGGTAAAAGCCACTGGCTTAGAAGCACTAACTTGCAATTTCTTGTAAATGAAACAGTTTGATTTTACGTGCCCTATCTTTTTACAGTGCGAACAAATCAAACTGGACCGTTAGAATAGCTAGGCTTAATACTTGTTCCTGAACCTTCTGGTTTAGAGTCGGTTATGAGCTTAACACGTTCGTCTGCAGACTTTGAATTATGTGAACAAATTACGCCCAAACCTTCTCTTGGCGGGAAAGTCATTTCCCATAAAATTACTCTTATGTGTCAACACATAATCGTCGGCCATAACGGCTGCTTGGTGTAGTTCCTTAACCTGTTGTTCTTCTAAATGAGCTCTTACATTGTCGGGATCACAACATTTGAACTCTTCCAAAAGCATAATTTGCCTAAGCTTAGCAAAGTCTTTACCGACATTACAGCAGCTACACCATTTATCAAACAGAATTTCCTTATCATGGGAAAATTCAATGAAAGATTGCCTATCCTGTTTGTTCTTGTTCCTAAATTTCTGTCTGTATGCCTCGGGCACTTGTTCATAAGCTTTGAGAATGGCGGCCTTTACTACTTTATAATCTTCTAATTAAACGAGAGAAACGAAGTTTGATTATGATTCTACCGATCCATTACAGTAATGAGGAGTCACGTGAGAATGTATTGTTCAGTAGCTAGCGGTATGCCACAATTGAAAGAAAAGAATGCAACCCTGCCTGTGTGCCCCTATAAAAGGCCCACCCACAGGCACGCTCACCAGTGTATTTAAAGTAATATAAACACATTACACTGGTCCCCCACACCAGGGTGGGTAATATAGCGACGCAAGTCGTAAGTTGTGCTCAGGCACACTGGGTGGGAGTCACGTGACTCCTCATTACGGTAATGGATCGGTAGAATCATAATCAAACTTTGTTTCTCTCGTTTAATTGGAAGATTCTACCTCACCATTACCTCCATTCAGACTCACGTGAGACTTTAAAGCGGGACAGTGTAATGTCAACCAAGTCCCATGAAAACAACCCGCACATAAAGTGCAAATTTAGGTATGATATTTATTTTTGCATTCTTCTTTTTCAAACTTTTTCCCACTCAAATTATGTTGTCTTTGACAACAGTATACAGTATAAATCTCATTAAGACGTTTGTCTACGACAAAGTAACGGTACGATTCGTATAAAGAAAGCCAAGACTATTGTCTTCTGACAAAAACAATGACACTGTGTGGTTCATATAACAAAAGTTTCAAAGCATGGCAAAGTATACAATACGAATCTCATAAGCAAAGTCAGATTATTCTGTCCTTTGACAAAAATGTACATAATCTGGCATGATTCTGATTATAAACAGAGCAAGGCTATTTCGCCTTTGACAAAAAAATAATACAGTTGGAAACGATAGCCGAATTGGCACTAGTTTCATACAAGTTGAATCAGTACTAAATAAAACAGTGGTTTGTCCTATAATTATTTCAAAAGGCATGCTAAGCTGATTAATCGTTATTATTTAAGACAGCTTGGGAGAACTGATCTTGTGCCCCTGGGCTTAAAATGCTGTCACTTCTGTTATAAAACTTGGCGAAGGTTGTCGAGTTTGTCCAACCCGCCGTCTGCAACATTAAGTTAATCGGTACACCTTTTTTAGCTGCTGCCGAAGTTGAGGCAGCTCTGAAGCTATGTGCTTTGAATTCTGACACGTCTACACCCGCTTCAGTCAAGGATTGTTTTAACCAACGGGAAACTGTGGCAGTGCCTATCTCTTTATGCGGCACTGTATGGCTTAAAAATTATTTTGACTTAGAACCTCTAAAACTTCTTGTTCTTTTGAAATATTCTAAAAGGGTTCGCATAACACATACACTTTTATCATGTGGGTATGCCGACAGTACAACCTGTGGTTGAGGTTTGCCCGGTTTAGATGTTTTAACCAAATCAGTTATTTTAATGAAAACCCGTTTGTTTCTAACCTTCATGTTAGATATGTCAAATAGGCTTAATGTCTGAGCCCGCTGTCCAGTGGTAAGTGCACACAAGCAAACCAGTTTGTAAGTCAACTGTTTCAACGTAATAGACTGTAATGGCTCCATCTTGCTAACATAACGAATTAAAATACCAACGTCCCATGTATGGGAATATCGAGGATATTGAGGTCTTAAATTATATACTCCTCGCATAAAACGAATGACCAAAGGATAACTACCAAACTTAGTTTTAATGTCGGCCGTTGACCAAAGCAGTGATGACAACGCACATCGTGCTGTGTTTACAGTGCTGTTTCCTGCCCCAGATTGAAATAAATTGGTAAGAAATTCCAGTGCCGAGTTTACAGACGCCTGAACTGGATCGACAGCCCGTTCAGTGCAGAAACGTACCCATTTCTCGATTGATGATGCGTATTGCTTCTTGGTGCTCGGTCTCCATGACTGGAGGATAATGTCAACAGCTTTGTTCGAAAGGCCTCTTGAGCTGAGTGATCGCTGGATAAGAGTGAAGCACACATTGTCATTCGGTCCTCTAGTGTATGGTGATATTGTGGGGCGTGTGGTAGACTCAACAACCCGGATATCTTTGGAAGTGTTACCGGGGTAGCTACCAACAGACGCAGCATTCTGGGGAACCAGTGTTGGGTTTGCCATAATGTGAATATAAGTATACCCATGGCTCCGTCTCTCTCGATTTTCTGCAATACCCTGTCAATTACAGCAAAAGGGGGAAATGCATAAAAAACTTCATTTGTCCAAGACATTGTAAAAGCATCACATGCAACTGCGTCTGGGTCAGGTAGCCATGACACAAAAGGCTTAAATTGATAATTGTTTCTAGACGCAAATAAATCAATACTTGGTTCGACACCCAACGTTAATATAATTTCCTTAAAAATATTGGCATCCAGTTTCCATTCAAGATGGTCCTTAAATGATCGTGACAAAACGTCCGCACAAGTATTTTGTACACCTGGTACATGGCGTGCAATCAACCAAATGTCATTTTGGATGCACCAAAACCAAATTTGTCTGGCTAAATCATTTAGTTCAGCGGAATGACAGCCTCCCATGTGATTTATGTACGAGACTCCTGTGGTATTGTCCATTGCGATGGACACAGTTCTGTTTTGAATGTCAGTTTTAAATGACCTTAGAGCATAAAATACCGCAAGGAGTTCTAAAAAGTTAATATGAAACTTTGCTTCATGCCAATTCCAACGGCCATTAGTTTGAATATTAGCCTTCGGACAAGAGGCTCCCCAACCCCTAAGGGAAGCATCAGTAAATACTTCAATGTCAGTTACACGGGGTTGTATGGGTCGAAAAGTGCATGGTAAATTCTGTATCCACCATTGCAAATCAGACTTGGCGTCCAGAGAGAGAGGCATTTTGGCCTGGTAATTTCCATGATGCTTTTTCAAAGCAACGTCTTTGTTCATTTCTAAACTTCGGTAATGTAAAGGTCCGAGTGGAACTGCAGAAAAACACGATACAAGTTTCCCTATAACCTGTGACACCCGATGAATTAGCGGGTTTGATTGTTTTACGAGATCAAGGCATGCCTCAACCGTGGCTGATACTTTGAGGGGCGGTAAACGTACCGTCATTTGTATTGAATTAATGGTGAATCCCAAAAAGTCTAATTCTTGGACTGGGGTAAAGTGCGATTTAGATTGATTAATAACAAACCCCAATTTATTTGTCAGTGCACAACGAGCTGCAATGTTTCTGGTACATTCTTCTAATGTGTCACCAATAAGTAACGAGTCATCCATGTAATTTGCTGAAATATGACCAGCATTACGTAGAGTTGATACGAGTGGTTTCATGACCGTTGTAAAGATACGAGGTGCACTAGCAAGGCCAAACCATAAACACGTAAATTGGAACAGTTTATCTCGCCACTGAAATCGTAAAAACTTCTGATGTTCTTGGGCAATGGGTATCGTGAAATATGCGTCCTTCAAATCTATAGATGCAAAATAGCAATATGGCCGAATTAATGCCACTGCAAATTCAAAAGTCTCAATTTTAAAATGGTGGTAAGTGACGAATTTGTTCAAAGCTTTCAGATTAATAATTGGTCTCATTGAGCCATCTTTGACCGAAGAAAGACATTGGACAAAAATTGTCCCTGACAAGGGGTGACCCCGATAATTGCTCCTTTTTCTAGAGTATTGAATAGGCTTAAGATTAATTGCCTGAACTGGAGCGAAATCAAATTCGATATGGCAATGTGCCACTGTGTCTAATACCCATTTATCAGAGGTTGTGTTTTCCCACGCAGGGATAAACTGTTTCAATCTTTCAGCAATGGGTGATGTGCACTCACTTACCAACTCCAGTGGTGTGACTAGTTTACTGGCTTACTGACTGTCGAGGCCCCAGTGCTGGTGGATTGGGCTGGGGTTTGGTGGTAATTGCCACTGCCATGACTGCTGCTGGCACGGTAGTACCCGTGACTCAGTGGTCGGTGGTAGTAGCCTCGACCTCTCGGGTAATATGTCTGGTGGCCGCCGAAATGCTGCTTTGGGAAACCCCGTGAGCGAAAGCCCCCAGATCGACGAGACGATCCACGGCCTGAGAACTGTCTATTATTACGACGTTTTGAATCATAATCAAAGATCTGCGAGCTCATTTTGTTTGTCTCAACTATCGTCTTGCATGACTGAGCCAAGTCATCTCCAAAAAGGAGACTAGTACACGGGACTTGTGATGAGCACAAAGCCGCATATTTTTGGTTTAGGTCGGGTCGGATGCCGTCTCTTCTACGCAAGTTTAGTTGTGCGTTACCAGAGCCAAGTATGGCAATTGCATCAATCAGCATTCTAATAAGCTGAGCTGTGTCAGTTGTGGCATTGTTGTTTTTGGCCTTTAGCAATTGATCAGTGACCATTGCGATGGCTATTGATGCCCGTACAAAAGAGCTTTGTACCTTTTGGAATTTGACATCCCTTGCACGCGTTGTGGGTTTTAAGATTGACCATATCTCAGGGTTCACTCTAGTTAGGCAAAGATTACCGCAGTTGTTCGGTTTATTATATTTGCCAATTTTTTCTTCCAGTTTTTCTGGTTTGATTTTGCCTTGAGCAAGCGCATTGACTGTTTTAGCCAATTGGTCATTTAGTGCCGAACTTTCTTTTTCGTCACTCTCTATTAATGCTGCCATTTCGGTCAGCAAATCATCCTGGCTGCTGGTATCACGCAACAAATTATCTATATCACCTTCAGTGAAATAGTCGAAGCCCCTTTCAGGTGCAACTGCGTTGTCCCTGCCCGTCTCCGGTGCAAGGTTTAATGCAACCAAATTATCATCAGGAATTTCACCCTCACTCAAAATGTCCTCAGTTTGAAATCGGTTGGCCTGAAAATTGCTAGAACTGGATTCACTGCGCTGCAAGAAAGCGCTTGTCAAAGTAGCAACTGTTTGCTGCAAGCTGTGAACTGCTTTGTGTAGGTCCGACGCGTCGCTAGTTTTCATTAGCTTAGTATCGCAGGCCGGCTCGTTCAACGCATTTGTTTGGTCTATATTTTTGCGCTTAGCAGTTCGCTTCTTTGGTTTAGCTGCTGGCGGCGTTGCTCGTTTGCTTGTCATTGGTACCTGGGTGAGAAAAGACATTTCTTCATCCAGTTGACCCATGAGTCCTTCGTCTTCTGAAGGACTAATGTGCAAAATAGCCACTTCATTTGCCATAATAATGTTTAACTGGCCACGCTCGTGGTCCAACTTTCAACGTGGCTGGCTAGAGCGCTGCGAGAAAACGCACGACGTACACGCGATAGCCACTAAAAATACACTGGTGAGCGTGCCTGTGGGTGGGCCTTTTATAGGGGCACACAGGCAGGGTTGCATTCTTTTCTTTCAATTGTGGCATACCGCTAGCTACTGAACAATACATTCTCACGTGAGTCTGAATGGAGGTAATGGTGAGGTAGAATCGGAACTCTGTTCTACTGGAATTGCAGCATAAACTTCTTGAGCCTTACCGGTTAGAACGCTCTGTAATAACAAAGTGCGCATATCAGAGGGCCAGTTAAGCCTCTCCGCAACTTTTTTAAAGTGAGCAAAGTATCTAGATCCTTATCCTTAACGGGGGGGGGGGGGGGCAAATCAGGGGGGCGGAGGGGGGGGGGGGCAACAAAGTGCGCCACCAACGTTGAAATGTATCTCATTCATTCTTCCACGCTCATGAGCTGCACATCTCACACAGTAAAAACGTATAGATCGCTACCTCGAAGCGCACCATTGAAACACGTACAAATTTGCTCCATGCATCGCTCCCCGAATTCAGTGATTTATACAACGTCCGCAAAGCCAGGTACACAGGCACGATCTACACGGATTTTTCTGCCATTTTAGTTCGAAAACAACACGATAAAACGCAAGGGGTTCACATGCCGATTTTTTTTTAAATTCAGTATATCACTGCTACATCCTTTATTAACGTATCCATGGAAACAAAATAGTGGGTTCGAAGCACGATTTTTCACAATTTATCGATTATTATTGCCCTTTGTAGGGGAGGTATTTTTTAACGTCGTTTAGGTATTTGTGCACAATCTCCACGTGCATCAACGGTACGTCAACGTTTAATTTTTTCAACTGCTTTTTTCATTTTCAATACAATTTTTGTCACTGGATGATAAAAATTAAGGTAAATAACAACGTTTTACAACTACAAAAGACAAGATGTTAAGATTGGATGGCAAAAACTCTTTATTTTTCGCGTGAGAAAATTGTTTCCCCTATTTTGAGAATGGACGGTACCACAGCGTTTCGTAATCACAGCCTCGAAGATTGGCCAATCCTTACTAGAAATGAAGACCCGTGAAAATAGGAGTAAACAGTGGCCGGGGTGCGCTGTTAGCCGGAAACGGGTTGCAGCTTGTCGATGAGATTTGCGGTCCGGTCCGAGTCCGACGAGGGGCGTAGACTGGAAGGGGCGTAGACTGGAAAGGTCGCAGGCTTGGCAGATGTACTACACGGGTATGATGGTAGAGCCTTGAGTCTTGAGTCTTGAGTCTTGAGTCTGAAGCCGTGAAGACTGAGCGGCCACGCCCATGAAGTCCCGTCAGTGTGGCTGGACCAACTGGGCAGTCAGCGGCCCGCCTGCCCGTCGTGGTTTGACTAACAGAGGGTTCGGCCCGGCAATGTCTACCCATTTTATAGTAGGTCGGTACATACCTATTACTTACACATACATTGTAAATAGTATAATGACTAACATATGTTAGGGGATTCGGACACCGAGGATTAAGAAGATAATCCTCTACTGGGTGGCCCACCTGGAAATGTGGAATGTTAATTCCCGACTGTAACAGTGTGCTTAGTATTAAATGACGAAGGTGCCTGACCTTCGGTCGGGGTTGCAGGGCATCAATTAACAAAAGCTTCTCAAACGTGTTTTTTTGTAAGAATAGTTACACTTGGGCCCGTATACTACAAGAGTCATTGGAATTCTATTTACCTCAACCTGACACTTAACTGGTTCATTGGAGGCCGTCGAACTGTCAGTAAAAAGGAACTACCAAATCGTCTTCATCGCTGTCCGCCATGATTTGATTGACTTGCCCAGTCCCCTCCGCCGTGGCTACGCCGACGACTCGCTTGCTGCGGTGTTGAGCTTGAACGGCACACCCCACACCCGACTGAAATGTCCAGTTTGTTGCATTTGTTACAAGTTCGGCCCTTTGCTGGGCAGGACCAGTCGATGGCGAGATGCTGGGCAGAACCACATCGATAGCACTGTCGTTGCTGTTGGGGGAATTTTGGCGTTTCTGTGCAGGTCTTAGGCGCGTCTCATTCCTGACATTCTTGTGAATTATGTTTACAGTTGGGACAGTAGAGTTTCCCCAGTCCCTATGGACAACGCCCTAGCTTCGCGAACGGCATTCTCAACACGTTCGGCTATTTCTTTTGCCTTAGTAAGTGTCAAATCTTTCTCCATCCGTAGTCTTTCCCTGATTTTGGAACTATCTTCTCCACTATTTGGTCTTTGATCATTTGATCAGTGAACTCACAGAAATTGCAAGTTTTTGCAAGATCACGAAGGGCGAATAGAATCGCCAGGGTCCTGAAAACGTTGTCAAAACCGATATCGTTCAGCGACAATGTTCAAGGAATGTTGGAAATGTGCCTGGAATAATTTTAGTGTATATTCATAATAATTCGTACCACTTGGTGGAAAATCATCGCAGTGGGGGTAGGGTGTAGACAATCCGTTGGTCCTCGCTTTCAAGGCAGTGTAGTAATAAGGCTCTCTGGCGAGCTTGGCTAAAGTCGTCATCACCTCCGATTAATTAAGTAAGTTCTGAGAAGGGAAACCCACTTTTTTTCAGAGTATTGCCGGTCCACGAAGTTCTTGTAGAAATGGAGGGGGTTGAAGTAAATTTAACCCTCCTGTAGCCATTTTCGCCGTAACGTTCTTGCAAACTCGTCACCAAAGGTTGTAATGGCCAAAAGTACTCTCGAAATTATATCAGCACGCAATCCTCGCACCGCTTCAACCGCATTTATTCCTACACGTCCACTTATTTACCCTATTATATGTACCCATGTGCTTATTGAACTGTAAAATAAACAACCAATTACAGTACTAGACGGTAGACACTAACTTTGGCCACGATGATAGAACCCAGTGTTTCTCATAAGGATACAACAGGGACTTTGGTTGTTCTGTGATTAAGTGTCTGTTGCGACCAAAGTTGAACCGATGATTGTGGTTGGTTGGCATTCGAAAATAAAATGTTAGGTTTTCTGCACAGTTAGCACGCCCTCTTTCGTTCTGTGGCGGAAAATTAAAATTGTAATTATAATTGTAGTTGACTTAGTCCCGACCTGAAACGTGTCGTGCGTTGGCCACGTAATAATTTGATAAGCCTACGCGTTTCGGGAAAACAGTCCAATTTTAATTACACGGTCCAAGATAGCGCTGCCACCAGGCGGAAAATTTATAGGCACTAAACCCCCGGAGTTCCGCCTCACCGGTTTAGTATTTCTCGATCTCAGGCTCTGGTTCGTAGTCACAATATATGACCCAGTGAAGAAGTATAACGTGCAGTACTAAACAGTCTCTATTTTACTAAGGACAATTATGACACTAAAAGAAATTCACTCTTCAGGCAAATATTCAACACAACTCAAGAATATTAATGATTTAATTATAATCCACACAAATCACAGATGTGCTAAAGCTTAGTCAAGTTCACCTATAATTACTTAAGACTTTAAATATGGGCTGAGGAAATACAATGCTCTCTGCACTGGCTAAAAACGAGCCATATTCTCTGAATTAATTCAACAAGTCGAGGATGCAATCAAAGGTAGTGCTCTCTGTACTGGGAGGAAAATAACCAGTCTCCAAGTTATACCCCTAAACAGCTTAAATAAATTAACCACACAGGCAATCCTTATGCCTCTTAATCGGAATATCACTAGGCAATCCCTATGCCACTCGAAATAACTATCACTAGGCAATCATATGCCCTCTAAACAAATTAACGCTAAGTCAAGGCCTCTGACTAAGTCTGCCAGTAGTTTCTTGAATCTCCTTAGCACGTGGAATAACTTAGATGACCTTAGATTATTTTATCAAACTCCTTCATTCCATTAATAAGCAGGCTAACTCACGATGTGACGATGTATCCTCTGAACTCGGGTCCAGTTCCTCAGCTTCTCAACTCGCTCCTCTAGTCTGCTCCTCAACTTTAATTCTCCTCAGCTCCAATACTAGCTCCTCCAATTATATTGTCTTATCCCTTCCTCCGTTTGCTTGTTCCCACTAAGACTCGAATGGTTGCCTCCTCTCCCGCTCCTCAGCTCCTCTGCTCCTCAGCGATTGGCAGCGCAGCGCCCAACTAACCCAGAGCAACTCCAAACCAACCAGATCAACCAGACCAGACTCCGAATTCACCAAAATGTGCCCCTTTTATACAGCTTTGAATCGCGCGCCTCACGCGCGTACTTTTCATGAGCGTAGTAAATAGACCACGCCCACAAGTTGTAAAACAACGAAAATTACTATGCACAACAAAGTTTTCGTTCATCAGTAAATCAATTATTTTAACAGTATATTTCTCAATCAAAGTATTCACATATTCTTTAAACTCTAAACTTTCATTTACACTTAAAATCCAACTCCAAAGTTCCCAAGGTTTTCCAAGTAGAAGCAAAAACCAAGTTTATGACAGCACGTAAACATTACCTACTTTCATTGATAAAACTTAGTGATGTCACCCTCATAAATATTCACGACCGAAGTCACGGCACTAAGCAGACAAAAAACATACAGCCAGTCCGCAGTGCACGCGATAATGAGGTCAAATCCCGAAGTTTCTTTGCACGGCCTACGTCACGAATCGGCCGCGAGATTTGCACGCGTTTTTGCGGGAGTTCGACCGATCTCATGAAACGAACTACACATTATAAAAGAAGCAGTGGGCTTCCAAGGTGGCGTGGTAAGTAGACGGTGCACGTTTTTCCGAGTCGAATGATATAACATTTGTCAAGTTTTAGAAGGTTTGTTGCTTTTTTTTTTTACTTCGAGGTATGATTTTGTAGACGGTTTGAGTTGTGATTTTATTTGCTGCGCCCTGACCCAGCTAGAAAATATTAGAGAAAAAGACCACTGCAAATCGACAGAAAAAGCGATGATCTTTCGTATGGTACAAAGTTTAGCTTGTGGCGACATCGAGTTTTGTTTTCTTGAGCCACTTATTCCGAACGAGATTTCGCATTTTCGGAGGATTTTAAAGGGGGTTTCCACATTTGCGCATGCGCTATGCATATGCACTTGTACGTGTACGTTTACACATGTACATATGTATGCCCCAAGTACATCCGGGTATGTGCAATACTCGCCATCCACCAATCACAAGCCTAGAAATCCATGTGCAAAGATGGCGGTTGTACCGTTTCAGTCTGACGGTAGTTTGTGGCAAAAACCTTGCGCCCTGACCCAGCTATACAAAATTGTGAGTATAAAGGTACATTTTCATGTAGAATATGAAGTAACCTGTTTGTCTAGTGAAAATTTGGGCTGTGGGCACACACAAAAAAGAGAGATTTTGACGTATTTTCTATCGCGATTATTTTCTTTTTTGAACCAAAATTCGTCCCAAAATTTCTCATTTTAATCGATACAAAATCTTATTCAAACTTCAACAGTTTGAAAGATATACTCTTCATCTGTGATTTTATATCAACAAAGTGATCATACATGCCAAAAAAGCCGAGTATTTTCCCACATTCCACAGGCTATTCCAGCTCATTAAATATGCAAGGCGAGGTCACGCACGGGAATTTATGAATACGTTGCAAAGAAAATGAAGCACTTTCGCGTGCACTGCGGACTGGCTGCATAGACAAATTGGTAATTGAATCCTTGCTCAATGTTCTTCTTAAAAACTTAACTAAAAGACTGAATTAGATAGAAATTAACTCAAGACAACTTTCTAGTATATAAATTATAAATTCTATAGTCTAAACCAAGAAATAATCCTTTAAAACTTGGAACCAATCCGTATCGACTTTAGAGATTCAGAAGGCAGCCATCTTGGATTTTAGAAAACACTATTTTTAGAACACATTATAAACACGTGCAAACAGCTGACATGAAAGTATCGTGTATCATGACAGTTGGTGAAATCTATCTCGAATTCTAGCGATAAAATATGGTATTAAACAGTCATAATCTAATCTAAAGGATGTAATCTAAGGTGAGCTTGTCCAGATATAAAGGTGAGTTTTAGAAAAATGACCAGGGGGGCATTTTCGTCACAGTTCATCACGTTTTCTTAAAGAAAAATTATAAATTTGACCATTTTGGTAAAAAAAACAAAAACAAAAAAACAAAAAAAGCTTAGATTTTAGACTTTAGCATCACTATGTACATGCTCTGGAAATATATTTGTTTCTAATAGGAAGGCTAGGGTGTAACTTGTAGTCGTGTACGGTGCAAATATTGATCGACCCACATGAATTTTGATTTTTAATCGTGTTTTAATTTTAAATTGGAAGATAGGGTGTGACTACATGACTCGAATTAAAAAAAAAAGAAACAAAAAAGGCCTCCTCTTTTCTTAACAAAAAAAGACATGACGCTAAACATGTTTTTTTTTATTGACCTAAATTACTTTTGTATACATGTGCTATAATATAGTAATAACCTTTGTTGTAACCGTACACGCTTAAAATTAGAGTGTTGAGTCAACCTTACAAGTATGCGGTCAGTGACTACTCTTTGAAAGCTGGAAATCCATACATAAAATTGTACCTTCGACACTTAATGTGTTGAATTCATCAGTTTAATGGTTAAAATTCCAACTTTAAAAGTGTAGTCACTGACAGCACATTTATAATGTTGTACTTCACGTGTACTGTATACCTAATTATTATCACATGCTTGATTGGAGAATTAGTATTGTGGTGGCGTTAGTCACCTTTGAATAGTTCGAGGCTTAGAGAGGTCAAATTCACGTGAGCATTGTTCCATGTTTCCCTCTTCTTGCTTATTGGTAGATTTGTATCAGAACATTACAAATATCGTAAGTGTTGGTGACGTTCCAATTCAAGTAAATATATCAGTAGATGTGTAACTACGTATATTGCGACAGTTTGCACCAAGTTTGAAGCAACTTACGTTGTTGCATGTCATATTTAAAACAATAATATTTGATCAGACTTCAAACATGCTCCGGTGTACAAATGTATTGGTCGGATTTTTAATTTTCATGTCTCCTTGCGTTTATTACAACTCCGAACTGGCTTTGTAATTTTCATAATTTATTTACAATTACATGTGTTTTTGTACTGCCTTTTTGCATCCAGTCACTGAACTGAAGGTAGTTACCTGCACACGGTTAAAACCCAATAAGTTTAGCCTATGGTCGACGTGTACAGCATGTTAGCGTTTGTGCTTTGTGATCTAAGGACGTCTTCTATATCACTGGCTCCGAGCAGTAAGATTACAGATGGCAGAAAGGTGTACATGTTGCAAAACCTTCTTTTTGTTATGGAATTTTATTTAGTTTTTAGTTGAGTTAATTTGAAAATATTATAATAATAATCCGAGACGTGCGTAGCAAATAGTGAAAACAAACCAATGCTTATCTTTAAACTCGTTGAAACTGAAAAGAGAATTCTGGCGTCTGCCGAGTGTGTCATCTGCTACTCACGTTTCTTGTAACGTTTAGGCCGAACGTGTGTTGACAAACAACAGTCGGTCATGCGTTTTGCGAGTTGAACAATAATTGTTTCCGTTCAAAGGAATGACGTCAGAAATAGCTCTTGAGGACGGCCTAAACGTACCAGGGGTTCCAAGCGATAAGAACCAACATTGCGAATGGGTGTTCGCGAACATGATTTTCACTCGCCGCCTTGTAGGGAGTAGATAAAGACGTCAAGTACTAAGATGGCAGGATTAGACCCTTACAGAACTTGCGTATTATTTTTCTGCATACAGTTGGTAGAGCGTCGGTCCGGTATTCCGGTGTCGCAGGTTCAAATCCCACCTTGCCAATTTCTTTGTTAACTTTGATAATCATGCAATAAATCTTGTTTGAAATGGTGATTTCATAGTTTGTATTATTAGACCATGGGATGAACATGAAATAGGCATTCACATTTGAAGAATTGTGACCCCCCTCTAGAAGCTACCTGATATTTTCCAGAAATACAAATGTGATCTTATTGAATCAGAATATCAGGTTCGCCAGAGAGAAAAATTGCACATTAATTAGGCTTAACCAATTAAAATATCCAGCTTGAAAATAGCGCCCTCTGTTGGTCACTTCGGGAGAGGTGTGTACAAAACCTATGAGGAATTGAAATGTACACAAACGAATGGCAGGGGGCGATTTGAGCTCGTCTGGACAGAAATTACTGCTCTGTTTTTGTCTTCCCGATTTCATGTATATTCTTTATTTAAAGAAATATTCCTAAACCAAGATTGTTATAGTTTTTTTCATGTTGTGAACAGTTCAGTTTTTGTTTTTATAATTTCTTTTCATTTTATCAACCGAATGTTTGTATCTTGCCTGTGTTTCTTTTTGATTTTGGGACTCCCCCAAAAAAACAAATTAAACTCCCAAAAACACAAGAACAGAAGAAAAGAAGAAAAAACAGTTATAAGAACAATTACAAATATTTATTATACATTATTGCAAATTTTGTATCATTATTTTTGCTATTTTTTTTCACAATATCAGAACTTTATCAAAAACCTTTTTAGAATGGTATACTTTTAAACGCCTCGTGATTGACAATCTTCAACCAATTGTTATCCTGAAAGATACAGCAGTATTGATTATTGCTTTGTAAGTTATATCTGTGCAGTAATTGTAATTCAATGATATTTTAAAGTTAGAACAGATTTGTGTAGATGTACAGTGTAATAATTATGCTTAAATGAGTTACAGGTAAATGTAAACCAGCACATCAGCTTCTATAAATGTGAGCAAGTGCTTTGTTTCAACATCTGAAATTCATTTTTAAATTTTGTTATGATGCTTCAGTAAACAAAATTATAACTGCATTTATATACCTGTAAAAACAAAAGGATTATCTTAACCTGAGGTGAAATTGAAGGAGTGATAATTAAAATACGAAATTATGTGTCGCGATAAGTAATTATTTTTTAGGGCAAGACTTTCACTTTTACGACACTGAAAATTAGTGCCATTTTACTTATGTAAATCTTCTCAAGTTTTTTAATTTACATACTCCCATAAAACATGCTATGAAATAAGATAAGGCAGGTAAATTAAACCAATTTTCCTTGGATGAGCTTCTCCATTTTTGAAATGACAGTTGATAATCTTGCTGCACAGTGTCATCATTTGCTTTCAACTTGTACTCCCTGGCTACTTTGGTGTACTTTGATTACATAATACAGTACGGTGGTATTTTACCTCTATTGCTACTACATGTGGATCCCTATCTTGGATATCAAGTAACAGTAGCTCATTCTGCCTAATATTTGATGCTTTAAGCAATTTCCCATCCTGCATTGTTTCACAATTAACTAGCGGTTTTTCTTTGTTAGTATATATCTTTACAAATGATGCACTGAACAAGCAAGACATGTTTTCTGCCTGGAAGAGGTTACACGTGTTGGTCACCAGAAGTTGAGGAACGCCGACCAGCTTGAACAAATTCAACAAAGGCTCCCCATCTTGTTTGTCTGCCGTTTTCTTCTTCAGCAGCTGAAAAATAACAACAACATATTACATAAATAAACTACAACAAGCTCTAATTTTAACTTGTTATCCATCTATCCATTCCCACAAAAAAACACTTACATGTACTTTATCTAAAAAATGGGGGGCAGTTGTTGTCTTTTCTTTTGCGATCACCCGACGACTATTGAATTTTTGGTAATAAAATGCAAATTTTTGAACAATTATGGGATATCTAGCGCAATCATTTTGCTAGATGCCTAGTATCATTATTTACTTTCCAATAAGTAAGTTTTTTTCCTAATAATTAAGTAGTAAATATTTTTGATATCTGCAAACGGTGTATCCTTCCTTTAACACAGAATTCATCAAGTCCTATATTTATATTTGAATCTATTTATATTTACATACAAATTACATTAAGCAGATGCCAAATGCTATTTTGTGCTGTTTTATTTATATAAGGGATTTTACTACCTTGTTCTATTTCTCTCTGGTCTGCCATTTTTTTGTCTGTCTTCAGCCCGTTTGACTTGCAGAAGTGGTGGAGATGATCCCTGGGATTGTCGCTGTGTCTCCTACAGAATAATAATTTAAAACTGTTAGTACAAACTTGGCCCAATGCTCAACGTAACAGTAAAACACCAAGAACTGGAATTAGTTTCATACTAATAATAAATAAGCAATAAATAATAAATTCCTAAAAAGGCTTAAAAAAGTGGTATTTCTTTAGCCTTTTGGGGAGTTTTAATTTATGAAATAAAATGCGGTGGCCAAATACGGAGTTCTTTCCCCATAGACAAAAGCCACTATTTAGTAAGGGACACTTTGTCACAGGGGTTAAGTACCCAGCATCAGTCCCCGCTTTGCATACAATAAATACAAATTAAAACTAGACATGTGTTTGTGGACAAACACAGAGCTGTTTCGGATGTCTAAGATGACTTTCATTATGTGTGTGCCAAGTCTGAAATCGATTGGATTTGCCAATTTTCCCAAGATATATAAGTTGAAAAATACGTGTACAAATCCTATGGGAAAAATTGCACCTTTAATGTGACGTCACATGACACCCGATGATGTCATCATGATGTCATCTTAATTTTCGTCTATAACACATTCTGGAATACTTGCATACCAAGTTTGGCCCCAATCAGACATGTACTTCCAGAGATAGAGGGTCCTAAAAGCTGCCCCTTTAATGTGACGTCACATGACCCACGATGACGTCATCCTGACGATTTTCCCTTTGGCCCTCCTGGGTTTGATGGTCGAGGTGTGTGCTAAGTCTGAAGTCGATCGAATTTACAGAAGTGTCAAATTCAATATTTTCAAGAAAAACGTGTACAAAACCTATGGAGAAAATTGAACATTTAATGTGACGTCACATGACACCCGATGATGTCATAATTACTTCATCTTAATTTTCGTCTATAACACATCCTCGAATACTTGCAAACCAAGTTTGACCCCAACCGGACTTGTACTTTCAGAGTTAGAGGTTCTTAAAAACTACACCTTTAATGTGACGTCACATGACCCGCGATGACGTCATCTTGATTATTTTTTTCTTGGCCCTCCTAAGGATGGTGGTCGAGGTCTGTGCTAAGTCTCAAGTCGATCGAATTCACAGAACTGTCTAATTCAATATTTTGAAGAAAAACGTGTACAAAACCTACGGAGAAAATTGAACCTTTAATGTGACGTCACATGACACCCGATGATTTAATAATTACGTCATCTTAATTTTCGTCTATAACACACCCTAGAATACTTGCAAACCAAGTTTGACCCCAACCGGACTTGTACTTTCAGAGTTAGAGGGTCTTAAAAACTACACATTTAATGTGACGTCACATGACCCGCGATGACGTCATCTTGATTATTTTTTTCTTGGCCCTCCTAAGGATGGTGGTCGAGGTCTGTGCTAAGTCTTAAGTCGATCGAATTTACAGAAGTGTCAAATTCAATAGTCTGAATAAAAACGTGTACAAATCCTATGGGGAAAAATTGAACCTTTAACGTGACGTCACGTGACCATGAATGACGCAATCGTTACGAATTTCTTCTAGGATCATCTGTGGGTGGTGGTCTAAGTGTATGCCAAGTCTCAAGTCGATCGGATTTACCAAAGTGCCAAAGTGCTATGCCAGAACAAAAAACGTGTACAAACCCTATGGAGAAGAGTCTGAAAAAGAAAAAGAAAAAAAAAAAAAAAAAGAAAAAAACAAATCTTAACGATTACAATAGCTGTTTCGGCTGAGTTGCCGAAACAGCTAAAAAGAAAAAAAAAACTAGACATGTGTTTGTGGACAAACACAGAGCTGTTTCGAGTGTCTAAAATTACTTTCAATATGTGTGTGGTGGTCTTTTGTGTGTGCCAAGTCTCAAGTCGATCAGATTTACTAAAGTGTCAAAGGCAATAGTCTAAAGAAAAACGTGTACAAAACCTATGGGAAACAATTGAAACTTTAACGTGACGCCCCGTGACCTTGAATGACGTAATCGTGCCGAATTTCTTCTAGGGCCGTCTGTGGATGGTGGTCTAAGTGTGTGCCAAGTCTCAAGTCGATCGGATGTACTAAAGTGTTAAAGTCAATAGTCTAAAGAAAAACGTGTACAAAACCAATGGGAGAAAAATGTGAACCTTTAATGTGACGTCACGTGACCTTGAATGACGCAATCGTGCCGAAGTTCTTTCAGAAACATCTGGGGGTGGTGTTCTAAGTGTATGCTAAGTTTTAAGTCGGTCAGATTTACCGAAGTGCCAAAGTCAATAGTCTGAAGAAAAACGTGTACAAAACCTATGGGGAAAATTAAACCTTTAAAGTGACGTCACGTGACCTTGAATGACGCAATCGAGCCAAATTTCTTCTAGGACCATCTGTGGGTGGAGGTCTAAGTGTACACCAAGTCTCAAGTCGATTGGAATCACCAAAGTGCCAAAGTGTATTGGCAGAACAAACGTGTGTAAATCCTATGGGTAAAAACACTGAAAGTGGAAAAAAAAAAAAAAAGGAAAAAAAAAAAGAAAAACTAGACATGTGTTTGTGGACAAACACAGAGCTGTTTCGAGTGTCTAAAATTACTTTCAATATGTGTGTGGTGGTCTTTTGTGTGTGCCAAGTCTCAAGTCGATCAGATTTACTAAAGTGTCAAAGGCAATAGTCTAAAGAAAAACGTGTACAAAACCAATGGGAGAAAAATGGGAACCTTTAATGTGACGTCACGTGACCTTGAATGACGTAATTGTGCCGAATTTCTTTCAGAAACATTTGGGGGTGGTGTTCTAAGTGTATACCAAGTTTCAAGTCGGTCGGATTTACCGAAGTGCCAAAGTCAATAGTCTGAAGAAAAACGTGTACAAAACCTATGGGGAAAATTTAACCTTTAACTTGACGTCACGTGACCTTGAATGACGCAATCGAGCCAAATTTCTTCTAGGACCATCTGTGGATGGATGTCTAAGTGTATACCAAGTCTCAAGTCGATTGGGTTTACCAAAGTGCCAAAGTGTATTGGCAGAACAAACGTGTGTAAATCCTATGGGTAAAAACACTGAAAGTGGAAAAAAAAACAAAAAAAAAACTAGACATGTGTTTGTGGACAAACACAGAGCTGTTTCGAGTGTCTAAAATTACTTTCAATATGTGTGTGGTGGTCTTTTGTGTGTGCCAAGTCTCAAGTCGATCAGATTTACTAAAGTGTCAAAGGCAATAGTCTAAAGAAAAACGTGTACAAAACCTATGGGAAACAATTGAAACTTTAACGTGACGCCCCGTGACCTTGAATGACGTAATCGTGCCGAATTTTTTCTAGGGCCGTCTGTGGATGGTGGTCTAAGTGTGTGCCAAGTCTCAAGTCGATCGGATGTACTAAAGTGTTAAAGTCAATAGTCTAAAGAAAAACGTATACAAAACCAATGGGAGAAAAATGTGAACCTTTAATGTGACGTCACGTGACCTTGAATGACACAATCGTGCCGAAGTTCTTTCAGAAACATCTGGGGGTGGTGTTCTAAGTGTATGCTAAGTTTTAAGTCGGTCGGATTTACCGAAGTGCCAAAGTCAATAGTCTGAAGAAAAACGTGTACAAAACCTATGGGGAAAATTAAACCTTTAAAGTGACGTCACGTGACCTTGAATGACGCAATCGAGCCAAATTTCTTCTAGGACCATCTGTGGGTGGAGGTCTAAGTGTACACCAAGTCTCAAGTCGATTGGAATCACCAAAGTGCCAAAGTGTATTGGCAGAACAAACGTGTGTAAATCCTATGGGTAAAAACACTGAAAGTGGAAAAAAAAAAAAGGAAAAAAAAAAAAAACTAGACATGTGTTTGTGGACAAACACAGAGCTGTTTCGAGTGTCTAAAATTACTTTCAATATGTGTGTGGTGGTCTTTTGTGTGTGCCAAGTCTCAAGTCGATCAGATTTACTAAAGTGTCAAAGGCAATAGTCTAAAGAAAAACGTGTACAAAACCTATGGGAAACAATTGAAACTTTAACGTGACGCCCCGTGACCTTGAATGACGTAATCGTGCCGAATTTTTTCTAGGGCCGTCTGTGGATGGTGGTCTAAGTGTGTGCCAAGTCTCAAGTCGATCGGATGTACTAAAGTGTTAAAGTCAATAGTCTAAAGAAAAACGTATACAAAACCAATGGGAGAAAAATGTGAACCTTTAATGTGACGTCACGTGACCTTGAATGACACAATCGTGCCGAAGTTCTTTCAGAAACATCTGGGGGTGGTGTTCTAAGTGTATGCTAAGTTTTAAGTCGGTCGGATTTACCGAAGTGCCAAAGTCAATAGTCTGAAGAAAAACGTGTACAAAACCTATGGGGAAAATTAAACCTTTAAAGTGACGTCACGTGACCTTGAATGAC
Source organism: Crossaster papposus (assembly GCA_037893245.1). NCBI lineage: Eukaryota > Metazoa > Echinodermata > Asteroidea > Velatida > Solasteridae > Crossaster > Crossaster papposus. The sequence goes on along the minus strand of JBAIAA010000381.1, from coordinate 1,045,050 downwards.
GCAATCGAGCCAAATTTCTTCTAGGACCATCTGTGGGTGGAGGTCTAAGTGTACACCAAGTCTCAAGTCGATTGGAATCACCAAAGTGCCAAAGTGTATTGGCAGAACAAACGTGTGTAAATCCTATGGGTAAAAACACTGAAAGTGGAAAAAAAAAAAAGGAAAAAAAAAAAAAACTAGACATGTGTTTGTGGACAAACACAGAGCTGTTTCGGGTGTCTAACATTACTTTCTATATATGTGTATCTGATGATGGTCTATGTGTGTGCCAAGTCTGACGTCGATGAGTTAGTCTTGCATACGCACTGTGGACATCCGAACAATATAGGTCCACACGATGCGGGAAGAGGTTACGGTTTGTGGATTTGCACACGTCCACAATCTGTTTTTTAGTTTCCGAAAAAGAGCGCTAGAGGAAAAACGGGTTAGGGTTATATATAGAAAAGATAGAAGGGACAGCTGAGAGGCCCATAATCCAAATTTGAGGGTAAATTTGTTTTGGGGAAGCGAGACAAATGAGTATTTAGTCAAAGTTTGTTAACTACACGAAGACAAAGGAATGTCCACAGTGCGTATGTACGGTAAAGCTGCGTGGATTTACACAATTGCCAAAGATATATTAGTTGGAAAAAATGTGTACAAATCCTATGGGGAAAATTGAACCTTTAATGTGACGTCACATGACACCCGATGATGTCATCATGATGTCATCTTAATTTTCGTCTGTAACACATCCTGGAATACTTGCATACCAAGCTTGACCCCAATCGGGCCTGTATTTCCAAAGATAGAGGGTCCTTAAAACGGCACCTTTAATGTGACGTCACATGACCCACGATGATGTCATTATGACGATTTTCCCCTTGGCCCACCTGGGGATGGTGGTCGAGATGTGTGCTAAGTCTCGAGTCGATCAAATGTACGAAAGTGTCAAAGTCAATAGTCTGAAGACAAACGTGTACAAACCCTATGGGAAAAAAATGTACACCTTTAACGTCACGTCACGTGACCTTGAATAACGCAAATCATGCCGAATTTCGTCCAGGACCATCTGTGGGTGGTGTTCTAGGTGTATGCTAAGTCTTAAGTCGAACGGATTCATTAAAGTGTCAAAGTCAATAGTTTGAAGAAAAACGTGTACAAAACCTATGGGGAAAATTATACCTTTAACATGACGTCACGTGACCTTGAATTACGGAATCGCGACGAATTTCTTCTAGGACCGTCCTTGGGTGGTTGTCTAAGTGTATGCCAAGTTTCAAGTCGATCCGATTTACCAAAGTGTCAAAGTGTATTGGCAGAAAAAACGTGTACAAATCCTATGGGAAAAAATGACAAATAAAAAAAAAAAAAAAAAAAAGAAAAAAAAAAAGAAAAAAAAAAACTTTAACGAAAACAAAAGCTGTTTCGGCTGAAAGGCCGAAACAGCTAAAAAAAAGAAAAAAAAAAACTTTAACGAAAACAAAAGCTGTTTCGGTGGAAAACCGAAACAGCTAAAAAAAAGAAAAAAAAAAACTTTAACGAAAACAAAAGCTGTTTCGGTGAAAAACCGAAACAGCTAAAAAAAAACTTTAACGAAAACAAAAGCTGTTTCGGTGAAAAACCGAAACAGCTAAAAAAAAATTTTACGAAAACAAAAGCTGTTTCGGTGAAAAACCGAAACAGCTAAAAAATCAGAAGGAATACAATAGCTGTTTCGGCTGTAGTGCCGAAACAGCTAAAAAAGAAAAAAAAAAACTTTAACGAAAACAATAGCTGTTTCGGCTGAATTGCCGAAACAGCTAAAAAGAAAAAAAAGGAAAAAAAAATTTAAAAAAATTTTACGAAAACAAAAGCTGTTTCGGTGAAAAACCGAAACAGCTAACTAGAAATGTGTTTGTGGACAAACACAGAGCTGTTTCGCATGTCTAAAATGACTTTCAATATTTGTGTGGTGGTCTAAGTGTGTGCAAAGTCTAAAGTCGATCGAATTTAGTGCCAAAGATATATTGGTTGAAAACAACGTGTACAAATCCTAAGGGGAAAATTAAACCTTTAATGTGACGTCACATGACACCCGATGATATCATCACAATGTCATCTTAATTTTCACAGAGCTGTTTCGCTTGTCTAAAATGACTTTGAATATGTGAGAGGTGGTCTAAGTGTGTACCAAATCTGAAGTCGATCGGATTTACCAAAGTGCCAAATATATATATGTTCAAAAAAACGTGTACAAATCCTACGGGGAAAACTACACCTTTAATATGACGTCACATGACGTCAACTTACTTGACGTCAACTTACTTTTCGTCTATAACACATCCCGGAATACCTGAATACCGAGTTTGACCCTAATTGGACTTGTACTTTCAGAGATAGAGGGTCTTAAAAACTACACCTTTAATGTGACGTCACATGACCCACGATGATGTCATCATGACGTTACCCTGATTTTCGTCTATAACACATCCCGGAATACCTGTATACCAAGTTTGACCCCAATCGGACATGTACTTTCAGAGATAGAGGGTCCTAAAAACTGAACCTTTAATGTGACGTCACATGACCCCCGATGGCGTAATCATGACGATTTTTTTCTTGACCCTCTTGAGGATGGTGGTTGAGGTTTGAATTAAGTCTAAAGTCAATCGGATTTACTAAAGTGTCAAAGTCAATAATCTGAAGGAAAACGTGTACAAAACCTATGGGGAAAAACTGAACCTTTAACGCGACGTCACGTGACCATGAATGACGTAATCGCGACGAATTTCTTCTAGGATCATCTGTGGGTGGTGGTCTAAGTGTATGCCAAGTTTCAAGTCGATCGGATTTACCAAAGTGCCAAAGTGCTATGCCAGAACAAAAAACGTGTACAAACCCTATGGAGAAGAGTCTGAAGGAGAAAAAGAAAAACTAGAAATGTGTTTGTGGACAAACACAGAGCTGTTTCGGGTGTCTAATTTGTTTTGTAATAAGTGGGTGGTGGTCTAAGTGTGTCGCAAATCTGTAGTCAATCTTATTTACCCAGGTGCCAAAGATATATTGGTTGGAAAAAACGTGTACAAATCCTTTGGGGAAAACTACACCTTTAAGGAGACGTCACATGACCAACGATGACGTCATCATGATGTTATTTTAATTTGTGTCTATAACACACACTTGAATACTTGCATGCCAAGTTTGACCCCAATCGGACTTGTACTTCCAGAGATAGAGGGTCTTAAAAACTACACCTTAAATGTGAAGTCACATGACCCACGATGACGTCATCATGACGTCATCTTAATTTTCGTCTATAACACATCCTGGAATACTTGCATACCAAGATTGACCCCAATCAGACCTTTACTTCCAGAGATAGAGGGTATTAAAAACTACACCTTTAAAGTGACGTCACATGACCCACGATGACGTCATCATGACGATTTTCCTTGTGGCCCTCCTATGGATGGTGATCGAGGTGTGTACTAAGTCTCGAGTCGATGGGATTTACCAAAGTGTCAAAATCAATAGTCTGAGGAAAAACGTGTACAAATCCTATGGGAAAAAATTGCACCTTTAATGTGACGTCACATGACACCCGATGACGTCATCTTCATGTCATCTTAATTTTCGTCTATAACACATCTCAGGATACTTGCATATCAAGTTTGTCCCCAATCGGACATGTACTTTCAGAGATAGAGGGTCCCAAAAACTGCACCTTTAATTTGACGTCACATGACCCACGATGACGTCATCATCACGATTTTTCTTTTGGACCTCCTGGGGATGGTGGTCCAGGTGTGTGCTAAGTTTCAAGTCAATCGCATTTACCAAAGTATTAAAGTCAATAGTCTGAAGAAAAACGTGTACAAACCCTATGGGGAAAAATTGAACCTTTAACGTGACGTCACGTGACCACAAATGGCGTAATCGTGACAAATTTCTTCTAGGATCATCTGTGGGTGGTGGTCTAGGTGTATGCCAAGTTTCAAGTCGATCGCATTTACCAAAGTGTCAAAGTGTATTGTCCGAACAAAAAACGTTTACAAACCCTATGGGAAAAAGTCTGAAGGAGAAAAAGAAAAAACTAGACATGTGTTTGTGGACAAACACAGAGCTGTTTCGAGTGTCCAAGGTTACTTTCAATGTGTATGTGGTGGTTTTTTGTGTGTGCCAAGTCTCAAGTTGATCAGATTTACTAGTGTCAAAGTCAATAGTCTAAAGAAAAACGTGTACAAAACCTATGGGGGAAAATTGAACCTTTAACGTGACGCCCCGTGACCTTGAATGACGTAATCGTGCCAAATTTCTCCTACGACCGTCTGTGGATAGTGGTCTATGTGTGTGCCAAGTCTCAAGTCGATCGGATTTACTAAGTGTCAAAGTCAATAGTCTAAAGAAAAACGTGTACAAAACCTATAGGGGACAAATTAAACCTTTAACTTGACGTCACGTGACCTTGAATGACGCAATCGTGCTGAATTTCTTTCAAGACCATCTGTGGGTGATGTTCTAAGTGTATGCCAAGTTTCAAGTCGGTCGGATGTATCAAAGTGTCAAAGTCAATAGTGTGAAGAAAAACGTGTACAAAACCTATGGGGGAAAATTGAACCTTTAACGTGACGCCCCGTGACCTTGAATGACGTAATCGTGCCAAATTTCTCCAACGACTGTCTGTGGATAGTGGTCTATGTGTGTGCCAAGTCTCAAGTCGATCGGATTTACTAAGTGTCAAAGTCAATAGTCTAAAGAAAAACGTGTACAAAACCTATGGGGGACAAATTAAACCTTTAACTTGACGTCACGTGACCTTGAATAACGCAATCGTGCTGAATTTCTTTCAGAAACATCTGGTGGTACTGTTCTGAGTGTATGGCAAGTTTCAAGTCGGTCGGATTTACCAAAGTGTCAAATTCAACAGTCTGAAGAAAAACGTGTACAAAACCTATGGGAAAAATGTCACCTTTAACGCGAAGTCACGTGACCTTGAATGACGTAATCGCGACGAATTTCTTCTAGGACCGTCCTTGGGTGGTTGTCTAAGTATATGCCAAGTCTCAAGTCCATCGGATTTACCAAAGTGTCAAAGTGTATTGGCTGAAAAAACGTGTACAAATCCTATGGGAAAAAGTCTGAAAGTGGAAAAAAAAAAAAAGAAAAAAAAAAAAAACTTTAACGAAAACAAAAGCTGTTTCGGTGAAAAACCGAAACAGCTAACTAGAAATGTGTTTGTGGACAAACACAGAGCTGTTTCGCATGTCTAAAATTACTTTCAATATGTTAGTGGTTGTCGAAGTGTGTACCAAATCTGAAGTTGATCAGATTTACAAAAGTGCCAAATATATATTGGTTGCAAAAAACATGTACAAATCCTATAAGGAAAACTAAACCTTTAATTTGACATCACATGATTTCCGTCTATAACACATCCCGAAATACCTAAATATCAAGTTTGACCCTAATTGGACTTGTACTTCCAGAGATAGAGGGTCTTAAAAACTACACCTTTAATGTGACGTCACATGACCCACGATGACGTCATCATGACGTCACCCCGATTTTCGTCTATAACACATCCCGGAATACCTGTATACCAAGTTTGACCAAAATCGGACATGTACTTTCAGAGATAGAGGGTCCTAAAAACTACACCTTTAATGTGACGTCACATGACCCACGATGACGTCATCATGACGATTGTCCTCTTGGCCCCCATGAGGATGGTGGTTGAGGTGTGTGTTAAGTCTCAAGTCAATCGGATTTACCAAAGTGTCAAAGTAAATAGAAAAGAAAAACGTGTACAAAACCTATGGGGGAAAATTGAACATTTAAGGTGACGTCACGTGACCTTGAATGACGCAATCGTGCCAAATTTCTTTCAGGAACATCTGGGGGTGGTGTTCTAAGTGTATGCCAAGTTTCAAGTCGGTCGGATATACCAAAGTGTCAAAGTCAATAGTCTGAAGAAAAACGTGTACAAACCCTATGGGGAAATAAATTTCACCTTTAACGTCACGTCACGTGACCTTGAATGACGCAATCGTGCCGAATTTCGTCCAGGACTATCTGTGATCGGTGTTCTAAGTGTATTCTAAGTCTCAAGTCGATCGAATTCATTAAAGTGTCAAAGTCGACAGTTTGAAGAAAAACGTGTACAAAACCTATGGGGAAAATTTTACGTTTAACATGACGTCACGTGACCTTGAATTACGTAATCGCGACGAATTTCTTCTAGGACCGTCCTTGGGTGGTTGTCTAAATGTATGCCAAGTCTCAAGTCGATCGGATTTACCAAAGTGTCAAAGTGATATGCCAGAAAAAACGTGTACAAATCCTATGGGAAATAGTCTGAAAAATTAAAAGAAAAAAAAAAAAAAGAAAAAAAAAAACTTTAACGAAAACAAAAGCTGTTTCGGTGAAAAAACCGAAACAGCTAAAAAAAGAAAAAAAAAAAAAAAGAAAAAAAAAAATCTTAACGATTACAATAGCTGTTTCGGCTGAGTTGCCGAAACAGCTAAAAAACTAGAAATGTGTTTGTGGACAAACACAGAGCTGTTTCGGGTGTTTTAAATGACTTTCAATTATGGCACGAAATACGGTACCCTCTGAAGACTTGAACACAATAGGGACAATGTGAGTGAAAAGGTCTCCAAAGGATAATTTATATAGATGAATAGGTCTCCGTTAGGAATTTCACAAATTCGATTTTTGGATTGTACCTAAATTACTCAAAAAATAGGGTTAGAATGTTGGTTAGGGTTAGTGTTTGGGTTAAGGTATAGGGTATATTGGGTCGAAATTTCAACTCAGGAAAATAATTGTGAGTAAAATGGGAGCATTTTGAAAAACGTGTTCAACAATCTAACCATTTTGTACACGAGAACAAGGCCATATGTCTCCACAGTGATACAAAAGCGCGAATAAGGGTGGGTGGGTGGTGGCGTTTGTTTATGGTGTAAACAGTCAGTCCGCAGCGCACTGAAAAGCCGTTCCTTTTATGTGCGATTTATGCATGGCACTTTGTGCGTGACCTCGTTTTTGAATACTTAATGAGCTGGCGACAACGCCTGGAATTTGGTCCGAAACATCCGTTTTATTCACTGGCTGTCAATATTATGTATATTTTCTTTTGGATAAGGAAACATTTTGTTATATTATCAAATCAGATTGGAAATTATATGACATTTAGAGGGTGAAATTTATAACGTAAAAAAAGCTCCCGAACCAACAAATTGACCTTTAAAAAAAGACGAATTTTGTCCACCTTCTGGCAGCGGCCACAACCCAATTTCACACTGATGTTAAAGATAATTTCATATTCTATCACAAAACTGTAGATTTGGGGTTGATTTTAACTTAGTCCAGTCAGGGCGCAGAAAATTATAACGTTCTCAATAAATTAACAAACGGAACATCCCGCCATGACAGTCCATAGTCTTCCTGCGCCCTCATTGGTCGAAAATGACGTCATTGAAAAAGGCTTCGTGGTAACGTGTAGTTCATGCACATTTCAATACGCAGTTTTTTGTGTATTTTTTTAATTGTAAGCTCAAGCGAAAAGGATTCTGCCAATCAGTATTTTGTTTAATCTTTTTAACAGTGGACTGATTAAAAAATAATAATATTGCCTGCGTAATACAATGTATACAGCCAAATATACACAAAAAAGCAACAAATGAAGTCGTTGTTTAAAATTTATATCTGTATTGTGTGGTTGGTTTATAAAAGAAACTGCACTTTTTATTTAAAACGTGCATGTTATTGCTTACATTAATATACCCTGTTGATGTTATACGACTTGAATACAATTGTTAAATTAAACCCTGAAATTGTAAAAACTCATTTTAATTACATCATCATGTACATGTACACAAATACAGATTGAAGAAATGACCAAAATTAGGGTTGATAATGAGATAATAAATGTTTAGCAATTAGGCAAAACATTAACAAAAATATGGCCAACATTCAAATTAAAATAATGACAACATAGTGAAGATGATAATTACCATCATCTTTGGCATAATGTTCAATGTGCAAACCATTAAGATTTATTATAAAAGTAAATAAAGTTTTTTGTATCTTTGCTTGATGTTTTTGGCATAGTTTCTTTGTCATTAAATTATTGTAAATATTAAATTACAATGTATACCCGCTTCTAACATTGCAAAAATAAATGATTTTAAATAAGACATAAATTTAGTAATATAGATGTTAATGCACATGAATTATATCACTGAATAGAAATAATACAATCTGCATTCATAAAGTAATATGCTGTTTGTGTCAAATTTACATTGTAGCTCAAAACTTTGTTGGCATAGTCCTAGATGATTTGACAAACTGACCCGACTCGACCAGACTCGGTTTAGATCTGTTTCAGTTGCACTGTGTTTGCACAACACTGACACAAAGTCATGTAAATTATTTAAAACACTAAAATACAAAGCACGTGCTGCATATATCCACCAGTACATTTAAATCTTCAACTATTTTCAACACTTCTTTGGAAACCCAACTCTAGATTATTTGTCCCAACATGAATCATTACAAATACAATATGTCAGGCACAGTTGTGAGGTTGATGTCATGCTGATGAAGCAGATACTTTCTAAGGCCAGAAATTGTAGTACCGCGACGAGTCACTACCTGCAAATCAACCAACTTTAGTAGTGATGTTCTCTTTGAGATACTTTGTGAGAGAATATCCAAGGACAAGAGCTTTGCCTTTGGCCTTCTGTAGAGGTTCCCGACATGCTGGCAATGGCTGCGGTGGGCATGGCCATGGTGGTGGACGGCATGACTACTACCTAGTATAAGAAACATATTGGAAGACAGAAATATGAACTATGAAGTTTAGCACAATAATAGCAGTAACTATTATTATTAAACAATTTGTTATAATTTTGAACAAAAACATAGGCCTAAGTCGTTTTTATACATGAAAGAAAAATCAATTTTGTATGCATGACATGAAGGCAGAAACCTAACTTTATCATATAAATAAGCCACACAATTAAAACAAAACAATTAATTTTGTTTCTGTTGGCAATCACCATCTAGTGTGCAATCACCATCTAGTGCATATCCAGCACATGTAGGCCTACATTTTGTACATGTACATGCACCCCTGTACTGCATAACACACGCTCTGCGTATGTACAAGCCGAAAGACATGGCCGAAAAAGTTGAAATCGCGCGCACGAAAATCGTCGCAAAATACATGAAAAACATTTCGCCACAGGCTAAATTGTATATCAAACGAAAGATCATTGCTTCCTTTATCGATGTGTAGTAATCATTTTTGGCAATATTTGTTAGTCCAGTCAGGGCGCAGAAACTAAACACACGACAACAAATTTCCTTAAAATCATACCATAACTTCGAGTGAACAAAATTCTGCCAAAAACATACTGAATCTCGTCATATTTTATATCATTCGATTCAGAAAATCGTTCGCTTTCCACTTACCACGCCATCTTGGAGAATCACTGCTTCGTTTGCAACGTGTAGCTCGTGAAAACAAAGCGGTCGAACTCTCGCAATTACTCGCGTAAATCTCGTGGCCGATTTGCGACGCCGGCCCTGCAAATAAAGTTCGGGATATGACCTCATTAACGCGGGCGCTGCGGACTGACTGTAAATGGAGGACACATGCCCGGCAACACGAAGGTGAATTGGGGTTAGGGTTAGAATCGAGGACGACCTCGATTGAGATTCGTGTACAAAACTAGTGTACAAACAAAGGAAATTATCGAGAGGAGCAAAAGAAACTCCTCGATTTACACCATAAACAAACGTGACTGTGTAAGTGAGTTAGTCTTGCATACGCACTGTGGACCTCCGAACAATATAGGTCCACACGATGCGGGAAGATGTTACGGTTTGTGGACTTGCACACGTCCACAATCCGTTTTTCAATTTCCGAAAAAGAGCGCTAGAGGAAAAACGGGTTAGGGTTATATATAGAAAAGATAGAAGGGACAGCTGAGAGGCCCATAATCCCAATTTGAGGGTAAATTTGTTTTGGGGAAGCGAGAAAAATGAGTATTTAGTCAAAGTTGGTTAACTACACGAAGACAAAGGAATGTCCACAGTGCGTATGTAAGGTAAAGCTGAGTGTGTGCGAAGTGTGAAGTCAATCAGATTTACTCAAGTGCAAAAGATATATTGGTTGGAAAAAACGTGTACAAATCGTAAGAGAAAACAAAATGCACATTTAATGTGACGTCACATTACAACCGGTGACGTCATTATGACATCACCTCGACTCATACCTATAGGCGATGTGCCCTCTGACGTCACATGTTTACATCTGTATTTAATGTACCCGGCAGTACTGCGCATGTCGTGTTTTACATAAAATTTGCTTAAAGAGTGACTTCGCAGGTCAGATCGCCTTTGAATTATGTGACCTCTGATGTCATCTCCTAACTAAATTTATGTAAAGCATGATGCGTGCGCATACTGACGGGCATATTTGAATACAGATGTAAACATGGTCTATTAACACATCCCGGAATACGACGCGCGTTTCTAGATCCTGAACGTCACGTCTCGTACGAATATTGTTTTTCAAGACTGCGCAATAGCTTTACAATAGATTCTAGTAGCCTCGGTTTTGCGTTTTTTGGGCCCCAAAAAACTGGTATCTTTCGTTCCCACTGCACAGTAAATGTACGTGGAAACCACGTACAGGGAACGAATCTGGCGATAATTAAGGACGCCCTCAATAAGCCCAGATAGACGGACAGCGCGCCGCGAAACAAATGAACAGTTTGGTCTTGGATCAAGATTATAGTTGCATAAAACTTGCATTGATCACTGTACAATACTTAGGTTCTAGGTCTCTTTCCCCCCTTAAATCAAAAATACTCCAAAGATATCAATTTGACTAGGACAAAACGAGGTGACCTACACCAGGGATCTTTGATCCATATAGCCGGCCCATCCCACAATATTCACTGCACGTATATATAGCAGCTAAAACAAATTTATAACAACAATGCTGTGACGTCATGTTTTAATCCGATGAATAAACATTACTTGTCAGCGGTTTTGGTAAAAAAACAAAACGCATCCAGGTGTGGCGGTCTCACTTCTCCGGGCCGTCCGGGGTGCTCACTTCTCCGAAAGGGAAATTTCGCTTCAACAACGCATGCGCAAAATTGCGCAGTGGTTTACATTTTTTCGCCGACTTTATTCTGTGTGCTGAGTTCTTTGGTGATGTACTGCAGGGGTGCACGTAAGATTGCGGCAAAATTGTACTACATCGTACAACTACTGTTGTACTCGAACCAACATATCGATTGGATTGTATATTTATTATACTTATTCATGATGACAGAAATAGGGTCAAATAAAATGTGTTTAAAAAAGTGTGCAGTTGCCTGTTGTAGCATGGAGAAAAATTATTTCTCCATGGTTGTAGTAGGCCAATCCATCAAAAAGATTTATGCCTCATTTAATGGTTGCTCAGATATAATTAAAACTTCCCCTCAGTTCAGTCAATAATTTCTATCTGATGAAAACAACTTGCTACAATCTTCAAAATAAGATATTTTCCAATCTGTGTTGATCCTGTTGCCCAATTCGGTTGTCTTTTCCCTATATAGTTATCGAAAATTGGTCCCAATTGGTGATAGCGCCCTCTGTCGGTAGCTCGGCATCAGGAGAAGTGAGCACAGCGGATAAATGAGTATGTGATTGTAACGTGCTTACTTATCCGCTCAATCCACCCGGAGAAGCTAGCACGCCGGAGAAGTGAGACCGCCACACCGGCCCAAGGCGCGCGGCCGCGCCGCCGGCGGCGCCGCCGGCGGCGCATGCGCATGGTGCGAGCGGCGCGCACTAGCGGTGTAGTATTTAGTCTGTTTGACATTTGAGCGAGTGCTGGTCTAAGGTTATCCGTTTATATCTTTGAGCTTTGGAAAATTAAAAAGAAGGTAAGCATCAAGGAGTTTTCATGATAAGGTGTATGATATTATGGAGTGAAATTTAGTGAAGATTCGCATATGATTATGACTGTGCATTGCCGTTAAGTTGGTGGATTCTCGCAGTCGGAAATTCTCAATGTTTCCTAGTTTAGCGCAAAGGGTAATATTTTAGGTTTAACGCATGTTGATATGGACGGCTTGCCACTTCATGACGTCATGGCGACCACGAAAATGGTGGATTACATGCAGTTCTTGATTGGGCTAGCTAAGTCCCAGCCCCAGCCCCGCGGCCCGGCCCATGTGGTTCAGTCAAAGACTGGACTTTTTGTGTATATTTTTGTGAGCCACACACCGGCATAGTATGTAAAAATGGTGGAGGTCCCAAAAAGATGGGACATGATGAAGTAGAAAGGGTGAAAAAAACACAATCTATAGCTAGGGTTTTGTTTTCATTCGAAAATCATTCCAGATAGTTACAGTTGTTTTCCTAGTTCCGGATCGCTTCAAATAAAAATCTCTTTATGGCTTGGTCTCCAATACTATTTTTGTATAGATGAAGTGCATTAACCCTAACCCCCTAGGCCTTACTTTGGGCTAAAGAACTGCGTACTACAGAATACTACTTAGTATTTTGTAGCATTGGGTCTCTCCATGACTGATGATTGGGTCTCTCCATGACTGATGATTGGGTGTGTACTGACAAAGTACAGATACTGCCAACTACAAAATACTAATAGTGGCAATACAGGTTAGTAATACTTACCTGGCAAAAAAATGCAGTAGTCCAGACTTGACCCACTGTGTCCCAAGTGACAATTTTTGCTGTAGAGTTTAGAACACCTTACACAGCATACATGGGCCATGCACACTCAGCAAGCAGAGAAACTCAATGCTAAAAAGTACTACAAGTGCAATAAGGGGTGATCAAGTACCAAATACTAAAAATTACTACAGGCATTGCACACAAGTCAGTGAGAGTACTGCATACTACCTTTTACTATTAGTAGTAAAAAGTAGCATTAGGTAGGGTTAGGGTTAAGAAATATGCAAGCTACTTGATAATATAATAATAAAACGGCATTTATATAGTGCAATATAAATCAAAGATTCCTCAAAGCTTTTTACAAAATGTAAAACTGTAAAATATTGTAAACTGTTAAATACCGCAGTGCCGCACATAGGTAAAATACCATTAAAATACTGTAAAAACTACATTTATATATTAAAAACCCCAATCCGTGTTATTCCTAGTAATTCCAAGGACAAAAACAAAATGTAACGCTTCACATGAAATGAAAACTACAATATGAATAAAATGCAGACTTGTGTCCAATTACAGTTTAAGTCTTAAGTAATTTCTTAAAATCAACTACCGACTTGGCACATTTAGTAATAGACAATGGAAGCTCATTCCAAAGTTTGGGAGCAGCTGCAGAGAATGCTCTATCACCATATGATGTTGATGTTATGGCCAGTTTCAGATGATGTTTGCTACTTGATCTAAGTGAGCTGATTGTAATTTTTTCTTGCACCTGTTGATTAAAGCACGATACCTTTAAAATACGTTCCCAAACATATCAACCATGAGTGATTTTATACGCTTTGTGATAAAGAGTGAAAGCATTTTATTAATATTACATGTAAAAGGAAAGCCACCAGCCCTATACAATCATTATTTCACGTATAGTGTACATTTATATCTGCACACTTTATTTGGTCAACGAGTTATTCACAGCTGTACAGAGTAAAATTGTATAAATTTACACAATGAGGTCTGGTTAAAGAATACTAGAACAGCAAAGACTAATTATATCATCGGCTGAAGATACAAGTGTTTTGAGCATACACGATCGACAATTTTGCAACCCAGTTCCTGTTTGTTTTGGTATATTTCCTGTTGATCATCTTGTGCCAGCGACGACTGGTGTCTTCATCACGCGTCTCAGTTGAGAATGGAATGGAGGTTCACAATCACATGTTCCGAAACCTAAATGGCATCCATGCTTTGCACACTGTCCTCCTTTCCATTTTTCAAGTTGATTATTGATGTTGCCGCAGTTTTTAACGGAACATATCCTCAGATTCAGCAAAAGATGGTCCTCATCACCTTATGAAGGAAAACACATAAAAGAGAACAATAGAGTTGCCTAAGGCTACTCTATTGTACTTTATTTTCGTGTTGCATTTTGTCATTGTCATTATCATTTTGACCCCTAAATTTCCTTTAAAAAATAAAACCCCTAGGCCTATTTAATTAGGCCCTACCCTACCCTACCCTACAGGTCCTTCTATAATGAAAACTCTACAAATACAATTCAAAAATACATTATCATGATGCAATAAATTGCCACTTTTTTTGTACAAAATACAGTACATGCAAGTCTTTTATAGTTTTTTCCTTTAGAAAAATGTTTCAGACAAAGATGAAGCTATGTAGGTCGTGCCTGCACCCTAGAGAAATTATGCAGGCTGCCACATTTTTAATTATGGGTGCTCTAGATCCCAAACGTAGTTCACACACACACACACTGCATAAACTGTGACTGAGCTGCGTGGTCGACCGTATAATAAGTTTACATTTTAGCTTACATTTAATAACGTGCATCTAATACATGTAGGCAATCATTTATTAGTAACGCTAAATATCATTCCAATATGTGAGGGTCAGGTTCATAAGCGTGTTGAATTGACACCGGAATTACTCAACTATAACATCTTCCAATGTGCTCTGTGGTCTCCTGTAAGTAATTACTACTGTAAGTGGTTTCTTTATAGCCTCTCTGTTTGACTTAACAGAGAGTTGCCATCAATTATTTTCCTACACTACAGTAGAGCCCTTGATCAATGATGAGTGTTTTGGTAAAGGCCCAGTGGTCACAGAATCAAGTGACTAGGGGGGGCACCTTGCTCATTACTTTTTGTTGGCATGATTGCGAGTTGGATAGGAAGAACAAGAAAAGTCTAAAAAGAAAATAGGAAAACCAGATTTTTAAACTTTAGATTTGACCCACCATAAAAAGCTGAATTCACAGTTTAAACATGTTAAAGGGACATTTTTTGCAAATATAGCCCTTTTAACTGTGCATTAAAAAAAAACAATCATCGATCTAAGGTGGCAAAAAATGTTTAGAATGTTTAATTCTAAAACAAACAATACAGAGTTTATTGATTTAACTGATTAAAATTATAAAAATGAAGACTATATGAGAGTTAACCAAGAATTGTATAAACTCGGAGTGCTTGAGGCTGAATTGTTTTGATTAGAAAGTCGGTTGCAGAATGTATTATTGTTAACAATTAATTAATTAAAAGGTCTACTTGGTTGTACATGTACGCTCTTGCCTTGTATTATTACCAAGGATTGAGACACAAAAGAGAACAAAAGATATATTATAAAAACTAAAACTCCTCGGACGACGGTTTCTTTGTCAAAATGTGTCCTCGGTTGCTCGGGTAGCGTAAGGTGAAGTGAGTTAGGTTACAGTACAGGAATGAAGAAAACAAAATGAGGTACAGTATATCGTTGGTCGTTAAGTGGTTCACGGCTGTATTGTTGATGTCCATTTGTATTGACCGACAATTGTGGTCGTTGGACAAAAGAATTGGGAGGCAAACAATGGGTCCACGATTGACACAACGTCCACGATTGACACAACGTCTACGATCTCAACTCGTGTACAAATCCTATGGCATTCATCCAGAAATGTTAAAGTACACATGTACAAACAAATGAGGTAAGACGGTCGGACAATGCCCCATCCACGATTGCCGGTCCTACCAAAAAAAGTATGTTCTCGTATACATGCAGCCCTATAGGGAAGGTAACACAATAGGACAGGAGGATAAATTTACCCCAGAGCGAAAATGCTTAGAAATCTCTTTACCCCAGAGTGAAAACGCCATAGCGTTAAATATTACAATAGGACAAAGGAAAACAAAGAGGGTAACAAAGGTCTTCTCCACAAGTCTCCATAATGTGAGGATCCATGTGCATGCATGTGTAAGATGTATCATGGAGAAATAAGACTTATTTCTCCATGGTTGTATTTTGTAAGATTGTCAGTAATATATTTTGATTGTTCTTTTCTATTTATTGTATTTAGATGAGTGGTTCGTCAGTTGATGTAAAAGTGTGGTCACGTCCACAAATGAGACAGGATGGCTACGTTGGCACAGCAATAACAAGAGGTGGGGAAATTGTTGACATCAAGGTGGTGGGAGATGGGATGGAGCAGGTGTTGTGCAAACTGGATGATGGGCAGTTTCTAAAACTCATGACTTATGATATGTACACTAACAACAAGGGGCGCCGTGTGCTAAAGTTGTGGAAGAAGAGCAGGGCAAGTGTTTTGAAAACGTTTGTAGTTTAAAAACATGGATGATTATGTAATAAAGTGTTACCTGTATTGGTATATTTGTGGTTGTAGAATACATTTTGTGAAATTTGATTTATTTTGTTTGGTATGCATTGTTCAATAGGTGTTTGTGACAAGCAAATTTGCTGTGGACAAGAATGTAGAAACAGGGTTTTTCAACGCTAAGGAGGTAACAATTGGGGAAGCTGTTATGAGTGAGGAATCGAAGCGAGTCAGTGTGCAGGGAGTTGTTGTTGATGTAAGTTTAGAGCTCATTTGTTGTAATATGCAATTGTGACGGTATTGACTGAGACCGTGTGTTAGTTGATTCAGACTCTGTAAATAGTTGTTTTTGAGGCGAATTAATTAGATGAAGTAAAAAAATGTTTGTTCTGGATGCTTGAGAAGATTTTGAGCTTGAATCAAATCTGCCAAAATTCATCATTTGGTTTGCTTTTTATACATGGGGTAGTGGAAAACCACAAGTCTTGGTTGGTGTGGATGAATTTGTTTACAGTAAATACCATGTGGCAACAACACTTCTATAGTGTAGGTCCTGGTCAAAATTTAACAATTTGCACCGACACTGCTTGAGGCATACACATCAAGTCCAGTAAATCCTTTTACTTTATCAGGCCATCTGGAGCTAGTCTGCCAAAATCTAATAATTTGTTATTTTTTGTTATTTTTTGTTATTTTTTATTTATTTTGTTTTTTGGTTTTTTGGGGGGAAGTTTGTGGTGGGTGGGTGGATTTAGGCGGATTTAGAGGGGTTAAGGTTACTGCAATAAAAATAGAAAGTGAATGTATTTTTAGGTGGGTTTATATACATGTAAAAGGGTTTACTTGCTAGACTTGCATAAATTATGGAAGGGGTAAATTATGAAATGAATAGTGGAGTATTTGTTTTTAAGATGTTGGTCACAACTTGATATTTAAATTTGTATTTGATTTGCAAGGTAAGCTGTGTTTAAACAGTTATATATTTTAATGCAATTGAGAGACAATAATGTTCAATTTTTTCGTTTAGGTGTCTCCCGTTAAGGAGGGGCCGTCGTGGAGCCGGTGTGATGTTGATCTCAAGGATCCAGAGACTGACTGCAAGATAAGATGCAAACTGTGGGGAAAGTTCTCCACCAGTCCTATCAAAAAGCGCGACAGCGTCATGCTGAAGAATGTAGAAAAACGAAAGTTTAAAGGCTATGAGTCGTTGGACACGACTGAAGAATCTGAAGTCCATGTAAGTGGAAATGGCAAATGTACAATGAATTAAAGGTAGTATACACCATTGGTCATTGCATGAATTATAATGAATTAGTAGATTTGGGGGGGGGGGGTTGTATTTTATAGTAAATATCGTTTAACTGAGCTGTCCGAAGTTTTACAATAATAGATGACGAGAAAAGCACAAAAAACAGCTGGTTTTTTTCAACCGGCATTGAGCAGTTATTCTTATGTTATATTTGTTTTTTTTCGCGAATAATTACAGAATATCTAGCGCAATCATTTTGCTGGATGCCTAGAATCTACATTTACTTTCAAATGAGTAGGATATTTCTTAATAATTCGGTAGTAAATATTGTTTATATCTGCAAATGGTGTATCCTACCTTTAAGGGTTATTGCATTTTTTGGTAGTGTATGGTATTAGCTGTTTTTGTAATTGAAACTAATTTAAAAGTAGGAAGCTTTAGCCCTATGCTGTTTCAAACAGTGACAAAGTATTTGGTAGAATTGAAATGTTTTGTAGAATGATTGAGATGAAAATAGCAAATCTGGAAACAATTTGAAGCATGCGTTGGGTGATTATTTGTAGGCAACATTTGAAAGCGGGATGGTATTTTGAGTTGGTTTTTCGTTTGGGGGGTGGGGGGTGTTAAAAATGTCATTAGAAATTATCAATGGGAATATATTTGTTTTGTCTGTGTTTGCAGATTTTGGATAAGCAGCCTTCAGAAACTAAGGATATTGTTGTGTCGGCCTTTAGTGTGGATGGGTATGTATTTGTTATGGAATGTAAGAATTAATAGTGAAGAAGAAAGTAGTGTGGTTATTTATGGTAGTGATATATAATGGTCAGGGTTGTAGTAGCTACGTTGGCCGCACCGGCCGGCAAAAGCCGGCATTTAACATCACCAACTGGCACTCGGGGTAAAAATTAAGCTTGCCGACCGGCACAAATTTTGCTGAATTACATTGCGATTTTGTACTTTTTGCTGCATCGCATCACAATTTTGTATCTGTCCATTTGTATGTTGCATGCCGCAAGCTGATGCACTGACCGCATGCATACACCACCACTGTAAGACATGTACATGTAAGAACGCTCTCAGGTTTTCCGGTTCTTAGACCAAAATATTCTGACTAATATTATTGGTTGATTAGGTCACGGAACCAGACTATCTGATGTTGCTACGTACGTCATGTCGTTTTGTTTTATTCAATCATAGCTGGGTGTGCTATCATCCAACTGGGCAGCTGGTGGTGGATAGGCTAGGCTAGTTTGTACATGCACTGATGCATGTACATGTTTGTATACATTACTCAGTTGGCCTGCGAGCTTACGTGCTCTTTGTTCTTGCAGCTGAATGAGCTGATACTATATGCTATCGCCCGAAAAAAGCTGGCACTAAACAATTTCTATGCAGGTACTTACAACGGTTTGAAAGTTTATACTTGTCTGCGTTAATATGCCTGTTAAATCTAAGTTTAAGAGTTATTGAAGTGGCAGTAAAATATAGACGTATGTATAATTGTTGTTTATTTAGGTCAGAGGTGGAGTTGGTGACCGAGGAGAACAAGGTGCTCACAATAGAGTTGAAGAAGTTGGAGGAAAGTGTAGGATCGAGTCTTGAGGACTTCCAGGAGAAGTTGCCGTTGGTGTGTAGCGTGGATTGGGAAGCTAGTTTTCCTTCAAAAGTAGTGGAGCTGCGTGTGGCTGGGTAAGTGTTGTTTTTTAATTAGAGCTGTTAATAAAAAAACACATGAAATGTAGCTGGTTTTGGTTTAGCATGAAAAGGATTGAGTTTTGGTTGATAAGTTGTTTTACTAAAGAAGACTTTTGTTGGGTAAGCCAATTTTGAGACCGAGGGACCCCCCCCCCCCCCCCCCCCCCTCCTCTAATACCCATACCTATACCTGAGACTAAAATACCTAAAGAGATAGGAAGCAACGATCGACTCCCATTGTCATGCCTTCGACCGTACCATACAGAGTCTGATGCGCCTGTGCATCTTTTGACGATAGCGGCGCTATTAGCGTCTTGACATCCAACATGGCGAACATAATCAAGAAATTTTAGCTCCGATATTTCGACGAATTTTTCATAACAAATAGTCAGCGAAGTTATAATTTTAATTGATGTAAGTTTCAATCCGATAATTCTTTACATAAATATGTGCTTTGGGTTATATTAAGTTGCGTATAAAAGAGAAAATAAACCGATACCGCAACGATGTTTCGTCGTTTTACTTCCGTGTGTCTTTGCATACAAGGTATAGCTGTATTCGGCAATTTTGCCCTTAAAAATGACCCATTTGTGCTTCAATTCACGCAATACTGGCGATATATAATTCGTTTGTAGAAGCTGTTTCATAAAATTTGAACTTTGGACCGTGTCATGTACGTTTTTAAAACATTATCAGATTTTTAGGGAATCATCACAAAAAGTCTAGAAATCAGGAAAAAATAAGATTCTGTTCATTTATGATCTATATTTCACATTTTAAGTAAAAACTGTGACTAGTTTGCATCAATTAAAGTTGCAATGATCCTTATAATATCAAAAACTAACATGGTAGATACATTTTAAATATGTTCCTGTGTGCACTCAATGCATTGAAAATAGAATATTATATTCCATATTCCTATAATTTAGGTCAACAAATTGTTTATTTTGGGGCAAAAATGGTTTCCAACATGTTTCCAATGTGTATAAAAAAGGGTCGTGATGTTAACAAAATACCTGGTTATCATACTATTGCCTAGGTCGTATTGTGACCTTATTTAAAATAGATTGAATGCATTTTATTGATGTCAGACTCCCCTGTGCACTGAATGCAATTTATAATGAGCCATGTTTTTGATTATTATACAATTTTGGTGCTCAAAAAAGCGTTTTTGTGATTTTTTTTTTACAAAAATGGACTGCCGAAGTAGTGAAAAGGCATAATACAAGATTTGCCAGACACAAAAGCATGTACTAATATTAAAGTTGCCAAAGGGTCATGTATAAACTAAACACATCTATCAATCTTAATTTTGGGCTAAAATGTATATTTTTAATGATTTTCACAAACACAAAATGGTCGCTGTGTAGCCGGCTGCTGACCTAGGGCATACATGCCCATTGTCCACCTTTGATCACAAGATGACTTGCAAATGAAATTTGATTGCAATAAACAGCAATTTTCGTTGACTTATTTTACTAAATTTGTTGTACTCAATTTTCTTCATGTTGTGTTCAGTTTTATTCATTAGTTAGCAACTGTTAATTTTATTTTGATATTTTGCTCGTTAATCGCAAGTCCACATTACAAAATTTGGCACCTTTTCGTAAAAAAACGCGTGATGATTCGGCTGTCTCTCAAGCCATATATCTGGGGGAGTACAAAACCAACACAATAACTAACCTTTGTCTGGCCTATCATGTTTTTTTGAAACATGACCCCGAAACCCCGATGTTGATGTATATTGTTTGTTACACAATGGACATTGGTAGTTTTGGGGTGATTTTTCTTTCGGTTTTGGGTCATGATTTGTTTTGCCGTCATTTTCTGGTTCAACTTAAACTTCAAGAATCTCATCGTTTTCGCTGCTTAGCCACTCGTTTTCGGATCCCAGAATCTCCGCTTGTTCAGTGTCAGTCGAGTTGCCTTCTCCTAGAACATTATTTAAATCGATTTCTTCCCAATTTCTTCCCTTCGTCTTATATCTTGCTTCGAATGAATTTTTGGTGATGAGTAGCTCTATAAAATTGTCATAAAATATGTAACCACAAAGAATTGCTTAACCCAAAGATTCTTGGTCAGTAAACGAGCCAAAACTTTATGTGCTTTTCATGCTAAGCAAAAACCAGCTGAATAAAACTAAGTCAGAAACAATATACATCACGTGATGAACATTTGGTTTGTAACAGTTGTTTTTGCTATGGAATAATTTCATACTTAGGACATTTTTGTGCTTATCAGTTCAATGAAATTGGTTTTCGTTTGAAGACCTTCTTAAAAAAATTGTTAGGTTTCAGTTTTAGACTTGTGTTAAAGGTATAGTATACACCATTTGCAGATATCGAAAATATTTACTACCGAATTATTAAGAAATATCTTACTCATTTGAAAGTAAATAATGATTCTAGGCATTCAGCAAAATGATTGCGCTAGATATCCTGTAATTATTCAGAAAAGTAGAATTATATAAAGAAAAATTCGTGATCGCCGGCCGGCGAACAAAACAAAGATAACATAAGAATAACTGCTCGACGCCGGTTGAAAACAAACGCTGTTTTTCGTGTTTTTCTCGGCATCCATGATTGTAAAACTTCGGACAGGTCAATTAAACGATATTTACTATAAAATACAACCCCCCAAATCTACCTATTCATGATAATTCGAGCAATTACCAATGGTGTATCCTACCTTTAACCAGTTCGCGCTGGGATTATTTTTACATCGCTGAGCCCACGGGCGGGATTATTTTTAACGAAACTCAATCCGAAGCGTGTTCAGGCTGATAGTGCCGGGAAGCACACCCACGCATTTCCGGCCTTGCCCGCGCTGCTGACATACATTTCCTAACTTGAACGTGGCGTGTTTATGCGTCATCCGTTTTGAATCTGGGGAAATTTTTGCATTTATATACGTCATCCGGCGCGAACTGGTTAAAAAAAGTCTTGTCTCAGTCTCGATGTAGATGTAGTGAGAACAAGTGAGAAAATCTGTTTTACTACACACATCTATTGTTTATGTGAAACATAAATGAAGATGTAATTGGTGGCTCATACTGGGACAGAAACAAAGATCACGTGATGATGGCTAATCAAACAGTCTCGTCTAACATTTGTGTAAGCTAAACGGAAGAATGCAATGACAGATATGTACTACTAGGGTGTTTTTGTTATGCTAATTTGGCCTTTTTTGACAGTTGTATTTGTTAGGGGAGTTTTTTGAAATTGTGAGATTGAAGAAGTATTTTGAATAAGATGTACATGTAATGTGATACTGATAGTTTACACTAGTTCATTTAAAAAAAAATAGTTTGAAGACAGAAATGGAATACATTTGAAAATGCTATGTTGGTGGTTGGGTGGATAAATGTGTGGGTGGTTGGACATTTTATCCAGTTTCGGCTGCTATCGAGGTGCATAAATATTTTTATGCCATGCCAGTACAGCTTTGCAAGTTGAAATAGAAGTTTTGCTGGCATAATATGTACATGTAGCGTTTAACACACTAGCGTTTAACACACTAGCGTTTAACACATTAGCGTTTAATATTTTTAATTTCGACATGTCTATAGTTGTGCAGTTTGCGTGGGTCAATTGAAAATGCTGTAGTCCATGTTAAAGGGTAACTGAAATTCGAAACTTTAATATGGCGATATATACGCTTTAATAACGCTGAATACTTAACAACTGCAAAAACTTCATATTTGTTTAGGTTTGCTCATTAATCGTGACCCTAAAATGAAAAGCAATAATAATAATAATGCCAGTTCTTATATAGCGCTTTTAGACTCCCACTATGTGGGTGTATCAAAGCGCTTTATTATTACCCCGGTCATTGGGCCCATGAAACATTCCAAATACCATCTCAGCTCCCTGGGGAGTATACAGCTCGATGCTGCCATTTCGGCGCAAAGCAGCTAAATCAACCACAATAACCATCTCTTTCCACAATAACCATCATAACCATCTCTGCCGTGCTCCGCCCACAAAAGATGACGTCACGGTAAGAATATAGCGTGGATATACCAGGCTAAGCCTAGCCTTGAATACAAGGCTGCACTGTATCCGCAACGTGGGGTCATCGTTTGCCATAACACCAAACGTGTACATAGCCCGCAATGCATTATTTCTGTGCACGGCTATGTACATGTATGTATACGGCTATGTACACGTTTAGTGTTGTGGCAAACGATGATCCCACGTTGCGGATACAGCATATCCTTGTATTCAAGGCTAGGCTTAGCCTGGTACAGCCACGCTCTATTCTTACTGTGACGTCATCTTTTATGGGCGGGGCACGGCGCATATTGCTTTTTATTTTAGGGTCACGATTAATGAACGAACATAAACAAATATGAAGTTTTTGCAGTTGTTAAGTAGTCAGCATTATTAAAACGTATATTTCGCCATATTAAAGTTTTGGATTTCAAGTACCCTTTAATGCAATACTTGCTGTGAGCTGTACCACTTGGTACATGTACTTGATTTTTTTTTTTTTTTTTTAATAGATATTTTAAGGATTTGTTGGTCTTTTTTTTTTTAACATTAATCCAAAACATTTGTGTGTTCTGTATATGTTAATAATTTGTAAACAAATTTGTTATTGTTAATACAGGTGTGATGAGGCAAGTGGGAACTTCGAATGAAGACGGTCGTTCAAGAGCTTATAATAAACCATGTGTTCGGTTGGTTTTTTGTTACTGTTAAAAACATAAGCAATTTTGTTTGCATCTGAAAATTGTGTTCACTAGCTAATAATGTGCAGTGGAGTAATTTGTTGATTTGTTTGAATCGTTGCATGTGCTGTTGCTTAACGTGTTAAAAGTATATGAACGTGTTGGAGCTATGTATTGTAATTGCAATACATGTACATAGCTCCAACATGTCCAATAATTGTAACACGAGAGGTAGTAATTAATATGTTCTTTGTTAGCAAAATACAGGGTCGCTCCCCCCCAAAAAGGAACAAGCGTACAGTACTGTACTTTAATAGACAAAAACTCTTCCACTGTACCCTGAGGCACAGTAAAAGTACCTATTTCAATGGGTGGGAAATTTTTGTTGAAGAAAAATGATACTAAATTAAAGATATCTCAATTTGGTTTAGTAGTTTTAGCTGTAGGCTGTATTTTGTGAGGCTAATAAGTCGGGAACCTTTTGCATCGTGCATGTTTTAGTTATTTGTTGATGGGGAAGGACTTCTGGCTTTGCTTTATAGGGTCTGCATGAAGCTATTAACTACTAGTCCAAATCAAGATACATGTATACTGGTATAATTTGCATAAGATTCTCTATTTATGGTACATGTATATTTTTGGCCTCAAGGTAGTGGAAATTTGTTTTTGTAGGATACTGTATGGCTGTTTTTTTATATAAGTTATCGAGTTGATAAGCATTGTTTTTGAGGAGAGTTTAAATTGTATGCTATGTACCCTAAAAAAGAGTTATAAGATAATTTGTTTATTAGATTTTAGGTATTAAATGTAGGATACACTTTAATTATGAGTAGGTGGATTTGGGGGGTTTATAGTAAATATCGTTTAATTGTGTTCGAAGTTTTAAAATCATGATGCTATCAAGAAAAGCCAGAAAAATAGCGTTCGTTTTCAACCGTTGGGCAGTCATTTTTGTTTTGTATTTATATTATTTTCGCAATCGCCGTCCCGCATTTTTTATAAAATTCAAATTTTTGGAGCAATGACAGGATATCTAGCGCAATCATTTTGCTGGAAGCCTAGAATCATTATTTACTTTCAAATGATATTTCCTAATAATTTGGGAGTAAATTGCTTAAATGTGTGCAAATAGTGTATCCTATCTAAGTTAAATGAGGTTTTAGCTGAATCAGGTTTTGAATTAATGTTTATATGGAGGTCATCACTGTAAAATAAATCAGGGATTTTGTAAAATCATGTACATTTACTGTTTGTTTTGGCAGATGTGCAGATATAAAGCTTTGAACAGGCATTCCTTCCTCCATGATTTGACCAAGCTGTTGTTAGTTAAGCATTCGTTGTGCCACGACTCTGTATGTGCTCTGTATGACTATATAATTCAAATAAGTTAAGAGGGCCTAATATTTCGATCTTAACAAGATCTTCTTCAGAGACTCTGAAGAAGATCTTGTTAAGATCGAAATATTAGGCCCTCTTAACATATTTGATTTGTATATTTCAGGTCATTCCAGCCAGTAAGCAGTTTGCAGCAGTATTAATCATATATAATTACTTGTTTGACAAGAAGGGGCGAAATGATGCATTACCGAATGCAATTGGTATGTGAAAATCCATTATTCCTCCATGGGAGAGTAAGGCCACAGACCTTTGAGAAATCAGCACAGACTGTCTAGTTTATTCCTCCATGGTTTAATTTAGATGTGCTCTTGTTGCACGGAACTGTGAGAAATTTGCAAACACTAGTACTAGTGGAGCTCGTTGTGATAATAAAAATGTCATGAAGTTTAAAAGCATTTTGGTCCAAGTTATGTTCTTTTGTAGTATACATCTAGCAACAATAATGCTGTCAAGTAGTATACACTGATGATCCAATCATGTTTTCCTTCCTCCATGATCCAATAATAGTCTACATGCCGAAAGAAATCGAAGCCGAACTTAGTTATTATCAGACTAATTAAACGACCAAGAACCATTTAGATTGTTGGCCAATTCTAAAATGCATTTGACAGTTATCAACAAGGACACATTCGATCCCTCATTTAGTGGTGTTTTCTAAATTCATATTTTCTGTCTAAATTGAATTTAGTTTTAAAAAAAACCCGTGCGAACGGCTGCTGGATGCTTAAAATTTAGATCACCTTTTTCAACAATTTCTTAAATTTTCACCATTACATAGTTTAAAGGTAGTCCCATTGGTAATTTTTTGAATTATCAGGAATGGGTGGATTTGGGGGGTTTAAGCGATATATCGTACTTGGGAACTTGTGGGAAATGAAACAAACGCCCTAATAAAAAAAGCCGACTGAATAAAAAACTACATTCGTTTTGCCCAGGGTTAAAGTTGATACATTCTGATAAACCATTATAAGCCGCTCGTTTTTGGCCCCACAGTCGATCGGCAACCGATCGAATGCTCTTGGAATGAAAATGTTTCAGCGGTGAAATAAAGTGCGCCCTCTGTTGGTAAACGACTAGCTAGAAACCTGCGTGGCCGTTTTCCAAACCCAAGTTTAGGCTCTGTGGCTCAATCGCTATTTTAAAACTGCACAAACGAAGTTTAAAACACAAAGCGGAGGTTTGGAAAATGACCTCGACGAGAAACGTGTGGGTGAGGTGTCGCGGCTATAGTCTAGACTATCCGAGTGCACCACACGAAGCCTGACGGTGGTAAGACTAGTATAGTAAGACAAAGAATTTGTTTAGGAAACATGCAACTTTATCTTACACTTTGTATGGTAATAGGTAGAATTTTGTGTTTTTTGTAATAATAGTCGAAAGCAGTATGTGCATGGTTTTATGTGGATAAAGTATTGGGTGTGAAATGGTTGAGAAACGTATTTTTCCGAATTAGAGGGAGAACCGAGTGTAGCGTGTACGTGTACTACAAGTATGTATACATGTACGTAGCTAGTACAGATGTGTACGAGTTGTTCGCGTACTACGAGTTGACCTGGGCCCAATTTCTTGGCTCTGCTTACCGTTAGCGAAAAATCCCGGCTTACTTTATAGCAGAAAATTCTGTGCTTACAGTAAACATATTTCACGCGTTAGCGAGGAATTTTGTTCCCCGAGCATGCGTACATCTAGACCAAGTTACTGGCCTCTACAGTTATCGCTTTTTTAACATTTGGACATCACCTGGCGCTACTAGAGGAGTAGAGGCCGAGCCAGACTAATGACTAATTTTTGAAAACTCTTAAATGTGGTTCAAAATATCGCCGAAATCCACCAAAACTCACTCGAAAACTGTCGTCGAATTTCCTTGATTTGCAGGTCAAGATTTGATCCTGAGTACCTTAGAAGTTTGTTAACTCAGCTTGCACACATATGGAACGCTATTTAGACGATTTAGAGGTATTTTGCTAAGTATTTTGGTGGATTTCGGCGATATTTTGAACCACATTTAAGAGTTTTCAAAAATTAGTTATTAGTCTGGCTCGGCCTCTAGTAGCGCCAGATGATGTCCAAATGTTAATAAAGCGATAACTAGATTTTTGCTAGCGCGTTTAGCGGAAAATGGTGACTGTAAGCGCGGAATTCTGTGGTTAGCAGAGCCAAGAAATTGGGCCCTGTTCGCGGTTCCTGGAACTATATATTTGGGAGGCCAAGCATTGCAAGGACCATAATTATATGGACCATAATTATATGTAGGTATATCGCGACGCTAATCAGAAGTTCGAACCACAATGCATCATGGGTAGAAAATAGGGCATAACAATTATTAGCGTTTCAGCCGACCGACCACCAATGTTTGCCCCATGATTTTAGTATCAAAATGCTTTGGGCAGCAGCGCCCTCTTGTGATATTTCGCTATTTGCGATATGGTCTTTGTTACCATGGAGAAATTTCTCCATGTTGTTACGTACATAGCGCGGAAACGGACTCGTTCTTTAGTTTTAATCTGAATACATCGACTTTATTTTTCGTAGATTAAAACTAAAAGAACTATGTGCTACTGGATGAAATAAAAATAAATTTATATTAATTTTATGTACATTTGGTAATTATTTAAATTAGATTTTTGAAGAAAATGCCATTTTATATTTTAAATGACGCACAGGCACGACAGGTGTATTTGTTTTTACATACGGTAAATTCCAAATGCACCATTGTGCCACTTTGTTTAGCAATAGTCAGAATACTTTTCGATCAGGGACGTAGTCAGTGCACATTTATTTTATTCTGCCATACTAGTTTTGTGTATGGTTGCACCCCCCAAAAAAATAAAAATTCCTTGAGCTATGCCTGGCATGACTTACTCAGACTTGTTAAACCTCAGAAAAAGACATTATTATTGTTTTAAATATAAATTTTTCAGACATTTCATCAATTTTCAGACATTTTTCCAAATTAACAATCTCACCCTTGCTTTTCTATTCGCAATAAACTTGATAATGCTTGGTCTAATTATTTGAAGTCTTGATTCACATGGCAGTATATCATTATATGACGAAATTGTCTACGAGCTGTGATTTTGTTTTCATGAAGATCGTTATCTTTTTCTTTAAAACTCACCGTTTGCTTTTCATGTACATGTCTATGTAAAGGGTCTCCTCGACCAATTGAGAAGTGATTCCATCAATCTAATGTTTTGTCAAAATATCTCAATTTTAACCGATTTTTTGTCTGACAAGTGGAATACTCCTGCTGGCCAAGAATATAGATCCTCTAAGGTTTGGGGAACTGCATATTTTTGGAAGTAGATATGCCTAAGCCTACTTCAAATTTCTTGAATACTTGAATATTCTTTTTATATTTGAGTTACCGGTAGCATTCCAATTTTTCAAACAATAATCTCCCACAAAGTTAACCGTACTGATCTAGACATCTTGAGCAGTTTTCTGTACCATATTATTGACCAACTGACTGACATTTTTTGTCAGGAGGGGAGGGGGGGGGGGGGGGGGAAACAGTTATCAGCAAATTATCAAATCCTGATGTTGTGTGTGAGAATAAAAGGGATACAAGGGTGCACATCTGAGGGATTGTTTTTGTCTGTATCAACAGAAGATGAGGTACTACCAGCTGAACCAAAGAGTGAGAAGAGATGCGATGCGGCGGTTGGTGATGTACCGTTCGTCCAAACGATGTACGTTTCCGTTGTCTGTCATTGTAATGTGTTCTGACTCATCATCCATTTCATCTCCCCATTCACACTTCTCTATATGTAACCATTCCATACCCGGTTCATCTGCCATTTCATTTCTTCCTGGTGCTCCCTTACCCGGAGAGCCTTCACCACCTGGTGAAAAGTTCAATGCCTTGAGTTTTGCGCCTCCTCAAGGAAGTCTGTGTATCCCATGCTGGGGTATCTCACCGAAGTCTGACTCGAAAGAGTGTACTCTTAGAGTACCCTGGTCACAACAACGGCTGTGTGACCTTGCAGGACAGACGCTATTCTCAGATGGGCTAGTTGACGTTACTTCGGTAACGGGGCATACAGCCTGCCCTTCAACTAGTTCACTGGAAACAAATAACAAAAAGGTAGCACAATTGATTGAGACAAAAAAACAAACAAATAACAAACCAAATGAGCAAACAAATAAACGACAGAATGGGGCAGTGGTAATAAATCGGTGTATGGAATGTATAGAAAGACATGAGAGAGAAGAAATGTGTGCCCAAGGTAATGTTAAAAGGAAAGACCAATTGCAAAAGTTGGTATTTGTTGTATTACAATCTACAGGCAATGCCGGTGCTGAAGCAGAGATCCCCAATATTGTTGGAGTGAGTGGGAAGCAAAGAAAGGACAAAGATGAGGCTGAAGAGGTGCAACAAGGACAACAAAGGAAGTCCAAAAAGGTAAAGAAAATGAGAAATGTCAGTCACAAACTAACAGAAATGAGAAGGAACAGGGTGTTGAAGATGACCAGTAAAAGACTTCATGACCAGAAAGCAATGAGAAAGTTGTATTATTTGTTGAAGGTCAAGCACTGTGTGATTAGAAAATGTGCAGAAGATGAGTATGAGAAAGGAGGAAAAGGAAAGCAGAAGAAAATCAGTCACAAGAAGCGAAGACGAGAAGTATGCAGGGAATCCTATAATAGAAGAAAGAATGGGAAAGTAGTTGAATTGTGGTTGACCAAAGAGGAAAGAAGACTAAACGAGAAAGTCAGAAAGAATATCTATGGCCATACTAAAAGAAGTCTGAGCAGTGTGTTGAGTAAGATGGATGGCAGTTGTAGTCGAAAGAAAGAGACGGACAGACATCAAAAGAATACATGTAATGTTCATGTTGACAATTTCAAAAGACAGCATGAGGATGCAGTCAGAAAAACCCATGGAATTGATCAAAGTAAAGGGAAAAAGGATCAGGTTGTGTCAGAAAAAAAAAGTAGCAGAAGTCGTACGATGAGTACAAACCGGCAACATATTGCTAATGATGTTCATACTAAACAATGTTGGTTGTGCGATGAACTTGTGTCATCAGAAAGGAGTGTGGAATGTGATTCATGTAATACATGGTATCATCTGAATTGTACAAATTTCTTGACAATAGAGCATATTTTGTTAAGCAAATCAGTAACATGGTTGTGTTGTAAATGTGGCAGGACTACTTATTGCAAGTCTCTTTTGTATGATCTTGGCATTCCTGTAGATAACAGTGTGTATGAGGTGATTGCCGAGGAGACATGCAGTGATGACAATGATGTGGTGATGCAGACATGTGTAGATGGAACATGCAGAGACTATAGCAGTCAAGCACATGTAACACACAAAGTAGGTGAACTGGGTATAAGTGAAAGTTGTATTAGGAATGAAAAAAAAGGAGTTTGTTGTATGTTGACAAGTGAAGGCAAAATAGAGATGTTGCATACGCAGACAGGAGGTTATTCCTTAAGGAATGAAAAGAGCAAAAGTACTGATGAAAAGAATGAAAAGAAAAATGACTCGGCAAAGACGCCCTAAAAATGCACGTGAAAAGAGCAAATTACCAATCCCTGATTTGGTATCAGGCAGATCAGGCAGCCCCGAGTATTCCTCAACCAGATGGACATGGATGGGACATAGCAGATGGAAAGCTGGAGTTCAAGTGGACTGAAGGTGATCTCATGCCACAAGAGCTTGCTGAAGTGCTGGTGGAGGAACCAGAGCAGAATCCACATGAAGATGAAGAAGAACATGAACTTATGAACTTGACAGACGTAATATTTGAGCCAGATGAAGATGAGACAGAATGCTAAACTAAATAGGTATCAGGTATTAATAATGCTTGATTTTCACATTCCTTCAAAAACTTAAAGCTTAATAACCGTCGACTTTCAGCCCCTTCTATGCTTGAACAATAGAATACGTGAGAACAAAAAGAAATGACATAACATGTTTAATTGTATCCGTCATTCATTGACATGGCGTTTCCGTGTGTCACATAGTAACCTCAAAATATAGCGAAGAGGCCATTTTTTTAAATTATTATTATTTGTTTTTACAATTGTATACACAATTTCAGCCAACTAGCCAAATTTTATTTCAATAATATGGGTTAATAAATGTTTTGGATAACTAAAAACTAATATGGGTTGAACAATTTTTTTGATGACTAAATGGCTGAAATAATTAATTAGGCCGAATTGTACTTTTTAAATAACAGTTTCTGTTTTAATAAAGACTTTTTGAGCAAGGGCCTTTGCTGTCTGCCACTACACACTGATTGTTAAGTGAAACTTTTAATGTAACGGTTTATATTACACCTTGCCGGTTTTCAAGTAATTAAAAAAATGATTTTGAACTGATATTTTTCTGTACTGTTGGGTATTTATTTTGTATTTATTTATTTTTCTTTGGGGGGGGGGGGGGGGAACTGGAACTGGTTGGGGGGGGGGGGGGGGGGGGGGGGGGTAGGGGGGGGGGGGATCAGACCAGACTATTTGCCAGGTACTAAAACCACAATGGGGTGACACTTGGAACCAAAATACATACATGTTATGTAAGTCTGTGCTTGCATAGCAGCACAAATAGGTTTTTAGTGATTTTAAGGGGAAAAATTTGACCCCCCCCCCAAGTCCTTATTCCACCAGTATTTATTTGGCAAACAAGCAGATATTGCAATGGTACACTATCGGCTACCCAACAAAAGGGGTCTCCGAAAATCCCCCGGGGGGGGGGGGGGGAGGGTTTCGGTCGGTAGCCCATGGACTAACCGGTTATAAAGTGATTTCAGCAAACTTCGCCACACACATTAACAGATTATTCATTTCAAACATTTTTCAACCTGCCTGTTGTGGCCAAATTTAGGTTTCGTCTTTTGCCAAGTGAGGGCGCTGTTCAAGATTACCGGTAGTACACATTTTAGAGCGTCATGGCTGCAAAACGTTTTAGCTGGTGATTTCTTTGCCCCTTTATACAGCAATCCCGCCAAGGTTTATTAAACGGTTGGTAAATTAGTTTGTTCTTAACCATATTATAGAGATTATGTAGTGATTAGTGCATGATTATTGTTGATAGTAAGCCTAAAGGATTGTCTGGTAACGTTATAATTGTCGGAGAGAAATGGGTTGCATAAAGTTGTATGTACACATGTATGTGAAATTGTGCATGTCAAAACATCTAGAGAGCCACATGCATACAGTTTTGGAGATAAACAGGTTATTGAGCCATTCACCAATATTCTATTAATTAGTGCGAGTGTTGTAATAATACTGGGTTGGGTCAGTTTTGTAAACTCATGCTTATATATTTACTGCATTCTAATGAGCGAATATTTACTGAATGAGAAGTTACACGAACACTGGATAATTGCTAAAAACATATTTTATTTTCCATTTGTTATAGTCAATCTATGCTTATGCCTGTGCCTGCAAATGATCAACTATACAAGTAAACAAGAGAGCGAGAATAAACAGTTTCTGGATCTGAATAAAGCATGGAATTGGCGTGGTAAATGTTTGGCAGATTCATCATTGACGTTTACACACCAGGATGGATAAAGGGGTGGAAGACACTACCGTAGAGGGCGCTACAGGCCATGAACATTATGAAGGTGACACACAGAGTAAAGACACTTCATCGAGGGCAAGAATGCAAACAGAAAAGGGGCTTGCCTACCACAAGGACACTAAAGCGAAGTGTGTGTCACAGCTGTTCAGGCAGATAAAGTCACAAACAGAAAGGCTTGAACTTCTCATGAATGAAAAGCATGATCAAGGTGAAGTTCGCACTAAATACAAAGAATGGATGTCAACTTACGAGGACTTGCTCAAAGAGAACAGCGAGTACTGTAGTTTGCTGTCCACAGAGGAACTACAGGAATATCTGGACAATAGTTGGGACAGTAGAGATACCTACCTGAAGAACTTCAAGGTGTATTACTCCAACTGGGAAGCTGTCCAGTCACAGAAGGAGCAAGAATTCCGATATCAAGGCCAACGCCATGGCACCAAGACCATGGAAAACCTGACAAGCGTCTCACGCATGAGCGGGAGGGCCTCAAGAGCTTCCGTTGCCAGTGCAGTATCATCGGCACGTCTGAGGGCAGAACAGGAGAAAGCAGCTTTGGAGGCAAGAATCAAGGCACTCAAGAGGAGACAAGAGATAGACATGGCAAGGTTTAAATTAAGGCTAGAAGAAGAGGAGCTGGATTTGACTACTGAACTGGACATTGTGCAAGCAAAGGAAAGAGTTTTAGATAATTTTGAATTGCAACCCAATGCAGGTTCAATTAGGGATCCAAATTCAGTTCAGCAGTTACATGATAATGCCGTAGCACACCCAAATAACGAGTCAGATTGTGTAGAGAAGAAAATTATTGATCAATCCACACTTCATGTAAATGTTCCTTGTTTTGTGCCAGAGAGTAATAACCATAGTAGTTGTGCACAAGTACATGTTCAAGTTAAACATAGTGGTAATAGCTTATCATCCCATGGTAGTGTACCAGTGCCATTGTGTGTCAATAACAACAATTCTGTTTCAGGAGAAGATGACAAGCACTGCACCAACAACCGAAGTGAAACTGCCATGTCATCCAGTGACAACATTCTTCTCTCTGTTGTCAGACAACTAAAAAGGCCTACCCCAGAGATCAAGCGGTTTAGCGGGGAACCAGCTGAATACCGAAAA
Organism: Crossaster papposus; assembly: GCA_037893245.1. NCBI lineage: Eukaryota > Metazoa > Echinodermata > Asteroidea > Velatida > Solasteridae > Crossaster > Crossaster papposus. Next base: position 1,011,113 of record JBAIAA010000381.1, on the reverse strand, counting down.
TTCATCCGGCAGTTCAATACTAAAGTGGCAGTACACACTGAGAATGATGATGAGCGACTGAGCTATTTGGAGCAGTTCACTACTGGTGAGGCATATAGAGTTGTCTCAGGTTTCAGCCACCTTCCTGCCGAGAAAGGATACCCAGCAGCTCTAAAAGAATTGGAGTCCAGATATGGAGACGTGCATCTCATGGCCCACTCCTTCATCAAGAAAGCGCTTGACTGGCCGTGTGTTCGTCCTGATAACCCAAAGGCGCTCGATGACTTCTCAATTCTTCTGGTTGAATGCGAAAATGCTGTAAAATGCATCCAAGCAGTGAAGGTCCTCGAGTACCCTGACAACATGAGGAAGTTGGTGGGGAAACTACCATTTTATCTCCATGACAGATGGAGAAGCATCGTCCGACAAACTTTAGACAAAGGCGAGACTGTCCAATTCAGCCAACTGGTTCGATTTGTAAGGATGGAGGCAAAGAAGGTGATGGATCCAATGTTCGGCAAAGATGCAATGATCCAAGATGTGAAAGGCAAGGGTTCAAAGGTCATCACCCAACATGCAAATCGTTCAAAGGGCAGCTTCGCAACAGAGGTCTCAGGTGTCCAACCCGAGCAGACATGGCATAACAGAGAAAAGTACAACAGGTCGACAGCTTGGAAGTCTGGCAATCAAGAAGTGAAGAGAGCATGCATATATTGCAATGACACGGGCCATCTCACAGAAAAGTGCAAGCGTCTGTCTGGTTTGCCTCTGTCGGAAAGGACAGAGTTCGCAAAATCCAAAGGTCTATGTTTCGGATGTCTCAAGCGTGGGCATCAAAGTAGGGAGTGTCGTCGTAGATCCGTGTGTAACATCTGCAGGCTTCGACATCCAACCTGCCTTCATGATGAAAACAGAGCCATTCCCAAGCCCGAGTCATGGCCTAGTCCAGATGGAAGCAAGGGTGAATGTGCAAATTTTGTGAAGCATGCAGGTGGTAATACGAGGGCTGGCCAAAGGGGTCAGTGCACCATGGCAGTTGTACCAGTTCAAGTCAGATTGAGAGATGGCATCAAAGCTGTTAAGACATATGCATTCATGGATCCTGGAAGCACTGTTACCTTCTGCAGTGAGAGTTTAGCACAACAGTTGGGTGCAAGTGGTCCATGTAAATCCATCACTTTGGATACCATGGGGAACCCCTACTCCATGAAGACGTATCTCATCGATGGGCTTAAAGTCAGTGACTTGGACTTGAAGAATGAGGTTGACCTTCCGACTACATACACCAAAGGCACAATTCCGGTATCCCAGCACCATATCCCAAAGACAGAGGACATTTCCAAGTGGGACCATCTCAGAAGCATCAACTTGCCAGAAATAGATGCAGACATCGGACTCCTGCTTGGCAACAATGTAGCAGACGCCTACACACCGTTTGATCTGAAGACTGGTCCAGCAGGTAGCCCTCATGCTGCAAGAACCATGCTTGGTTGGGTGGTTTGGAATTTAGTAAGAGATGCAGATCAAGTACAGAGTGACGTAAGCTGTAGCTTCTCTGTAAACAAGGCTGAGGTCACAGCAATAGTAGAAGTTGATCAGCTGAGGCATCTGGATAAACTAGTCAGAGAGACCATCAACATGGACTTCCCTGAGAGGCTTATTGATGACAAGAAAGAGAATTCGCAAGAAGACATAAGATTCCTGGCATCGGTGAGCAAGTCAATCACTCACAGAGATGGTCACTACTGCATTGGTCTTCCTTTCAGAGCGGCTGATGTGAAACTACCCGAAAACAAGTCTATGGCATTGAAGCGCCTTGAGAGCCTCAAGAGGAAACTACAGAGGGACAGTGAATTCAGCGGTGACTACAAAGAGTTTATGTCAAAGATTATGAGTGCAGGCTATGCTGAACAAGTCCCACAGGAAGACCTACATCGGGCTGACGGCAGGGTGTGGTATATTCCACATCATGCTGTCTATCATCCCCGTAAGCCAAAGAAGATTAGAGTGGTCTTCGATTGTGCTGCTGTATACTTGGGTACATCTCTGAACAGCGTTCTACTTCAGGGACCAGATCTCACCAACAGTCTGCTAGGCGTACTCTTGAGATTCCGCCAAGAAGAGATAGCCGTAATGGGAGACATAGAGGCAATGTTTTTCCAGGTTCGAGTACCCAGAGAAGATCGCGACTGCCTCCGATTCTTCTGGTGGCCGAATGCAAATCTTGAGGAACATCCAGTCGTCTATCGCTTGAGAGTCCACCCTTTTGGAGCTGTGTCATCGCCGAGTTGCTCAAGCTTTGCCCTCAACCAGACTGTGGAGGACAATGGTGATCGGTACGAAGAGGCTTCATGTGAAGTAATGAAGAAAAGTTTCTATGTTGATGACTACCTTGTCTCTGTTGGTACAGAACAAGAAGCTACTCACCTGATTCAGAGTACCACAGCTCTGTGCAAAGATGGCGGCTTTCATCTGACAAAGTGGATGTCGAATAGCTATCAGGTTCTGCAGACGGTGCCACCAGAAGAGCGAGCGAAAGACGTAAGAGAGTTGTCAGTAGAAAATCAAAGCCTTCCCAATGAGCGAGCTCTGGGGGTGTATTGGTTTGTTGAGTCAGACACCTTGGGGTTCAAGGTTAAGTTGCCAGAACAGCCTGCTACCCGACGAGGAATACTGTCTATCACAAGTTCAGTTTATGATCCGTTGGGCATAGCAGCTCCGTTTGTGTTGAAAGCCAAGATTCTCCTACAGAGTCTTTGTCGGCGAAACATAGGATGGGATGAAAAGATCCAAGGAGAATCTCTTAGAATCTGGCATCAGTGGTTCAATGAGGTAAAGGACCTGGATCAGCTGAGGATCAGGAGATCCTACAAACCTTCGGGTTTTGGCCAGGTTGTCAGCTGTCAGCTTCACATCTTCGCAGATGCCAGCGACTTGGGCTACGGTGTGGCAGCCTATCTGCGGCTTTCTGATGAATCTGGGCACATCAGCTGTTCACTGGTGACTGGCAAGGCAAGGGTGGCCCCTTTGAAGAAGATCACAATCCCGCGTATGGAGTTGACAGCGGCGACAATTGCAGTTAAGCTTGGCAAAGTTCTTGCCCAAGAGCTCGACTGCGATATACACAGCACCTACTACTGGACAGACAGCCAGACGGTACTGCGGTACCTGGCAAATGAGAATTGCCGATTCCAGACCTTCGTTGCGAACCGCATTGCAGTCATAAGAGATGCCACTCGCTTGCATCAGTGGAAGTACGTGGACACCAAGTCCAATCCTGCTGATTGTGCAACACGTGGTCAGTCAGTGAATATATTTCTTCAATGCTCCATGTGGTTTGAGGGTCCAGCATTCCTGTCTCAGCCAGAAACAAAATGGCCTCAGCAAGACATACATCTGACCAAGCTACCAGATAATGATGTTGAGGTGAAGAAGACTGTGCTTATGACAGCAGAGGCACCCATCAATCCAGTCGACCGACTTCTGGAGCACTATTCTGATTGGACAAGACTAAGGCGAGGAGTTGCCTGGATACTGGTTTGGATGAAGCATCTCCAAGATAGAGTGGCTGCACACAACCAGTCGAAACGAGACTTAGCAAAGCAAGAGTCAGAGCAGCCAAACAAGGACAGAGTAAAGCAAACTCCTGCGTCAGAGACCAGAGAAGGTTTCCTTAATGCAGATAACCTTCAGGCGGCTGAGAGGGCTTTGGTGCACTATGTCCAGCAGAAACATTGGGCAGACGAAATCAAATTGCTCAAAAGGTCAGAGGGAACACCACTCTCGGCAGTAAAGAAGTCTTCTTCGTTGAGAAAGCTTGATCCTAAGCTTGTAGATGGCCTTCTACGTGTTGGTGGTCGAATTGAAAGAGCGAATCTTGAATTCGAGTCCAAGCACCAGATACTGCTGCCAAGAAACTCACTCGTATCCAGCCTGATTCTTCAGCATGTACACAAGTCAGTTGGTCATTTGGGGAAGAATTCTATCCTAGCAGAGCTTCGTCGGCAATACTGGATAATCGGGGCACCTTCCCTCATCAAAGGTATCGTCTCGAGGTGTGTCATTTGCAGGAGATATCAAGCCCCGGCTGAGCAGCAGAAAATGGCCAGTTTGCCGCAGGAGCGACTTGCGTTAAACGAGCCTCCGTTCAGCCATGTTGGAGTGGATTATTTTGGTCCCTTTGAGGTGAAGCGTGGTAGAAGTGTTGTGAAAAGATACGGGGTCATATTTACTTGCCTGACTTCACGAGCTGTCCATTTGGAGTTGGCACATTCACTTGACACAGATTCCTGCATCAACGCTATTCGCAGATTCATTGCCCGTCGTGGGTCAGTGAAGAGCATTCTCTCTGATAATGGGACCAATTTTGTTGGTGCGGAGCGTGAGATGCGAGAGTCGATAAAGACCTGGAATCATCAGAGAATCCACGACAGCTTGCTGCAGAAAGGCATATCCTGGCAGTTCAATCCCCCAACCGGATCGCATTTTGGAGGAATATGGGAAAGATTGATAAGAAGCGTAAGGAAGATCCTATACTCGCTGATGCGAGAGCAGAACGTCCAACTGAGTGATGAAGCTCTTCAGACTTTGTTGTGTGAAGTGGAGGCTATCATGAATGATCGACCGCTTACAGAATGCCCTAACAGTCCAAGTGATCTAGATGTTCTTACCCCGAACCACCTGCTGCTTCAACGATCGAGCCAGAGTCTTCCTCCTGGTTTGTTCAGCGATCGTGATAAATATCCTGTTAAGCAGTGGCGGCAAGTTCAGTATCTTGCTGACCTCTTTTGGAAGAGGTGGTCAAAGGAGTACCTGCCTCTACTTCAAGAAAGGCAGAAGTGGACTCACCCCAAACGGAATCTGGCCGTGGGAGATATTGTATTGGTGGTGGATTCTACTCCAAGAAACTCATGGGCACTGGGGAGAGTACTGGAAGTTGTCAAGGATAAGAAGGGACTTGTCAGGAGTGTCAGGTTGAAGACGAAAGCATCTACTCTGGTTCGTCCTGTGACAAAGTTGTGCCTGTTGGTTGAAGTCAGTGCTGAGAAGTAGTTAGTTTTATAGACAAAGATGTTCATTGTAGTTATGAAGTGTTGCATGTTTGAACGATTTATTAAGGTTTGGCCTGGTTAATAAGTGTTATGTAATTGTTCATTGGTTGATAAACAATTAGAGGGCTGGTATGTTGTGGCCAAATTTAGGTTTCGTCTTTTGCCAAGTGAGGGCGCTGTTCAAGATTACCGGTAGTACACATTTTAGAGCGTCATGGCTGCAAAACGTTTTAGCTGGTGATTTCTTTGCCCCTTTATACAGCAATCCCGCCAAGGTTTATTAAACGGTTGGTAAATTAGTTTGTTCTTAACCATATTATAGAGATTATGTAGTGATTAGTGCATGATTATTGTTGATAGTAAGCCTAAAGGATTGTCTGGTAACGTTATAATTGTCGGAGAGAAATGGGTTGCATAAAGTTGTATGTACACATGTATGTGAAATTGTGCATGTCAAAACATCTAGAGAGCCACATGCATACAGTTTTGGAGATAAACAGGTTATTGAGCCATTCACCAATATTCTATTAATTAGTGCGAGTGTTGTAATAATACTGGGTTGGGTCAGTTTTGTAAACTCATGCTTATATATTTACTGCATTCTAATGAGCGAATATTTACTGAATGAGAAGTTACACGAACACTGGATAATTGCTAAAAACATATTTTATTTTCCATTTGTTATAGTCAATCTATGCTTATGCCTGTGCCTGCAAATGATCAACTATACAAGTAAACAAGAGAGCGAGAATAAACAGTTTCTGGATCTGAATAAAGCATGGAATTGGCGTGGTAAATGTTTGGCAGATTCACTGCCGCTAGAGGGCGCTAAAACAATTTATGACGTCACCGGTCACTTTTTTGTAGAGCGCAGCCTAGCTACAGACTAACATCGTTGAAAGTAAATTCAAATCATTTTCCACTTTCAAATTATAAGCCACTTCCGGTTTGGACCGGAAGGAAGGGTCACATGATTTTACGCGCACGAGATAAAATGAAGACCCTTAATTATTATATCGATTCCCACAAACATCTAGTTTCGGTCTTTCGCGGTTGATTTTGTATTGATTTTCAAAGATTAAATTATTAAAACTTTAAGATGACGTCACATGTCACGTGATGACGTCTTGATGACATCCGAGTTTTAGGCACTAGCTCAGTATTAGGCGTTCGGTTCAACGTGAGAATATGCCCAGAAACAAAATCTCGTTCCAGTAAAATCGGTCTAGTTGAACATTTTTCTGGTGGTAAAAGAACACTATGAACAACTTACATTTGAACAGTTCAACCCCTTGGAGCTACACAAACAGAAAATATCTGCGATTTTACCGACGAAAATTTCAGTCGCAAAATGGCTACCCCAGTTTTTACTTTAGACTCGACTCAAGTCGGCAGTCAATTATTCGGCTCTATTGAGCGCGCCCTCTTGTGTCTGTAATATAGGCTTTACGATCAGTCCGCCGGTAATCAAAATGTGAGAGAGTGCGGATCGCGGATCCCGACTTGAGTTAAGTACATGTACATGTACATGCATATGTGGGTGTAGGCCGCGGCGCACGAATTTTGCCATTTGAAATACATTGTACATGGTGGCTTTTTCAATAAAATAAATTCGGTTTTATTATTAAGACAAGTATTAAGTATTTTTTTTCGGGTAAAAAAACAACACATTACATACAATACAAATACTACACCAGTAACACAATGAATAAATAAACCATGGAGGTCGTCCTTGAATAAATCATTGATGGGATTCCCAAAAGAGAACGCAATATATCTATTGGCTCAACTCTCCTTTAAGTAAAAAACAAAAACACCACATTATAGACATTACAAATTCATTAAAACTTACATTTTCATTTTCAAGTAGTCCAGAGATAAAGTCTCCATGTTTACATATAAAAATATAAAAACAAACTTTTAAGAGAAACAGAGGTTTTCCAATACATGTACACTGTAGTAAGTAAAATACACCCATTCCTGATAATTCAAAAAATTACCAATGGTGTATACTACCTTTAACTGCCCACTGTCTATCCCTTGTTCTCCTGTCTTTTACTTATCCTCGTTAAGACACAATGTACAAATTAAATTAAAATACATGTATCTCATAAAAGACTATACACATTGACTATTTGTACTGGTGAATGGAGCTTCAATTAATCCTGGATTGTTATGGTGTCTGAATTCCATGTGCAACATTTCAGCAATTATCTAAATGTATTTCTTGAAAACAGAGATGACTTATCAAGAAGTTAATATTAACATGTACTTGCATTTCATGTTTGTATGTTTTGACCATTTATAATAATAACTACACTAATTCTTTGATGAACAGTTTCTGCAATTTGGTGACTCGAACAATTTCCTCTTGTGCTTTGATCCTCTGCTCAATCACGTCCATGCAAAATGCTCTATATGCCTTCTGGTAGGTAACAAACAAACTCTGACCACACCTAGACAAATTAAAGAAAAACATAAATAATTAGTAAATAATAAAATGGTACGCTTCACACTATTGGTTGCGGAACTCCGTCAGAAACCAAAAAACCTGAAAGGTCTGATCGCTTAGTTGCTTAGTTCCAGTGGCTCAGTTAAGATTACACTTACGTTCCTGAAGAATTCCTGGTGTTACGTTTTAAGTCCACTGCTGCTGTGTAGTCCTTGTAGCAAATCCGATGGTAGCGAACTTCTAGACAAGAACAGCTCTTGTCACGAATATGCTTAAGCACGTCCTCATCAGCTTTCACTTCAGCTGCTTTTCGTAGGAAACCTATAAAAAACAGTAAGCAATCACTTGTCTCATAAAAAAACTGCCCTCACACTTGAGCATGATCTAAGGGAACTGTATACCATAATTCCTTGTCTCGGAAGTAAACCCTTGTTACGCCACTGATCGTGAAACATGCTGAGATCAGACTACATGTACAGTGTACCATTCCCTTTGTCAGCTGTGTTCGAATGACTGGTGTTTCAAAGTACATGGCTACTTTCCCTTACCTCCATCATATGTCAGTGCCTTCATAAGCTTATCACGAACACGGCTGCCCCTGGTAGTTATTGTCTGCTTTCTTGCAGATAATACAGCTGATGGGTAAAACTGTACATTTCTGTACCAGGCTGGTACTTTCACTTCTTAGGAAGTGGGGTCTCTTTGCAGGTGGTTCACTCGGTGATGAGATGATTTCTGGATATTTTGCTCTCTTCAGTGTCACACGCTTTTCAGCCTAAAGAGGATTTACACATGCAATAAGTACATGTATATACAAATTACTACTATTGTCGGCTTTGTTAAAAAGTATTGATTTATAGAGTGAATTATCCCTTCTTGTATTTTTTAAGTTAAAGGTAGGATACACCATTTGCAGATATCGAAACTATTTTGAACCGAATTATTAAAAATAATTTGAAATTAAATAACGATTGAGGTATCCATATGGAATTTTATAACAAAACAACATAAGAACCACTGCCCGACGCCGGTTTAAAACGAGCGACATCCATTTTATTTTATCAGCATCAATTATTGTGAAACTTCGAAAAGGTCAGTTAAATGGTATTTACTATAAGTATAAAATACAACCCCCCAATTCCACCCAATTTGGATCTTTCAAGTTTCAAGCAATTATGAATGGTTTATCCTACAGTACCTTTAAATAATAAGGCTAGTAGTACGATTGCTGAGAGAAACTGCCATTTTTATATTTACTTTTGTATAAGCCAACACATCAATACTATAGTACATGTAGATGATTACTAAGGAATAAGAGCCCTCCATGAGTCCATCAGTAACTCAGACCAGCTAGAGGTCGGCCATTATATGTTTTGAACAGGGTCCTAAACTCCACAATCGCCAGTTCTAATTCTAAATTTTAATTATAAATTTTAAAAAGACATGAATCTGGGACTGAGAAACACATTCAGACATTGTAGTACTAGTTTGTTAGAAAATACTTAGAAAATGTTCTTAAATCTCTATAGACTTTATACACAACCGCTGAAGTAGCGTTAGGATACTACATCCTTTCCAAATATTATATAAAGAAATAGCATTAATTACATACCTTGCTGGTTAAATTTATATCAGTGAAGCGCCGATAGCAAGTCGCATGAAACCCGAAATCGGGGCGTTCTAAAACGACATCTTGAAAGGATTTCCCTCCGGCAAGCATGCCTTTGAGTTCGATGTCTTTGGCAATTTCTCGACTCCGACCATCTAAACGTAGCCAAGAGTTACAGCAATTCACGACCTTAACCCACCTCACTGCTGTCATTGGGGCAGATCCCTCGCTTCTCACTGAATTAAGGTGGAAATAACACTTTATTTCCACCTCCCCTTCCGGCGTGTCGCACGCGCTCACGACGGACGCCATGTTGTTGTTTACATGCCGCGACGTAGTCGGGCTCCCGGAACTGACATTCGTAGTCATGGTAGCGAGGTTGCTCGCCCGCCCGGGCGTACGTCGAAATTTTCTGATTTGGGAACCAGACTAGCTGCAACGATGCACCGTGTGCAAAAGCTGGGCAGTGATTGGTCTTGATGGATCACGTGTGGTTCATTAATAAAACAATTATAGTATTTATATCTCGTACTTGTGTCGTTTTTACAAGTTGAACTCCTGGAATATGCTTTTGTATATGAATATTAACATTTTAGCGTAGATATTTTTTAGACCGATTATACTGGAGCGGGATGAAACAAAAGAATTTTCATCCGAACGCCTATATGAGTTCTGAGTATGTGCAAAGTTTCAATGACATTGAAGTCTGTTTAATGACAAAAGTGACTGGCAGAATGAAACGTGTACAAAGTCTAGGCGATTTATTGCCAAGAACAAGAAGAAGAACTAGAACTACGTCTGTTCGAGGAACAGAACATAGGGCTTTTTCGCATTCGCAATTTTTTAGATACAATTTTTCAAAAATTGAACTTGTATACCATCAAACAAAATTAAAATCATTGAAACGAATTAAAGTTAATTGAAACGGATTAAAATTGAATTCAAACTGATTAAAACGATGACGTCACACGTTTGTGAACTTTTTGTGCAACTATCTATCACCCAACAATTCAAACAGATGTGTTATGTTAGCACGTTCCATTGCTGAGATATGGCTTAAAGGTCGAAAAACGTACTAATTTAAATATAATCGTAATATGGTGTAACATTTGTCAACCATGCCGCTAGAGGGCGCTATAACATTTTAAGAAGTCATCGTTAACTTGTTCGTTACTTACAACCTATCCAGCGCCTAACATCGTTGAAAGTAAGTTCACATCGTTTTCCACTTTTAAATTATAATGCAATTCTGGTTTGGACCGGAAGGAAGGGTCAGGTCTTTTTGCATGTAAAGTCAAACCTTGATATAGCGGCCATCGACGGTCCCTGTTTTCGTGGCCACTATACGCAAGTGGCCACTATAGCAAGACGTACACATGTACACACACCCATACATGTACATGTATGAAGTCCAGGAACCAAACAACAGGGGAGATTTCAAAGTCAACAGAGGCGCACTTTATTTCTGCGGCCGGAGTACACAGGTTTCACGGCAATGTAATTGTACACATTTTATTTGCTGTGGGCTATTATGGGTTGGCCACTGGCCGCGTTACGCAGTGGCCGCATTAGCAGAAATGGTTATGGTATGTTTATGCAAGAATCAAACTGCGACCAAGCAAAGGTGGCCAGTTGAGCCAGGTGGGCGCTGTATCAAGGTGGCCGCAATGGCAGGTTGACTGTAATACAAATGATGAAGACCATGGATTAATCTATCAATCCCCTTACAAAACTAAATCAGATCTCTTACAGTTGATTTTATATTTATTTTTAAATAGTAAATCTATAAATATTTGGTTGCTTGTAATCTGACACTTGATGATGTCATCGTGACGTAATTACAAGAAAGCTCGAGAGCTGTCTTAACTTTGCTATTTGAAGCAAACATTTGGATTATATCGATCGCGGTTGATTTTTCAGCATTTATTTAAGGTTTAAAGGTCTTTTTATTGTAACTTCCGGTCTAGTGACGTCATATTTTTGTCTCTCCGCCAACTTGTTCGTAACATGAAGCTGATTATATACACCGGTTATAAAGTGATTTCAGCAAACTTCGCCACACACATCAACAGATTATTCGTTTTATTCATTTTTCAACCTGCCGCTAGAGGGCGCTATAACATGTTATGACGTCGCCGATTTTTTTTTGAAAAGTTTATTCTAGCCAGACACTAACATCGTTGAAAGTAAGTTCATATCATTTTTCACTTTTAAATTATAAGGCACTTCCGGTTTGGACCGGAAGGAAAGGTCACGTGATTTTACGCACACGAGATAAAATGAAGATCCTGGATTATTCTATCTGTTGCCACAAAAATCAAGTTTCGGTCTTTTGCGGTTGATTTGTTATTGAATTTCAAAGATTAAATTAATTACACCTTTAAGATGACGTCACGTGACCCCTGATGACGTCATCACGACGTCTGTCTGCGAGACACGAGTTCACTATAGGGCCATCACCTGGGTTAAGTTTTATGGAAATACGACTTTGTTTTCTATTAAAAGTGACGGGCAGAAAAAACGTGTACAAAGTCTATGGGGTTTAGGTTATTAAAAGAAAAAGAAAAAAGAAGAAAAAAAAAACTAGAACTACGTCTGTTCGAGGAACAGAACATAGGGCTTTTTCGCATTCGCAATTTTTTTGATTAAATTTTTCAAAAATTGAACTTTTATACCATCAAAACAATTTAAAATCATTGAAAACGAATTTAAGTTAATTTAAACAGATTGAAATTATTTCCAACTAATTAAAACGATGACGTCACACGTTTGTGAACTTTGTGTGCAACTATCTATCACCTAACAATACAAAAAGATGTGTTATAATAGCACGTTCCGTTGTTGAGATGGCTTAAAGGTCTAAAAACGTAATAATTCAAATATAATCGTAATATGACGTAACATTTGTCAACATGCCGCTAGAGGGCGCTATAACATTTTATGAAGTCACCGTTAACTGTTGTGTTACTTACAACCTAGCCAGCGCCTAACATCGTTGAAAGTAAGTTCCCATCGTTTTCCACTTTTAAATTATAAGGCATTTCCGGTTTGGACCGGAAGGTCAGGTTATTGTGCATGTATAACAAATTATGAAGACCATAAATTATTCTATCAATTCTCTTAGAAATCTAAATCAGATCTCTTACAGTTGATTTTTTATTGATTTTCAAAGATTAAATCTAGAAATATTTGGTTGCTTGTAATCTGACACTTGATGACGTCATCGTGACGTAATTAACAGAACGCTTGAGAGCTGTCTTACATTTTTTAGCGATTTTTATAGGTTTAAAGTTTTTTTCATTGTAACTTCCGGTTTGGTGACGTCATCAACATTTCTACTTCTCAATGTTCTTAGAATGAAGCTGATTATATACACCGGTTATAAAGTGATTTTAGCAAAATTCGCCACACACATCAACAGATTATTAATTTTAACAATTTGTTGAGCCGCTGGAGGGCGCTATAAGATTTTATGAAGTTACCGTTTACATTTCTAAAATGTTGTTTTTGTTAAGTGTTTTAGGTTAAAAAAAACCCCAGTTTTTTATGTTTCATGACAATATATAATTGGATATGTTTAGGTACAATTTTGTAATTATTTACAGATTTGTGTCTACACATGGCGACTTCATGTGGCGACAAGTTTTAATTACGTAAATGCTCTCTACATCTCAGTAAATATCGCTGCAGGTCATCAGAAAATGTCAAATTTATGCGAAGCGACTAGGGAAAGGTATTAGAAATCAGATAAAAACCGACTGGAACATAATTTCGATCACTTGCCTCTGAGCTGCGTCCATGCATGTGTCAATATCATAAACCGTAGAAACCACTCCCAACTGAACAGACTTCAGAAAGTGAATAACATTGATGATATTTATAATCCAGTACCGGACGCAATGACTGGAGATCTGCGACAATGAAAATGTCCAACTGATGTCCTTTCACAGGATGAAGTTTATTTGAGTCCGAGAGGCGTAGGTATGTTAGCTCGAAACTGAACACAATCAAGTATTTTACAACTAGGTTTTGTTCTAGATATGTTCTATACTATTAAAGCTCAAACTGTTTTAGCATAAAACGTTCAAAAACTTGTTATAAAATTGTATGTCAATTTGTTTGTGGCACACCCTCTTCCATGAAAAATGTATAATTATACCCAAGTTTCTATTCAATGATGCTAGCTTTCCGTTTTTGTGTGCACCTCTAATCCCTTCAAGTTATTAAACTATCGCCGCTGCTTATAGCACATGATCAGTGTGAAGCGTAAAGTGGTACAGGGGGGGGGGGGGGGGGGGGCGCTCGTATAACAAATCGTTGCTTATCCGTCGGCGCGGTGCACTGGAAATTAAACAAATTAATGGAACAAAATATATATAAATACTAGCTGTTGGGCGCTCTCCCAAAATACGCGTCTAGTCTAGTCCACTTCAGGCTGAGTTGGATTTGGGACTGACTTGTGAAGTGAAAGGTAAGATTACATTTTGTAAATTCTTTTGTGAATTGTGTTATAATTGTTGTGTTACGCAGTAAATTTATTTAAAACTGTATTTAAGAGTGCGTTGTTAATTTTTTCGGACGAAAAAGATTGAGTGAGTCAGTGTAGAAGTGTGGCTGTAAACGTTGAAAACGGTACAACGCCCTCTATTTTCGGCTAATCAGCGCGTTGATCGCGCAAGGCATGATGGGAAAACATGGCGCAGCAAGATCGTAGCCATGATAACGAGGTTGTGTTCCTCGCAATATAGAGCCGTTTTCCAAGCCCCTGGCTCCGGCAACTTGGCTTCAGATTATTGGTAAGTTGAATAAATGAAGTACAAACGAAACGAAGCTGGTGTTTGAAAAACGGTCTTAGTCTAGGTTGTTATTGTATACGATCAGTACGATATCATTATGCCATTCGAGGTTTGTCAACGAAAAAGAGATTGGTCAATCTTTAGGAGATTTTTGGTTTAAAATGTCATTTTTCGATAAAATCTGTGTTTAGTTTGTAGTTATAAATGTCCATTGGATGATTATGATTAGATGTTTGAATTTTGAAATTAGCCTAGTCATGTTTGTGGGTGGTTTTGGGTTAACTTTAACATTAAGCCCTGGTTAAACGTTCGCTAAGAAAATAATTAGGATACTAGCTACAACATGTACTGTATACATGTACATCACAATAATGATGTACATGAATGATGCAGTCTGACAATGTGCTTTTCAGAACTGTTTGGTGTTCCCCAACCCTCACAGTCATGACAGTACATTACATTTACACTAGATATAGAATGCAGGGCCACTCAACTTCTGTCGGGTATAAAAATATTCCACTTTCTCAAATAGTCCTACTCCTAATTACATGTATTGTGATCAACTTGTTAAAAAAAAAAAAAAAAGTGGACTGAGTACGACTATAGCAATATGGCTAAATGTTTTACTTGGAAGGAATTATGGAACGTGACAGTGTTTTTTCCTTTGATTATGTAAATAAAGGTCAATCAGTGCAAAAATGTTGAAAATATACCGTATGACGGGAACTGAGAAAATTTCATTTTTTTTAAGGAAATACTAGTAATACAGTACCATGCTTAGATTTAAAACAATTTTTTTGACTGTCTATATACTTCGTACACAATTACCGCTGAATCACATGTAGTGTCAAGGTACTACATTCTTTTCTTTTTAATACTGACCAACCGATGTGATTGGACATAAACAAATTACATGACTGACTGCAGTCGCGGGTCATCTCTGTCATATCATATATGGTAGGTCATCGTATCTCTGTATGGGCTCAACCATTTTTGAAGGGGGAATTATTATTTTTTATTGTGCAATGGCAATGGTGTATGTGTGGATATGACGTGCTTGTGCCGTTTTGAAATTATTTACAAAATAATATTTTGCTGATTATTAGTTGAACATTTACAGTTAAATTAACAAATACAATTTTGTTTCAGTTAAATTTATTTAAGGCTAAACAATAACAACAAAATGGGAAGTAAAGACAACTGAAATAATTATTAGGATTTAATTCTGTGATAAATTTTATTGATTTCATGTTATAAGTTGACTTGTATTGCAGTATTTAGAAAAAGAAGCCAAAAGCAGTAATTTCAGCATTTAAAAGCTGACACCACAGAGGCCGCCGGAACTGTGTATACAGCACGTCATGTCCATACGTTACTGTTTTGCAATAAAAAGACAATAATTTCCCCTTAAAAAATGGTAAAGCCCTTCAGGACCTACAAAACAAAATACCACCATGTGACATGTCGGAGATTACCCACGGCTGCGTGTGTACATGTAATTTGTTTATGTCAGATCATGTTGGTTGGTGAGTAAAACAAATTCATATTTTTTTTTCAGGCCATGGTCCACAAATATTGTAAAAGTCTCAAAGAGCTGTAGTTAATTTACATTGAAGATAGCTTTTGAGGGGAGATTAGTATTTGAGAAAGTGTAATTCTAGCCTAAAGATGATGGACAATTTGTGTAAATATTATTTATGAGTGTTTTGATGACTTACTAAATTTGGTGAGTCAAGTGTTTTGTTTTTTAGTCATTTTAGGAAGTGACTTGAGTTAAGTTATTGTGTGAAATTGAGTTTTAGTGTCTCGTTTCCTTAATATGTCATTTTTTTAACACAGAATTGAAGTTACTAATATTGTTGTACTGTAAAATATTATCACGTTCAGAGAAAGAGTGGTTTTGGATTCACAAATCATTTGACATTTTGTACATTTTGTTGGGTCATACCTAATGTGATACAAAAAAGTAAGTCACTGTAGGGCTCAGTAAAGTTATTTTAGTTATTTACATGCGAGTGAATTGAATCAGTGATATCAAACACCAAGTGGTAAATTAAAATGACAGATCAAGAAAATGGGCTATGATACAAAAGGAATTTCCAACTGGTGTCGTGTAATCCTTAGTAAAAATGAACATCTGGCATGATTTAAAAATGATGCAACCTAAGTAAGAGTAACATCATTTTGCTGATGGTTCAAGTCAACATGTTTTTTCCTTGCATTAACTTGAGTTGATCAGTTGAGTGAAGTCTGTGTTGGGACTGAAGTTGACATGACACCAAATTTGTGACTCGAGTCGGAAATATTGAATCAAGTTGGTAGAATTATTTCAGTGTACATGTAACATAAATGTACATGTGTGTTGATGTTTATAGAATACAGATAATTTAATTTTAAACACTTCAAGGTGCTGAGGAATTATGAACTTGCTTATTCTCACTTTAATTAAAGTTTAACCAGTTCGTGTCGGATGACGTATAGAAATAGAGAGGTTTCGCACCGTCGCTGATACCGGTCCGCATACGAATACGTCATCACTTTGTGCGCTCACGTGACCTGTAACCGTTTTGAAGACGTTTCCATACACGCTACGAACTGATACCGGCCGCCATACACGTAGGTAAAAAACGGATACCGTTTTCGTAGACTTTTTAGCCAAGTGTCGTGTATAATCAACAACACTCCCCGCCATATTACTGTTAGAGTTATAACCCATGAATGTAGAGTGTAATTTGTGGGCAGTGCCCCCAAAAAGAAAAGAAAAACAGACTGAAAAAAGGTGTCGGTGGCGACTGTACATTTGTCATGCATGTTGTTATCGGTCACGGTTTGCGAAACAAGATTGATATCCGCTCCAACGCGTACTGTTACGGTTACCGTATGCGTATCCGTAAACGTACCGGTAGGCGTGCGAAACCTCTCTAATGCATACAAGTTTTTCCCAGATTTGAAGCGTAGGACGGATAAACACGTCATGAGCAAGTGGGGGAATATCGGTCAGCAGCGGGCGAGGCTGGAAATATGATGGGTGTGCTTCCCACTAATATGCGGCCTGAAACTTGTCTTGATTGATTTAATAAGGCCAAGTAAAAACATAACAGTTGATTGGCTTGTATTTTAAAGAAGTGTTTTGCCATTTTGACAAAAGTTTTGAATAGTTGACATTTTTCCTGGACGGTTTTTATTTGTTTCTTTTTTTGAATGACTGTACATGTAGTCTTGCATGTAGAGGCTAGATAATCTACATGTAAGTCTATAATTAACGTTGTTATAAAATGTTGAAATAAAAAAGTAAAATGAGGCCCTGTGCCCAAAACATAAAGTGATTGTGACAACATTTTGTTTTTACTTGGCCTAATATGAAGAAATTGTTGCTTATGAATCTGCACATTGTATTAATTATGATATTTTTTTTTTGTATTTTGCAGAAAATGGTGAAGACTGTGAAAACTGCAGCAGGCGAAGGCCACTTCAGACATTGTGTTCCATCAACTTCACTGATGTTGGCACCTCCTCGGGGAAGACGCATGCCCCAGTGTAGGCATTGCGCAACCCAGCTGGCACACATACAGCGTGTGTTCGTACTCCGGGAACTTGGGGGCCAGTGTACCCCCAGTTCCCTTTACGAGGGTACTGGGACCAGTGTGTCCTTCAGCTGGGATATTATGGCTTATAAAAGGTGTACCCGATTGAATGGCTTGAATGGCTTAATGAATGGCTTAATGAATGGTTCAATTAATGGCTTATTGAGAAAGTATCAGAGAGGCTCATTGAGCTATAAACTGAAGAGAAGTTACCAGAGGCATGAGCTGAGAAAGGATGCAGATCTTGTGGCTGAACCTAAGAAGAAGATAATGGCTAATGTGAGTATCAAGAAAAAAGGGAGCAATCACACAGCAGTGACAGAGTTAAAGGTGAGGAACAAGACCTGCTGTAGCAGAGATGAGGTATTGGAGTGTCTGGTAGAGTACAGTAGAGAGGAAAGGAAGGTTTCAAAACCAAATAGAAAGAAAATTAGAAGATGTCAACGAAGACAGGCAAACAAAAGGTTGAGGAATGGTAGGATCATTGAATCACGTATGAGTAAGGAAGAGAGGAAGAACCATGACAAAGCACAGAAAAGTATCCAAAGTCATACAAGAAGAGGTCTGAGCTATGTTATCAAGAAAATGCAGATTAAGAAGGAACAATGGAAAAAAAGAACAGCTAACAAAAGTCAGAAGAAAGAACAGGATTCATTGAAGAAAAGTAAATGTTCACATGGAGTAATTAAAAATGGAAGAGGAAACGTGTCAGATGAAAGAATTGGGAAGGCAGAGAATAAGACTATCAATCACGCTGTGAAGGACTCACAAGCTATGTGTTGGTTATGTGATCAAGTAACTACTGCAGTTAATAGAGTAGTGGACTGTGATACTTGCAATATCAGCTACCATGTCAATTGTATGGGATTTTCAAACATGCAGTCTATGTTGGCAAGTAAATCAGTATCATGGTTGTGTTTGAAATGTGGAAGATGTACTTATGCAGACTCTTTGTTGTATAATCTTGGCATTCCTACAGATAAGAACAAATTTCAGATGACATACGAAGTGACCATGGAGGATGGAGCTGTCAATTCATGTACTGAGGGGGTTTCTCACTCGTCGGAAGATTATGGTCAAGTTTCAACAGAGAATGGAAATCATGGAGGTGAGACCCAGAGAAGTAGTGGCAATATGAAACATGTAATGGCACATATGCAATGCAGAGATACGGATTCAAATGAAAACCTGCAAATAAATGTAGTTAGGCAAAGTGGAGGTTATAACCTGCGCAGCAAGAAAAGTACTAATGTTGATAGTGAAAAGGAAAAATCTAAAGGAAATGAGGTTAAAGTACAGCAGACGAGAAGGCAATCTGTCAGTCGAGGTCAACAGCATGATGTGAGCAGAAATGATGCAACTTTGGAAGCCAAATCTACTAGATCTAAGCTTCTAAGTAGAAATGTGTCGGTAGTAAATGAAAAAGATACAGATGTGAAAATGACGTCGAAAAGAAAAGCAGGAGATAATTTGCAAAATTGTGTTGACAAAAATAATTGTAGAAAAAAGGTCAGAATCCTCACACAAAGAAATAATTCACAGAGAATTGGTAAGCCTGCCGAGGAAAACCAAACGTGTCGTGAACGCAGTTCTGGTAAAGACAGTCAAAAGATGGATGTCAAATGCATTCAAGGCAGTTTTCATCAAGGTGATTTCAGATTTGCAGACCTAGCTGGTAGACAATGTGTTTGTATGAGCCTCTGCGGAATCCTCTTCAGCCAGATAAAATCGTTGAACATGTGGTGTCCTAAAGACATGGATTTTGTGTTGAATACTGGAAATGAACGTAGTCTCGTAGTTCTACAATGAAGAATGAATATTTGTTAATCAGTGAGTTGCCTGATGAAATTGATGCATTCAGTAAACATTTCCATATGAAGATTGATGAATCTGTTTCTGGTACTTTTGCAGAACAAACAGTTTTGGCTGAGTTCAATATGATTCCATTCAGTACGGCTGTAGAGCAGACAGTTCAGAAATATTGTGCATGTTTTATCTGTTTCCATGGAAACACATTTTCAGTAATTGCTCAAGATGACATGTATTTCATTTTTGATTCACATAGCAGAAATCACAATTCGCACTTAGATTCTGAAGGGAGGAGCTTGCTCAAATGCGTATCATCATGGCAAGGTGTGTACAGGTATTGTACTGAACTTGGCAAATCTATGAATGTCAGAGACTATGAACAGTTTGAAATAACAGGTGTTACAGTCTGGATAGATGATGATGTCAGTGTTTGTATACATAATGACGAAACTGCTGAAAGTGCGAATGCAAGCACTAGTACATGTACCGGTAGTATTGGACAGGAAACAGAGGAACCTAGAGAAAATGACATACAAATTGTAGTAGCAGAGAAAGTTAATTTGAAGTTTGTTCCATTAACTTATAGTAATAGGATTGCATTATGTGAGAGGTTGGGTGTGACCAAAGTTATTCTAAATGATGATAAAATGTCTATGAAATGCAAGAACTTGGGGAGACCTGACTCTATAAAGAAAATTAAAGGTGATGGCAACTGTTTTTTTAGAGCGATTTCCTTTGCTATATCAGGAACTGAAGATAACCACATGGAATTGAGATTGGCAATTGTGAATCATTTGTTGGAAAATGCAGCTCAGTTCAGGGGGTATTTACGTGAAGGTTACAGAACAGTGGAAGAGTATGTAACAAGTGCAGGATTGTACAATTATGGTACATGGGCTACTGAGGTGGAAATTATTGCAACAGCACATATGTTGAATTGTAATATCTACACGTATGATGATGCTAATGAGTGGTATTTATTTTCAAATAGATACATATTGACAGACAGTAGTATTGACGGTTCAGTGAATTTTGGAATTTATTTGTACCATAGAAATAGAGTACATTATGATTTGGTGACGCAAGTACATAAACCCAGAACTGTGAAATTAGACAGCTGTGAAAATAAAAATAAATGTAAACAGTCAAATATAACAGTATCAAAGCAGTCAAATTGTGGTAAACGTGTAAATGTGGTGACGCAAGTACATAAACCCATAACTGTGAAGTTAGAAAGCTGTGAAAATAAAAATGAATGTAAAGACTCAAACATAAAAGTATCAAAGCAGTCAAGTTGTAAAATACGTAAACGTGTAAATGTGAGATTAAATAAAAAACTAAGAAAAGAGAAAAATAGAGAAAGATATTGGAAAAATAAAAATAAAGCCAATCCAACAAACGGTGAAAATGTAAAGAAAACTAAACGTTGCACGCGAAAGAAAGAAAAACACCACAGCTGTGCAAAATATAAAGAGGATGCTATAGAGTATGGAAAAACAATATATAGAGAGAATGCTTCAAAGAGAAGAGAGTCATTAAAGCAAAAATATGAGAAAAATGCTGACTATAAAGACAAACAAGTTAGAAGTGTAAAACAAAGGTACCATGAGAATTCTGAATACAGAAAAATTAAGTACAAGAAAGATGTAATACATAGGAAAAACATGATGAATTATGCCAAAAATTATTCGAAAACTAAGTATAAGGACGATGCAGCACATAGGCAAAAGAAGATTAAATATGAAGAAACTAAGTATCATGAGGATGCAACACATAGGCAAAATAAGATTAAACATGTGAAAACTAAGTATCATGATGATGCAGCACATAGGCAAAATAAGATTGAAAGTGTCAAGAATTATGTGAAAACTAAGTATCATGACAATGCAGCACATAGGCAAAATTTGATTACATATGCCAAGAATTATGTAAAAACTAAGTATCATGAGGATGTAGTGTATAGGCAAAATATGATCAGTTCTGTGAAAACTAAGTATCATGAGGATGCAGCACACAGGCAAAGAAAGATTGATATGGCAAAAAGAAAATATCACTCCAATTTAGTCTATAGAAATGCTCTCATCAAGTCTATAAAAAACAAGTATGCTATCAACAGACGATATATCGGATAACTTTAATTGAAAAAGGAAAAAGAAAATATCAGAGTGATGAAAATTATCGCACAAATATTAAACGAATGAATAAAGACCGGTTATACAGAAGAAAAGAAAGTCAATCTAAGATGAATAATGTTGTGCAAAATTGGAGGCAAAGTGTATCTGCAGGACCTGAGTATGTATGTGCAGTTTGTCATAAATTTCTTTTCCGTAAGCAAGTTGTTAAGTGTAATCCAAGTAAATACAGAAATGTTGCATGTATATCTGACAAGTATTTGCATAGGTGTGGAGAGTGTAGTGAAAACTGTGTAGTGTCAAAATCTAGTAGGTCATCTCTGTGGATTTGCTATACATGCCATAGGAAATTGCTTCGGAACAAGATACCATCAGAAGCTTGTGCAAACAATCTGTCATTGGCAGATATCCCTGAGGAATTGAGTTGTTTAAATACATTGGAGGAACATCTTATAGCCATTAACATTGCCTTCATAAAAATGTTAGCTTTACCCAGGGGTAGTCAATTTGGTTTGCACGGCCCTGTTGTATGTATACCTTCAGATATTTCAAAAACAGTGACATCATTGCCTAGATGTAGAAATGACCAATTAATGAGAGTTAAGTTGAAGAGAAAATTATCATTCAAAGGGTATTACCAGTATCAGTTTATAAGCAGGGAACATGTTGAGCAGGCGCTGTGTTATCTGAAGGCGAATAATAAGTGGTATAATAATATTGAAATAAACTGTGAGTGGGAAAATCCCTTGGAAAATGATAATAATAATGAAGGACATGAAAGTGATGATTCTACTAAAAGTGATGAAGACACAGATGAAGACACAGATGAAGACACAGACGAGGAGCGTTTGACAGGAATAGCTTATGATACATGTATGCAACCAGTGAATATTGCCTCCGAGGTTCTCGATCAATATTTCGATGATGTGCTCTGTGTTGCACCTTGTGAAGCAAACAGCCCAATCCGAGTATTATTGGAAGAAGGTAATGAGGCCAAGTGTTTCCCAGCATTGTTTCCAAGTGGCCAATCCATATTCAGTGATGATCGTGATGTCAGATTAAGTCTGGCCAGATATTTTCATAACAGGTTAATGAATGCAGATAATAGATTTGCAAAGAGTATTCAGTACATCTTTTATGCTCAGTACCTATCGGAAATACAGCAAGTTATGTCAAGTGTATCAATTGCAATGCGTCAGAGTTCAGGCAAAGTACACTGTGCTGAGAATATGAATGCTAGCATGATTAAAGATAAGGATCAACTCAGAGATATACTGCAATCTGATAGTGGTTATAAGTTCTTAAAGGCAATCAGAGGTACACCTCCATACTGGCAAGGAGCTCAGAAAGACGTCATGGCTATGATTAGACAACTTGGAATACCGACATGGTTTTGCTCATTCTCAGCGGCAGATATGAGATGGCCTGAAATTATAAATACAATATTGAGGCAACAGGGTGATTCCAGAAATATTGATGATTTAGATTGGAATGAGAAGTGTAAAATATTGCGAAGTAATCCAGTGACTGCAGCTAGAATGTTTGATCAACGATTCCACACATTTTTAAAAGATGTCATCAGGTCTAGAAGTCAACCCATTGGCAAAGTCAAGGATTATTTTTATAGAGTGGAATTTCAGCAAAGAGGATCTTCACATACTCACTGTTTGTTTTGGATTGAGAATGCTCCAAGATTAGGAGTTGATAATGATAAAGATGTTATCAAATTCATTGATACATACATCAGTTGTAAAATGCCTTCAAAGGAAGAGGACCAGGAGTTAAATGACATAATAAGTCATGTACAGCTACATAGCCGGAAACATTCAAAATCGTGTAGGAAAAAGGGTACCGACTGTAGATTTAATTTCCCACGACCACCGTCAAGTAAAACATTCATTACGGAGCCAGAACCAATTGATGAGAATGATGATGATGATGATAACATTGACGATAATGTTATAAGTGATCATGTTGACGGTGATCATGTTGAGTCTTCTGGTGATGAACACAGTGATACTGATAAAAATACATCTGGAAAGAGGCATAATGATGCCAAACAATTATTGAAGTCAGTGTGGGAAGCAATACAGAATGAAGAGAACCAGTTTTTATCAACTACAGAATTGTTTAACAGAATTAATATTACACAAGATGAGTTTGAAAAAGCAAATAATGTTTTGAATGCTAAACCTACCATTGTCTTAAAAAGAGAACCACAAGATGTATGGGTCAATCTGTACAATCCTAATTTGATAAGATGTTGGAATGCTAACATGGATATCCAGTATATCAGTGATGCATATGCTTGTGCAGCTTATGTTGTGTCATATATGTCAAAGTCTGAACGTGAAATGGGACAGTTATTATCAAATACACAGAAAGAAGCAGAGAAGGGTAACTTAGATGCCAGACAAAGTATGAAAGAAATAGGTTCTGTGTATCTACATAATCGAGAAATATCAGCACAAGAAGCAGTGTTTCGTGTTTGTAGTCTGAGATTAAAGGAAGGTTCTAGAAAAGTCGAGTTTATACCTGTAGGTGAGAATCCTGTCAGAATGAGCTTGCCACTGAGTGTAATTCAGAAAAGATGCGAGGATGATGACCGTGATATATTTATGGCTAACAGAGTTGATCGCTACAAAGCAAGACCAGGTATTGCTAAATTTAAGGACATGTGCCTTGCAACATTTTGCTCAGAATACAGAATTATTTATAATGGAAACACAGACAGGAAAAGAAAGAAATCACCAGTGTATGCACTAAAAGATGGATTGGGTCACATACAGAAACGTAGTAGAACTGAGCCTGCAGTGATTAGATATCCTAGATTTTCAGAGAATAAATATCCTGAGAAATATTATCATAGTATATTGCAGCTATTTCTTCCATATCATGTAGATGCTCAGCTAAAACCACCTCAATTTGAAACTTATGAAGAATTTTACAAAACTGGAGCTATATGTGTAAAGGAGCAATTAAACCTAGTTAAAACCATTGTTGACAGTAATCGGTGTATTTATGAGGCAAATGCAGAGTGCCTTGCAGCAGCAGAAGAGCATGTAAGAAAATTTGGTCCTCAAGAAGATGCATGGGCTCTGATTTGCCCTAACTCTGAACAAGAAAGGCTTGACTGTGAAGCAAAACCAGTAACAGAGGAAGATAATGAATTTGATATCCCTGACCTAAAAGTTGATGGAAAAGATGGTAAAATATGCAATATTGAACCACATTCAGTAAAGATTTCAAAGCATGAAGCTCTGAATTTATTAAGATCATTAAATGAAATGCAGAGACGGGTGTTTAACAGGATTCGTAATTGGTGCTTACAGAAAGTGAATGGTAAAAATCCTGAAGCATTTCATGTATTTGTGACAGGTGGAGCCGGAACTGGGAAAAGCCACTTAATAAAATCAGTTCATTATGAAGCAGCAAGACTTTTTTCAAGAATCGTTGATAACCCTGACAATGTTTCCGTATTGATAACTGCACCTACAGGAGTTGCTGCATTTAATATTCATGGTAGTACAATTCACAGTGCCTTGTCAATCCCTGTTGATGCTAGATTACCTTATCAACCACTTGGTGAAGAGAAGTTGAATACATTAAGGAATAAATTGCAAGATCTTCAAATTGTGATTATTGATGAAATATCAATGGTTGATCACAAAATGTTGTGTTATATACATGGACGTTTACGTCAGATAAAACAATCACGCAATCATAATCCCTTTGGTAATGTCAGTATTTTAGCTGTTGGTGATTTCTATCAGTTGCCCCCAGTAAAAGGAAAGCCACTTCATCAAAGAGCAGTTGATTTCTGGAATGATAATTTCAAGAAAGTTGAGCTGAATGAAATTATGCGACAAAAAGATGATGTTAGATTTGCAGAAATATTGAATAGGATACGCATTAGACCAAAGATTGAAAAGTTATTAGATGAAGATGTGTCAATTTTACAATCTCGAGAAACTGGAGAGGATTGGGACGATGCATTACATATCTTTCCATGTAACAAACAGGTGGATGAATACAATACTCAGACATTGTTTGCAAAGTGTACGGAATGCACATGTATTGTTGCAAAGGATTTGCGAAAGGATTCATGCAAAGGTAAAGCAAAGGTAAAAGTTTATAAAAAAATCCATGTACACAAACTTGCCTGAATCATTGTGGCTTGGTGTTGGTGCTCGAGTAATGTTAACTAAAAATATTGACATTTCAGACGGACTTGTAAATGGAGTATTTGGCATTGTGCGTGCAATAAATATGTTGCCTGATAATTCGTGGCCAAAGTGCATTGAAGTTGAGTTTGATAATAAGGATGTTGGATATAAGTTAAAAAACAAATTTAAATCATCAAATAAAGAAGACACAGTTCCAATTCAAAAGGAGGAAGAAAATGTCACTAAACAGTGTGTTAGACAACAGTTTCCCTTAAAATTAGCCTGGGCGTGTACGTTCACAAAGTTCAAGGAATGACAACAGACAGAGCAGTTGTTTCTCTGAAACGCATTTTTTCATGTGGACAAGCTTATGTTGCACTGAGCAGAGTAACATCTATGAGTGGCCTAGTCATTGAAGGTTTTGATGAAAAATATATTTACTGCAATAAGGCAGTGTCAGAATCATTGAAAAGTATGCCAGCATTTATTAATGAGACAAAGTCAACAAAAGTAAAATCCAATTCGACTGTTATAATGATGCATAATATCCAGGGATTAAAGGAGCATTATATGGATTTGACACTGAATAATGAAATGATTAAATCAGATTTCATTTGTCTTACTGAGACATGGCTTGATGATGAGCTGTACTATGATACCGAATTAACTAAATTTAAACCTTATCATCAGATCAGAAGTGCTTGCTACAATAATTCCACTAAATTAACAAGAGTGTTAAAGCAGCAGTGTCACGGAGGCGTCAGTGTATATGGAAGAAGAAACAGAGCTTTCAGTAGGCTTATGATATCAGTGCAGAATGTTGAATATATTGCATTCCAGATAACCAGCGAGATATCCTGCTCTGTGGTAGTCATATATCGTCCAGCATCATACTGCATAAATGAATTTATTGGTAATCTTACAATTTTGCTTGATGAACTTCACAAAGTGTCTAATAGATGTATTATCATGGGTGATTTTAATGTAGACATTCTGAAACATTCTTCACATATTCAAAAGCTAATTGAAGGTCATGGCTACAAACAGATTGTGACTGAGTCAACAACCGAGGGTGGAACTTTGATTGATCATGTTTATGTTAGGAATATGAATTCAGTGAATGCTTCAGTAGTCCCAACATATATTATAGTTATCATGAGTCGGTTTGTATAACGGTGTGAACACATTGTAATAAAAAGACAATATCTGTGCAATGTCGAAGAAATTTTGAAAACAAGTAGATATCGAAGGTATAACCAGGCCAGTGAGAGCAAACAACTGATTGCTACAGATTTTACCTATTGCATACATGTACTTCTGCAATAACACATTGTACGGTGCACTACATGTATGTATAATATGTAACAGCCAACATGTTTAATATTTGAGAAACATGTGGATGGTGTGGAGCAAGCAAACTCTCTTCAAGGAAACTGTCTTCAAGCAAACTGTCTTCAAGCAAACTCTCAAGAAAACTCGAGTAAATGACAGTATCGAGCAAAATCAAGAAAAAACTATCAAGCAAACTCTAAAAAGAAAAAAAACTATAAGCAAATTATCAAGCAAACTCTCAATGAAAAAACTGTCATCAAGCCAAAACTCTCAACCAAAGCTTCAAACAAGTCCCAAGCAAATTTAAAGCCCCATAGAAAACTGCAAAGCCTCAAAGAAAGCCTTCACAGAAAGCTTTGTTCATGTCTGTAG
The DNA here is from genome assembly GCA_037893245.1 of Crossaster papposus. Classification (NCBI taxonomy): domain Eukaryota; kingdom Metazoa; phylum Echinodermata; class Asteroidea; order Velatida; family Solasteridae; genus Crossaster; species Crossaster papposus. The sequence continues at coordinate 983,831 of JBAIAA010000381.1, read as the reverse complement.
CAAAGCTTTAAAGAAAACTGTTATTTAAAATAGTTTTAAACGACCCTTCACAAACATCAACCAAGGTTTATAAATTATTACCCAATGAATGCCCTGTCACTAATTGTTACTTTATTATCGAACATTACATAAGTATTCCAATAACAAATTAAACTAATTGTTATCATTAAATGTCAGGTGCACTCATCAAGTGGGGTCAGATCAACTCGCCTATCAAGGTCTGACGAATACTTCATTCCAAACAACCAGTTACTTACTGTCTCTACCATTGGCAACCTGACGTTATTGGAGCATCCAATGGACAGGTGAGTACAACACTTTTTGAACATTTTGTTCCCACTTCCATGGAAATTACATACGTGTACACAACTTTATCATCAACATCTTACTTTAAGCTGACCTAGTAGAGTAGTTTGCTGGGTTACCGAAGTACTGCAGTTAATAAATGCCTACGGTATGTACAATTTTCCAGCACGATTTTTTTTGGAACCGTGCATGCACGGTTGTGCTTTTAGCACTTTGAGATGTATGTTTCGGTTATAATTACCTGCAGTGTGCATGTTGTGGCAGATTGCTCGGTCAAATCTAGGTGCAGTTAATAAGCCTTAATTACAGTATTTTTTGAGACATACCAAAGTTATTATGAAGTAGTCATTTTTTGTGATCTTAACAGATCTTAATAACTTGTACAAGTCATCAACCTTGCTCTCTCTCTTTATCTTGAATAAAGGTTGACCATGTTACTTTAGTCAAAACAACCTGTACTGAATTCATCAGTTTGCTGCTTGTCCCTCTATCTTGCAGACATGGCTGCGCTTCAGCACGTGAAGGTAAGTTTAGTTTGGGTAATTATGTTATTGGATTTACATGTACATGACATATTGTTTTACAATTTGTAGAAGCTGCATATAATATACATGTATGTATTACACCAGTAACTTGAAAAAAGCCCTGTACATAAAACTCCAAGCAAATCCGCCAGTTGCATGTTTGGGTGATAGTATTTGGTGTTTATCTTTTTTTCTTCAAAGATGAAAGTTTTTTAAACCAAATTAACACTACCCAAAACCTTACCCTAACACATACTCTTATGGTGTGTAAAAAATTATAAATGCAGTACTTTATAAGTATAATCTTTTCAAGTCAATTTATGTTATAGTATTAAATGCCAAAGCGTCTGTAACGTCGTTATGGGTCATTTCAGCGAGTTTAAACACGGTGTCCCACGGTTAATCCCAAACCTGTTGTGAGGCCGTATAATTCTACTATCACTGCACAGTTTTACATTGCAGAATGGACAAGATGCAAGCTTTAAGTATTTAATCTTATCTGAAATAAAGTGAATGAGTAGTTATAAACAATTTAACATACATGTAGTGTACCCTGGTGTGATATTTGTTATGTTGGAATATATTTGTTGACATATCCCTTGTAGTTTATCTACATAACCTTATAAAAACATGAATAGTTCCATTTTGTAGTAAATTAATACTAAGCAGATAAGGTTTATACAACAAATCTTGCAACATGACAAAAATATGTAAAAGAGATGTGGTATCCCTGTTACATCCAAGATCTACATTTTTCATTAAATACAATTTCCTAGGAAATGTTTGAATGATACAAAACTTGCCCAAATCTGTCTAAAATCCAAGACAAGCATCAGGAATAAATCTTGAAAAAAATGTCACACTGTGTGTTTCAACTTCATGGAATGACCCTTACCTGACGCTATCACCAATTCTCTTTCATGCAGGTAATTCCACTTGCTTGATGAAGTCTGAAGTCCCTACTGTGAATCTGCACATAGAGCGATATATATCTTCATTTTAGTCAGCACATCGTCTGGTGGTACTAATTCTTTAACCAGTTCGCGCCGGATGACATATATAAACGCAAAAATTTCCCCAAATTCAAAACGGATGACGCATAAACACGCCAAGTTCAAGTTCGGAAATGTGTGTCAGCAGCGCGCAAGGCCGGAAATGCGTGGGTGTGCTACCCAGCACTATCGGTCTGAACACGCTTCGGATAGAGTGTCGTTAAAAATAATCCCGCCCGTCGGCTCGGCGATGTTAAAATAATCCCGGCGCGAACTGGTTAAGTGTCCATCTTGCAGTTTACTTCCAGAAAATCGGCTTACTTTGGGTAAGTACATACAGGTTGACAAAACAAAGCTTGTAGAATGTGCCTTTATATTATGTTCTGATAGTTTGCAAGCCTCCTTGTCATTGCAACCTGAGGGCAGTTTGCAATTGTGGATATTATAATGATAACGAAGTCTTCAATAGAATGATACATTCAACTTGTGCATGCATTTGTACTGAAGCTACCTCAGATAACCAATACAATACTGACTAAATTAAAGGAGTAAACTTGCATACAATCATTAATAAACAATACAAACAGAATATAGACTTCACACATCTTGCTTAGATCACTAGATTGTTGCCAAGGATATTATGTAGGGTAACTTTGGAGCCACAACACTAACTGAACAATGAAAGTACTTGTAAACACACACACATCATCATAACAAGCCTTGATGCTACAGTCAGTGCAATTGGTCTCTTCTGATGAGGCTTTTTTTCCATTTTTAATTGTTTATTAGTGGACTGCTTTTTATCTTTACAGGGTATGACATTGGCTTCGCGCTTAATATAGAGAAGTACACGGCTTCTTTGCGTGCTTGTGCTGTGCTCAGCTACAGTATACATATCCATCCATGGCCTGATGCGCATACAAGTAGGAGATTACTGCCAGTTCATTGTACAATGTTGGACATCATATATCCCCTGATCATCCATAAACAGGACCAGCATCTGATGAGCTGCATATGGTAGGCCATCAACTGAATGCTCAATGTGTTATTTCGCTACAGCAACACCAGAAATAGATTTTCTGAGAAAATCCAAAACATAAACAATGGAACATTGATATCATGCAACGTTCTTTACAGTTCATCCTGCTGTTTTTCTATAATTCTAGTGGAAAGAGCAACCATATTTTGTCTCCAGGCAAATTAGGAGACTCTACTGTGGCACATTAAAATTAATTATTGCAAATAATACAATGGAATTGTGTGACACAAATTGTCTAATCCGACACCAGGTCGTTGATCGTGGATCATGACACTAAAAAATGGCGACATCCCAGTGCCAACAGTACACCAACTTCGTTATCGACCGATGCTAAGTATTGAGCGCACATAAAAGTACCGGGTAGCTGAATTTCACTGGTAGATACCGTGCAATAAACGGTTACTCAATCTTCAATATTACAAATCACATGGAAGGCAGTCGAACCTTAGTTCGATGACACTCGATATGAGTGGTTTATAAAGCTGCAGGAAGATAGCTTATCTGAAGCTGTGGTTTTACCCCCGAAAAAGGACCAAGATCGTCTTCTGGAACAGCTTGCCCATCATCATTTATGCAGCTTGTCCACTGCATCATTTGCAGTACAGCATGAGCTCTACACAATTCAGAATGCCTCAATGGTCTTTACATATTCACGGGTTGTGATTCTACAAATGCTTTATACATGTATGAAAAAGGGAAACAGTAGGTTGTACAAGATGACGAATGATAAGCACCCACAGTTTCAACAAACATTCTCTGACGGCCAAACAAAAGAGAGCATTGATGCTGCCAGGTACAAGGCTTTTTGTTCCTTCTCCATCCTCAGATCAGAGTCTACCACCAAAAGGGCATTCCGCACCCATTACATTCCGCTACATTACTGAATTAACTAGACTCTATTGGATGAAAAATGCACCCTATTTTTTGACAGTGTTTTTAGAGAGGCAATTGTCTATTTTGTGGTCAACTGTTTTGTTTTTTTGTAATTAAAGCTGAAATTAACCCTAATGTCCTAGACATTTAGGGTAAAGTACATGTACAGAGTACTGCAAAATACTACTCGGTTGGCCCTGCAGTCCTGTGTAATTCAAAACAAAGGCATCTGATGATTTAATTAATAAAGACGTCATTCATCCACTCACAGCGCTTAGAAATGACCAGTCAGTGACCAGATTACCCTAGTCGTGCAGTGCTTGCACAAACAACCGAGCGCTACCCCCGGTAATTTTTTGCTGTCGCTGATTACAGGACCTTATGAATATGTAATAAGATACCATATTTGGAATTGCAGTAAGTAAGTGTCCTGCATACTGCAGTGGAGTGCCATGGCCTCATAGTCTGGTGTATTGAATTTGTAATCTGTAGGTAAAGCTGCAGGTTGTGGGTTCGAGTCCGGCGTAGGATTATGGTATGGTATGTGTGCCCTTCGGCAGTAAGTGTCCTGCATACTGCAGTGGAGTGCCATGGCCTAATAGTCTGGTGTATTGAATTTGTAATCTGTAGGTAAAGCTGCAGGTTGTGGGTTCAAGTCCGGCCTAGGACTATGGCATGGTACGTGTGCCCTTGGGCAGTAAGTGTACTGCAGTGGAGTGCCGTGGCCTCGTGGTCTGGACCATGAAATTGGTAATCTGTAGGTAAAGCTGCAGGTTATAGATTCAAGTCAAGCCTGGGAACATGGCATGGTACGTGTGCCCTTGGGCAAGGCACTTTGTCACTTTTTGATTTTCCCCACTCAGAAGTAAACTTTGAGGGCAGATCGAGATGGTTTTTGTGGTTGATTTAGCTGCTTTGCACTAAAAAATCAGCATCGAGCTGTATACTCGCAAGGGATATATAACCGTACTCTATGGTATTTGGAATGTTTTCTGGGCCCAATGACCTGGGTAATAATGTGAAGCGCTTTGTAACTGTTGGTGGCATTATTATTATTATTGAAGTAGGATTTTGTAGTATTTGGTAACGTTAAGGTTAAAGCAGCTTATATATTATTTGTATAAAGTAAAAAATTGTCGTCTCCATGTTGGGTGCCACAGATTTGTATGTTTTTACAGATTTGAGTATGAATGATGTTTCAAGTGAAGAAGGTTTTTGAGAATTGAGGATGAATGGCGTTTTTAAAAAAAGGGGGGGTTTTGGAGAATGCCATTTGAAGAAGAGAAAGATTTTCCAGGATTAGTGTGGTATACATAATAGGTTGGTGGAATAAAACTATTGAACTTGGAATCTTTCAAAGTTAACCCTAACCATCAATATACATTTCAATCATTATAAATGTACACACATCCTATGTAGAGAGTTAGGGTTAGGAAGTCCATACTGTACATTGTACATTATCCACTGCTGGTAGTATTTCATTGGTGACAGTGTAATGCATGACATACAATACTTTAAATATGACTAAGATCTAATGACGTCACACTTTATTTACATGTGTACTTTTCTATGTGCGCCAACGTACCAACTTCACGTCTATTATGGAAACAAAGCCATTATCTTATTGTTCCAGCACTTTTGACGAAAGTGGGAACTGCAGAATTTAGGATGACTGAGGCAATGTATGCTTCAATTTGAACTTATGAAGTACACACATTTGGATAATTTTTTAAGATGGAAGCAGTAGGTACCCTTTATTTTGAACACTATTAAAATTTTATTTAAATGCATTTGTTCTGTTGATTCTAGTTAATACAAACACTTAATATAAGTTGTGGTTATAAACAAAAAATAGACTCTGCATTAATGTGCACAATGAATAGGACCGACACTCACTTAAATATGAAATTTTGACAAAGGGTGTCCCAAACAAAATCGTTCAAGTGAAATGCGTCAGTTTGCTCAATAAATATTCATCGTTTGCTATTGATGTTTGTATGAGCTTTAAGATAACTAAATTAAATTTCAAACATCGTTTGTTCTACCCTATTTGCTTTTGTCAATTTAAATATATGTTTGGTGAACCTCGAAATCGAGTGTGCCAATTTTAGAGAAAACAATTATTCTAATAATTAGGCAGCACATCAATACTACCATTTTGCACATAGGTGAATGTTCGCACAACACCATAATTAAACTGGAAATTCGATTTTGGGTAGATTTAGTTAATCTCTGGACTGACAAAACAAAATCAGATGAAATAAAATTCATCTTTAAGCCAAATATTTAGTCTTTCCAAGTGTACAGCTTTTTGAAAGTAATTGTTATAACTTCATGATTAAAAATAATGCATTCCACTGGCAATTTGTTTGGGGGTACACTCTGCATAACAAAACACTGGGAGGCATCTGTATTGTTAAGATGATAGACCATTTGTGTCATGATAATCAGTATCTGCATTATTTTAAAAAAGACAATTGTAATTAATTGTTTTTAAATGTTTGTTGAACGGGGAATGGGAAAGGAATTTTGACATTTCACATTTGTTTTTTTTGAAAATTATAACTTGTTGGAGTCTTATCACAATCCAATACATTGTACTGTTGTTTCATATTATTAGCACATTATTTAAATTGGAAAGGGAAATAATATTTCCATGATTTATGTTGATATTCAATACTTGTGTTCAAATGGTCAATAGTGCACAACACTGAAAAGCTTCACTAAATTGCAGTTAACTTTTAAACATTTTTTTTAAATATTTTTTTAAGGTTTTTTTAATATTTTGTTCACACATAAAAGCAGTAAATATAAAGGATCTTGCTTAAAGGCTCAAATTTGTAATGTGTTTGTTAAAGGATTTAAATGGAACAGATCATTATTATTACTTGTATTGTAATAACTAATTAAATTGTTAAAGGATTTAAATGGAACAGATCATTATTATGACTTGTATTGTAAATGATACATCAACAATGTCAGGTGAAAAAGAAGAAATATAATAGTAATACTCTAAAATATTAATTTAAAAATGTGCATGTAATAAACATTGATTTTAATAAATACAAAAAAATGCAAGATATATTAAATGTGAAATTGATAATAACTTGTATAACTTAGTATAATAAATGAACATTATAATTCTTTTGAATGGAAAATAACAAGAAATCAACTCGGAATATGTAAAATATATTCATTAAATTTGATTAAGTGAACATATATAGGACGGAGAACCACCCCCTTCCTTTGTGGTGATCATTGTGCTTGCAGAATGTTGCGGTTACTTTTTAGGGGGGGGGGGGGGTAGGTAACAATAGTGTAGGAAGTGTATATGGATGGGGGACTAAGGGGATTCGCTCTGTCCCATGTCTTGCTGGGTACAGGGTCCTTCAAAAGGGGGAAATTAGTGATTAAAATAGACTAATTGACTGCAAAACCCAATTAGGCCTATATGGATATGTCCATCTACTACATGTCCAATCGACACTTGAACACTCCAGGTTGGAGTTGAACATTGAACAATGCCTTCTGACATGTTTCAATAGTCCACATGTAGCCTTATCGTGTGATTTAAATTGACACCAATCTAAGGAACAAATAAAAATCCAGGAACCGATCGTTAGCTTTAAGAAAGTGAGCCCAGCAATACACGATGCATCAACATTAACCATGCACAAGTCGCAAGACTCGTGTTTGATGTAGTCTGAACCAAGTGAGGGCGCTGTTTACCTTTAATGGTCAGATACAATAAACCTTTTCGCGCGCTGTAGGCTACGTGTGCATGTGTATTATGTAAGGACGTTACAAAATGTTGTCTATTTATGAAACGCCAAATTTAAAGAATTCTCATCATTAAATCGCATTTTAAAATCTCAGAGATTATCTGCGAACATAATATACATGACCTCAAAACCCTTTAATAACATTTTTTTAAATGACATTTATTGAAAAATTAAAAACCCACATACAATTCATACAATGGCGTCATTACGTCAATTTCCTTTACGGCATGTGACTAATTAAGTTCATACAAACGTTTGACCTTATTTGACTTGTAGTTATCCAAAAATTAGACATTGCAGTATACACCTTTAACATGACGTCACATGCCCCATAATGACGTTCTCATGACGAAACTTTTGATTTCACATATTTTCAATGTAGTATTGCTCTGTGCCAAGTTTAGAGTCCTTGTGATCAAGGGAAATGTATATTTGTGTTAGTATAATACAATTTAAAAAAATTATAAATTCTTTAAAAAATCCAATGGTGACGTCATTAATACGTCACTTCAGACTCTACGTTCTAATGACTGTTTCGAACATCCTACAAAGTTTTGTGACAATCGGTTCTATCCTTATATGCGTTTAATCAAAACAAAAATGTGTGACCTAACAAACATGAATTTATTTTGAATTTACCACGTTCCATTGAAGAGATATGACTTAAAGGTAAAACAATGTAATAATTCATTTAAATCGTACGATGACGTCATCATGACGTCACCTCATTTTGTATCTATAACACGCCTTCACCTACCCACGTACCAAGACTGACCTTAATCGGGCTTATGGTTCTCTAGATTTAAGGCCTTGAAACCTTTAATATGACGTCACGTGACCCCTGATGACGTCATCGTGACATCTGTCTGCGAGACACGAGTTCACTATAGGGTCTTCACCTGGGTCAAGTTTTATGAGAATACGACTTTTGTTTTAGTTAAAAGTGCTTGGAATTGTGCAAACAACGTTTACAAAGTCTATGGGATTGGATTCTAGCGTAGCGGCTAGCCGTAGCTTCCCCATGGAAAATTTGATGACGTCATCTTGTTTCACATGTTGGTGTCTAGAAGTGTCCTCTTATGAGCGTACATGTGCATGCACGTACGATGTCAGTAGTGATACATTCGCTCAGTACATGTACGTACAATCAGTGTACAATCAGTGTATACGTACAAGGCCAAAACGATTAAATTTCAAGGGTGCCGCAGGATATGTCAAAGTTCGTTTTTTTGAAAAAAAACACACAGGGAAGTTCGTTAAATTTTTTAGGAATTTTCAAAGGAAAAGAAGTCTTTTCATTGTAACTTCCGGTCTGGTGACGTCATAATTTTTTTATTCTCGTCGACTTGTTCCTAGCATGAAGCCGATTAAATACACCGGTTATAAAGTGATTTCAGCAAACTTCGCCACACACATCAACAGATTATTCATTTTAACCATTGTTCAACCTGCCGCTAGAGGGCGCTATAACATGTTATGGCGTCGCCGGTATTTTTGTTGTTAAATACAATCTAGCCAGACACTAACATCGTTGAAAGTAAGTTCATATAATTGTTCACTTTTAAATTATAAGGCACTTCCGGTTTAGACCGGAAGGAAGGGTCACGTGATTTCACGCACACGGGATAAAATGAAGACCCTGGATTATTCTATCTATTGCCACAGAAATCAAGTTTTGGTCTTTTGCGGTTGATTTGTTATTGATTTTCAAAGATTAAATCAATTGAACCTTTAAGATGACGTCACGTGACCCCTGATGACGTCACCATGGCGTATATCTGCTAGGCACGAGCTTACTATGGGGTCTTCACTTGGGTTAAGTTTTATGTAAATACGACTTTGTTCTCTGGTAAAAGTACTTGTGCAAAAAAACGTGTACAAAGTCTATGGAGTTTAGGTTACTAAAAGAAAAAAAAAAGAAAAAAAAAAGAAAAAAAAATCAGAACAAAAACAAAGGCTTTTTCGCACTTGCGAAAAAGCCAACTAGAAATATGTCTGTTCTATGAACAGAGCATATGGCTTTTTCGCAATTTTTGTCATTGTTCATTACATTGATGATTTTATTGGTTAAATTTCCTTGGCATTCTATTTTCAAAAATGAAAATTGAAAAACATTAATTGGATTAAATCTCGCGGTTTATTTTAGGCAATGTTTAAACGTTTAAAGGTCTTTTCATTGTAACTTCCGGTGTAGTGGCGTCATATTTGTTTCTCTTTGCTAACTTGTTCCTAACAAGATGCTGATTATAAATACCAGTTATAAAGCGATTTGGGCAAACTTCGCCATACACATCATCTGATTATTCATTTTAAGCATTTTTCAACCTGCCACTAGAGGGCGCCATAACGAGTTATGACGTCGCCGGTAACGTTTGTGTAGAGAGCAGCCTAGCCAGAGACTATCATCGTTGAAAGTAACTTCATATCATTTTCAACTTTCAAATTATAAGGCACTTCCGGTTCGGACCGGAAGGAAGGGTCAAGTCATTTTGCATGTAATACGAAATATGAAGACCCTGGATCATTCTACCAATTCCCGTTAAAATCTAAATCAGATCTCTTACAGTTGATTTTATATTGATTTTTGAAGATTAAATCCAGTAATCATTGGTTGCTTGTAATCTGATCCTGGATGACGTCATCGTGACCTCATTAATAGAACGCTCAAGAGCTGTCTTAACTTTGCTATTTGAAGCGCAAATCTGGATTATATCTATCGCAGTTGATTTTTTAGCAATTATGTAAGGTTTAAAGGTCTTTTTATTGTAACTTCCGGTCTGGTGACGTCATAATTTGTTCTTTCCCACAACCTGTTCCTAACATGAAGATAATTATATATACCATTATAAAGTTATTTGAGCAAACTTCGCCACACACATCAACTGATTATTATTTTACACATTTTTCCATCTGCCGCTAGAGGGCGCTATAACAATTTATGACGTCACCGTTGACTTTTGTGCAGAGAGCAGCCTAGCCAGAGACTATCATCGTTAAAAGTAAGTTCATATAATTTTCAACTTTCAAATTATAAGGCACTTCCGGTTTGGACCGGAAGGAAGGGTCAGGTCATTTTGCATGTAATACGAAATATGAAGACCCTGGATTATTCTATCGATTCCCGTTAAAATCTAAATCAGATCTCTTACAGTTGATTTTATATTGATTTTTAAAGATTAAATCTAGAAATCATTAGTTGCTTGTGATCTAATACTTGATGACGTCATTGTGACGTAATTAACAGAAACTCGAGATCAGTCTTAACTTTGCTATTTGAAGCAAAAATCTGGATTATATCTATAGCGGTTGATTTTTAAGCGACTTTTTAAAGTTTAAAGGATTTTTTATTGTAACTTCCGGTTTGGTTACGAAATATTTCTCCTTCCCAATATGGTCTCAGCATGAAGCTGATTATATACACCAGTTATAAAGTTATTTCAGCAAACTTCGCAACACACATCAACAGATTAATCATTTTAACCATTTTCAACCTGCCGCTAGAGGGCGCTATAACATGTTATGACGTCGCCGAATTTGTTTTGAATAGTTTATTCTAGCCAGACAATAACATCGTTAAAAGTAAGTTCATATCATTTTTCACTTTCAAATTATAAGGCACTTCCGGCTTTGACCGGAAGGAAGGGTCACGTGATTTCACGCACAGGAGATAAAATGAAGATCCTGGATTATTCTATTAATTGCCACAAAATTCAAGTTTCGGTCTTTTGCGGTTGATGTTTTATTGATTTTCAAAGATTAAATCAACTGCACATTTAAGATAAGGTCACGTGGGCCTGATGACGTCTTCCTCGTGGTGTCTGTCGGCGAGACTGGAGTTCACTATTGGGTCTTCACCTGGGTTAAGTTTATGAGAATACGACTTTGTTTTTCCGTTAAAAGTGCTTTGAATTGTGCAAGCAACGTTTACAAAGTCTACGGGGTTGGATTCTGCGTAGCCGAAAGCGTGTTTACCTACCTGTCGTAGGCGGCGCCCTTCCCCATGGGCAATTTGATGATGTCATCCTGTTTCACAGGTTGGCGGCTAGTGTCCTCTTGGGTGAGCGTACATGTGCTTGCACGAACAATGTCAGTGGTGATACATTCGCTCAATACACATACACTATCAGTGTATACGTACATGTACTAGCATGTATATTATACGTGTGCCATGTACACGTAAGGGGTCAATGCTTTTTGCACCTAGGCCAAAACGATTACATTTCAAGGGTGCCGCAGGGTATGTTCAAGTTCGTTTTTTGCCCCAAAACACAGGGAAGTTCGAGAACTACTTTTACATTAACCTTTAGAGCAAAAATCAAGATTGTATCTGTCAAGTTTAATTTTTTAGGAATTTTCAAAGGAAAAGGAGTCTTTTCATTCTAACTTCCGGTCTGGTGACGTCATAATTTTTTCTTCCCGTCAACTTGTTCCTAGCATAAAGCTGATTAAATACACCGGTTATAAAGTGATTTCAGCAAACTTCGCCACACACATCAACAGATTATTCATTTCAAACATTTTTCAACCTGCCGCTAGAGGGCGCTAAAACAATTTATGACGTCACCGGTCACTGTTTTGTAGAGCGCAGCCTAGCTAGAGACTAACATCGTTGAAAGTAAATTCAAATCATTTTCCACTTTCAAATTATAAGCCACTTCCGGTTTGGACCGGAAGGAAGGGTCACATGATTTTACGCACACGAGATAAAATGAAGACCCTTAATTATTATATCGATTCCCACAAACATCTAGTTTCGGTCTGTCGCGGTTGATTTTGTATTGATTTTCAAAGATTAAATTATTAAAACTTTAAGATGACGTCACATGTCACGTGATGACGTCTTGATGACATCCGAGTTTTAGGCACTAGCTCAGTATGAGTTCTGAGTATGTGCAAAGTTTCAATGACATTGAAGTCTGTTTAATGACAAAAGTGACTGGCAGAATGAAACGTGTACAAAGTCTATGCGATTTATTGCCAAGAAGAAGAAGAAGAAGAAGAAGAAGAAGAAACTAGACATGTGTTTGTGGACAAACACAGAGCTGTTTCGAGTGTCTAAAATTACTTTCAATATGTGTGTGGTGGTCTTTTGTGTGTGCTAAGTCTCAAGTCGATCAGATTTACTAAAGTGTCAAAGGCAATAGTATAAAGAAAAACGTGTACAAAACCTATGGGAAGAAATAGAAACTTTAACGTGACGCCCCGTGACCTTGAATGACGCAATCGCGCTGAATTTCTTCTTGGAACATCTGGGGGTGGTGTTCTAAGTGTATGCCAAGTTTCAAGTCGATCAAATTTACTAAAGTGTCAAAGTCAACAGTCTAAAGAAAACGTGTACAAAACCTATGGGGGCAAAATTGAATCTTTAACGTGACGTCACGTGACCTTAAATGACGCAATCGTGCCAAATGTCTGTCAGGACCATCGGGGGGTAATGTTATAAGTGTATGCCAAGTCTCAAGTTGATCAGATTTACCGAAGTGTCAAAATCGACAGTCTGAACAAAAACGTGTACAAACCCTATGGGAAAAATGTTACCTTTAACGTGAAGTAACGTGACCTTGAATGACGCAATCGCGACGAATTTCTTCTAGGACCATCTGTGGGTGGTGGTCTAAGTGTATGCCAAGTCTCAAGTCGATCAGGTTTACCAAAGTGCCAAAGTGTATTGGCAGAACAAACGTGTGTTAATCCTATGGGTAAAAACACTGAAAGTGGAAAAAAAAAAAAAAAAAGAAAAAAAAAAGAAAAAAAAAAACTTTAACGAAAACAAAAGCTGTTTCGGTGAAAAACCGAAACAGCTAACTAGAACTACGTCTGTTCGAGGAACAGAACATAGGGCTTTTTCGCATTCGCAATTTTTTTTATTAAATAATTATTTCAAAAATTGAACTTTTAAACCATCAAAACAATTTAAAATCATTGAAAACTAATTTAAGTTAATTTAAACAGAGTAAAATGAATTAAAACTGATTAAAACGATGACGTCACACGTTTGTGAACTTTTTGTGCAACTATCTATCACCTAACAACACAAAATGAGGTGTTATGTTAACACGATCCGTTGCTGAGATATGCCTTCAACGTCTAAAAACGTAATAATTCAAATATAATCGTAATATGATGTAACATTTGTCAACATGACGCTAGAGGGTGCTTTAACATTTTATGAAGTCACTGTTAACTTTTTTGTTACTTACAACCTAGCCAGCGCCTTACATAGTTGAAAGTAAGTTAGCATCGTTTCCACTTTTAAATTATAAGGCACTTCCGGTTTGGACTGGAAGGAAGTGTCAGGTCTTTTTGCATGTAATACAAATTATGAAGACCATGGATTAATCTATCAATTTCCTCAAAAATCTAAATCAGAAATCTTATAGTTGATTTTATATTGATTTTCAAAGAATAAATTTAGAAATATTTGGTTGCTTGTAATCTGACACTTGATGACGTCATTGCGACGTAATTAACAGAAACTCGAGATCAGTCTTAACTTTGCTATCTGAAGCAAAAATCTGGATTATATCTATAGCGGTTGATTTTTAAGCGACTTTTTAAAGTTTAAAGGATTTTTTATTGTAACTTCCGGTTTGGTGACGTCATAAATATTTCTCCTTCCCAATATGGTCTAAGCATGAAGCTGATTATATACACCGGTTATAAAGTTATTTCAGCAAACTTCGCAACACACATCAACAGATTGATAATTTTAACCATTTTCAACCTGACACTAGAGGGCGCTATAACATGTTATGACGTCGCCGGAATTTTTTTGAATAGTTTATTCTAGCCAGACAATAACATCGTTAAAAGTAAGTTCATATCATTTTTCACTTTCAAATTATAAGGCACTTCCGGTTTTGAACGGAAGGAAGGCTTACGTGATTTCACGCACAGGAGATAAAATGAAGATCCTGGATTATTCTATTAATTGCCACAAAATTCAAGTTTCGGTCTTTTGCGGTTGATGTTTTATTGATTTTCAAAGATTAAATTAATTGCGCCTTTAAGATAAGGTCACGTGGCCCTGATGACGTCTTCCTCGTGGTGTCTGTCGGCGAGACTGGAGTTCACTATTGGGTCTTCACCTGGGTCAAGTTTATGGGAATACGACTTTGTTTTTCCGTTAAAAGTGCTTTGAATTGTGCAAGCAACGTTTACAAAGTCTACGGGGTTGGATTCTGCGTAGCCGAAAGCGTGTTTACCTACCTGTCGTACGCGGCGCCCTTCCCCATGGGCAATTTGATGACGTCATCCTGTTTCACAGGTTGGCGGCTAGTGTCCTCTTGGGTAAGCGTACATGTGCTTGCACGAACAATGTCAGTGGTGATACATTCGCTCAATACATAATGCACTATCGGTGTATACGTACATGTACTAGCATGTATATTATACGTGTGCCATACACACGTAAGGGGTCAATGCTTTTTGCACCTAGGTCAAAACGATTACATTTCAAGGGTGCCGCAGGGTATGTTCAAGTTCGTTTTTTGCCCCAAAACACAGGGAAGTTCGAGAACTACTTTTACATTAACCTTTAGAGCAAAAATCAAGATTGTATCTGTCAGGATACATTTTTTAGGAATTTTCAAAGGAAAAGGAGTCTTTTCATTCTAACTTCCGGTCTGGTGACGTCATAATTTTTTCTTCCCGTCAACTTGTTCCTAGCATGAAGCTGATTAAATACACCGGTTATAAAGTGATTTCAGCAAACTTCGCCACACACATCAACAGATTATTCATTTAAACAATTTTTCAAACTGCCGCTAGAGGGCGCTATAACATGTTATGACGTCACCAATATTTTTTTTGAAAAATACATTGTAGCCAGACACTAACATCGTTGAAAGTAAGTTCCTATCATTTTTCACTTTCAAATTATGAGGCACTTCCGGTTTAGACCGGAAGGAAGGGTCACGTGATTTCACGCACACGAGATAAAATTAAGATCCTGGATTATTCTATCTATTGCCACAAAAATTAAGTTTTGGTCTTTTGCGGTTGATTTGTTATTGATTTTCAAAGATTAAATCAATTACACCTTTAAGATGACGTCACGTGACCCCTGATGACGTCACCATTACGTTTTTCGGCGAGACACGAGTTCACTATAGAGTCTTCACCTGGATTAAGTTTTATGGAAATACGACTTTGTTTTCTATTAAAAGTGACTGGCAGAAAAAACGTGTACAAAGTCTATGGAGTTTAGGTTACTAAAAGAAAAAAAAAAGAAGAAAAAAAAAAATCAGAACAAAAACAAAGGCTTTTTCGCAAAATTTGCGAAAAAGCCAAAAAAAAAAAAAACAGAAGGAAAAGAAAGGGTTTTTCGCTTTTAAGCGAAAAACCCAAAAAGAAAAAAAAAAAATTTAACGAAAACAAAAGCTGTTTCGGTGAAAAACCGAAACAGCTAAAAAAAAAGAAAAGAAAAAACTTTAACGAAAACAAAAGCTGTTTCGGCTGAAAGGCCGAAACAGCTAAGAAGAAGAAAAAAAGAAAAAACAGAAGGAAAAGAAAGGCTTTTTCGCTTTTAAGCGAAAAAGCCAAAAACTAGACATGTGTTTGTGGACAAACACACAGCTGTTTCGAGTGTCTAAAATTACTTTCAATATGTGCTGTAGGTCTTTTGTGTGTGTCAAGTCGATCAGATTTACTAAAGTGTCAAAGGCAATAGTCTAAAGAAAAACGTGTACAAAACCTATGGGGAAAAAAATAGAAACTTTAACGTGACGCCCTGTGACCTTGAATGACGTAATCGTGCCGAATTTCTTCAAGGGCCGTCTGTGGATGGTGGTCTAAGTGTGTGCCAAGTCTCAAGTCGATCGGATTTACTAAAGTGTCAAAGTCAATAGTCTAAAGAAAAACGTGTACAAAACCAATGGGAGAAAAATGTAAACCTTTAATGTGACGTCACGTGACCTTGAATGACGCAATCGTGCCGAATTTCTATCAGAAACATCTGGGGGTGGTGTTCTAAGTGTATGCCAAGTTTCAAGTCGGTCGGAATTACTAAAGTGTCAAAGTTAATAGTTAATTTGTGTACATACCATATATTTATATATTTATGTTTAATTGTTTTGTCATCCAATCAGTTTGGAGAGCCCCCTGACAGAAACTAGTTTCTTTTGGGCAATCCTGCGAGAGCTAAATGGATGTTGTTGGATGTTATTTTTGTTTTTTATGTTATTGTTAAGTTGCATTTTGTATTTCCATTTATTCTTTGTTATGTTTATTATTTATCTAGTTCTGTGACAATAAGTGTATATCTTGGAAAATAAAATAAAAAATGCACATGGGGTGGGGGTGGTTGAGACAGTCTTGCTTGCAAAAAGTACAATGAGCCATGTCAGTTTTGTCTTTAAATTTAAGGCCCGCGTCTTAAGCTTTAGGTGTGCAGAAAATTCAAATTAATGTATTTTGACTTTTGATAAAGAGACTAGACAACTCAAGTAATTAAAACGAAAACATGATTTATTCTACAATGCAAACAACTCGAAGTATAGAACATTTGTGTTGGTATTAAAACAGCCCAAACTCTATACAAACAACAACAATATGTTAGCAAAAATGAAGCTTATAGGCCTAAATATAACAATTCACCTAAAGCCCCGATGTGTGTTAAGCACTGTGGGGAAAACTTTCGCATGCATTGATCGGAAAAGCAGAAAATACTGCTTGACAAATTTCTTTGCTTAGAAAAAAAATGAGCAGGGCACACAAATGTACATGTACATGTACATGTAATTTTGGCTAGTAACTGATATCTGCTACGCTAGATTTGTCGGTGCTTACAGGTTTAATGAAACTGGTCTAAGACTGTTAATTATTACGGCCTTGTCTGAAACTCGCGTCCATAGCCACGTCTGCGTTTATTGGTATAAATTGGTGACTCTAGACGCGCGTTTTGGATCCGGCCGTAGTACCTTCAAGTTGTTGGCTCGATTGGGCTTGGTTTCAAGATCAAGATGATGGACTCTAATAAAGCTATGCATATAGCGTTATAACATTATGAAGGTTGTACATGTTGATAAGAAATGTACTGACTTCACAAACTGTGTTTCTGAGTACCGATCGTTTTGTCGTAGCTTTCAAAAATTGTTTCAGCAATTAATTTTACGTCAGAAACTTGTTTCTGGTCAGGGTCACCAAAACACGGAGCCATTCATTGGGCTGGGTTTGTCTGCAGTAAACTCTTGATGTTTATTGCTTAAGGCAAAACAGGCGTGTATACTATGAAGCAGAATCAGTGTCAAAAAGATCGGACGTGTTTTTACAACTCGGATGCTTTCCTAATTCGGATGTATTCCTAATTCGGATGCTTTTTGCAAACTCGGATGCTTTTTTAATTCGGACGAATTCGTAATTCGGATGCTTTTTTTGTAAACTCGGATGCTTTTTTAATTTGGATGCTTTTTTAATTCGGATGCTTTTCTAGTTCGGATGCTTTTTGTAATCTCGAATGCTTTTTGCAAACCGAACAAATTCGCAAAACGTATGCTTTCTCAATCCGGCACTAGGGTGGCCCTGAAAGGACATTACACATCGCAGATTCTGCGATTTCGCGCATTCTGCGCGAATTTGAACGATGACAAACATGTTATCGTATATATCTAAGCATATATCTGAGATGTGGAAGATTTTATTGTAGATTTCTGCACAGATTTATGTTATGGTGAATATTTTCTGGGCAGATTTTTGAAAAGTCGCATATTTTTATTTTAGATTTCAAGTTCTGCGCAGATTTCTTAGTACGCAAATTTGTGCGATGTCGCACGGATGGGCACTACATGTACATTTTCATTGCACATTTAATTCTGCGCAGCTATGTCGCACTCACGTACAGCAGATAAATGCAGATTTATGTGCACATTTCTGCCGCGATGTCAGCACATAGTGACATACGACGTTTTGAAAGTTGAACCACGACGTTTTGAAAGTTGAAGTACGGTACGACGTTTTGAAAGTTTTGAATGTTATGGTGTTCTAAAACGGACAGGCAACGTCGTGGTTCAACTTTCAAAACGTCGTGGTTCAACTTTCAAAACGTCGTACTTCAACTTTCAATTAACGTCGTGGTTCAACTTTCGTGCGCTTTTACCTGGCTCAAGATAGCCGCGTATTCGGCCGGATTTCTGGCCGCGGATTCAGCCATGCATTCACCAAAAGCCGAAAAAAATGTATAATACATGCTGCAAAAGGTGATGCATTTTCCAAAAGGTTTATGTCATTTTATTTAAATAATTTTTCAAAATAAACGGTAAATAATAATACTTTTTCAAACCATATCAAATCATACAACATAAGCTAAACTTGTTTAACGTTTCATGTAATTCTGATGACAAATTACAGTTAAATTAGCTGCTTAATGGAAGTAATTCTACTTCGAGTTATTTGTCAAACCTTTTATAGAAATTTCAAACAATACGGCAACAGTGTGAGTGGTTTTACAAATTCAAGACCTGCTTTTATCATTGCTGTACTTTCTTTTCCTTTTGCCACACGAATTGCAATTGTACATTTCTGTAAAGCACACCTGCAAGGACAATCTTTCCGTGTCCCACTCTTTCTATCTGGCAAGTGTTCTTTCAAGCACGAGTGACAGTACGGAGTTTCCAAGATTCTTTTATATGCTAATTTTGACATATAACCTTTGTTCATTGTTTACATTTTATGTAGTTTTGATAATATCTGCTTATTTGCATGCGACCTTAGAAACTTACATTTGACCCAAGTGTGCTATATATCGCAAAGAATTATGAGGCGATATTAGGTGGAAATTAAAAAAAATTATGGACACGGTCTGAAACCGTCTTTTACCTAACGATCTAAGCTGACAAACTACTAGGATGCATATAATGATGCAGAACTTAGTTGAAGGGCTGTTGTGTTATCGTTCCCATAAGATCTGGCGTGGTGAAATTAATTGTTGAAATTGTTGATTGACGAAACTGATTCACCGAGAACATTGCAAATAAGCTCAACCAAGTGCGAGTGCACTAATTACTGTTCGGCTGAAGCCTATACCAAAATTAAGTGTGCCCAGAAACATGATCTCGTAGATCATGAAATACAAATATGAGGTTTGAATAACACTGTGATGTACACTTTGTTTTAAAGATGCAGATATACTCGCAGCCGAAAAACGCATTACAATGCTGCATTGAAAATGGGATTTATTTAACGGGCTAATTATGCACTAATTAGTGTTCGGCTGAAGCCTATACCCACATTAAGTTTGCCCATTAACATTATCTTGTAGATTATGAAATAAAAGTATGAGTTTTTGATAACATGTGAGGAATATTTTGTTTTAAATGTTGCATTCTCATTTCCAAATCTATAAAAATAACTCGAAGTAGGATTACTTAGTTCATTAGGCAGCTAATTTAACTGTAATTTGTCATCAAAATTACAGGAAAGGTTAAACAAGTGTGGCTAATATGCTGTATGATTTGAAAGGGTTTGAAAAAGTATTGTTATATTTACGGTTTATTTCGAAAAATTCTTTAAATAAATTGTCATAAACCTTTTTAGAAAATGCATTACCTTTTGCAGCATGTATTAAATATTTGTCGCATTTGGTGAATGCGGACTGAATCCGCGCGGAGAGATCCGGCCGAATACGCGGCTACCTTGATGAGCCAGGTAAAAGCGCACGACGTTTTAAAAGTTGAAGTACGACGTTTTGAATGTTGAACCACGACGTTTTAAAAGTTGAAGTACGACGTTTGGAAAGTTGAACCACGACGTTTGAAAGTTGAACCACGACGTTTACCTGTCCGTTTTAGAACACATGTAGGTGCATGCCCATCCGGCGACATCGAAATCTGCCTACCTGAGAAATCTTCGCAGAACTATTACTCTAATATAAAAAAGGGGCCTTTTCAAAAATCTGCGCAGAACATTTATGGCCTTCACATAAATCTGTGCAGAAATCTACAATAAAATCTTTCACATCTCAGATATATACATGTACTTATATATATGCGATAATATATGTTTGTCATCGTTCAAATTCGCGCAGAATCTGCGATGTGTGATGTCCTTTCAGAGCCACCCTAGTGCTGGATTGGGAAAGCATCCGATTTGCGAATATGTTTGGTTTGCAAAAAGCATCCGAGTTTACAAAAAGCATTCAAACTAGAAAAGCATCCGAATTAAAAAAGCATCCGAGTTTATAAAAAGCATCCGAGCTAGAAAAGCTTTCGAATTAAAAAAGCATTCGAGATTACAAAAAGCATCCGAACTAGAAAAGCATCCGAATTAAAAAAGCATCCGAATTAAAAAAGCATCCGAGTTTACAAAAAGCATCCGAATTCCGAATTTATCCGAATTAAACAAACAGCCGAGTTCGCAAAAAGCATCCAAATTAGGAATACATCCGAATTAGGAAAGCATCCGAGTTGTAAAAACACGTCCGATCTTTTTGACACTGATTCTGCTTCATATTATACGAGCAATCAATTGGATACCAAACTTACACGTAAGACTTAATAAGATACACTACTGCATTCCAGTAACGTCTGAGGGATCGGTCACCGTTGTTGTATTCCTCCCGAAGCCTGGTGATTCGTTCCTGGTGCAACCGCCATTTTCTTCTCTTTGGAGGACATGCATCTCCTCTCCTGACACTGGCCACATTGACTTCCAGCAAGCGCTGCCCATCTTTCATCCTGCGAATGAACAACCAGAGTGACGGGTGTGCTCGCCCAATTGTGTTGTTCCATCTATGGTGGAAACCTTAAGAGGAAAAGAAACCCGTAAAAAATAGATAAGGAAACTGTCGAAAAAAGCAATTGTAATTGACAACATTCAGTGAATCGTTGTTAAAGTTTAAATTTAAATTTAAAGTTACCTTCAACATGATTGGTCCATGATTCCAATGTTGTGATACCTACATGTAACAGACAACATTACAAAATGTGTATCTATTCTGTGACCTCAGTACATTTTGTTACAAGTGGATGTCTTGGTAAAAGTCAGTAGGCCTTTATCACCATCGGAGTACGTGGGTTAACAAATTTGATCAGAAATAACACGAAATGTTTAATTGTTTACCAACAATTTGACATCAAAACTAAAACGTACAGATCCTAGCATACACTATTGATGATTTAAGCCATCTTTTATTAGGACCTTTCTTTCGAACTTTAAATTAACTTATTTGCGTAAGAATACCTTATTAATTAGGTAGGCTGTATGAGCGTCCAGGCTTCCGAAAGGTTGACGTTTTACAAGGTACTTGATATAAGACTTGGAGGCTCATCACAGTGTCATTTTGTAAAAGGCATAGATTATAAACCATGCTTATTGAAATACAAAATTGAAAACAATGTCCCTGTGCGCCCGTACAGTGTTTTTTCTTTCTTTCATAAATGTTTATTTCCCCTAACCTCAAAAGACAACCAATCTGACATCTTTTCAAAATAAATTTCTGGCGATCTAACCGGAGCAATATTTTTCAGAAGGGGCGCACTATAGGTCTATACATAAAACTGTTATATAAATAAATCATACTTCAATATGGCATGTTTAGGCATTAATACTTAATGTATAACTTGTATTTCTGGCTCGGGATCTCTAAGATCTGCAAACCCACCCTACATGTCCCACCCCTTAATCCTAGCTGGAGAAACGCCATGATGAAAAAGAGACCCTTCTCCAAAGAAAATGTTTGATTTTGTGGCGGGCCAAACTCTAACCAACTTCAAGACTGGAAAGAAAATTATGATAGTAATGGGGCCGTCTTACCACCGGCCTATCTAAATCTGTTTTCTATTTCCTTTCTTTGCGTATACCGAATCTAAAATATATACATTTGATTTGCGCTCCTTCCGTTTTGCTCCCACAAACTGCATTCCTTGCCGGCCTCTCTTTGAAAGGCCGTCATATTAAGGCTGCAAGGCTCGTCACTCGCTCTTCGCCCCGGCAACATATCACCCCAATTCTTCGCTCACTTCACTGGTTACCCGTTTCCAAACGCATTCAGTTCAAGGTTCTCCTTCTCACATACAAATGCGTCAAAGGATCAGCGCCCCCATACCTCCAGGAACTCATCAATGTGTATAAACCCCGTCGCACCCTCCGCTCAAGCTCCTCATCTCAACTCACACTACCAGTCACACGCACCAAGTCCTACGGTCATCGGTCTTTCACATTCTCTGCCCCTACACTCTGGAACTCGCTGCCGCAACACATCAGGACCACATCCACTGAACAGAACTTTAAATTTATGTTGAAGACTTTCTTATTTTAAATCTGTGTGTGTTACCTCAATCGTTTTTGATAATTGTATTAATCTGTGTAAAGCGCTTCGGGACGTCAGTGTGAAGCGCTATATAAAAACGGTTATATTATTAGCTGTTTCGGCAATTCAGCCGAAACAGCTATTGTTTTCGTTACAGTTTTTTTTAGCTGTTTCGGCAATTCAGCCGAAACAGCTATTGTTTTTGTTAAATTTTTTTTTTTTTAGCTGTTTCGGTTTTTCACCGAAACAGCTTTTGTAATCGTTAATTATTTTTTTATTTTTTTTTAGCTGTTTTGGCAATTCAGCCGAAACAGCTATTGTTTTCGTTAAAGTTTTTTTTTTAGCTGTTTCGGCTTTTCAGCCGAAACAGCTTTTGTTTTCGTTAAAGTTTTTTTTTTTCTTTTTGGCTTTTTCGCTTAAAAGCGAAAAAGCCTTTGTTTTTGTTCTGATTTTTTTTTTCTTTTTTTTTTTTCTTTTAGTAACCTAAACCCCATAGACTTTGTACACGTTTTTTTGCACAAGCACTTCTCATAGACAACAAAGTCGTATCCAAACAAAACTTTACCCAAGTGAAGACCCTATGGTGAGCTCGGTCCTAACAGACATACGTCATGGTGACGTCATCAGGGGTCACGTGACGTCATCTTAAAGGTGCAATTGATTTAATCTTTGAAAATCAATAACAAATCAACCGCAAAAGACCGAAACTTGATTTTTGTGGCAATAGATAGAATAATTAAGGATCTTCATTTTATCTCGTGTGCGTGAAATCACGTGACCCTTCTTTCCGGTCGAAACCGGAAGTTGCCTTATAATTTAAAAGTGAAAAATGATATGAACTTACTTTCAACGATGTTAGTGTCTGGCTAGATTGTATTTAACAAAAAAAATATCGGTGACGCCATAACATGTTATAGCGCCCTCTAGCGGCTGGTTGAAAAATGGTTAAAATGAATAATCTGTTGATGTGTGTGGCGAAGTTTGCTGAAATCACTTTATAACCGGTGTATTTAATCCGCTTCATGCTAGAAACAAGTTGACGAGAAGAAAAAATTATGACGTCACCAGACCGGAAGTTAGAATGAAAAGACTTAATTTCCTTTGAAAATTCCTAAAAAATTAAACCTGACAGATATAATCTTGATTTTTGCTATAAAGGTTAATGTAAAAGTAGTTCTCGAACTAGGCTGTGTATTTTGGCAAAAAAACCAGCTTGAACATACCCTGCGTCAGCCTTTAAATTTAATCGTTTTGGTCTAGATGCATAAACCCTTTTGTTTGCTTGGCACACGAATAACATACGGTACATTCTTGTACATGTACGTATGCATCAATAGTGTATTATGTATTGAGCGAATGTATGACCACTGTACATGTACGTACATGTGTGTACGCTTGCATACTACGGAGGTGTGTTTTAGTTACACAAAAAAACGATGGGTTTCTTGCTCGGTGTTCTGTATCGGCGGACCATGAAAAGTAAAGAGCGCCCACATTTGTTTAAGAGTACATGTACACCAACATAAGTTTTGTGAGAACTTGATGTTGATGCACACTTTACTTTCTTCAATCTAAACGATCGGTTCTTGGACTCTACGTACATGTCGGAAGGCACTGTTCAACTGTAACCTTAGAGCTGTTCCTTGCTCTATGCTCAAGTTCAACCAAACAACTATAACTGGCAACTACCCCACTACAACCAATTATATAAGTGGGGCTATGTTGTCATTTTTGTTATTTTTTTTTAGTGCTTACAATATATTGTACTCTTCTTTAGATTTCCTGGAATAATATTTTGGACAATTGTCTCATTGGAGTTGATTGTCATCTTCAAGTTGAATAGGCATTAAAACGTACGTGATTATGTTCAGACCTCTTGTTCTCCTCTTTGTACTTGATAAAACTGTTGCATCTTACTTTGGTTTGTTCACTAAATCAGATTTGGTTTATATGTTGCACATAGTCTAAGTAAATTCTATTTTCTATTAAAGCTATACAAGTATTTCACACAGTAGACATATTTCGCATTTTTTTGGGGAATTAATTTTCAATGTTTATTATTACATGCACATTTCGGAAGTGATATTACAGATAGTGAATTTACAGTATAAGCTGCCTTAATTTTTCCTGCCATTGTTGGTGTATAATTTACATTGCAAGTTCCATTTAAATCCTTTAACAATTTGATTAGTTACAGAAATGTGTGGTTAATTTTGAAAATTCATACACACATTAGGATTAGTAGTACATAGAACTAGTAAATAACAATAATTTGTGATATTTATGTAAAATTATTTTTGAACGTTCACTGCAATGTAGTTAAGCTTGTCAGTGTTGTGCTCTATTGACCATATAAACAAGGTATTGAATATCAACATAAATCATGGAATCCTTTTCTTTTCTAATTTAAACACTTTGCTCAAACTATGAAACAGTATTAGAGTGTAATAAGACTTCAACAAGTTATACGGTTTTTTTCTGTAAATGTAAAATGTCAAAATTAATTATTTTAATAACAATAATTACAATTTGTGTCTTTAAAAAAATAATGCAGACACATTATTGCCTCGAAATTGATTACCATAAAACAAATGGTCTACCACTTTAATAATAATTATATAGTCGACTCTCGTTGAAGAGTTTTCTTAAATCCTAATTTTGTATTTTAAGTAGAGTATCGGTTGCAATTTACTGTGCACAAACTGCACATAAATGCAGAATCAGGAGTGGGGATTTTGGTTTGCTTACAATACAACGTGTTTGACAATTGGTACCCTGTATGGCCAATGCAAACAACAAAGTTAATTGTACATTCAATAACCAATGTTGCCTAAAACAGCATTTTTGTCTTTAACTAATGCCAGTGTATTGCAATGTCCCTTTACTGAGGCATGACATGTTATTTGTATCGATCGTTTTGACTTTTGTTTTTTATAGTCGACATACTTGGCTGAGAAGTGCAATTTGATAAATTCTACCTTTATTTATTTGACTGCCAAATATATTTAGGCAACAGCAAGTAAAACCAATGAGGCTGTCAACTCGAACTTTAAAAGAGGCGTTAAACCAATTTCGCTTCAGCAACATTATTATAGCATAAAAGGTATTTGTGATGTTCAACACATCAGAATCATCAACAGTTTCCACACAAGCTCTACATAATCCGTCAAAGTTGGGCAAAGCCAAGTGCATGCTACAAATGCACATGCATTTCTTGCTTGCTGCTTCCGACTTCATAAGTTAATACACTTCTATGATATATCAAAGCATTTATATTAAAAACAATTGTTTTAATGCATATTTTGATATTTTGTAATGGAAAATTTGTTGTATAAAGGTTTACATCAACACTTGCAGCAATATCAAAAATAACTGATGAAAATATTGTTGAAAAGTAATGGCACTAAACTTCCTGTGAAATTATGTTTTTCCTAGCATGCTGTAATATTGAAGGAACAATAACAAGTTATTACTAAAGATGCATCTAAATAAAAACCGCATTTTTGTAAATGCCTGTGAATGCAAATACATACGGACAGTGAAATCAAGATCAAGTTCTGTTTTCTTGAAGTTTACAGCATTTACATAGCACATAGCTCAAACCTCACAAGGGACTATTTCATGTAACTTCATGCTCAGCACAAAAACATTGCTTAGCATGAATATTCTTCTTTGGAAAAAGAGGATTAGAAACCAAATTTTCAGGTTATGAATATTATTTGTGACTATTATTCAGCTGGTTTTTATATAGCTTAAAAAGCACATGTTAAGTTTTGGTTAGTATTGCCGAACTGAGACGTTTGTGCTAAGCAATGTTTTTATGGTTACATGTGGTAGCTCTATCAAATTGCAAATTGCCCTGAGACATGTCCATGTCATAACTAAGCGAAGGAAGCTGCAGCTGCTTTATATCCTAGTTGTTCACTTGTGTTTGTAGCTGACATTGCTTTTGTTTCCAACGAGCTTTACTGTTATCACGTTATGTCAGTAGTCAATGGGCTATTTCACAATAAATGTGGTCATTTTAGTAAATTACAGTATAACTAATCCTGGGTAACTTTATCAGTGCAAATACATGTGAGTGGTTTTATATGATAGTTAATATTGGGGACAAGCTACATAACTATTTTTACATAATTCTACGAGTTATTAGTTTTGAATTTTATTATTTACATGCACTTTTAACATAATTTTGGAGTCTCATTTCAAGTTTTTACATTAGTTTTAAGTGGATTCATTTGTTGATGATGCATATAGTTTTCAACAACGGTGAAACTTGGGTTGGTTTAATTCAGTTGAAAAATGTTAATTTAATGAACATTTCTAAATAAAGTGAATTTCCCGTTAAATAACATGTGTAATGTCCTCTACAGGACAAGGTATTCATGACAATGGGATAGTTTGTAAATATGTACTCACTAACTCACAAGTATGTTGTATCATCTACAGGACACATCCACTTGATGGAGTAAATTTGACAATTTGATCGTGGGAGAGATTTGAGTAAATATTATCAAGATTATATTCAGGGTTGTGGAAAACCCGTTAAAAAGTCTTCTCCAGGACAGCAGTTAATTGTAATTAACATGTCAACCATGATTGAAATATTTTATGTTAAATGTTTGTAAAGTTAACAGTACCATTCCTTCTAACAGAACATTGCATGGCATTACCATTTCAATATTTAGTCTTGCCATTATATTCTGGTCTTCTGTGTTTAACCAAATTTCCTCTCCAGAACACATTGATGTGTGCTTGCTTTTGATTACACAATTATACATCATTCTGTGAAATAACTAACAAATTGATATATTTAATATCGGTACCCAACAATATTATTATTTCATGTTGGAATTATAGCATTCTTCGAGGCGCAATGAAGATGAAGTGAGTTTTCATGCTTTCCAAATGTTGTTTTACTCTAAGTGGACATACGTACGGTACCTGCTGCATTTGTGTTTAAAAAACATGCATTCAGACTACGGAAGAATCAGTGCAGTCATACCTCATCAACAACACAAATTAATATAAGATATGTGGACAAATGTTTTCCATGCTCATTGTACTTTTAAAGTGCATTTGTTAAGTGTTAAAACAAATATCCTCTCCAGAACACATTGGTGTATTCTCGCTTTTAAGTCCACAATTACACATTTTCATATAAAATCACTTACAAACTGATATAATGATTATTGATAACCAACAATATGATGGGTTCATGTTGGGACAATGCCATACTCCAACTATAAATGAATATAAACATGTTACATTCGTTATTAATGATGGAACACAACATATTTTGCACTCATATTTCATCAACAACACAAATTAATGAACATGCAAGGTATGTGAAAAGACATTTTCCACTCGTGGTACTTTATAAGTACTTTTGTTTTATGTTAAACAAAATGGCGTCTCCAGACAACCAATTACGAATCATTCGTTAATTAGAATAAATAAACATGTTAATCATAATGCCACGCTTTGATATTTTAGGAATTATTTGTATACATCCTGAGGTTTTCATATTCACATAGTTTTGGTGAGTTGGACAAGTTTAAAATTTGACCCCCAGTGAGACTGAAAGTCTACACTTATTTTGAAATAGCCCCAATATAAATATCATCACAGCGGATAAGCAGAGGACACAATCATCTTACTTGATGAAGAGCATTACAGGTGACCTGAACATCACATCATTGTATATGTGTCACAAAGCAGTCAGCCAATTTAAAGTTGGTACATTCTATACATTAATTAGGCACGCAACACTCTAACGCCACTGCACCTAAAATAAATGCAACGACCCCAATCATTCGAAGACAACCATTTCATATTCCTGTATGTGGAGCTGGGACAAGAATTCTTCCATGCATCTACTATGACAGTGGAAGCCTTGCAGCAGCCTCCACGTCGTAGATTTTCCATAAAAGGAATACTGACTTATAATCTTAAAAGTTTAAGAAGCTGCAGGCTGGAAGAGAAAGACAATACACCTTTCATCAGATGCATCATCTCACAAGATTCATTGTACTGATTGCAACTGAACACGGAAGAACCATCGCTGCCAAAACTTGTTACAGTTGTGATAAATGGTACCACATATCATGTATTGGCATGAGCGTCACTATATACCACAGTCTGTATAATACATCCCTCCTTTGAAAATATATTACATCAACAGCACAAATTAATGAACATGCAAGGTATGTGAAAAGACATTTGCCACTCGTGGTAGTACATTTGTTTTATGTTGAACAAAAAGGCGTCTGCAGACAACCAATTACGAATCATTTGTTAATTAGAATAAATAAACATGTTAATCATAATGCCACGGTCTGATATTTTAAGAATTATTTGTATACATCCTGAGGTATTCATATTCACATAGTTTTGGTGAGTTGGACAAGTTTAAAATTTGACCCCCAGTGAGACTGAAAGTCTACACTTATTTTGAAATAGCCCCAATATAAATATCATCACAGCGGATAAGCAGAGGACACAATCATCTTACTTGATGAAGAGCATTACAGGTGACCTGAACATCACATCATTGTATATGTGTCACAAAGCAGTCAGCCAATTTAAAGTTGGTACATTCTATACATTAATTAGGCACGCAACACTCTAACGCCACTGCACCTAAAATAAATGCAACGACCCCAATCATTCGAAGACAACCATTTCATATTCCTGTATGTGGAGCTGGGACAAGAATTCTTCCATGCATCTACTATGACAGTGGAAGCCTTGCAGCAGCCTCCACGTCGTAGATTTTCCATAAAAGGAATACTGACTTATAATCTTAAAAGTTTAAGAAGCTGCAGGCTGGAAGAGAAAGACAATACACCTTTCATCAGATGCATCATCTCACAAGATTCATTGTACTGATTGCAAGTGAACACGGAAGAACCATCGCTGCCAAAACTTGTTACCTCCTTTTACCGTTACACGGTAAAAGGTTTTATACACAGCGAAAGCTCATGCGGCCTCCTTATACCCTCTCATGGCATTTCTTTGACATTTACACCCTCATCGAATTTAGCACTAAGTGCAAGGTCAACAAACTCTTGCCTGGGCCGGCGGTAGAAATTGAATTTTAGTTCATGTCATGCTATCCCCATATAAGGGTTAATTATGCAAAAGGTAAAAAGGTCAGCAGTATGCAAATTTGTACAGTTAACTTTTGGCCAATGAGAATCATGGGTTCCGCGTGGGTAAGCTGGGCTTTTGGCGGGTTAGAGTTTTATAGCCACTCTGTCACAGCCGATTCCAGAGTCAACATCTCAATTTTTATAACAGTAACACTTATGTGAATATATTTCAATGCGACACATATAAGTTTGATTTTTGTTTCGAGTTCATTCGGGTTACAGAGTTGCACGAATCTCCTGTTATTACATTGTTTTTATTGGTGTACAATGTACTTTAGAGGGTTGTGTTTAAGGATTTTTAATTTTATTGCACGGCTACCGTTTGCCTATAGTTATACCAACTTATTTGGTTCACATGGGAGTTTCATGATACTGAGTCGCCGCCACTAAGGACTGGAAATACGTTTAGCCATTTGTTTCTCAATCCATATGCGGTTTTCCTGCAGGTTTTTGTTATTTGCCTTTCCTTGGAGCAGTGCACAGTTACGAAGCATTGTCTTCTTGTGGAACATGTACGTGTAATATCATTATGATATCAATAGCTGTGTCACAGCCTTTAATATGCGGATAATGCATAACAATACATTGTGCTCCTTTTGCATTGTGGGACTTTTATTTGGGTTGATAACGGGCCTCGGGCATTCGTTCTCGTTTCCAAAGGGAAAGGGTACCGTTAAATTCCGTGTTAAATAATTTGAGGCCCATATGCCGGTTCATATGATGTATTACCCCTATAGGGTCGTTTGGTTAAATAGGGCCGAAACAGCTAGGGCTCTCGTTGGATCCAGGTCATTTGGACAACTGTTGAGTGACAGCAAGTTTGTGTATGGTATAGTCAAGTCCGCAAGACTTGAGCGCTCACTCTTGTATGAGCATTTTCCCAGTGCCTCCTGTTAAAGGTAGTATACACCATTTGCAGAAATCGAAAATGATTAATACCGAATTATTAAGAAATATCTTGCTCAATTGAAAGTAAATAATGATTCTAGGCATTCAGCAAAAGGATTGCGCTAGATATCCTGTAATTATTCCAAAAAATTGAATTTTATAAAGAAAAATTTGCGATCGCCGGACGACGATCGCGAAAAAACAAAGATAACATAAGAATAACGGCTCGACCCCGGTTGAAAACAAATGCTGTTTTTCGTGTGTTTCTCGACATCCATGATTGTAAAACTTCGGTTAAGTCAGTTAACCCTGACTCCCTCACCATTGTTATTAAACACCATACAATTCCTTCAAAATCCTCCAACTTCCTTTGTTGTGTAGGGAGTTGGGGTTAAACGATATTTACTATGGAATACAACCCCCCCCCCCCCCCCCCCCCAAATCGACCCATTCATGATAATTCAAGCAATTACCAATGGGGTATGTTACCTTTAAGGTCGGTCAGATGAGACGTTGTTTGTCGTTTTTGCCTGGTATCAATTCTGGAGTATGCATACTCGGCTGCCAATTGGAGCCGGAAGGGAATTTCCTCCTGTTTTTTCTCCTCAAATTTTATGATTAAGTCAGAGCTTAAAATGAGGTTTTGTCAGGAGTTTTTCGCCCTTCCCATAATTGAGTATCAGCTTGGTGGAAGTTAATTACATGTATAAACGCGGCAATAAGCCTCAATTTTATTATTTGTGTACATAACACTGCACAGCAATATATAGTGCTCCTAAAAACGCTATGGGACTTTCCTTTGGGTTTATTACGGGCCTCGGGCATTTCATTGTTCTTGTTTCCAAAGGGAAAGAAATGTTAAATCATTTGATGCCCATGCGGCTTCAATAAATGTATTACCCCTGGGGTCGTTTGGTTTAAGAGGGCCGAAACAGGGCTCTGATGGGGTCCAGGCCATTGGGACAACTTAACTGTTGATAGGATCTGAATTTCGCGCCCCATGGCCTCCATCGGCCATGCTAATTAATAATTATTCATTTGGGCACTAACGATTTGTCGGCACTAATGTCCACTGGAAAGGCAAGGGTGGGGCCGGCGTGGGGGACGCTTGTGACCTTCGGGATGAGTTGGGTCGAGACCGATATGATTATCCGGCTTACATGATTATTGTTTACAATGGTGTCCGACTATGACTGGTCCGACATTCTCCCGCGCGTTTTTGTTTATGCTGGGGCTCACTCTCTCTCACTCCTGTTTTGTTTTTATGGAGGGTCCCTGTCCGTCTTCTCCTGGTGGGCGCGCAGGCGCGTGTGGCAATTTATTACGGATTCAGACAGCCAGTAACGCAAGTCCTCACATTTAGCGGCCTAATAATCAAATCCGGCAGTAAATTATATTTTATGCAAATTGCTCTGTTGTCATAGCGCTCGCGAATTTCCCGAGGCTAGATTTTCCTGACCGAAGTTAACATCGGTAGATGGAAGCAACTTTGTGGTTGCATGACGGTTGCCTCTTTGGCAATGGGCATTTGGTTGCCCTGTGTTGGTGGGCCTGGTGTTGCCCATAGGGGATTGGTGTTCCCCTTGACCGGTCGGGCCTGGTGTTGCCCATTTTAATGGTCGGGCCTGGTGTTGCCCGGGGGCCTGGGTGGCCCAAATTGTTTATTTGTTGAATTGTTTCCTTTTGCTACCGGTATGCCCTTTAACTGGTATCCGGAATAAAACATACTGCCATTTTCGAGGCTGTGGCATCACTCAATAACTTGTCTCCTTTGTGGTTTATTTGAGTCGAAGTATAACTCCTTTTACCGTTACACGGTAAAAGGTTTTATACACAGCGAAAGCTCATGCGGCCTCCTTATACCCTCTCATGGCATTTCTTTGACATTTACACCCTCATCGAATTTAGCACTAAGTGCAAGGTCAACAAACTCTTGCCTGGGCCGGCGGTAGAAATTGAATTTTAGTTCATGTCATGCTATCCCCATATAAGGGTTAATTATGCAAAAGGTAAAAAGGTCAGCAGTATGCAAATTTGTACAGTTAACTTTTGGCCAATGAGAATCATGGGTTCCGCGTGGGTAAGCTGGGCTTTTGGCGGGTTAGAGTTTTATAGCCACTCTGTCACAGCCGATTCCAGAGTCAACATCTCAATTTTTGTTCAGCAAATTTTATCCCACCACCACCCCAATGTCTCCACCAATTTTTGAGTTGGTTCCCATTATAGCATTCGCATAGGTGTCATGCGGTCATGTTGATGTTGCATTATGATGTACATATTCATAATTAGATTCTAGCAATTTTATCTTTTGTTCACAATATAGCGCTCGCATGTGTCATGAGGCTATGTTCAGGGTACTCACAGATTTCATCAATTCTGGGGTTTATGGTGACATTCCAATATACACTGTAGCGCTCGAAAGTTTCCCGAGGCTAATATATGATTTATACTGTACTCATAGATGTCCTTGGTTGGCTTTTTATAGTTTATAATCCTAAATAGCGCTCGAACGTATCATGAGGCTATAATATGTTCCCAATATTGCTGTACTCAGCATAAACATCTCTGCTTCTAATATAGCACTTACAAATGTAAAGATACCCTTTTTACTCATGGAATTCACTACAGTGTTTGCAGGTATCATGAAACTATTTTCATAGGCTGTAATAATGAATTTATCTTTGGCATTAAATATTATGTTTTCCCCTGCCTGGCAATTTATTACGGATTCAGACAGCCAGTAACGCAAGTCCTCACATTTAGCGGCCTAATAATCAAATCCGGCAGTAAATTATATTTTATGCAAATTGCTCTGTTGTCATAGCGCTCGCGAATTTCCCGAGGCTAGATTTTCCTGACCGAAGTTAACATCGGTAGATGGAAGCAACTTTGTGGTTGCATGACGGTTGCCTCTTTGGCAATGGGCATTTGGTTGCCCTGTGTTGGTGGGCCTGGTGTTGCCCATAGGGGATTGGTGTTCCCCTTGACCGGTCGGGCCTGGTGTTGCCCATTTTAATGGTCGGGCCTGGTGTTGCCCGGGGGCCTGGGTGGCCCAAATTGTTTATTTGTTGAATTGTTTCCTTTTGCTACCGGTATGCCCTTTAACTGGTATCCGGAATAAAACATACTGCCATTTTCGAGGCTGTGGCATCACTCAATAACTTGTCTCCTTTGTGGTTTATTTGAGTCGAAGTATAAAGTTGTGATAAATGGTACCACATATCATGTATTGGCATGAGCGTCACTATATACCACAGTCTGTATAATACATCCCTCCTTTGAAAATATATTACATCAACAGCACAAATTAATGAACATGCAAGGTATGTGAAAAGACATTTGCCACTCGTGGTAGTACATTTGTTTTATGTTGAACAAAAAGGCGTCTCCAGACAACCAATTACGAATCATTTGTTAATTAGAATAAATAAACATGTTAATCATAATGCCACGGTCTGATATTTTAAGAATTATTTGTATACATCCTGAGGTATTCATATTCACATAGTTTTGGTGAGTTGGACAAGTTTAAAATTTGACCCCCAGTGAGACTGAAAGTCTACACTTATTTTGAAATAGCCCCAATATAAATATCATCACAGCGGTTAAGCAGAGGACACAATCATCTTACTTGATGAAGAGCATTACAGGTGACCTGAACATCACATCATTGTATATGTGTCACGAAGCAGTCAGCCAATTTAAAGTTGGTACATTCTATACATTAATTAGGCACGCAACACTCTAACGTCACTGCACCTAAAATAAATGCAACGACCCCAATCATTCGAAGACAACCATTTCATATTCCTGTACGTGGAGCTGGGACAAGAATTCTTCCATGCATCTACTATGCCTGTGGAAGCCTTGCAGCAGCCTCCACATCGTAGATTTTCCATAAAAGGAATACTGACTTATGTCTTAAAAGTTTAAGAAGCTGCAGGCTGGAAGAGAAAGACAATACACCTTTCATCAGATGCATCATCTCACAAGATTCATTGTACTGATTGCAACTGAACACAGAAGAACCATCGCTGCCAAAACTTGTTACAGTTGTGATAAATGGTACCACATATTTTGTATTGGCATGAGCGTCACTATATACCACAGTCTGTATAATACATCCCTCCTTTGAAAATATATTACATCAACAGCCCAAATTAATGAACATGCAAGGTATGTGTAAAGACATTTTCCACTCGTACTTTATAAGTACATTATTTTTACATGTTAAACAAAATGTCCTCTCCGCCAGACAACCAATTACGCATCATTAGTTAATTGGAATAAATAAACATGTTAATCATAATGCCACGCTCTGATATTTTAGGAATTATTTGTATACATCCTGAGGTTTTCATATTCACATAGTTTTGGTGAGTTGGACAAGTTTAAAATTTGACCCCCAGTGAGACTGAAAGTCTACACTTATTTTGAAATAGCCCCAATATAAATATCATCACAGCGGTTAAGCAGAAGACACAATCATCTTACTTGATGAAGAGCATTACAGGTAACCTGAACATCACATCATTGTATATGTGTCACGAAGCAGTCAGCCAATTTAAAGTTGGTACATTCTATACATTAATTAGGCACGCAACACTCTAACGCCACTGCACCTAAAATAAATGCAACGACCCCAATCATTCGAAGACAACCATTTCATATTCCTGTACGTGGAGCTGGGACAAGAATTCTTCCATGCATCTACTATGACAGTGGAAGCCTTGGAGCAGCCTCCACGTGGTAGATTTTCCATAAAAGGAATACTGACTTATGTCTTAACAGTTTAAGAAGCTGCAGGCTGAAAGAGAAAGACAATACACCTTTCATCAGATGCATCATCTCACAAGCTTCATATTGTACTGAATGCAACTGAACACGGAAGAACCATCGCTGCCAAAACTTGTTACAGTTGTGATAAATGGTACCACATATCTTGTATTGGCATGAGCGTCACTATATACCACAGTCTGTATAATACATCCCTCCTTTGAAAATATATTACATCAACAGCCCAAATTAATGAACATGCAAGGTATGTGAAAAGACATTTTCCAATCGTGGTACTTTATAAGTACATTTGTTTTATGTTAAACAAAAAGGCGTCTTCAGACAACCAATTACGAATCATTAGTTAATTAACTGTTGGCAACGATCAAATTAATCCTGTGTCAAAACTTAGAAACCTTGGTTTTTGGTTTGATGATAACTTTAAGATGGCTTGTCATATCTCTAAAACATGTAATGCTTGTTTTTACCAACTGTATAATATTCGTAGTATAAGGAAGTATATTTCATGTAAAGACACACAAGTCCTGGTTCATTCTCTTGTTACAAGTCGTATTGATTATTGTAATAGCTTGTTGTATAATGTACCTCAAGTTCAGTTAAATAAACTTCAAAGGGTACAAAATACTGCAGCGAGGTTGGTGAATTATAAGGAATCAAAATTCTGTCATATTACACCAGTACTGCGTGATCTACACTGGTTGCCTGTAAGATATCGTATTGAATTTAAGATTTTGTTGTTTGTTTTTAAAGCAATTCACAAAGTCTGTCCTTCGTACATTTGCAATCTTGTGCAGTTGAAAGAATGTTCACATTACTCATTGAGATCATCTGGTCAGTTAACATTACAGATCCCTAAATGGGCATTTATGATGGCTGGCCCCAGACTCTGGAACCAACTTCCAAGTCATCTAAGGCTTGCAGGATCAATAGAGGTTTTTAAGTGTAGTCTGAAGACATATCTTTTTAAGAAAGCTTTTGATGTGTAATTTGTGTAATTGTGTAATTGGCATGGGGGTGGGTGGGTGTGGGGTGGTCATAATCAACTGTCTATTACTGTATTTTTTTATTGGCGTTATTTTAAAGCTATGGTGTTTGTTCGCATTACATCATATGTATTTTTAAGTACTAATTGATGTGAGGTTGTTTGTTCTGTGAATGCACTAACTATTTTTAATTTTTTTATTGGTGTTCATTTTTGTGTGTTAGATGATTAAATTTGTTAATTGATATACTGTTTGATGCAAGTAGTAATGGCTGTTTGCCTTAGGCCTATAATGTTATTGTAATGCGCATGTGTACATTTTTATGGAATTTGCGCAATATAAATGTATTATTATTATTTATTATTATTAATTAGAATAAATAAACATGTTAATCATAATGCCACGCTCTGATATTTTAGGAATTATTTGTATACATCCTGAGGTTTTCATATTCACATAGTTTTTGTGAGTTGGACAAGTTTAAAATTTGACCCCCAGTGAGACTGAAAGTCTACACTTATTTTGAAATAGCCCCAATATAAATATCATCACAGCGGTTAAGCAGAGGACACAATCATCTTACTTGATGAAGAGCATTACAGGTGACCTGAACATCACATCATTGTATATGTGTCACGAAGCAGTCAGCCAGTTTAAAGTTGGTACATTCTATACATTAATTAGGCACACAACGCTCTAACGCCACTGCACCTAAAATAAATGCAACGACCCCAATCATTCGAAGACAACCATTTCATATTCCTGTACGTGGAGCTGGGACAAGAATTCTTCCATGCATCTACTATGACTGTGGAAGCCTTGCAGCAGCCTCCACATCGTAGATTTTCCATAACAGAAGCTGCACGCTAGAAAAGAAAGACAATACATCTTTCATCAGATGCATCATCTCACAAGCTTCATTGTACTAAATGCAACTGAACACGGAAGAACCATCGCTGCCAAAACTTGTTACAGTTGTGTACCACATATCTTGTATTGGCATGAGCGTCACTATACCGCAGTTTCTATAATACATCCCCTCTTTTGAAACTGTCACCACTGTGAGTTATCTCATTTCTCGGACTTGTATAAACATGAAGCTTTTGAACATTTCAACAATCTCCTTAGTTTAGCCCCATGGAGTCTTTTTATGGATGTTGGTAATGTTGATGATGCATGGGATGGTTTTCTCGATCTCTTTGATGCTGCACCACAAAAGATATTGCTCTTAACGAGTATGTCCCTGGATTGATGATGATATAAAAGATCTCATTTAAAAAAAAAACACTGCTTTCTGCATGGCTAAACGTTTTAGTACTGTTGACAAATATAATTTGTACAAAAAGGCACGCAACAAAGCCAAAGAAAATAAACATCTCTCAGATATGTTCATAAGCTTTTTTGTGACACCTGATAACAAGAAGCAGTATTTCTCCTTTGTGCGCAGTCAGAGAAAAAAATCAAATGTGTCAAAATGTGTCATTAGTCATCAAGATAGCATTGTTGACAAGCCTGAGTTAATCTCTCAGTTGTTTGGTGAATATTTTGATTCAATTCTTGTACCCCCTGAATCGGATTTGTTAGACATCCCTTCTAAATGTGCCTATGCTATTCCTGCCATGAATGTCATCCAAAAGTTGTAACATTGAGATGAGTTGTTAACAACATGCCTAGTAATAAATCCCCTAGTCTTGATAGTGTTACAACAACACTTTTGAAACCCTGCATTAGTGGAATGTCTCCGGTTCGATCTTTGCAGTTTTTTAAAAACATTTCACTGAGTTGTAGCAAACTACCAAGTATGTGGATAAAAGCAGGCATCACACCCGTATTCAAATCTGGTGATGCCAGTACCATATGAAACTATCGACCCATTGCCCTGACATCAATATTTTGCAAGATCATGGAATCTATCATTGCAGATACATGTAATATCAGAACACATTTGAAGGAGAATAAGTTGATGCCACCAGAACAACATGCGGGTTTCGGTTAACACTCGCTCTTGTGCAACTCAGCTTCTCAATGTTACAAACAAATGGCTACAAATCCTTGACAAACCGTCTTTTTGAAAAGCCTTCGATGTGATGCCCCATGATATTTTACTGTATAAGTTATGTCATCAATACAATATTATTGGCAATGTTTGGCAGTGATTAAGATCATTTATTCTTGGAAGACAACAACAGGTTTTGTTTAAAGGTTTACATTCTTCATGGTTCCCCGTTAGCTCAGGTGTACCCTAAGGTAGTGTTTTAGGTCCACTCTTATTTGATTTGTTTATCAATGACCTTCCACATCATATTATTTCTACCACTACCACATTATTTATATTATTTGCTGACGATACACTTTTGTTTCGACCTATACATTTCCAGTCTGATGAAGTCGTTCTGCAAGACGACATAAATCGATTGTATAGATGGTGTATAAATAATCGTATGCAACTCGATGTAAAGAAAACTAAGGTGATGTTAGTCACACAGTCAAGAAACACGGACTCGAACCCACAACGTGCAGCTTACCTACAGATTATAAATTTAACACTTCAGACTACGAGGTCACAGCACTGCACTGTATGTACCCAGAACGATATGTGGCAGAGAGGTACCGCCCTCTTATCCCTATACTTTTTACGCACTCAACACTATTGTAACCTAACCCATCCCCCCTTGAAACCTAAAAGGAATTCCTGAAATTCTGGGAACACAATGGTCAACACAAAAGAGGGGGGGTTTTCTCTGCCACATATCGTGCTTCATATGCTGCACTGCAGTATGTAGTACACTTACTACACAGCATCAGTCCGGTGTAATTCAAAATATTGTACCCTATTACATATTCTAAGATCCTGTGACATTGTACCGTACACACGTACCACCAATCACTGACAGCAAAAATGACCAGAGGTCGCGTGTGGTAGTTTGTGCACACACTGCATGACTGGGGCAATCTGTAGTATGCGCGTGATGTCATTTCTAAGTGAACTGATTGCATGAATGTTGCTTTATGAATAAGTCATGAGATGCCATATTTGGAATTACACCGGACTGCACTGGCCAACTGATAAGTAGTATTTTGCAGTACTGTGTACTTAATACCCCAGATGCCTAGCACATTAGGGTTAATTTCTGCTTTAATTAATTAATTTAGAATTGGGGCCTGTTACCTCATTTAACTAGTACACGCCAGAATTTTAAATGGAACCTGAAGCACGATTTTTTCTTCCTGGACATCAATCCCGGGCGTGTTCACGCTGGCATCTGATGGATAGTACACACATGCCGGCTGTGAGGCGGCCGCTGACAGATATTTCCGGTCTCGCTCCAAATTCCTCCTTCACGAAAAAAAACAGTCAGTGGATCGGAGCCTGGTAATGTACTTCTTTGCAAGTTGGGTGTGGAATGTCTTTTTGGTGGTAGGTAGACTCTGCTCCAAGGATGGAGAAAGAAACAGCCTTGCATCTGTCAGCATCAATGGTTCCTGTTGTTTGGCCGTAGGACAAAACAAAAAGTTCATAAATTTCTTATGGTAACTGGAATTCATTCCATCAGAGGAATGTTTGTGGAAATTGTGGGTGCTTATCATCTGTCATCTTGCACAACCTACTGTTTCCCTTTTTCATAGAAAGCACTTGTAGAATCGCAACCTGTGAATATGTGAAGACCATCGAGGCACTTTAAATTATGTGGAGCTCAACTGTACTGCATATTGATGTATCTTCCTACAGATATATAAACCACTCACAAGTCTCATGGAACCGAGATGCGACTCCCTTCCATGTGATTCATTGCAAATCGAGTAACAGTTTATTTCACAGTGTCTACCACTGAAATTAAGCTATACTCAGCACTTGGCATTAGTTGATATGGAAGTAATTGGTGCACTGTTGGCACTGGGATGTCCCCATTTGTAATAATTTAATATCATGTACCACAGTAGAATCTCCTAACTTCCCTGGTGAACAAAAATGTTTGCTCTTTTCAGTATAATTATACAAAAAACAGCGGGATAAAATGTGAAGAACTTTGCAAGATATCAATGTTCCGTAATTTATGTAGTTGGAGTTTTTCTAAAAATCTACTTCTAGTGTTGCTGTAGCGAAATAACAAATTGGGCATTCAGATCAAGCTGATCCTATGTGTTGATGATTAGGGGTTAAATGATGTCCAATACTGTACAACTCACTGGCAGTAATCTCCTACTTGTATTGTATATCTGAGCACGGCACAAGCAAGCAAATATGACATTTACTTCACGTCATTAAGTGCAAAGAAAAGTCATGGTCATACCTTGTAAAGATAAAAACCAGTCCACTAGAAAGAACAAAACTAGAAAAAAAACCAAAAGGCTCATTAGAATATTCCA
Organism: Crossaster papposus; assembly: GCA_037893245.1. Lineage (NCBI taxonomy): Eukaryota > Metazoa > Echinodermata > Asteroidea > Velatida > Solasteridae > Crossaster > Crossaster papposus. The sequence goes on along the minus strand of JBAIAA010000381.1, from coordinate 942,881 downwards.
ATTGCACTGACTATATTATGGCATCAAGGCTTGTATATGTGTGTATTTAGAAATAATTTAGTGTTGTGGCTCCCCAAAGTATATCTCCATGCCCAAAGCAAGATATACTATTCATAATCTTCGGCAATAATCTAATAATGCAAGCCAAATGTGCGAAGTCTATTCTATTTTTTCTGTTTATATTTATTAATGACTGTACGTATAACTCCACTCATTTAATTTTATCAGTATTATATGTGTTAGTTATCTGAAGTAGCTTCAGGACAATTTATTACATGCGAAATTTGAACGTATCATTCTATATTGAAGACTTTATTATTATCATTAGAATGTCAAGTACATTTGCATCAAACTGCCCTCAGGAAATGCCAAAGAAGCTTGCAAATATAATATACTTACCCGAAATAAGCAGTAAACTGCAAGAAGGACACTTAATTAGTGCCACAAGACGACGTCCACATGGATGTGCTGACTAAAATGAAGATATCCCTCTATTAGCAGATACACAATAGGGATTTCAGAGTGAAATCAAGCAAGTGAAATGACCTTCTGCTACCTTGGAGGTGGAATCGATCATTTTCACATTCACGTTTTTCACAATTTAACTGCTTTGATACTGTTATATTTGACTGTTTACATTCATTTATATTTTCACACCTGTCTAATTTAAGAGTTCTGGGTTGATGTACTTGTGTCACCAAATCATAATGTACTCTATTCCTATGGTACAAATAAATTCCAAACTTCACTGAACCTTCAATACTACTGTCTGTACATATGTATTTATTTGAAAATAAATACCACTCATTAGTGTCATCATAAGTGTAGATATTACAATCCAACATATGTGCTGTTGCAATGATTTCCACCTCAGTAGCCCATGTACCATAATTGTACAATCCTGCACTTGTTACATACTCTTCCACTGTTCTGTAACCTTCACGTAAATAGCCTCTGAACTGAGCTGCATTTTCCAACAAATGATTCACAATTGCCAATCTCAATTCCATGTGATTATCTTCAGTTCCTGATATAGCAAAGGAAATCGCTCTGAAAAAACAGTTGCCATCGCCTTTAATTCTTTTTATAGAGTTAGGTCTCCCCAAGTTCTTGCATTTCATAGATATTTTATCATCATTTATAATAACTTTGGTCACACCCAACCTCTCACATAATGCAATCCTATTACTATAGGTTAATGGAACAAACTTCAAATTAACTTTCTCTACTTCTACAATTTGTATGTCATTTTCTCTAGGTTCCTCTGTTTCCTGTCCAATACTACCGGTACATGTACTAGTGCTTGCATTCGCACTTTTTGCAGTCTCGTCATTATGTATACAAACACTGACATCATCATCTCTCCATACTGTAACACCTGTTATTTCAAACTGTTCATAATCTCTGACATTCATAGATTTGCCAAGTTCAGTACAATACCTGTACACACCTTGCCATGATGATACGCATTTGAGCAAGCTCCTCCCTTCAGAATCTAAGTGCGAATTCTGGTTTCTGCTATGTGAATCAAAAATATAATACAAGCCATCTTGAGCAATTACTGAAAATGTGTTTCCATGGAAACAGATAAAACATGCACAATATTTCTGAACTGTCTGCTCTACAGCCGTACTGAATGGAATCATATTGAACTCAGCCAGAACTGTTTGTTCTGCAAAAGTACCAGAAACAGATTCATCAATCTTCATATGGAAATGTTTACTGAATGCATCAATTTCATCAGGCAACTCACTGATTAACAAATATTCATTCTTCATTGTAGAACTACGAGACAAATAACGGTACAGTTCATTTCCAGTATTCAACACAAAATCCATGTCTTTAGGACACCACTTGTTCAACGACTTGATCTGGCTGAAGAGGATTCCGCAGAGGCTCATACAAACACATTGTCGACCAGCTAGGTCTGCAAATCTGAGATCACCTTGATGAAAACTGCCTTGAATGCATTTGACATCCATATTTTGACTGTCTTTACCAGAACGGCGTTCCCGACATGTTTGGTTTTTCTCAGCAGGTTTACCAATTCTCTGTAAATTATTGCTTTGTGTTTGGACTTTGACCTTTTTCTTACAATTAGCACTTTCAACACAATTTTGCAAATTAGCTTCTGCTTTTCTTTTTGACGTCATTTTCACATCTCTATCCTTTTCATTTACTACCACCACTTGTTCTTTTCTGCTTTGAAGCTTAGTAGGTTTGGTTTCCAAAGTTGCATCATTTCTGCTCACATCGTGCTGTTGACCTCGACTGACAGATTTACTTCTCGTCTGCTGTATGTTAACCTCATTTCCTTTGAATTTCTCCTTTTCACTATCAACATTAGTACTTTTTTTGCTGCGCAGGTTATAACCTCCACTTTGCCTAACTACATTTATTGGCAGGTTTTCATTTAAAACTGTATCTCTGCATTTCATATGCGGTATTACATGTTTGACATTGATAGTACTTATGCATTTCTCACCTTCATTTATATTCCCCTTTAAAACTTGACAAAAATCTTCTGAGCAAGAAGCACATTCAGTACATGAATTGACAGCTCCATCCTCTATGTCCGCTTTGCATATCGTCTGAAATTTGTTTTTGTCTGTAGGAATGCCAAGATTATACAACAAAGAGTCTGCAAAAGTACATCTTCCACATTTTAGACATAACCATGATACTGATTTACTTGCCAACATAGACTGCATATTTGAAAACCCCATACAATTGACATGATAGCTGATATTGCAAGTATCACAGTCCACAACTCTATCAAATGCAGTAATTACTTGATCACATATCCAACACTGGGCAGCTTGTGATTGCTTCACAGAATTATTGACATTCTTAATCTCTGCATTTTCAACAAGTCTTTTGTGCGACTTTTCATTTTGAGTTACTTCATGTGAACATTTACTTTTTTTCAATGAATTCTGTTCTTCATTCTGATATTCGCTGGCTGTCCTCTTTTTCCATTGTTTCTTCTTATTCTGAATATTCTTGATAACATAGCTCAGACCTCTTCTTGTGTGACTTTGGATACTTTTCTGTGCCTTTTCATGGTTCTTCCTCTCTTCCTTACTCATACGTAATTCAATGATCCTACCATTCCTCAACCTTTTGTTTGTCTGTCTTCGTTGACATCTTCTAATTTTCTTTCTATTTGGTTTTGAAACCTTCCTTTCCTCTCTACTATACTCTACCAGACACTCCAATACCTCATTTCTGCTACAGCAGGTCTTGTTCCTCACCTTTAACTCTGTCACTGCTGTGTGATTGTTCCCTTTTTTCTTGATACTCACATTAGCCATTCTCTTCTTTTTAGGTTCAGCCACAAGCTCTGCATCCTTTCTCAGCTCATGCCTCTGGTAACCTCTCTTCAGTTTATAGCTCAATGAGCCTCTCTGATACTTTTTCAATAAGCCATTAATTGAACCATTCATTAAGCCATTCAGTAATCTGATCGTAAATCTGTTACACCTTTTATAAGCCATAATATCCCAGCTGAAGGACACACTGGTCCCAGTACCCTCGTAAAGAGAACTGGGGGTACACTGGCCCCCAAGTTCTCGGAGTACGAACACACGCTGTATGTGTGCCAGCTGGGTTGCGCAATGCCTACACTGGGGCATGCGTCTTCCCCGAGGAGGTGCCAACCTCAGGGAAGTTGATGGAACACAATGTATGAGGAGGCCTGCACGATTCTTCACAGTCTTCACCATTTTCTGCAAAATACACAAGAAAAAACAAAACATCAATTGATACAAAGTGCTACAACATTTCTTCATATTAGGCCAAGTACAAAACATATGTGACCCACTTTGCCAAAATGAGTCTGTGTTACAAATATTGTTTACAGTTGGTTAGAAAGAGCAGGAAATAAGCTTTCATTGACATATGGCACAACTCTGTAGTGTAATGCATTGGTCTTTTATGATTGTTTGAAATTTGCTTTTTCTAAGTTATATACAAAATGTCTTTGAACAGAAATGAAGATTTAAACAATTAGTGCTTGATAGATGCTATGGTTAGAGGATGGCAACAACCTTGATTAAATCTACTTTAGGGATCAAAACAACCTTTTCAAACGATCAGTTCTCAAAAAAATGGGTGTCGATAAAAACAAAATTCCTTAAAACCAACAAATTGATTTGTTCAAAGAAAAATCACCTCTGAAACCATAAGCAGTCCCTTACGTGAAAATGTATTATGCGACACGAGACTCATCTTTGTAGAGTGGGTCACATAATGTTAATTGTCCTAATCACTTTATTTTGTGAATACCGTGCCTCCTTTCATTATTTTATTTTAACATTTTATAATAAGTTAAATTTATAGACTTGCAAGTAGATTTTAACAGATGAAAACCATCTAGAAAATCAACTATTAAACAAAATGTATGATACATCGTACATTTATGTTACATTAAAATAATTATTCCAACTTCATTCAATATTTTGAACTGATCAAGTCACACATTTGATGTCAACCCCATTCTAATACAGAATTCACTCAACTCAAGTCAATACAAACAAACAATCATTTTGACCCAAACCATTAGCGAAATAATGTTACTCTTAGATTGCATTGTTAAATTATGTTATCATTAAATACATTTTTACTGAGGACTACACAACGCTAGATGGAACTTTGGTCTTTTTTGTCCTGATCTGTTATTTCAATTTACCACTTACTGTTTAATATCACTGACCTAATCCACTCGCATGAAAACAACTGTGACTTATTATTCTTGTGTCACAATGTGTAATAAACTTGACTCAACAAAATGTGTACGTTAAAATAAACATTATTTCTGAATCCTAAACTACTCTTAATTTCTCTTACTCATGACAAACTAAGTAATAATACAGTACATGTAAAATAACTCAAAAACAACACTTCACTCAGAAAAACCAGCAAGTTATTAAAACAATTCCCTAATCATCCCAAATCCTCTTCAGTCATCTCAATTTATCTATAAAACATTCAGACATGCCTTATACCAATTTTGAAACTAATCAGAATTGTACATCCGGAGATATAGGCTTTTAAAAGACCACCTTTTAAAAGTAGGATATTTGCAGATATCTAAACATTTTAGTACCGAATTATTAAGAAATATTTTACTTATTTCAAAGTAAATAACCACTGTAGGCATGCAGCAAAATAATTGCGCTAGATATCCTGTCAATATTCCGGAAAAAAATTCTATAACAAATTGTTTTACAAGGACCAGACAGTGGTTGCAATTTAAAAAAATAAATAAAAACAACTGCCCAATGCTGATTGAAAACGAATGCCATTTTTCTTGCTGTTTTCTTCTGCATCCATATTATTGTAAAACTTTTGATAGGTCAGGAAAACAATATTTACTATAAAATACAACCCCCAAAATCCACCAATAATTGATTATAATTGAAGCAATTAACAATGCTGTATCCTATAAACGTTAATGTAACATCATGTAACCCCTGATGACGTTATCACACAACAAACACTTTCAAAAACCATTTGTGGATGATAGTCTAGCAGTGTGCTAAGTCTAATGTTAATTGATGACATGCATGTTGGTCCCACGCGCGTCCATGGGCGTGCGTGGGACGAACATGCATCACATACCGACACGGCAGTGTGATATAGTTGTAAAGGTATATTAATGACAGGACAAGTCAGGCAATTGTAACTACTCTGGATAGGGTCATGTTCCACTTCCACAAGTACTGACAAGTGTTACCATGGAGCTAGGTCAGGGGTTACATGAATATGTATATACTAGTCTCATTACAGGCAGCAAAGTGTCGAGGCAGCTTGCGAAATATAGTAGTAATCTTATTCGTCGATGTGTATACTTGTATCTCAGATGGCTTATCGAGTAATTTTGTGGCCGTTTTGAGGGTGAAATCGGATGTTTCTTTGGGCAAACATATGGGAAAAGTGACATTTTGATTTAAATGTAGAAAAACCAATGGGACCCTACGCAAGATCATCATGTCCAGATTTAAAAAAAACGATATTTGGGTCCTAGTTTATACTCGGACTACTATAGTGAGGTGGATTAAGGACAAAAAACACGAAGATCGTGACACGGTGGACAAAAGCACCAATTTTTTTTTAAAGACTCCTATGGGTATGTAGATTAATAAAATCCCATGCTCCAAAAAAATTGCAATGACCTTGACCTAATTATGACGTAATATATTCAAAATGGCCGCCATTTCCTTAAAACGGCATGTTTTTAGTTGTATAATGCCGAGGCAAGTGATTTTAGTAGCGAATTATATGTATCAAAGGCCAAGGAATCGCATGGCAACGTTTGTGTTGCGCTGAAACAAACAGTTTCATCATTTTTGTATTAAATTTGTCTATATTAGCATATGATGGTATAAAATACATCATCATCACCGTGGGAAAATTAGTGGTTTGTATTCAAATATTTTAACATGTTTCAATTTCAGCTCATGGTTGTGATGGCTAGCAGACCAATGTTAGTAACATTTGTAATTATAACTCGGTTTTGGATTGAAATGGTTTTGTTTCAGTTTCAGACTGGACAATGCAATTGCCATATATAACTTTGTAAACTGTTTCTTGGGCAACTGGTGTCGAAAATGTCCTATGATGACCAAACCACAGACAGCGCGGATACACAAACGAAGACCTAGCTCTCCTTTCTCAAAGGGGAAAGACTCCCGCGGACCCTAAGCGTGAAAAAACAAAAACAATATCCCACTGGTGTTCGTCCTACCATACTACCCACATGTCGCGCACCCAGCCCTGAAACGGGCTATCCTCAAGCACTGGCCCTTGATTAGCGAAAACGAATATCTGAATAGGCTATTTGATACCCAACCCATCCTGGCATACAAACGGCACAAAAACATAAAAGATGAACGTGTTCGATCTAGGACTAAAGCGTCTCCACAATCCAACCAAGAGGAACAAAATCTTGATGAGGAGAATCTGCAAATTATATTGGAACTATTGAAAGAACAAAACAATGGAGTGTCGTGGCCGGGCGGTTAAGAACTCGGTTTTCTGTTCCGCAGAGTGTGGGTTCGAGTCCCGGTGTCGACACGTGTGTCCTTAAGCAAGGCAATTAAACCACTATTGCTTCGTCCTTCGGATGGGACGTAAAGCTGTAGGTCCCGTGCGTTGTGTAATGCACGTAAAAGAACCCAGTAACACTCTTCGCTAAGAGAAGGGGTTCGCCCCGGTGTTCCTGGCAGCGCCTGGGAATAGGCAACTAGATAGATGGCGCTTTACAAATGCATGATCATGATCATCATCATCATCATCATCATCATCAAAGAAATGGATCTCAAGACTAAAACAAAATAAATAAGTCAACCCCCCCCCCCACCCCACCCCCCCACCCCCCCCCCCCCCCCCACCCCACCCCCCCCCCCCCCCACCACCCCCACCACCCCCCCCCCCCCCCACCACCCCCCCCCCGTGTCCTTGCCACGCGTCATAATAAACCGACACACAAATAAAAACAAGGAAAGTAAAATGAACTATAAGAAGGTGGCTGATGACGTGCATGATATAGCACAGAAAATATGCCCTGCTCCCCTTCCAAAAAAGGAGAAAAAAGAGGGGACGGCATATTATCACCGGTAAAAATCAATCACTGTGTGAACTAAAAACAAAGGGACCGCTGTGGCAATACACAAACCAGTCATCGCGTCGCCAAAACCAGAGACAGGGTTTGAAACTCCCGCTTTTAGGGAATGTCTAACCCAATTGGCCTGCAGACGTTGATGTATTTGCCCGTCCACGAACTCCAACCACGGACAGTCATCTAGCAGGGATAAGGTGGCTAAAACTGACCCCCAGATGCGTGTCTTACGGAAAAAAAGAAAAAAAGAGTTAAAAATCACGCTCTGGAGAGACCAGTCAAACAGCCACTTTCTAGCATACCCAATAGTTAACGTACAATTACAGATTTATCTTCGGCAGAACAGTCACAAATACAATCCATATGATACTTGTCAGCAGAACCTCTTCCGCGTCTCAAAAAAATAACGAAAAGCACAGAGGGGTTCTGTTGAAACTTGTACACGAAACACCCCCCCCCCCCCCCCCCCCCAACCATTCCTACAGACTGCAATCTCGCTGAAAAAAAGTGGCCTGAACTGACCTCCCATGAAGCGTATATCACTGAAAAAAAAATTAAATTAGGAATTACGCTCTGGGCGGGATAGTTACGCAACCCCACTGCTGGCATACCAGCACACAATAAATTATGCAGATTTATCTCTGTAGACCAGCCACTACCTAAAATCCAATGATACCTTACGCAGCAGAACTGCTTCAGCATCTCCAAAAAAATAACGAAAACGATGAGAAAAAGTTCTGACTTGTGAAAACTCCCATAAACACCCTCTCCTCCCCACATAAAATGAGTTCTGATTCACTGCAGCTAACTCTGCAATTGATAAAAAAAAATAAAAAAATTAACTGATCATTCCTTGAGGTATGCCTGCATAAACCGGTTTCTCTGTGCTATACCTTCTTGCAAAAGCACTCCATTATAATTTAAAAACCTAATAGCCTCACAGAAAAAGAAAGAAAATTCCACAAAACCCAGTATTACACGTCCTTCACGTTAATGTCCTTCCCAGGTGACCGAGAATCGCTCTAAAAATTAAAAAACCTTGAGTGACATGTATGATTACGCTGCTTCCCAATAAACACGATCCTGCCCCTTTAAGTAGGTGGTTAATGGTAATAAACTGTAAAAAAAACCTATTAACTGTAACTGTAAGATGCAGTTAAATAAATGGTAACACACTATAATCCCTCGTCTACACAAACCAACTGTTATATGCGCTATTCAATATAATAAATATCCTGTCATAACCTATATCCGGTCAGAATCATTGTGTTTCATTGTGTTAATGTGTTATTGTTTTGGTTGATAGTTATTGTTTATTATATCATAATGACATCATGGTATCTTGTAGATCAGTGCCACGGTAATTATACTGTTACCATTTTGAACACAAACAAAATAGCATTTTGGTGAAAAAACGGCAATAAAATCTTTTTTTTTTCAAATTTTGTGTTATTTGTGTAGTATTGACGATGATGACGTCATATTTACATCAATATACATGTAGTCACCATAAAGGATATTAATTTTTTACAAACTAATACCACCCTCATTGAATTCCTTGACCTCAGAAACATAATTTTGGCATGTAGAAATCCCACCATGGCATTTGCGTTTGCTTTATTACATAATAAGAGGTTATGACGTCATAATGACGTAATTCAAGGTTAACAATTCTCAGATTTTTTGGAGCATGACTTTTTTGAAATCTATGGGTCAAACTGATACTTTGGTGAAAAAATGGTGCTTTTGTCCACCGTGTAACGATTTTTTCCTTAATCCACCTCACTACTACTACTATACTAGCGGTAACAACACTATATACCCCTATAAAATTACTCCCATTCCGCTGCACGGTCTACCTCATACCATTTTTTTATGAGTACTTTTACGTTTACGGAACGGGGATAGTTTTTACCTTTTTTACAGAAATTGGGCGAGATTCGACCGGTTTTATGGTTCGTGCTGGCATGGTGAGTTAAAGTACTCATACAAAATGTGTATGATCAGGTAGACCGTGCAACGGTATGGGAGTAATTTTATTTTGTTTGTGCATGGTTTCTATTGTTTAACGGCGGTTAACCTGTAAAAACCTTCTCTATCTATGAGGGCTTCGCCCTTCGGGCGTCGGGAGCCCCGTAGTTCTAGGGCCAGGGTAAGCACTGTCTATTTAGTGCCAGTGGCCTCAATTTCCCAAACAAATATATATTTACACTTTTCCTAATCTCCCAAAAAGTAAACGAAATGTTCAATGTTTACATTATGAACCAAACTATTAGTTCTAGGCCCATAGTTCTAGGCCTAAGGAACCCTCCCCCTGGATTCACTGGAGATAAATATTACTCAATGATTATACATGTACATAACATACATAGACTGCCTGTATGATGATCATGTACCAAACTAACGAAACTCAATTATTTGTCGTTACTAAGTCTTAGATTAGAACACCAAACCACCAACACTAGTCTAATTTCAAACTTCAACAATCTTATTATAATCATCCAATGCATATTTACACCTATATAAACTAAATTATTTATCGAAAATGAAATTTGTAAACCAAACATTTCCGAAACATTGAAGTTTCAATTTCCTTGACAAACCTCGCACTCGCAGTTGCAGAAGATAATGATCTGGTAACTAAATCCGTACATGGATATATGGACGTCATACACGTCCTGTGTGCGTACATACATGTACCACTGACCTCAACACCTGGACGGATCATTGTCCATATGCTGCTGTGCTAACACTTGAAGTCGGCGCGAACTGGAAGTGCAACATGGCGTCACTGCTGTGAGCCAATGAAATGTCCAGTTGTAGAGGTCAGTGGATTTACCAACCAACTGAACTCTACACCTGGACATTTCATTGGCTCACAGCAGTGACGCCATGTTGCACTTCTCTGCATGCCGACTTCAAAATGAAACAATGGATGATCTGTCCATGTATAGAGGTCAGTGACATGTACACTGTACATACGACGTTAACACGTATCGAACCATACTAATGCGCGCCAAATCAAAATAGAGGACGCTATAACCTTTTTTCAACATTATTTTTACAGTTTATGTTTTAGGTACACTTTTTTTCGCAAGTAAAACAAAATGCAGCTCTTCACATTGAACAATGACTGCCTTTAAATTGCCTCTACAATATAGGCATATTATTTTAAAACATTGTTTATACTTTAATAATAAATTCAATATACATGTAATTGCAAATTGAGTTTTGTCACTAAACTTCCGTTACCAAAAGAAATACAAAAAAATAAATATTGATTTTAAAATATTTTGATTTTAACAAGATCTGACGCCTCCAAAGAACATCTTGTTGAGCTCTCTAAATTCATTTTATTTTTGTAGGACTAATTAGTGCCTTCAAATTGCCTTTGGCTAAGGACAGCTGTCACTAGCCTCGAATCATTCACTAGAGGTAAAGTAAAACAAAACCATTAACTATCTAACTGTTCCTTTCAAATAACCGTGAACTTTGTATAACTGCGTTTGGCAACTGTAAATGACAACATTGAATTGTCTTTAAAAATGTATAGCAAATGTATGAAATTATTTGGAAAAGAGCGAAAATGATAATGAGCGATCAAAGATGAAATTAAACATGCAATATGCAGGTCACCAAATTTGTTGACCAAAATGAACTTATTTAAGCTATCCATTTATCAATGAAATTTAATGATTTGTTTTAATATGCGGGGAAACCTATATAGGGACACTTCATAAAAAAGTTTAAAGAATAAATCTTACAAATGCCTATGATAAGGTCACGAGAGGTAGAATATAAAATGTTCGCACATTTGATTACATATGAGTATGACCTCTATGGTATGACCTACACTTCATTTAATTATAGTGAAGTTTAGAAGAATTGGTATAAATAGAGTATAATAGTAATAGTCATTGACCTCTGAAAGGTCACCAGAGATAAAATAAAAATACGAAATGCCCCAATAATAAAATGTTATTTATAGCATGAAGAGCCAACATGCAAAGTTTCATATGGCAATTCTTGCATTGAGGCTATGTATTCTTTAGTGCGCCCGCTAACGACATAGTTAGTCCAGCCCCCTCTCTTTTCATACAAATTCAGCGTTTTCACGCAGTCAACTTCCATTCCGCAGTCGCGCTGATATTCAATTGACGCTGAATCACAAAGCAATTTAGATAATTCTGCGATCGGTGATTGGTTCCCTAGCAAAGCTTGCATATAAATAAGGAAAAAGATAAACTATTGGATTCAATTTGCAAAGACAACTAATTACAAGTAGAACAAAATTATTGTACAACTTTTTTCTCCATCGTAAAAAAGATGTAATATTAACCACACTAAATTCAATATTCGGATAAATAACAATTGGTTTTGAACACCTTAAAATGTTATATTTAACTGTCAGTAATGCTTATAATAATATTTGAATAACCAACAAACGCAGCTACAATTTGTTTTCCAAAATTCTGTTTTATTCCTTTAACTTCAGTTATAAAATATAAAAACCTACAGTAACTTTAAAACATTAACTTCAACTTTAAAACATACAATAGAAAACTACTGAGAAAGTCTGTAAACTCTCTTATCTATAAACAATGTTAATGTATAACACTAATAGTCCTAAATGCCCCAATTTCAAAACGATTTTGCACAAACCCTTAAAAAGGTACAAAGTATAATAGTTAAGAACCAAAACCACCATCACCGCCTCTCCCCCCCCCAAAAAAAAAAAAATGAAAAAAAAAATGGATGACACTTTATGAAATTTACACACACAAATCACAAACGATTAAAAATGTTATATTTAACTTAAAAAGTAACCCCTTCAAACATCGCAAACCCCAAAATGTTACCAGAATCAGACCACGAGATGATTGCTAAAATGTTTCAAAGCGTATTGTCCATTTTGCACTACGTCAGCTAAAATGTCAATCAAAAATGTTCTTGTGAAAAATCAAGCATGTTTAATTTTACATTTATAAACAAAATGACAATCGTTTGACATCTAAATTTTACGAAAACTTTACTTATACACACCACTCATATTGCAATGGATGATGGGAAATGTTGATGTACTTTAATCTTTGGTGAGATGGATTTTCCGTGACCTGTGAACGAAGGTCAGTACTTCCGTAGCTCATGATCAGCTGCATACAACATGCAATTCTAAAGGTCATAACTTTAAACTTTTGAGAAATATGAGAAGCTTGATTACTGTTTACCAGCACTTACATGTACATATACATGTAGCATAGTCCTTCAGCTCAGAACCACTGACCTCTACACATGGACAGATCATCATTGTTTCACACTTTAAGTCGGCGCGAACTGGAAGTGCAACATGATGGACCAACGACGTCACTCTGTGAGCCAATGAAATGTCCAGGTGTAGAGTTCAGTGGGTACGGTACGTATGATCTAATGTTTATAAATACAAAATGTACAGACTAAATCCACTGACTTCTACACCTAGACATTTCATTGGCTCACAGAAGTGACATCGTGGGTTTGCCATGTTGCACTTCCAGTTCGTGCAGCAGAATATGGACAATGGTCAGTCAAGGTGTAGAGATCAGTGCCCAGAACCCATCAATACAAATCACGTTATAAATAGCTTCTTTCACATACTTGATGAACAACGCCTAAACACACAACTATAAAATTTTAAAAAATGCCAACATCACCCAATTCGGTTCAGTATTTTTTTATTATATTTCTAGTGGCCTTTTTGTGATGAAATTCTGGGGTCAATTGGAAAGTTTATTAAAAGAAGTGCAAAAGCAATGAAAAGGCCTGCCCCATTTGGTTCCAAATAAAGTCCTTAAAATAATAAACTACTCTACCAAATCAGGTCATCTAGCTATTTTTCACCTAGAAAGTTGTCCCGTCTATCAAAATTAATTTTCCTGGTCGAAAAAAACACGAAAATATGCCATTTCACTTTTCTTTTCTGTTTACTACCCTGTATAGACCTCTAAAAAAAACAAATTACATGTATTCTCAACTTAACTTAATACAAAAAAATAAAATAAAAAATAAACTTTCCAATCACACACATTATGAAATTGTGACATTGGCATTATAAACAGTCATCCACAAAGACTTATTTTATAGAACATAGAAAGTAATTTTCCTAAAACAATATATTAATAATAATTTTCACATTAATCTCAACAACTATAAAAAATTAATAACACAAAAATATTTCACTTTTGCCCCAAGATATAAAATACTTATCATTGTGTAATTTAAAAAAAAACCTGTCTAACACATGACAAACCAATTATTAATTTGAACATCGCTTCAAATTTTCCTTACTTTCTCGTTGATTACATATATGCAAACTTCAACTGACTTAAAACATCCCTATCCATGCATTAACAAAACTGTTTTACCTCTCCAAGTTTTCACACCTCATCTCCATCATCTTCAGGGTCAATCCTAAAAAATATATATATAATTAGACAAAAAATAGTTCTTATTAGTTTCCAAATTATTGACTAAGATAAGTAGTTTGTGGCAACACCACAGTAATACTCTTTAGTGAGATGTGTGGTTCTAAAACAAAACACATTCTTCATCATTTCTTATTATTGCTCTAAACATATTCAACTCTACAATTAACCGATACAAGTCAGTTTCATTAAGAGACAAACAAATATAAATAATTGTAAAAATAGTGCTACATGTACGTGTACACCAACTCTACCAAGTGCACGTTTTCCATAGTGTTGGAATATTGTTAAAACTCTATGTAACCTGAATCCTGCCAAATCCTCAAATTGTTATTACTGGTGATCACTGCCTGAATCCTGCAAAATCTTGCAGTGAGTTTACTATTAAGCTATAAAGCAGCAAAACATGGAACAAACAGCTGCTAAGGGGCCGTCCAAAGTTTTCAACATTTTAGTGGTCGTACAAAGCGTACGACAGGGGGAAGGGGGGTCGGAGGCCGCGTACAACTTTAAATTGTAAATAAAATGTTGATTTTGTACCGTACAATCAGCAAAGGAAAATTATATGATTGGTTTTGTTTCCTTCTTTTTTTATCTCGAAAGAATCTCCAACGTTAAAATCAGAAGCAATACCAAGTCCACTGTTCAAAAATGATTGCTTCGGCAGGTTATACCTTGTTAAACAGCTATTGTGCAAAACTGAGAAAATAAATCCGATGCGTCCCTAGCTAGCTATACGTAGCTTGCTAGGATGAGATACTTTTGACGCCGCCCGCCCTACACGCCGCAGCGACCGAGTTGGCAATGATTTTGTATAGGGCAACGTTAACCATGCGGTGTACATACACACATGTATTGATGCACTATACACTAGCCCTGAATAAGCGCGCGAATGTGCCAAGCGTGAATAAATAACCTTTGACACGACTGCACTGTGACTCGTTCCCACAGCTGTGCATGGACATCGTGCACACAATTCCCCATCTCGCTCTACCGGTGTTTGGACTAAATGTTGAAAAGTACTACCTTCGGGGGAGGGAGGAGGGAAAAAAAGTAGTACGCTCTGTACGACCTTAAAAACAATGACAACTTTGAACAGCCCATAAGTGCCCTATTACAACAAGGGTCTGCACACATGACCATTGGTATGCAAATGTTTCCTATCCTTGACACATAACTTACACCTTGACTGAAGCTTTATGGAATATGTGCATAGAGCATGAGCAGTATGAAAATACAAAGTAACAAATAAGCTAAATCCTGCAAAATCCTCATTTAAATAAATACCCAAGTAACCACAATCCTGCAAAATCATCCAGCATTAGATTAGGCATGACAACCTGGATCCTGCATTATCCTCCAGTGGCAAAAATCTCAAATGCCCTCAATCCTACAAATTCCCCTAATACATTAACTTCCAAGTGACCAAAAAGAATTTGAGGAATTGGGGTGGTTAAATAACATATCAAATTTACACTTACATCTTATCCACATCAGTAATTTCACCGGTTGCCTGTGTATAGTGGATGGTAACTACCTGGGGTAGTATTTCTTGAAGCTCGTCTACACTCCCAACTTCCAGTGCTGCCAACAGCTTATCAGTTTTCACCACATAGTCCATGTCATCATCCGTTAGCACAGCCAGAGTGTTACTAATAAAATAACAGAAACATGCTATTTCACTTACATTTTTATTAATAATTATTATCCATAGTTACTCCATAACATTATTTTTGTATTTATTACAAAAACACCTAGCCATTTGCCAATTAATTTCAATAACGTCTGGTACAGTAACTTGCTCACACAGCGTGGTACATTTTAACTTTGAATTCTCTAGACCAAAGACGATGTCGCAATACCACATAATTTTGGGCAAAAGCTCTTACAGTTACATAAAACACACTCAGCAACAATACATTGTTCACAATGAGTGAGAATGGCACAAAGACACCACACTCTTCGGGAGCTGGCTGTTGCTAGCTTATAGCTTCCCCCGAATCACGCGATATTGGCAGCAGTGTCTTTATTATACAAAATTCAAAGTTAAAATGTGCCAACAATCTTAAGCAAGTCAGTGTATCAAATGTTATTCCAATTTAACTCGCAAATGGCTTAATGGACACCATGTGATTTTTCCTAAAAAAAATTTTTCCATGTGCTTCCTTTCCATCAGAAATTTAATATGTGATTTTCAACATTGCCTTGTTTTCAGGAGAAATTTTATATCGTTTTTTCGCATAAATAGTTTCATATTATATCTCAAAAAAATTCTTTGTCCCATGGTACTTTCTTTTAAATATTTTTCCTAAAACAATTTAGGCTCCTTTCTGCAACAGCTAGTGCTTAACAAATTTGACAGTAAAATTAACTGTTAAATCACAAAGCTAAAATTGCTTCAACCTCAAATTTTGATAAATATCCTTTCTTCTATTTCCCTTTATTTACAATATTTCTAAAGTAAAAATGCCTTTAAATATGTTTGTTTTTTTAAATCGCAAATGCTATATCCACCTCACCTAAATCCACACAGCATTTATCCCTGGCCCCCACAAGTACACCGACAGGATCCCATGCCCATATTTTATTACATGTATATACACTCACACCTGTTTGTATACACCTTCCATCATGGATCCCCTATTGTCCTTCTATTATTTGTTTTAGAAAGCCTCCTATAGCTTTTGTGTACGATTTTCAATCGTGGATTTTCTCAATTTCTGTCAATCATGGATCCTATTGTCCTCTATTGTTCTACATCCACTATTTGAATGCGGACACAAACCCATCAATACCAATACCTATACATACACCCAAACTAAAAGAAAAAAGACTTGTAGATATTTTGATTCTAAAAATGCTACCCTGGATGGTTATACATTATTATGTAAATTGTTCATTGTATTTGTATAATTTGACCATGGAGCTATGTATTTTAATATTATACATCTATTTATGCCCCGCAACCGAAGCTGAAAAGATATACCCGGTTCTTTTTGCCTTAATGCTCCCTAGAGTATGTGCAAAATCTTATTGATTTTAGACAATTGACAACTATTAGGGTTAATGTATGTACGTCATGTACTTGAGGATATATATATAGGAAACTTGGAAAACAACATTGTACACATCATTCAAAGATAAATATACACCTACCGCTATAAACCACAACTGAAACTAACAAAAACAACATTTCATTTTTCTTTACTAACCCTCTAGAACTTTCAATACATATACATGTATACTTACTTTGATTCCTCAGAAAACCCACTAATGTTTATTTCCACAATTTTCTGCTGAGATGGAATCTAAAAATAAAATAAAAAATAAATAAACAAATCTATGTCAAGTTATAACTTTGCAATTGCTGCCATATTTATATCTTTTTTCAACAAAGAAATCAGCAAGGCGGGACTTGAACCTGCGACCTCCAGAATATCGTTCCAGCGCTCTACCAACTGATCTATCTTGCCATATGTTGACGGTCTCCAAAATGATCAGTATCTTTGTTTACGGGCACTACTTAAAATTCCATTAATCAAATTTACTTGAGATGCTTAATCCAGTCATACTGAATCCAACGCCCGTAGCAACCTTAAAATCATTGGTCAGGCTCATTTGTTGAATTTCCTAAATCCATCAAAAACAGAACATGTTTTTTTAACTAAATACATATTTGGAAGTTTGTAAACAAAATATGGATCCATATAATATTGTAGATTTGCTACTGCTATGCTCAACCGAACCTTACTTGTCCTGTTTTGCAATCTTTTGCGTGATTTATTTAAAAGTAGGATACACCATTTGCAGATATCGTGAATATTTATTACCGAATTATTAAGAAATATCTTACTCATTTAAAAGTAAATAATGCTTCCAGGCATCCACCAAAATGATTACGCTAGATATCCTGTAATTATCCCGAAAAATAGAATTTTTCTTTATAAAATTCCATTTTTCATAAGAATAACCGATTGGCGCCAGTTGAAAACAAACGCTGTATTTCGTGCTTTTCTCGGCATCCATGATTGTAAAACTTCGGACAGGTCAGTTAAACGATATTTACTATAAAACACAACCCCCCAAATATACCCATTAATAATAATTTAAACAATTACCAATGGTGTATCCTACCTTTAATCTGTTTATTAAGTAAGTTTTCTCACAAACACGTATTTTGAAACTTATCACTATTTTTAGTGCTGTAAAATGTATTTATCGCCAAACCCCTAAGTGTTATGTACCATCGGAAAGCTCTCTTTCTCAAGAATTTAAAGAACACAAAAATCTCAATTTTCCCAACTTTACTCTCATAATTGTGGTAACAGGTCTCATATGATACACATCCATTAATACAGCAACTTGTACATGTACTCTTTCTAAACATGCCGACATTTTTTAACAATCACTACCCAAAGACTTAGCCGAGTTGGTTCAGCTCAAACAGTCACTTTTATTACGAATCTCACATCTTCTCCAGTCCCATCCTCATTCAATAATTGGGTGCATTTGTTTAGCTAGCTCGAGTTGGCACGGATAAAGTCCTCAGGTCAACATCTAGAATTAATTGTATTTGTATTGCCTGCATGTACTTGTGCATACATGTAACCAGTTCGCGCCGGGATTTTAACATCGCCCACTGCTGACATACATTTCCGAACTTGAACTTGGCGTGTTTATGCGTCATCCGTTTTGAATTTGGGGAAATGTTTGCGTTTAGATACATCATCCGGCGCGAACTGGTTAAACACTAAATTAGGTTGATATTGGGGATACACATAATGAAGGTAGATATGTAAAAAGAGAAATTTACATCTAATGTTATGATGACGTCATCAAGTGCCAAGTTACATAACATTGACAAAAAATGAGGCTTTATACAGTATCTGCACAATTAAAAATTTACTTGGGTTGATATTAGATATAGAAAGGGATGTGTTACGTAGATAATATTTGGACTGACATGATGACGTCATCAGATGTCAAGTTACATAACATTACGTTATACTTTGATATATTGTACATGTATCTACACAACTTAAGGTTCAATCGGGTTGTTATTTTGTATGCACATACATGTAGAAGGGATGTCTTGCACACAGAATATGATTTCACATTTTAAAGCCTTATAAAGATGGGAATCTGTTACGGACAAAATTTGATATCACGTTATGATAACATCACCAGGAGCCAATATCATAGAGCTGCTTAAGCACAAAATGTTGCTTAAAGGTAGGATACACCATTGGTCATTGCTTGAATTATCATGAATGGGTAGATTTAGGGGGTTGTATTTTATAGTAAATATCGTTTAACTGAGCTGTCCGAAGTTTTAGAATCATGGATGCCGAGAAAAGCACAAAAAACAGCGGGTTTTTTCAACCGGCGTCGAGCAGTTATTCTTATGTTATCTTTGTTTTTTTGCGATCGCCGCCCGACAATCGCAAATTTTTCATTATAAAATTATATTTTTCGGAATAATTACAGGATATCTAGCGCAATCATTTTGCTGGATGCCTAGAATCATTATTTACTTTAATATGAGTAGGATATTTCGGAATAATTTGGTAGTAAATATATTTTTGATATCTGCAAATGGTGTATACTACCTTTAAGCACAAAAAAATTGCTTAATAAATCAGGTAAGAAGCCAATATTTCATGCTATTGTTAAGCTAAGCTAACAACAGCTACCGGTAAATACCAATTACAAACAATCACATGGAGTTGTGGTTGGTAAGCTGGTTTTACTAAGCACCAATGTTTTTTCTGCTTAAGCATCTTTATAAAATTAACACCTGGTAGTAAGTTGCACAAAACACCTATTTGTCCACAACACATTTCTAGTTATTTTTATTATTATTACAAATAACTTAATAACCCTACATGTGCACCTCACTCACCTCGACTGATGTATGCTGTGTTGAATTGAACGAAACTTGACCCTGGAACAGATCAGTTGCGACATTTTTGACACAGACTGTGGTCTTGTTACTCGGCACAAATGTATCAGCCTTATACCCCCACAGATTTACTCGGATCAACTTCTTCCCATCCTTCAAATCCCGTAGACAAACCTCCTTGCGTTTAGAATTTTCACTTATCTTTACAGGTGACACCTACATATACAAGAACATATATTTTATCTAGTTTTTTTATACCGTTTTCTACAAATTTACATTAGTCAAATTTACATTGGTTTACTGTAACCATCCCAAATTCCTCTTAGCAAACTGCAGAATTGTACAGGACTTTGCAGGATTAAGGGGATTTATGGTTTTGTCACTGAACGATAATGCATGATCCAGGTCATAAGGCCTAAACCAATGCTGGTTGATTTTCCAGAATTCAGGTTTCTTGTATATTTTTACAAATGACGATTTTAAAGGATTAGTTACTTTGTACTTTCACACTGCTCATGCTTTATGCACATTCTCAATACAGCTTAAGTTCAGTCAAGGTGTACGTTATGTATCCAAAATAGAAAACATTTGCCTACGGCGAAGGGTCATGTGTGCAGACCATTGTTGTAATAGGGCACTTAGCAGCTGTTTGTTCCATGTTTGGCTGCGTTATAGCTTGATAGTAAAGTAAGCCCACTACAGGATTTGGCACGATTCACGCAGTAGTCACCAATAATAAATATTTAAAGATTTTGCCAGATTTGGGGTACATGCAGATTTAATACTTTCAAATTGGATGATTTTGCAGGATTCAGCTTATGTGTAAGAAACATGTGGTAGGGAGTTAGGATTCATTATTAAGTATCCAACTTTAGATTTTAAGTACTTTCGTCACTTTAAACAAAACATACACAAATGACAAATAATGTTCACTACCTTTACCTTTAATTATAACATTTCTTTAAATAAATACTAACCATCTCAATATTCCCAGTCACAGAAATCCTCTTCTTTGGCGATACCATCAATGCATCCCTGACTTCAACTTTGGGAGAATTGTAATACTCCTCTAGAATCTCTTGTGCTGGGGTAAATACTTGAGCTCTATACACCTGAAAAAATATGATGATCATATAGAACATTGTAACCATCTGTAAACAATTTACTTCTTTTCACCAAAAAATACAAGAAATGACACACAAAAATCAAAACCCAAACAGAGCAAATGATCTTAAAATTAAAAAAACTATACATACCTAGCGCGAACTCATATTAACATTTAAGGATTCACAACTATTCGTGTTAACAAAAAAACAACCTACATGTACCTTGGATTTTGTAGACAAGCGAAGGAAAACATTTCCATATTCACCATTCACCAAGTTGCAGAAAGTTGCTAGTAGATATTGGCCTTCTCCTACCGGTAGTTTGTCCTTGTGATTTTCAAAACTGGTGAAGAGCTCATAAACATGGGGATTTTCTTTTGTAACCACATCAACACACCATGACTTCTTGCGACTAACAGGATTTGTCAATACTTGAAACGTATAACGGCATTGCCCTGCCATCTGCAAGAAATTTAAAAAATAAAATAAAATTAATACACCAAACGACATTTTCTAATTAATTACAATATAAACCATAATAAAATCAAATACCTGAATGTAACCAATAAAAGTAGGATACACCATTTGTAGATCGCTGTGGCTATTCTTACGTGACCGTAAACCTACATACTTTTTCTATTCTTACGTGATTTAACTGGGTTTTTTCGACAAAGACAAGGGAAACTCAATACGCGCAGAACGTATGAAGACCACCCAGGAACTTTGTTTTGGCAATAGTCGATGTTAAATTGTGGTATTTATTCTAAAATGCATTTTTTTTTACCGTAATATGTAATTATTCAAACAATTCCGTGATTGAATTTAGATTTTTGTGCAAACATAGTGAACAATTCACATTACATTTCATTCGTATTCAAAATTTGACATTTTTCATAAAAAACTAGCTGCGACTTTGTCGTGGACAAAAAAGCGAACTAAAACTAACAACGGCAATAGCCAAGTGTGGTATGATGTGTAGTCGTGTACGGTGCATACTTGATCGACCCACATGAATTTGAATGTTTAATCGTGGGTGAACCATGTTTTAATTTTAAATTGGAAGATAGGGTGTGACATGTTTACTGCATGACTCTAATTAAAGATGTGTCAGACGGCCATTTTGAAAAAAAAAAAAAAAAAAAAAGGCCTCCTCCTTCCTTTAAAAAAAAGGGCATGTCGCTAAACATGTTTTTTTTATTTATTTGGCCTTACTGTGTAACTTGTAAGTGTAAAGTGTAAAAAAACCACTAAAAAAAACCTAACAAATTATGTAAACAGAAATTTACTTCCCCAGCCCAACCACCCCAAATCTGCCAAAACGCCAGAATAACATCTTTTACAGGAATCACGTCAACTAGTAGTAGAGCCCAATAACTTAACTCGGATGAATAGCACAGAATTCAGAAATAATTCGATGAGTCTGATGATTCAGAGAAATCACTAAACTAGTTAAACTTGTGATTTATAATCGAATCAGTACCAACCAATTACTAACACTCAGCACATTTCTTTCCATAATCTAACATTCTTAAAAAAACCACAACATATCTAATACTCACCATGCACACAAAACTAAATTTCAACTCAAACTCTAAGTAAAAGTTTAATTCAATTTGCACGTGCAGCTAGCTAAAACAAAATGGCACCCAAATCGGTTCAATCTTTCATCATCGGCCTTTTCGAATCCCCGAGTTCGTTTTGGCTTTCACGCGCTTCGAGTGATTTTAATCTCCCGACTTCGGAAACTCCTCCTATATACTATTAGCACCGTACCTGTTTGTGGTTTACTAACATTTCATCCCTTGATATAAACCCCAAACGTCCAATGTTTCCAATAGTTCCTATTTGCTTTGCTCATTTCTCTCAGTGATTCGCAATTTAAAGCCGAAGCCAAATCCGAAGACGTGCCAAAATTTTTACATCTTGTCTCATTTCTTGTTTCGAATGGCCGATAGAGGGAGCTATTTAATTTTACAGCACTTTTAACGAAGACACGTTTAGCAATAGATATAGATCGGGGCGGACATCCGGGAACTGTCATAAAAACGCATCATAATACGTACACCGCGCCGGTAAAAACGAAGATCGCGCGCGCATTCTTGTATGCTACAGTGTAGTGTCAGCGCGTATTGTTTTTATCGGCGCTCTGACCTGTGACGTATGTCCGCCCCGATCATAGAGCTATATTAAATTACATACATGTACTGTACATTATTATGTACACCAATATAATACGCACCCGTAGAATTAATACAACGCAAAATCAAACAGAAACAGCGCATCCTTGCGACGCGCAGGAGTAGAGTGGCAAAGTGATGTATTTTGTACTGGAAATTAAGTAGTAATACCCCTGGTGCTATGTCCTTTTCAATTTTACTTGGATTTACTTTAATTCGCCTAGCACCCGCCACTAGCTGGCTGGGAAAAAAAAAATGGACTTGGTGATAGACAGCACATCAGACGCAATGCGGCCAGACCAGTTCTCAAGGGAAACCAGTTCAACGGTTCCACAGTTAAGATCTCAGATGAACTCCAATAGATTGTCAGTTAAAAGACGTGCTGTATGATATTCTCTAATAATATAGATCTCAATTTCCACGTTGTCTTAAATAATACCATGATAAACCAAGTTTGTCAAACCAGATGCCTAGGCGGTAATCATGGACAATAAGCTTACTTGGAAAAGTCATTGCCAGAAGATCCATATATGTCAATTTCTCGTACACTTGGTATACTCTGGAAGACCAACCAAAGCGCTATCTTATGTAACACGTTATCTTTGCCACAATTGCAATATGAGATATTAGCATTGGGCAATAGTAATTTATCTTTCTTAAATATACAATTTATGTTGTACAAAAGAAATCACTTAGAGTTATAAACCACTTAAAGGCAACAGCACATGCCACACCCCTTTTTCATCAATTTAATACATTTACTATCGCTCAACCCCCAACCAACCCCCTAGACCAAAACTCCCTAGACTTTGTACACGTTTATTTGCACAAGTACTTTTACCAGAGAACAAAGTCGTATTTCCATAAAACTTAACCAAAGTGAAGACCCTATAGTAAACTCGTGCCTAGCAGACATACGTCATGGTGACGTCATCAGGGGTCACGTGACGTCATCTTAAATGTGTAATTGATTTAATCTTTGAAAATCAATAACAAATCAACCGCAAAAGACCGAAACTTGATTTTTTGTGGCAATAGATAGAATGATTAAGGATCTTCATTTCATCTCGTGTAAGTGAAATCACGTGACCCTTCCTTCCGGTCCAAACCGGAAGTGCCTTATAATTTAAAACTGGAAAATGATATGAACTTACTTTCAACGATGTTAGTGTCTGGCTAGAATAAACTTTTCAAAAAATTACCGGCGACGTCATAACACGTTATAGCGCCCTCTAGCGACAGGTTGAAAAATTGTTAAAATGCATAATTTGTTGATGTGTGTGCCGACGTTTGCTGAAATCACTTTATAACCGGTGTATATAATCAGCTTCGCGCTAAGAACATATTGAGAAAGAGAAATATTGATGACGTCACCAAACCGGAAGTTACAATGAAAAGACATTTAAACCTTAAAAAGTCCCTTAAAAATCAACCGCGATAGATATATTCCATATTTTTGCTTTAAATAGCAAAGTTAAGACAGCTCTCCAGCTTTCTGTTAATTACGTCACGATGAGCCATCAAGTGTCCGATTACAAGCAACCAAATATTTCGAGATTTAATTTTTGAAAATCAATATAAAATCAACTGTAAGAAATCTGATTTAGATTTCTAAGGCAATTGATAGATTAATCCATGGTCTTCATAATTTGTAATACATGCAAAAAGACCCGACCCTTCCTTCCGGTCCAAACCGGAAGTGCCTTATAATATAAAGGTGGAAAACGATGTGAACTTACTTTCAACGATGTTAGGCGCTGGCTAAGTTGTAAGTAACAAAACAGTTAACGGTGACTTCATAAAATGTTATAGCGCCCTCTAGCGGCATGTTGAAAATGTTACATCATATTACGATTATATAGTTGAATTATTACGTTTTTAGACCTTTAATCCACATCTCAGCAACGGAACGTGCTAACATAACACATCGTTTTGTATCGTTAGTTAATAGATAGTTGCACACAAAGTTCACAAACGTGTGACGTCATCGTTTTAATTAGTTTGAAATAATTGTAATCTGTGTAATTAACTTAAATTCGTTTTCAATGATTTTAAATTGTATTGATGGTATAAAAGTTCAATTTTTGAAAAATTTAATCTAAAAAATTGCGAATGCGAAAAAGCCCTATGTTCTGTTCCTCGAACAGACGTAGTTCTAGTTAGCTGTTTCGGCAATTCAGCCGAAACAGCTATTGTAATCGTTAAAGTTTGTTTTTAGCTGTTTCGGTTTTTCACCGAAACAGCTTTTGTAATCGTTAAAGTTTTTTTTTTAGCTGTTTCGGTTTTTCACCGAAACAGCTTTTGTTTTCGTTAAAGTTTTTTTTTTTTTTTTTAGCTGTTTCGGTTTTTCACCGAAACAGCTTTTGTTTTCGTTAAAGTTTTTTTTTTTCTTTTTTTTTTTTTTTTTTTTTTCCACTTTCAGTGTTTTTACCCATAGGATTTACACACGTTTGTTCTGCCAATACACTTTGGCACATTGGTAAATCCAATCGACTTGAGACTTGGCATACATTTAGACAACCACCCAAGGACGGTCCTAGAAGAAATTCGTCGTGATTACGTCACTCAAGGTCACGTGACTTCGCGTTAAAGGTGAAATTTTTCCCATAGGTTTTGTACACGTTTTTCTTCACACTATTGACTTTAACACTTTGGTACATCTGACCGACTTGAAACTTGGCATACACTTAGAACATCACCCACAGATGGTCCTGGAAGAAATTCGGCACGATCGCGTCATTCAAGGTCACGTAACGTCACGTTAAAGTTTCAATTTTTCCCCCATAGGTTTTGTACACGTTTTTCTTTAGACTATGACTTCGACACTTTCGAAAATTTGATCGACTTGAGACTTGGCACACACTTAGACCACCATCCACAGACGGTCATAGAAGACATTCGGCACGATTACGTCATTCAAGGTCACGTGACGTCACGTTAAATGTGCAAATTATTCCCCCATAGGTTTTGTACACGTTTTTCTTCACACTATTGACTTTAACACTTTGGTACATCCGACCGACTTGAGACTTAGCATACACTTAGAACACCACCCACAAATGATATTGGAAGAAATTCGGCACGATTGCGTCTTTCAAGGTCAAGTGACGTCACGTTAAATGTGCAAATTATTCCCCCATAGGTTTTGTACACGTTTTTCTTTAGACTTAACTTTGACACTTTCGTAAATTTGATCGACTTCAGACTTAGCACACACCTCAACCACCATCCCCAGGAGGGCCAAGGGAAAAATCGTCATGATGACGTCATCGTGGGTCATGTGACGTCACATTAAAGGTGCAGTTATTAGGCCCCTCTATCTCTGGAAGTACAGGCCCGATTGGGGTCAAACTTGGTATGCAAGTATTCCAGGATGTGTTATAGACGAAAATCAGGATAACGTCATGATAACATCATCGTGGGTCATGTGACGTCACATTAAAGGTGTAGTTTTTAAGACCCTATCTATCTCTGAAAGTACAATTCCAATTAGGGTCAAACTCGGTATTCAGGTATTCCGGGATGTGTTATAGACGAAAAGTAAGTTGACGTCAAGTAAGTTGACGTCAAGTAAGTTGACGTCATGATGACGTCATCGGGTGCCATGTCACGTCACATTAAAGGTGTAGTTTTCCCCGTAGGATTTGTACACGTTTTTTTGGAACATATATATATTTGGCACTTTGGTAAATCCGATCGACTTCAGATTTGGTACATACTTAGACCACCTCTCACATATTCAAAGTCATTTTAGACAAGCGAAACAGCTCTGTGTTTGTCCACAAACACATGTCTAGTTTTTTTTTTTTTTTCCACTTTCAGTGTTTTTACCCATTGGATTTACACACGTTTGTTCTGCCAATACACTTTGAAACTTTAATAAATCCAATCGACTTGAGACTTGGTACACACTTAGACCTCCACCCACAGATGGTCCTAGAAGAAATTTGGCTCGATTGCGTAATTCAAGGTCACGTGACGTCACGTTAAAGGTTTAATTTTCCCCATAGGTTTTGTACACGTTTTTCTTCAGACTATTGACTTTGGCACTTCGGTAAATCCGACCGACTTGAAACCTGGCTTATACTTAGAACACCACCCCCAGATGTTTCTGAAAGACATTCGGCACGATTGCGTCATTCAAGGTCACGTGACGTCACATTAAAGGTTCACATTTTTCTCCCATTGGTTTTGTACACGTTTTTATTCAGACTATTGACTTTGGCACTTCGGTAAATCCGACCGACTTGAGACTTGGCATACACTTAGAACACCACCCACAAATGATATTGGAAGAAATTCGGCACGATTGCGTCTTTCAAGGTCACGTGACGTCACGTTAAATGTGAAAATTATTCCCCCATAGGTTTTGTACACGTTTTTCTTCAGAATATTAACTTTGAAATTTTCGTAAATTGTATCGACTTCAGACTTAGCACACACCTCAACCACCATCCCCAGGAGGGCCAAGGGAAAAATCGTCACGATGACGTCATCGTGGGTCATGTGACGTCACATTAAAGGTGCAGTTGTTAGGCCCCTCTATCTCTGGAAGTACAGGCCCGATTGGGGTCAAACTTGGTATGCAAGTATTCCAGGATGTGTTATAGACGAAAATCAGGGTGACGTCATGATGACATCATTGTGGGTCATGTGACGTCACATTAAAGGTGTAGTTTTTAAGACCCTCTATCTCTGGAAGTACAAGTCCAATTAGGGTCAAACTTGGTATTCAGGTATTCCGGGATGTGTTATAGACGAAAATTAAGATGACATTGTGATGATATCATCGGGTGTCATGTGACGTCACATTAAAGGTTTACATTTTTCTCCCATTGGTTTTGTACACGTTTTTCTTTAGACTCTTGACTTTGACACTTAGTAAATCCGATTTTTTTTTTTTGCCTTTTGTTCTCCATAGGATTTGTACACGTTTGTTCAGACAATACACTTTGACACTTTGGTAAATCCGATAGACTTGAGACTTGGCATACACTTAGACAACCACCCAAGGACGGTCCTAGAAGAAATTCGTCGCGATTACGTCATTCAAGGTCACGTGACTTAGCGTTAAAGGTGAAATTTTCCCCATAGGTTTTGTACACGTTTTTCTTCAGACTATTGAATTTGACACTTTGGTCAATCCGACCGACTTGAAACTTGCCATACACTCAGAACACCACCACCAGATGTTTCTGAAAGAAATTCAGCACGATTGCGTCATTCAAGGTCACGTGACGTCAAGTTAAAGGTTTAATTTGTCCCCCATAGGTTTTGTACACGTTTTTCTTTAGACTCTTGACTTTGACACTTAGTAAATCCGATAGACTTGAGACTTGGCACACACATAGACCACAATCCACAGACGGTCGTAGGAGAAATTTGGCACGATTACGTCATTCAAGGTTACGGGGTGTCACGTTAAAGGTTCAATTTTCCCCCATAGGTTTTGTACACGTTTTTCTTTAGACTATTGACTTTGACACTTTGGTACATCCGACCGACTTGAAACTTGGCATACACTTAGAACATCACCCACAGATGGTCCTGGAAGAAATTCGGCACGATTGCGTCATTCAAGGTCACGTAACGTCACGTTAAAGTTTCAATTATTTCCCCCATAGGTTTTGTACACGTTTTTCTTTAGTCTATGACTTAGACACTTTCGTAAATTTGATGGACTTGAGACTTGGCACACACTTAGACCACCATCCACAGACGGTCCTAGAAGACATTCGGCACAATTACGTCATTCAAGGTCACGGGGCGTCACGTTAAAGCCTCAATTTCCCCCATAGGTTTTGTACATGTTTTTCTTTAGGCTATTGACTTTGACACTTTAGTAAATCCGATCGACTTGAGACTTGGCACACACATAGACCACCATCCACAGACGGTCGTAGGAGAAATTTGGCACGATTACGTCATTCAAGGTCACGGGGTGTCACGTTAAAGGTTAAATTTTTCCCCATAGGTTTTGTACACGTTTTTCTTTAGACTATTGACTTTGACACTTTAGTAAATCCGATCGACTTGAGACTTCGTATACACTTAGAACACCACCCACAGATGGTCTTGAAAGAAATTTGGCACTATTGCGTCATTCAAGGTCACGTGACGTCACGTTAAAGGTTCAAATTTTCCCCCCTTAGGTTTTGTACACGTTTTTTTTTAGACTAATGACTGACACTTTCGTAAATTTGATCGACTTCAGACTTAGCACACATCTCGACCACCATCCTTAGGAGGGCCAAGAGAAAAATCGTCATGATGACCTCATCGGGGGTCATGTGACGTCACGTTAAAGGTGCCGTTTTTAGGACCCTCTATCTCTGAAAGTACAGGTCCAATTTGGGTAAAACTTGGTATTCAGGTATTACAGGATGTTATAGAAGAAAATTAATATGACATCATGATGACGTCATCGGGTGTCATGTGACGTCACATTAAAGGTTCAATTTTCTCGATAGGTTTTGTACACGTTTTTCTTCAGACTATTGAAGTTGACACTTTGGTAAATCCGATCGAATTCGTGTAACTGTTAAAGTGGTTTGCTGCCCTGATTGTTTGATTTGTTCAGACTATTGAATTTGACACATTGGTAAATCCGATCGACTTTGTGTATTTGACACTGGTAAATCCGATCGACTTCGTGTAACTGTTAAAGTTGTTTGCTGCCCTCATTGTTTGTTTTGTTCAGACTATTGAATTTGACACTTTGGTTAATCCGATCGACTTCGTGTAACTGTTAAAGTTGTTTGCCGCCCTCATTTGTTCAAGTTATCGATTTTACCTGAGATGAAACAAAGTGATATTTTTTCAACATGTAGTTTAACTTCCCCCCCCCCCCCCCCCCCCCGTATAGTGATAATTTTTCAAACATGTTGTTCAACTTCCCCCCATATGAAATTGATCTTTGTTGGGGGAATTGTTTTACACAATGAAAGAATCGTGTCACCACTAGTAATAAAACTGCCTAAACTCCCTAATCCTGGGGTCTATGGGGCAAAGTTAGGTATCAAAATGAAGCTAACAATATGAAAAATGTGATTGTGAAATCAAAGGAACTGTTTAATTTAATATTCACATTTACTGGCATGTCAAATATGAAAATTAATAATGAAAATATGAAATATGAATAAAATACTGCTCATATTTATTAGTAAAACGTGTTTATTGTAGTTCAAAAATTCTTTTCCAATGCAGAAAATTTTGCTGGTGATCCTGAAAACAATATGTCAAAATAAATCCCCAATATGAATAAGTTTGGGCGAGCTATGATATTTTTCCTAAAACTACTAGAAAACGAGATTCAGCACAAATCACAGGCTTTCTTATCGCAGTGCATGTAAATGTACAATGTAAATGGATGAAGTTTTGTTTGGCATGAATCGAAATGAATGTCCGGGTTCATCTTTTTTTCGATTTGGAGACATCTTGCCATTTGATTTGTGCCGCAGTGTTGGCCGCCGTAGCAATGCCCTGATCTCGTGGACGCTTGTGTGGCCGACCGTTTTGTTGTCGTTGCCTAGGCGGTGCCGGTGGAAGGCCCACATTGTCATCGGAATCAAGCTCGAAATCCTCCGAATCTTCACTGGCTTGCTTGACTGGCTCTCTTCTTTATTGTAGTCTGATTCTTCGCTACTTTCTTGGTCGCTTTCCTCGTTAGAAATGCAGTGGGAAAGCAGATTCATGGCTTGCTGCGATGACATTCTACGGGGTCGCAGGACCGATGAATCCGCCATGTTTGTTGTGGTTACACATGTCGCGCGCATCGTACGCGCCGCATCGATTTATGGATGCACTATTAGCTAGCCTAATTCAAGTCCCGTTGAAAACAGTGTAAAATCAACAATGTTCAGTACCAAGTTTCATGCACACCGACATCACTGGGGTTTCTCAAACAACAATTAGATTATTGTCTTGGTTTTAATATTCACACCAAAAGAAACTCACCTCCCGAAAAGTGATACTTCCCGAGACTGAAAACAGCCATTTTACAAATGGCATCCCTCCACGTTTTAGGGCAATTAGGACCCATTTTTTAACCGTGATTTTATCAAGTCTGCCCTCAGATTGAAGCTCAAAAACCAGGGAGTTGATTCCATGCTATTTTTACACAATCCAATAATTTTTTTATACCAAACGGTCTCCTTTTTCAAAAGAAACTGTGGGGGCACATTTCATGCTAATAAGTTCGCGTAGAAATTCTCCTTTCAATTAGAGTGGTGCACCCTTTGGTACACTCCATTAAACTTGGTATGCAATTCACGTGACGTCACAATAAAGGTGCAGGTTTTCCCCATAGGATTTGTACACGTTTTTTTCAACTAATATATCTTTGGCACTTGTGCAAATCCAATCGACTTCAGACTTGGCACACACATATTGACAGTAACGTTAGATACTCGAAACAGCTCTGTGTTTGTCCACAAACACATGTCTAGTTTCTTTTTCAGACTTTTCTCCATAGGATTTGCACACGTTTGTTCAGACAATACACTTTGAAACTTTAATAAATCCGATCGACTTGAGACTTGGCACACACTTAGACCATCACCCACAGACGGTCCTCGAAGAAATTCGTCACGATTACGTCATTCAAGGTCACGTGACCTCACGTTAAAGGTGCAAATTTTCCCATAGGTTTTGTACACGTTTTTCTTCAGACTATTGACTTTGGCACTTCAGTAAATCCGACCGACTTGAAACCTGGCTTATACTTAGAACACCACCCCCAGATGTTTCTGAAAGACATTCGGCACGATTGCGTCATTCAAGGTCACGTGACGTCACATTAAAGGTTCACATTTTTCTCCCATTGGTTTTGTACACGTTTTTATTCAGACTATTGACTTTGGCACTTCGGTAAATCCGACCGACTTGAGACTTGGCATACACTTAGAACACCACCCACAAATGATATTGGAAGAAATTCGGCACGATTGCGTCTTTCAAGGTCACGTGACGTCACGTTAAATGTGAAAATTATTCCCCCATAGGTTTTGTACACGTTTTTCTTCAGAATATTAACTTTGAAATTTTCGTAAATTGTATCGACTTCAGACTTAGCACACACCTCAACCACCATCCCCAGGAGGGCCAAGGGAAAAATCGTCACGATGACGTCATCGTGGGTCATGTGACGTCACATTAAAGGTGCAGTTGTTAGGCCCCTCTATCTCTGGAAGTACAGGCCCGATTGGGGTCAAACTTGGTATGCAAGTATTCCAGGATGTGTTATAGACGAAAATCAGGGTGACGTCATGATGACATCATTGTGGGTCATGTGACGTCACATTAAAGGTGTAGTTTTTAAGACCCTCTATCTCTGGAAGTACAAGTCCAATTAGGGTCAAACTTGGTATTCAGGTATTCCGGGATGTGTTATAGACGAAAATTAAGATGACATTGTGATGATATCATCGGGTGTCATGTGACGTCACATTAAAGGTTTACATTTTTCTCCCATTGGTTTTGTACACGTTTTTCTTTAGACTCTTGACTTTGACACTTAGTAAATCCGATTTTTTTTTTTTGCCTTTTGTTCTCCATAGGATTTGTACACGTTTGTTCAGACAATACACTTTGACACTTTGGTAAATCCGATAGACTTGAGACTTGGCATACACTTAGACAACCACCCAAGGACGGTCCTAGAAGAAATTCGTCGCGATTACGTCATTCAAGGTCACGTGACTTAGCGTTAAAGGTGAAATTTTCCCCATAGGTTTTGTACACGTTTTTCTTCAGACTATTGAATTTGACACTTTGGTCAATCCGACCGACTTGAAACTTGCCATACACTCAGAACACCACCACCAGATGTTTCTGAAAGAAATTCAGCACGATTGCGTCATTCAAGGTCACGTGACGTCAAGTTAAAGGTTTAATTTGTCCCCCATAGGTTTTGTACACGTTTTTCTTTAGACTCTTGACTTTGACACTTAGTAAATCCGATAGACTTGAGACTTGGCACACACATAGACCACAATCCACAGACGGTCGTAGGAGAAATTTGGCACGATTACGTCATTCAAGGTTACGGGGTGTCACGTTAAAGGTTCAATTTTCCCCCATAGGTTTTGTACACGTTTTTCTTTAGACTATTGACTTTGACACTTTGGTACATCCGACCGACTTGAAACTTGGCATACACTTAGAACATCACCCACAGATGGTCCTGGAAGAAATTCGGCACGATTGCGTCATTCAAGGTCACGTAACGTCACGTTAAAGTTTCAATTATTTCCCCCATAGGTTTTGTACACGTTTTTCTTTAGTCTATGACTTAGACACTTTCGTAAATTTGATGGACTTGAGACTTGGCACACACTTAGACCACCATCCACAGACGGTCCTAGAAGACATTCGGCACAATTACGTCATTCAAGGTCACGGGGCGTCACGTTAAAGCCTCAATTTCCCCCATAGGTTTTGTACATGTTTTTCTTTAGGCTATTGACTTTGACACTTTAGTAAATCCGATCGACTTGAGACTTGGCACACACATAGACCACCATCCACAGACGGTCGTAGGAGAAATTTGGCACGATTACGTCATTCAAGGTCACGGGGTGTCACGTTAAAGGTTAAATTTTTCCCCATAGGTTTTGTACACGTTTTTCTTTAGACTATTGACTTTGACACTTTAGTAAATCCGATCGACTTGAGACTTCGTATACACTTAGAACACCACCCACAGATGGTCTTGAAAGAAATTTGGCACTATTGCGTCATTCAAGGTCACGTGACGTCACGTTAAAGGTTCAAATTTTCCCCCCTTAGGTTTTGTACACGTTTTTTTTTAGACTAATGACTGACACTTTCGTAAATTTGATCGACTTCAGACTTAGCACACATCTCGACCACCATCCTTAGGAGGGCCAAGAGAAAAATCGTCATGATGACCTCATCGGGGGTCATGTGACGTCACGTTAAAGGTGCCGTTTTTAGGACCCTCTATCTCTGAAAGTACAGGTCCAATTTGGGTAAAACTTGGTATTCAGGTATTACAGGATGTTATAGAAGAAAATTAATATGACATCATGATGACGTCATCGGGTGTCATGTGACGTCACATTAAAGGTTCAATTTTCTCGATAGGTTTTGTACACGTTTTTCTTCAGACTATTGAAGTTGACACTTTGGTAAATCCGATCGAATTCGTGTAACTGTTAAAGTGGTTTGCTGCCCTGATTGTTTGATTTGTTCAGACTATTGAATTTGACACATTGGTAAATCCGATCGACTTTGTGTATTTGACACTGGTAAATCCGATCGACTTCGTGTAACTGTTAAAGTTGTTTGCTGCCCTCATTGTTTGTTTTGTTCAGACTATTGAATTTGACACTTTGGTTAATCCGATCGACTTCGTGTAACTGTTAAAGTTGTTTGCCGCCCTCATTTGTTCAAGTTATCGATTTTACCTGAGATGAAACAAAGTGATATTTTTTCAACATGTAGTTTAACTTCCCCCCCCCCCCCCCCCCCCCCCGTATAGTGATAATTTTTCAAACATGTTGTTCAACTTCCCCCCATATGAAATTGATCTTTGTTGGGGGAATTGTTTTACACAATGAAAGAATCGTGTCACCACTAGTAATAAAACTGCCTAAACTCCCTAATCCTGGGGTCTATGGGGCAAAGTTAGGTATCAAAATGAAGCTAACAATATGAAAAATGTGATTGTGAAATCAAAGGAACTGTTTAATTTAATATTCACATTTACTGGCATGTCAAATATGAAAATTAATAATGAAAATATGAAATATGAATAAAATACTGCTCATATTTATTAGTAAAACGTGTTTATTGTAGTTCAAAAATTCTTTTCCAATGCAGAAAATTTTGCTGGTGATCCTGAAAACAATATGTCAAAATAAATCCCCAATATGAATAAGTTTGGGCGAGCTATGATATTTTTCCTAAAACTACTAGAAAACGAGATTCAGCACAAATCACAGGCTTTCTTATCGCAGTGCATGTAAATGTACAATGTAAATGGATGAAGTTTTGTTTGGCATGAATCGAAATGAATGTCCGGGTTCATCTTTTTTTCGATTTGGAGACATCTTGCCATTTGATTTGTGCCGCAGTGTTGGCCGCCGTAGCAATGCCCTGATCTCGTGGACGCTTGTGTGGCCGACCGTTTTGTTGTCGTTGCCTAGGCGGTGCCGGTGGAAGGCCCACATTGTCATCGGAATCAAGCTCGAAATCCTCCGAATCTTCACTGGCTTGCTTGACTGGCTCTCTTCTTTATTGTAGTCTGATTCTTCGCTACTTTCTTGGTCGCTTTCCTCGTTAGAAATGCAGTGGGAAAGCAGATTCATGGCTTGCTGCGATGACATTCTACGGGGTCGCAGGACCGATGAATCCGCCATGTTTGTTGTGGTTACACATGTCGCGCGCATCGTACGCGCCGCATCGATTTATGGATGCACTATTAGCTAGCCTAATTCAAGTCCCGTTGAAAACAGTGTAAAATCAACAATGTTCAGTACCAAGTTTCATGCACACCGACATCACTGGGGTTTCTCAAACAACAATTAGATTATTGTCTTGGTTTTAATATTCACACCAAAAGAAACTCACCTCCCGAAAAGTGATACTTCCCGAGACTGAAAACAGCCATTTTACAAATGGCATCCCTCCACGTTTTAGGGCAATTAGGACCCATTTTTTAACCGTGATTTTATCAAGTCTGCCCTCAGATTGAAGCTCAAAAACCAGGGAGTTGATTCCATGCTATTTTTACACAATCCAATAATTTTTTTATACCAAACGGTCTCCTTTTTCAAAAGAAACTGTGGGGGCACATTTCATGCTAATAAGTTCGCGTAGAAATTCTCCTTTCAATTAGAGTGGTGCACCCTTTGGTACACTCCATTAAACTTGGTATGCAATTCACGTGACGTCACAATAAAGGTGCAGGTTTTCCCCATAGGATTTGTACACGTTTTTTTCAACTAATATATCTTTGGCACTTGTGCAAATCCAATCGACTTCAGACTTGGCACACACATATTGACAGTAACGTTAGATACTCGAAACAGCTCTGTGTTTGTCCACAAACACATGTCTAGTTTCTTTTTCAGACTTTTCTCCATAGGATTTGCACACGTTTGTTCAGACAATACACTTTGAAACTTTAATAAATCCGATCGACTTGAGACTTGGCACACACTTAGACCATCACCCACAGACGGTCCTCGAAGAAATTCGTCACGATTACGTCATTCAAGGTCACGTGACCTCACGTTAAAGGTGCAGATTTTCCCATAGGTTTTGTACACGTTTTTCTTCAGACTATTGACTTTGGCACTTCGGTAAATCCGACCGACTTGAAACCTGGCTTATACTTAGAACACCACCCCCAGATGTTTCTGAAAGAAATTTGGCACGATTGCGTCATTCAAGGTCACGTGACGTCACATTAAAGGTTCACATTTTTCTCCCATTGGTTTTGTACACGTTTTTCTTTAGACTATTGACTTTGACATTTTAGTAAATCCGACCGACTTGAAACTTGGTATACACTTAGAACACCACCCCCAGATGTTTCTGAAAGACATTCGGCACGATTGCGTCATTCAAGGTCACGTGACGTCACATTAAAGGTTCACATTTTTCTCCCATTGGTTTTGTACACGTTTTTATTCAGACTATTGACTTTGGCACTTCGGTAAATCCGACCGACTTGAGACTTGGCATACACTTAGAACACCACCCACAAATGATATTGGAAGAAATTCGGCACGATTGCGTCTTTCAAGGTCACGTGACGTCACGTTAAATGTGAAAATTATTCCCCCATAGGTTTTGTACACGTTTTTCTTCAGAATATTAACTTTGAAATTTTCGTAAATTGTATCGACTTCAGACTTAGCACACACCTCAACCACCATCCCCAGGAGGGCCAAGGGAAAAATCGTCACGATGACGTCATCGTGGGTCATGTGACGTCACATTAAAGGTGCAGTTGTTAGGCCCCTCTATCTCTGGAAGTACAGGCCCGATTGGGGTCAAACTTGGTATGCAAGTATTCCAGGATGTGTTATAGACGAAAATCAGGGTGACGTCATGATGACATCATTGTGGGTCATGTGACGTCACATTAAAGGTGTAGTTTTTAAGACCCTCTATCTCTGGAAGTACAAGTCCAATTAGGGTCAAACTTGGTATTCAGGTATTCCGGGATGTGTTATAGACGAAAATTAAGATGACATTGTGATGATATCATCGGGTGTCATGTGACGTCACATTAAAGGTTTACATTTTTCTCCCATTGGTTTTGTACACGTTTTTCTTTAGACTCTTGACTTTGACACTTAGTAAATCCGATTTTTTTTTTTTGCCTTTTGTTCTCCATAGGATTTGTACACGTTTGTTCAGACAATACACTTTGACACTTTGGTAAATCCGATAGACTTGAGACTTGGCATACACTTAGACAACCACCCAAGGACGGTCCTAGAAGAAATTCGTCGCGATTACGTCATTCAAGGTCACGTGACTTAGCGTTAAAGGTGAAATTTTCCCCATAGGTTTTGTACACGTTTTTCTTCAGACTATTGAATTTGACACTTTGGTCAATCCGACCGACTTGAAACTTGCCATACACTCAGAACACCACCACCAGATGTTTCTGAAAGAAATTCAGCACGATTGCGTCATTCAAGGTCACGTGACGTCAAGTTAAAGGTTTAATTTGTCCCCCATAGGTTTTGTACACGTTTTTCTTTAGACTCTTGACTTTGACACTTAGTAAATCCGATAGACTTGAGACTTGGCACACACATAGACCACAATCCACAGACGGTCGTAGGAGAAATTTGGCACGATTACGTCATTCAAGGTTACGGGGTGTCACGTTAAAGGTTCAATTTTCCCCCATAGGTTTTGTACACGTTTTTCTTTAGACTATTGACTTTGACACTTTGGTACATCCGACCGACTTGAAACTTGGCATACACTTAGAACATCACCCACAGATGGTCCTGGAAGAAATTCGGCACGATTGCGTCATTCAAGGTCACGTAACGTCACGTTAAAGTTTCAATTATTTCCCCCATAGGTTTTGTACACGTTTTTCTTTAGTCTATGACTTAGACACTTTCGTAAATTTGATGGACTTGAGACTTGGCACACACTTAGACCACCATCCACAGACGGTCCTAGAAGACATTCGGCACAATTACGTCATTCAAGGTCACGGGGCGTCACGTTAAAGCCTCAATTTCCCCCATAGGTTTTGTACATGTTTTTCTTTAGGCTATTGACTTTGACACTTTAGTAAATCCGATCGACTTGAGACTTGGCACACACATAGACCACCATCCACAGACGGTCGTAGGAGAAATTTGGCACGATTACGTCATTCAAGGTCACGGGGTGTCACGTTAAAGGTTACATTTTTCCCCATAGGTTTTGTACACGTTTTTCTTTAGACTATTGACTTTGACACTTTAGTAAATCCGATCGACTTGAGACTTCGTATACACTTAGAACACCACCCACAGATGGTCTTGAAAGAAATTTGGCACTATTGCGTCATTCAAGGTCACGTGACGTCACGTTAAAGGTTCAAATTTTCCCCCCTTAGGTTTTGTACACGGTTTTTTTTAGACTAATGACTGACACTTTCGTAAATTTGATCGACTTCAGACTTAGCACACATCTCGACCACCATCCTTAGGAGGGCCAAGAGAAAAATCGTCATGATGACCTCATCGGGGGTCATGTGACGTCACGTTAAAGGTGCCGTTTTTAGGACCCTCTATCTCTGAAAGTACAGGTCCAATTTGGGTAAAACTTGGTATTCAGGTATTACAGGATGTTATAGAAGAAAATTAATATGACATCATGATGACGTCATCGGGTGTCATGTGACGTCACATTAAAGGTTCAATTTTCTCGATAGGTTTTGTACACGTTTTTCTTCAGACTATTGAAGTTGACACTTTGGTAAATCCGATCGAATTCGTGTAACTGTTAAAGTGGTTTGCTGCCCTGATTGTTTGATTTGTTCAGACTATTGAATTTGACACATTGGTAAATCCGATCGACTTTGTGTATTTGACACTGGTAAATCCGATCGACTTCGTGTAACTGTTAAAGTTGTTTGCTGCCCTCATTGTTTGTTTTGTTCAGACTATTGAATTTGACACTTTGGTTAATCCGATCGACTTCGTGTAACTGTTAAAGTTGTTTGCCGCCCTCATTTGTTCAAGTTATCGATTTTACCTGAGATGAAACAAAGTGATATTTTTTCAACATGTAGTTTAACTTCCCCCCCCCCCCCCCCCCCCCCCGTATAGTGATAATTTTTCAAACATGTTGTTCAACTTCCCCCCATATGAAATTGATCTTTGTTGGGGGAATTGTTTTACACAATGAAAGAATCGTGTCACCACTAGTAATAAAACTGCCTAAACTCCCTAATCCTGGGGTCTATGGGGCAAAGTTAGGTATCAAAATGAAGCTAACAATATGAAAAATGTGATTGTGAAATCAAAGGAACTGTTTAATTTAATATTCACATTTACTGGCATGTCAAATATGAAAATTAATAATGAAAATATGAAATATGAATAAAATACTGCTCATATTTATTAGTAAAACGTGTTTATTGTAGTTCAAAAATTCTTTTCCAATGCAGAAAATTTTGCTGGTGATCCTGAAAACAATATGTCAAAATAAATCCCCAATATGAATAAGTTTGGGCGAGCTATGATATTTTTCCTAAAACTACTAGAAAACGAGATTCAGCACAAATCACAGGCTTTCTTATCGCAGTGCATGTAAATGTACAATGTAAATGGATGAAGTTTTGTTTGGCATGAATCGAAATGAATGTCCGGGTTCATCTTTTTTTCGATTTGGAGACATCTTGCCATTTGATTTGTGCCGCAGTGTTGGCCGCCGTAGCAATGCCCTGATCTCGTGGACGCTTGTGTGGCCGACCGTTTTGTTGTCGTTGCCTAGGCGGTGCCGGTGGAAGGCCCACATTGTCATCGGAATCAAGCTCGAAATCCTCCGAATCTTCACTGGCTTGCTTGACTGGCTCTCTTCTTTATTGTAGTCTGATTCTTCGCTACTTTCTTGGTCGCTTTCCTCGTTAGAAATGCAGTGGGAAAGCAGATTCATGGCTTGCTGCGATGACATTCTACGGGGTCGCAGGACCGATGAATCCGCCATGTTTGTTGTGGTTACACATGTCGCGCGCATCGTACGCGCCGCATCGATTTATGGATGCACTATTAGCTAGCCTAATTCAAGTCCCGTTGAAAACAGTGTAAAATCAACAATGTTCAGTACCAAGTTTCATGCACACCGACATCACTGGGGTTTCTCAAACAACAATTAGATTATTGTCTTGGTTTTAATATTCACACCAAAAGAAACTCACCTCCCGAAAAGTGATACTTCCCGAGACTGAAAACAGCCATTTTACAAATGGCATCCCTCCACGTTTTAGGGCAATTAGGACCCATTTTTTAACCGTGATTTTATCAAGTCTGCCCTCAGATTGAAGCTCAAAAACCAGGGAGTTGATTCCATGCTATTTTTACACAATCCAATAATTTTTTTATACCAAACGGTCTCCTTTTTCAAAAGAAACTGTGGGGGCACATTTCATGCTAATAAGTTCGCGTAGAAATTCTCCTTTCAATTAGAGTGGTGCACCCTTTGGTACACTCCATTAAACTTGGTATGCAATTCACGTGACGTCACAATAAAGGTGCAGGTTTTCCCCATAGGATTTGTACACGTTTTTTTCAACTAATATATCTTTGGCACTTGTGCAAATCCAATCGACTTCAGACTTGGCACACACATATTGACAGTAACGTTAGATACTCGAAACAGCTCTGTGTTTGTCCACAAACACATGTCTAGTTTCTTTTTCAGACTTTTCTCCATAGGATTTGCACACGTTTGTTCAGACAATACACTTTGAAACTTTAATAAATCCGATCGACTTGAGACTTGGCACACACTTAGACCATCACCCACAGACGGTCCTCGAAGAAATTCGTCACGATTACGTCATTCAAGGTCACGTGACCTCACGTTAAAGGTGCAAATTTTCCCATAGGTTTTGTACACGTTTTTCTTCAGACTATTGACTTTGGCACTTCAGTAAATCCGACCGACTTGAAACCTGGCTTATACTTAGAACACCACCCCCAGATGTTTCTGAAAGAAATTTGGCACGATTGCGTCATTCAAGGTCACGTGACGTCACATTAAAGGTTCACATTTTTCTCCCATTGGTTTTGTACACGTTTTTCTTTAGACTATTGACTTTGACATTTTAGTAAATCCGACCGACTTGAAACTTGGTATACACTTAGAACACCACCCCCAGATGTTTCTGAAAGACATTCGGCACGATTGCGTCATTCAAGGTCACGTGACGTCACATTAAAGGTTCACATTTTTCTCCCATTGGTTTTGTACACGTTTTTCTTTAGACTATTGACTTTGACATTTTAGTAAATCCGATCGACTTGAGACTTGACACACACTTAGACCACCATCCACAGACGGCCCAAGAAGAAAATCGTCACGATTACGTCATTCAAGGTCACGGGGCGTCACGTTAAAGTTTCATTTTTTTTCCATAGGTTTTGTACACGTTTTTCTTTAGACTATTGCCTTTGACACTAGTAAATCAAATCGACTTGAGACTTGGCACACACAAAAGAACACACATACACATTGAAAGTAACTAGAAACAGCTCTGTGTTTGTCCACAAACACATGTCTAGTTTTTTAGCTGTTTCGGTTTTTCACCGAAACAGCTTTTGTTTTCGTTAAAGTTTTTTTTTTTCTTTTTTTTTTAGCTGTTTCGGTTTTTCACCGAAACAGCTCTTGTAATCGTTAAAGTTTTTTTTTTTCTTTTTTTAGCTGTTTCGGCAATTCAGCCGAAACAGCTATTGTTTTCGTTAAAGTTTTTTTTTTTTTTTTTTTTTTTTTTTTTAGCTGTTTCGGCCTTTCAGCCGAAACAGCTTTTGTTTTCGTTAAATTTTTTTTTTTTTTTTTTTTTTTTTTTAGCTGTTTCGGTTTTTCACCGAAACAGCTTTTGTTTTCGTTAAAGTTTTTTTTTTTCTTTTTTTTTTTTTTTTTTTTCTTTTTTTTCTTCAGACTTTTTCCCATAGGATTTGTACACGTTTTTTCTGCCATGGCACTTTGACACTTTGCTAAATCCGATCGACTTGAAACTTGGCATACACTTAGAACACCACCCACAGATGGTCCTAGAAGAAATTCGTCGCGATTACCTCATTCAAGGTCACGTGACTTCGCGTTAAAGGTGATATTTTCCCCATAGGTTTTGTACACGTTTTTCTTCAGACTATTGACTTTGACACTTTAGTAAATCCGATAGACTTGAGACTTGAAATACACTTATAACACCACCCACAGATGGTCTTGGAAGAAATTCGGCACAATTGCGCCATTCAAGGTCACGTGACGGCACGTTAAAGGTTTAATTTTTCCTCCATAGGTTTTGTACACGTTTTCCTTCAGACTATTGACTTTGATACCTTAGTAAATCCGACCGACTTGAAACTTGGCATACACTTAGAACACCACCCCCAGATGTTCCTGAAAGACATTCGGCACAATTGCGCCATTCAAGGTCACGTGACGGCACGTTAAAGGTTTAATTTTTCCTCCATAGGTTTTGTACACGTTTTTCTTTAGACTATTGACTTTGACACTTTAGTAAATCCGATCGACTTGAGACTTGGCACACACATAGACCACCACACACACATATTGAAAATAATGTAAGACACTCGAAACAGCTCTGTGTTTGTCCACAAACACATGTCTAGTTTTCTTTTTTTTTTTTTTATTTGTCATTTTTTGCCATAGGATTTGTACACGTTTTTTCTGCCAATACACTTTGACACTTTGGTAAATCCGATCGACCTGAAACTTGGCATACACTTAGACAACCACCCAAGGACGGTCCTAGAAGAAATTCGTCGCGATTCCGTAATTCAAGGTCACGTGACGTCATGTTAAAGGTACAATTTTCCCCATAGGTTTTGTACACGTTTTTCTTCAAACTATTGACTTTGACACTTTAATGAATCCGTTCGACTTAAGACTTAGCATACACCCAGAACACCACCCACAGATGGTCCTGGACGAAATTCGGCACGATTTGCGTTATTCAAGGTCACGTGACGTGACGTTAAAGGTGTACATTTATTTCCCATAGGGTTTGTACACGTTTTTCTTTAGACTATTGACTTTGACACTTTCGTAAATTTGATCGACTTCAAACTTAGCGCATACCTCGACCACCATCCCCAGGAGGGCCAAGGGAAAAATCGTAATAATGACATCATCGGGTATCATGTGACGTCACATTAAAGGTTCAATTTCCCCATAGGATTTGTACACGTTTTTTTCAACCAATTTATCTTTGGCACTAAATTCGATCGACTTTAGACTTGGCACACACTTAGACCACCACACAAATATTGAAAGGCATTTTAGACATGCGAAACAGCTCTGTGTTTGTCCACAAACACATTTTTTTTTTTTTTTTTTTTTTTTTTTTTTTTTCCACTTTCAGTGTTTTTACCCATAGGATTTACACACGTTTGTTCTGCCAATACACTTTGGCACTTTGCTAAATCCAATCGACTTGAGACTTGGTATACACTTAGACCTCCACCCACAGATGGTCCTAGAAGAAATTTGGCTCGATTGCGTCATTCAAGGTCACGTGACGTCACGTTAAAGGTTTAATTTTCCCCATAGGTTTTGTACACGTTTTTCTTCAGACTATTGACTTTGGCACTTCGGTAAATCCGACCGACTTGAAACTTGGCATACACTTAGAATACCACCCCCAGATGTTTCTGAAATAAATATGGCACGATTGCGTCAT
This sequence comes from Crossaster papposus, assembly GCA_037893245.1. Taxonomy (NCBI): domain Eukaryota; kingdom Metazoa; phylum Echinodermata; class Asteroidea; order Velatida; family Solasteridae; genus Crossaster; species Crossaster papposus. Next base: position 898,694 of record JBAIAA010000381.1, on the reverse strand, counting down.
TCAAGGTCACGTGACGTGAAGTTAAAGGGTCAATTTTTTCCCCATAGGGTTTGTACACGTTTTTCTTTAGACTATTGACTTTGACACTTTCGTGAATTTTATCGACTTCAGACTTAGCACATAACTCGACCACCATCACCAGGAGGGCCAAGGGAAAAATCGTAATAATGACGTCATCGTGGGTCATGTGACGTCACATTAAAGGTTTAGTTTTAAGGACCCTCTATCTCTAGAAGTACATGTCCGATTGGGGTCAAACTTGGTATGCAAGTATTCCAGGATGTGTTACAGACGAAAATTAAGATGACATCATGATGACATCATCGGGTATCATGTGACGTCACATTAAAGGTTCAATTTTTCTCCATAGGATTTGTACATTTTCAACTAATTTATCTTTTGCACTTGTGTAAATCCAATCGACTTCAGACTTGGCACACACATAGACCTATAGCACACATATTGAAAGTAACGTTAGACAGTCGAAACAGCTCTGTGTTTGTCCACAAACACATGTCTAGTTTTTTTTTTTTTTTTGTCACTTTTTCCCATAGGATTTGTACACGTTTTTTCTGCCAATACACTTTGACACTTTGGTAAATCCGATCGACTTGAGACTTGGCATACATTTAGACAACCACCCAAGGACGGTCCTAGAACAAATTCGTCGCGATTACATAATTCTTGGTCACGTGACGTCACGTTAAAGGTGCAATTTTCCCCCATAGGTTTTGTACACGTTTTTCTTCAGACTATTTAATTTGACAGTTTGGTGAATCCGATTGACTTGAAACTTAGCACACACCTCGACCACCATCCCCTGGAGGTCCAGGAGAAAAATCGTCATGATGACGTCATCGTGGGTCATGTGACGTTACACAAAAGGTGCAGTTTTTAAGACCCTCTATCTCTGGAAGTACACGTCCGATTGGGGTCAAATTTGGTTTGCAAGTATTCGAGGATGTGTTATAGACGAAAATTAAGATGACGTAATTATGACATCATCGGGTGTCATGTGACGTCACATTAAAGGTTTAATTTTCTCCATAGGTTTTGTACACGTTTTTCTTCAGACTATTGAATTTGACAATTTGGTAAATCCGATCGACTTCAGACTTGGAACACACCTCGACCACCATACCCAGGAGGGCCAAGGGGGAAATCGTCAGGATGACGTCATCGTGGGTCATATGACGTCACATTAAAGGGGCAGATTTTAGGACCCTCTATCTCTGGAAGTACATGTCTGATTGGGGCCAAACTTGGTATGCAAGTATTCCAGAATGTGTAATAGACGAAAATTAAGATGACATCATGATGACATCATCGGGTGTCATGTGACGTCACTTTAAAGGTGCAGTTTTTCCCATAGGATTTGTACACGTATTTTTCAACTTATATATCTTGGGAAAATTGACAAATCCAATCGATTTCAGACTTGGCACACACATAATGAAAGTTATCTTAGACATCCGAAACAGCTCTGTGTTTGTCTACAAACACATGTCTAGTTTTTTTTTTTTTTTTTTTTCCACTTTCAGACTTTTTCCCATAGGATTTGTACACGTTTGTTCAGCCAATACACTTTGACACTTTGGTAAATCCGATGGACTTGAGACTTGGCATATAATTAGACAACCACCCAAGGACGGTCCTAGAAGAAATTCGTCGCGATTACGTCATTCACGGTCACGTGACTTCGCGTTAAAGGTGACATTTTCCCCATAGGTTTTGTACACGTTTTTCTTCAGACTGTTGAATTTGACACTTTGGTAAATCCGACCGACTTGAAACTTGCCATACACTCAGAACAGTACCACCAGATGTTTCTGAAAGAAATTCAGCACGATTGCGTTATTTAAGGTCACGTGACGTCAAGTTAAAGGTTTAATTTGTCCCCCGTAGGTTTTGTACACGTTTTTCTTTAGACTATTGACCTTGACACTTAGTAAATCCGATCGACTTGAGACTTGGCACACACATAGACCACTATCCACAGACAGTCGTTGGAGAAATTTGGCACGATTACGTCATTCAAGGTCACGGGGCGTCACGTTAAAGGTTCAATTTTCCTCCATAGGTTTTGTACACGTTTTTCTTTAGACTATTGACTTTGACACTAGTAAATCTGATCGACTTGAGACTTGGCACACACAAAAAACCACCACATACACATTGAAAGTAGCTTTAGACACTCGAAACAGCTCTGTGTTTGTCCACAAACACATGTCTAGTTTTAGCTGTTTCGGTTTTTCACCGAAACAGCTTTTGTTTTCGTTAAAGTTTTTTTTTTTTTTTTTTTTTTTTTTTCCACTTTCAGACTTTTCCCCATAGGATTTGTACACGTTTTTTCAGCCAATACACTTTGACACTTTGGTAAATCCGATCGACTTGAGACTTGGCATACACTTAGACAACCACCCAAGGACGGTCCTAGAAGAAATTCGTCGCGATTACGTCATTCAAGGTCACGTGACTTCGCGTTAAAGGTGAAATTTTCCCCATAGGTTTTGTACACGTTTTTCCTCAGACTATTGAATTTGACACTTTGGTAAATCCAACCGACTTGAAACTTGCCATATACTCAGAACACCACCACCGGATGTTTCTGAAAGAAATTCAGCACGATTGCGTCATTCAAGGTCACGTGACGTCAAGTTAAAGGTTTAATTTGTCCCCCATAGGTTTTGTACACGTTTTTCTTTAGACTATTGACTTTGACACTTAGTAAATCCGATCGAATTGAGACTTGGCACACACATAGACCACTATCCACAGACGGTCGTAGGAGAAATTTGGCACGATTACGTCATTCAAGGTCATGTGACGTCACGTTAAAGGTTCCATTTTCCCCCCATGGGTTTTGTACACGTTTTTCTTTAGACTATTGACTTTGACACTTTCGTAAATTTGATCGACTTGAGACTTGGCACACACATAGACCACCACACACACATATTGAAAGTAATGTAAGACACTCGAAACAGCTCTGTGTTTGTCCACAAACACATGTCTAGTTTTTTTTTTTTTTTCTTTTTCAGCATGTTCTCCATAGGATTTGCACACGTTTGTTCAGACAATACACTTTGACCCTTTGGTAAATCCGATAGACTTGAGACTTGGCATACACTTAGACAACCACCCAAGGACGGTCCTAGAAGAAATTCGTCGCGATTACGTCATTCAAGGTCACGTGACGTCATGTTAAAGGTAAAATTTTCCCCATAGGTTTTGTACACGTTTTTCTTCAGACTCTTGACTTTGACACTTTGGTATATCCGACCGACTTGAAACTTGGTATATACTTAGAACACCACCCACAGATGGCTCTTGAAGAAATTCGGTACGATTGCATCATTCAAGGTCACGTGACGTGACGTTAAAGGTGCAAATGTTTTCCCCATAGGGTTTGTACACGTTTTTCTTCAGACTATTGACTTTGACACTTTCGTAGACTTGATCGACTTGAGACTTAGCACACACCTCGACCACCATCTCCAGGAGGGCCAAGGGTAAAATCTTCATGATGACGTCATCGGGGGGTCACGGCACGTCACATTAAAGGTTCAGTTTTTAGGACCCGCTATCTCTGGAAGTACAGGTCTGATTGGGGTCAAACTTGGTATGCAAGTATTCCAGGGTGTGTTATAGACGAAAAATAAAATGACATCATGATGACGTCATCGTGGGTCATGTGACGTCACATTAAAGGTAGTATACACCATTTGCAGATATCGAAAATATTTACTACCGAATTATTAAAAAATATCCTACTCATCTGAAAGTAAATGTTGATTCTGGGCATCCAGCAAAATGATTGCGCTAGATATCCTTTAATTATTCCGAAAAATATAATTTTATAATGAAAAATTCGCGATCGCCGGACGGCGATCGCGAAAAAACAAAGATAACATAAGAATAACTGCTCGACGCCGGTTGAAAAAAACCGCTGTTTTTCGTCCTTTTCTCGGCATCCATGATTCTAAAACTTCGGACAGCTCAGTTAAACGAGATTTACTATAAATACAACCCCCCAAATCTACTCATTCATGATAATTCAAGCAATGACCAATGGTGTATACTACCTTTAAAGGGATTAAAGGTTCAGTTTTTAGGACCCGCTATCTCTGGAAGTACAGGTGCGATTGGGGTCAAACTTGGTATGCAAGTATTCCAGGATGTTTTATAGACGAAAAATAAAATTACATCATGATGACGTCATCGTGGGTCATGTGACGTCACATTAAAGGGATTAAAGGTTCAGTTTTTAGGACCCGCTATCTCTGGAAGTACAGGTCCGATTGGGGTCAAACTTGGTATGCAAGTTTTCCAGGGTGTGTTATAGACGAAAAATAAAATGACATCATGATGACGTCATCGTGGGTCATGTGACGTCACATTAAAGGTTCAAATTTCCCCATAGGATTTGTACACGTTTTTTCAACTAATATATATTTGGCACTTGTGTAAATCCAATCGACTTCAGACTTGGCACACACATAGACCACCACACACACATATATTGAAAGTAACGTTAGACAATCGAAACAGCTCTGTGTTTGTCCACAAACACATGTCTAGTTTTTTGGTTTTTTTCTTTTTCAGCATTTTCTCCATAGGATTTGCACACGTTTGTTCAGACAATACACTTTGACACTTTGGTAAATCCGATAGACTTGAGACTTGGCATACACCTAGACAACCACCCAAGGACGGTCCTAGAACAAATTTGTCGCGATTACGTCATTCAAGGTCACGTGACGTCATGTTAAAGGTAACATTTTCCCCATAGGTTTTGTACACGTTTTTCTTCAAACTGTTGACTTTGACACTTTAATGAATTCGATCGACTTGAGACTTACCATACACTTAGAACACCACTCACAGATAGTCCTGGACAAAATTTGGCACGATTACGTCATTCAAGGTCACGTGACGTCACGTTAAAGGTGCATTTTTTTCCCATAAGTTTTGTACACGTTTTTCTTCAGACTATTGACTTTGACACTTTGGTAAATCCGATTAACTTTAGACTTAATATAAACCTCAACCACCATCCTCAGGAGGGCCAAGAGGAAAATCGTCATGATTACGTCATCGGGGGTCATGTGACGTTACGTTAAAGGTGTAGTTTTTAGGACCCTCTATCTCTGGAAGTACAGGTCCGATTGGGGTCAAACTTGGTATTCATGTATTCCAGGATGAGTTATATACAAAAATTAGATGACATTATGATGACGTCATCGGGTGTCATGTGACGTCACATTAAAGGTGCAGTTTATAGGACCCTCTATCTCTGGAAGTACAGGTCCGATTGGGGTCAAACTTGGTATTCATGTATTCCGGGATGAGTTATAGACAAAAATTAGATGACATTATGATGACGTCATCGGGTGTCATGTGACGTCACATTAAAGGTGCAGTTTATAGGACCCTCTATCTCTGAAAGTACATGTCCGATTGGGGTCAAACTTCTTATACAGGTATTCCGGGATGTGTTATAGACGAAATTTAGGATGACGTCATGATGACATAATCGTGGGTCATGTGACGTCACATTAAAGGTGTAGTTTTTAAGACTCTATATCTCTGAAAGTACAAGTCCAATTAGGGTCAAACTTGGTATACAGGTATGTCGGGATGTGTTATAGACAACAATTAAGATGACGTCTTGGTGATATCATCGGGTGTCATGTGACGTCACATTAAAGGTGTAATTTTCCCCATAGGATTTGTACACGTTTTTTTCAACTAATATATCTTTGGCACTTGTGTAAATCCAATCGACTTCAGACTTGGTACACACATAGACCACCACACACATATTGAAAGTAATGTTAGAAACTCGAAACAGCTCTGTGTTTGTCCACAAACACATGTCTAGTTTCTTTTTTTTCCTCTGTTTCAACTTCTCTCCATAGGGTTTGTACACGTTTTTTGTTCGGACAATACACTTTGGCACTTTGTTAAATCCGATCGACTTCAGACTTGGCCTACGTGTAGACCACCACCCACAGATGATCCTAGAAGAAATTCGTCACGATTACGTCATTCGTGGTCACGTGACGTCACGTTAAAGGTGCATTTTCCCCCCATAGGATTTGTACACGTTTTTCTTCAGAATATTGAATTTGACACTTTTGTAAATCCGATCGACTTGAAACTTAGCACAGACATCGACCACCATCCCCAGGAGGGCCAAGAGAAAAATCATCACAATGACGTCATCGTGGGTCATGTGACGTCACATTTAAGGTGTATTTGTTAAGACCCTCTATCTCTTGAAGTACAAGTCCGATTGGGGTCAAACTTGGTATGAAAGTATTCAAGGGTGTGTTATAGACACGAATTAAGATAACATCATGATGACGTCATCGTCGGTCATGTGACGTCTTATTAAAGGTTCAATTTTCCCCATTGGTTTTGTACACGTTTTTATTCAGACTATTGAATTTGACACTTTGGTCAATCTGATCGACTCGAGACTTAGTACACACCTCGACCACCATCCCTAGGAGGGCCAAGAGGAACATCGTCAGGATGACGTCATCGTTGGACATGTGACGTCACATTAAAGGTTCAGTTTATAAGACCCTCTATCTCTAGAAGTACAGGTCCGATTGGGGTCATACTTGGTATGCAAGTAATCGAGTATGTGTTATAGACGAAAATTAAGATGAAGTAATTATGACGTCATCGTGGGTCACGGAACGTCATATTAAAGGTGTAGTTTTCCCCAAAGGATTTGTACACGTTTTTTTCAACCATATATCTTTGGCACTTGGGTAAATCAGATTGACTTCAGACTTGCGACACACTTAGACCACCACCCACTTATTACAAAACAAATTAGACATCCGAAACAGCTCTGTGTTTGTCCACAAACACATTTCTAGTTTTTAATAGCATTTGTACACGTTTTTTTCAAGCAATATATTTGGCACTTTGGTAAATCCGATCGATTTCAGACTTGATACGCACTAAACCACCACCCACATATTGAAAGTCATTTTAGACATCCGAAACAGCTCTGTGTTTGTTCACAAACACATGTCTAGTTTTTTTTTCTTTTTCTTTTTCAGACTTTTTCCCATAGGGTTTGTACACGTTTTTTGTTCGGACAATACACTTTGGCACTTTGGTAAATCCGATCGACTTGAAACTTGGCATACACTCAGACCACCACCCACAGATGATCCTAGAAGAAATTTGTCACGATTACGTCATTTGTGGTCACGTGACGTCACGTTAAAGGTGCAATTTTTCCCCATAAGGTTTGTACACGTTTTTCTTCAGACTATTGACTTTAATACTTTAGTAAATGCGATTAACTTGAAACTTAGCACACACCTCGACCACCATCCCCAGGAGGTCCAAGAGAAAAATCGTCATGATGACGTCATCGTGGGTCATGTGACGTCAAATTAAAGGTGTAGTTTTTGGGACCCTCTATCTCTGGAAGTACATGTCCGATTGGGGACAAACTTGATATGCAAGTATCCTGAGATGTGTTATAGACGAAAATTAAGATGACATGACGATGACGTCATCGGGTGTCATGTGACGTCACATTAAAGGCGCAGTTTTCCCTATAGGTTTTGTACACGTTTTTCCTCAGACTATTGATTTTGACACTTTGGTAAAGGCCATCGACTCGAGACTTAGTACACACCTCGACCACCATCCCTAGGAGGGCCACAAGGGAAATCGTCATGATGACGTCATTGTGGGTCATGTGACGTCACTTTAAAGGTGTAGTTTTTAATACCCTCTATCTCTGGAAGTAAAGGTCTGATTGGCGTCAATCTTGGTATGCAAGTATTCCAGGATGTGTTATAGACGAAAATTAAGATGACGTTATGATGACGTCATCATGGGCCAGTGACGTCACATTAAAGGTGCAGTTTTTCCCATAGAATTTGAACACGTTTTTCTTCAGACTAATGACTTTGACACTTTCGTAAATTTGATCGACTTGAAACTTAGCACACACCTCGACCACCGTCCCTAGGAGGGCCAGGACAAAAAATTGTCATAATGACGTCATCATGGGTCATGTGACGTCACATTAAAGTTGCAGTTTTAAGGCCCCCTATCTCTGAAAGTACAGGCCCAATTGGGGTCAAACTTGGTATGCAAGTATTCCAGGATGTGTTATAGACGAAAATCAGGGTGATGTCATGATGACATCATCGTGGGTCATGTGACGTCACATTAAAGGTGTAGTTTTTAAGACCCTCTATCTTTGGAAGTACAAGTCCAATTAGGGTCAAACTTGGTATTCAGGTATTCCGGGATGTGTTATAGACGAAAATTAAGATGACATTGTGATGATATTATCGGGTGTCATGTGACGTCACATTAAAGGTTAAATTTTTCCCATAGGATTTGTACACGTTTTTTTCAACCAATATATCTTTGGCACTAAATTCGATCGACTTTAGACTTGGCACACACTTAGACCACCACCCAAATATTGAAAGTCATTTTAGACATGCGAAACAGCTCTGTGTTTGTCCACAAACACATTTCTAGTTTTAATAGCATTTGTACACGTTTTTTTCAAGCAATATATTTGGCACTTTGGTAAATCCGATCGATTTCAGACTTGATACACACTAGACCACCACCCACATATTGAAAGCCATTTTAGACATCCAAAACAGCTCTGTGTTTGTCCACAAACACATGTCTAGTTTCTCCTTCAGACTCTTCTCCATAGGGTTTGTACACGTTTTTTGTTCTGGCATAGCACTTTGGCACTTTGGTAAATCCGATCGACTTGAGACTTGGCATACACTTAGACCACCACCCACAGATGATCCTAGAAGACATTTGTCACGATTACGTCATTCGTGGTCACGTGACGTCACGTTAAAGGTACACTTTTTTCCCATAGGATTTGTACACGTTTTTATTCAGAATATTAAATTTGACACTTCTGTACATCCAATTGACTTGAGACTTAGCACAGACCTCGAACACCATCCCCAGTAGGGCCAAGAAGAAAATCGTCATGATGACGTCATCAGGGGTCATGTGACATCACATTGAAGGTTCAGTTTTTAAGACCCTCTATCTCTAGAAATACAGGTCCGATTGTGGTCAAACTTGGTATTCATGTATTCCAGGATGAGTTATATACGAAATTAGGATGACGTAATTATGACGTCATTGTTGGTCATGTGACGTCACATTAAATGTGCAGTTTTTGGGACCCTTTATCTCTGAAAGTACATGTCCGATTGGGGTCAAACTTGGTACATACAGGTATTCTGGGATGTGTTATGGACGAAATGTAGGTGACGTCATGATGACAACATTGTGGAACATGTGACGTCGCCTTTAAGGAGCAGTTTTTGATGATGTTGTGATGACGTCACCGTGTGATTTGTATATGAAATGTTGTGTTTTGTGACCTTCAAGCCATAATTATGGTGGCCTTGGAGGGACTACACAGAGTGTGAATATTGACATCAATATTTGCAACAAATGTTACGACTTTTCCCAAAGTCGCGAATATTGACGTCAATATTGACGTCAAATGTTATGACTTTCCCCAAAAAGTTGCTAATATTGACGTCAATATTGACGTCAAATTTCACAACTTTCTCCAAAGTAGCGAATATTGACATCAATATTGACGCCAATATTGACGTCAATATTGACGTCAATATTGACGTCAAATTTTGAGAGTTTCTCCGAAAGTCGCGAATATTTACGTCAAATTTGACGTCGATATTCGCAACAAATTTTACGACTTGCTCCCAAAGTCTTGAATATCGTCGTAAATATTGACGTCAAATTTTATAACTTTCCCCAAAAGTTGCGAATATTGACGTCAATATTGACGTCAAATTTCACGACTTTCTCCAAGGTTGCGAACATTGACATCAATATTGACGTCAAATTTCAAGAGTTTCCCAAAAAGTTGCAAATATTGACGTCAAATTTGACGGCAATATTCGCGACTTTCCCCAAAGTCGCGAATATTGACGTCAATATTGACGTCAAATTTTAAGAGTTTCCCAAAAAGTCGTGAATATTGACGTCAAATTTGACGTCGATATTCGCAACAAATTTCACGACTTGCCTCCAAAATCTTGAATATCTACGTAAATAGATAAATGTCCGATTGGGGTCAAACTTGGTACATACAGGTATTCTGGGATGTGTTATAGACGAAATGTAGGTGACGTCATGATGACATCATTGTGGAACATGTGACGTCGCCTTTAAGGAGCAGTTTTTGATGATGTCGTGATGACGTCACCATGTGATTTGTATATGAAATGTTGTGTTTTGTGACCTTTAAGCCATAATTATGGTGGCCTTGGAGGGACTACACAGAGTGTGAATATTGACATCAATATTGACGTCAAATGTTATGACTTTCCCCAAAAAGTTGCTAATATTGACGTCAATATTGACGTCAAATTTCACGACTTTCTCCAAAGTCGCGAATATTGACATCAATATTGACACCAATATTGACATCAATATTGACGTCAATATTGACGTCAAATTTTAAGAGTTTCTCCGAAAGTCGCAAATATTTACGTCAAATTTGACGTCGATATTCGCAACAAATTTTACGACTTGCTCCCAAAGTCTTGAATATCGTCGTAAATATTGACGTCAAATTTCACGACTTTCCCCAAGGTCGCGAACATTGACATCAATATTGACGTCAAATTTCAAAAGTTTCCCAAAAAGTCGCGAAATATTGACGTCAAATTTGACGTCGATATTCGCAACAAATTTCACGACTTGCCTCAAAAATCTTGAATATCTACGTAAATATTGACATCCAATTTCACGACCGGTCATACATTTTGACCTGATTTTTTTTCCAGCAAGCTAGGTTTTTGTTGTCGGTTATTATGCGCACGCGCAGAATAATTGGGCGTTTGTACTTGCAAACATCATGCGACCGCATGCACTGGTACTTATGCACGATGAACATTGTAGGATTTTGGTTGATTTCAATCGTTTCTCGCAGTGTGCATATATAGTATCCCTAACTTAAGGTTCATCTGTGAACAAATTTAAAAGAAGCTAATTTCAACTGATTTGGGAAGGTATGTACGGTGGCTCGTATTCGCCAATTCGTTGCGCAAGTATGTTTTTCTTACGGCGTTATATCGCTGTATTATTGCGTTATATCGCCGTACTATTGCGTTATATCGCCATACTATTGCGTTATATCGCCGTAATATTGCGTTATATCGCCGTATTTTTATTGCGTTATATCGCCGTATTTTTATTGCGTTATATCGCCGTATTTTTATTGCGTTATATCGCCGTATTTTTATTGCGTTATATCGCCGTAATTGTATTGCGTTATATCGCCGTAATTGTATTGTGTTATATCGCCGTACTATTGCGTTATGCCGCCTTGTTTACGGCGTTATATCGCCATACTATTGTGTTATATTGCCATATTTATTGCGTTATATCGCCGTACTATAAAAACAAACAAACGCAGCAGTGTACGTAGACGGGAAGGCGACGAAGGCAGTGCTCGACGGCCTCTTCTACTTCAGGTGAGTTTAGACCATTTTGGGGGTAATTGAAGTATTTTTTAATGAAAAAACGACAACTTATTATGAAGTATTTAATTACACTATCTTATGAAACATTTTGTATAAATCTTACTACATGAACCATCACTTCCAATCCCCCTCCTGCAACCCCCCCCCCCCCCCCCCCCCCCCACCCCCCCACCCCCCCCCCCCCCTTCTCGTTAAAAGGCTACCTTTATCACTGCACGTCCCCACTTTAAAATAATTGTTTGTCTGTTGCCAAGGCAATTGGCTCCACACAAAACTTACTCAACCATTTACTTGTACTGAATTAATTTCCCTTTCCTTGCAAGGAATGATATACCAGTACCTATAAAGATTAACGATGGTCGACAGGGGAAAGGCAGGGCAAATAAGCGAAGGGGTATACTTAGTGGAGTGGGGATATTGCTTGATACGAGCGGTGTAGGTTATTGCATGTCTTTATCTGGTCAACCTCTCGAACAATGGTTACGAGTTGAATCAACATACACCTTGTGTCAAATGTAAACGTCCAGAATCTACGTCATGCACCGCAGACATACACATAAATCATAATGACGATTAAAAAAAACCAAAAAACCCCGGGGAATTGAAGTTGGGGATTTGTTATCAACAGTTAAAGGGACAGTATACCTTTTGCAAACATCCATCAAGTGAACAACCAAATTATTATTCAAAATCTTACTTGATGTAAAGATATTAATGACTCTAAATACCCTGTGAAATTATTCCTTCTGGTATGCTGTCATGTTGAAGAAAATAATAAAAGAAGTTAAAAAATGCGTCTCAAAGACGCACTTTTTCAAATTTCCATTTAGTAGTTGGTTTAAAATCAAAAACTTTGAATGTTATTTTCTCAGAATTTACATAATTCACAGAGCTAAAACATTGCCAGGTTAGTTGTCAAGCACCATTCTTTATATTTTTAGAACTGTTGCTGTTTTAAACGGTAAAAATGCACAACTGACAAATGATATACTATAACTTTAAATAACAGACCAATTGTTGTTGTGTTGTCTAATTTTTCGTTGTGTTGATAAGACGTAAAAATGTATCCAACCTTTGAAGACATGGTCTATTACCCAAACATTATAAAGAATTTGTTTTTAACCCAACTTCGATCGGGCAGCTTCCATTGACCCAACTCAAGTTGGGGTAATTTTCAACCAAATTTCCCAGCAGTTGTATAGTCACAGACCAGTATTGTTTGGTTAAAGTTGTAGTGCCCAACTTGTTTACCCAACCGTTTTGCAGTGTAAAAAAAATAAAAATGTTATAATCTTTATGTATTTTTCCAATTTGTGTCGTTAGGCATTATGGACATTGACGATCAAATCACGCATTACTTCAGACTCGGCTACACCCATCTTGAAACTGTTGCGACTTTAGCAACAGTCCACGGAGTTGCACTGAGTGAGCGGACCCTACAACGACACTTGCGGCGTCTTGGACTGTATCGTCGGAAGAATCAATCTGACTTAGCAGATATAGTCAGGTTCCTTCAAGAACAGCTTCAGCGATCTGGTCAGCTGCACGGTTACAGGTTTATGCATCGCAGATTAATTCAGAAAGGTTTCGTTGTAGGCAGACATAGAGTGCGGAGATTGTTACTTCATTTAGATCCAGAGGGTGTTGCACTACGCAAACGGCGCCGGCTAGTGCGTCGCAAATATTGTGGGCGAGGACCGAATTTTATTTGGCACATAGACTCATATGACAAACTCAAGCCATACGGAGTGGGTATTAGTGGGTGTATTGATGGTTTCTCCCGAAAAATGATATGGTTGGAAGCAAACGCCACTACGAATGACCCTAAGTATATTGGTGGATTTTTCATAAACGCCGTAGAAAAGCATGGTGGTTGCCCCACATTGGTTAGGACTGATCTCGGGACAGAGAATGGACATGTACTTATTTTTCAAAGATTCATGAGGATCCATGGGGATCGGTTTAGCGGTAGGCATAGCTTCTTCACTGGGAAGAGTACTGCTAACCAACGCATCGAGTGCTGGTGGAGTCAGCTCAGAAAAGAATGCACCGAGTTCTGGATAACATTGTTTCGATGTATAAAGGATGACGGTTATTTCTCGGGAGACAGTCTGGACAAAGAGCTGATTCGATTCACATTCTTGAAAATGATACAGGTATACAAGTCAAATCCTATCTTTATTTGAGGTTATAATGTAATACATATATCCGTTACTAGAAAAATATCCCCATATTATCATTGACATTCCATTTTTTATTTTATGTTTTGAAATACGAATAAGGATGGTTTGCCATGTTTGCTAGTCCAGGGTATTATTCTCCCATGAATGAGAATTAAACATCTTGTTTCGGCTCGAATGATTCAATTAATTTGTTTATTCAAAGTTACTTATGTTTTACAGGATGATCTGGACCAAATGGCGGAGCTGTGGGATGGACACAGGATTAGAAAGAATAAACAAGAGCACGTGGCTTATGGCAGACCTCTGATAATGTTTGAGCTTCCACAGTTGTATAACACCATGGACTACCTCAAACCAGTGGATCGTGATAGAGTGGATGTGTGTAAGGAGGACTCCCTCTTCAAAGGAAACTATCCTTGCGATGAGGACCTCTTCAACTATGCTTGTTTACTTATGGAAGCCGCTGGACGCAGTGCCCCCAGTTCTCCAGAAGAGGCTGTAAATCTGTACATTGATCTAAGAAGACACCTACGGAGAGCCTTACTAGTGTGATCATGTAAACCTATACCACATGTACCTTCCAAACATGAAAGAAACCAGTACACGACATTGCCTAAAATTATATGGTGTTTCTAATGAAAGGCACGCGATGGATATTAGCGCCTGGAAGCAGTGTAAAATATACAGAAAATATTCATAAAGTTTGGTTATAACGCAGTATGAAGGCGGTCCAATAATGACCGTACTGGGTGTCCGTTAAATATAATGCTCAAAGTCACAATTAAAAACGTGAATAAAAAACAAACAAACATGTTTGGCAGCTTATAATGTGTTCTTAGCATTGGCCTATACGTAATGTGAAATGTGTACTTAGCAGCTGTAACTATGTCGGGTTTTTTTGTATACTGCAAAAACTGTACGTGATTAAAAATAATTATGTAACACTTTCTTGCTATCAGTTTCTTTACACAAATAAAACTGACTCGGTAAATTTGTATAAATTTAGAAAGTGAAGAAAGAAATCGGCAAGGAGGGACTTGAACCTGCGACCTCCGGAATACCCGACCGGCGCTCTACCAACTGAGCTATCTTTCCAGTATCTTTGATCGAGGGCGCTAGTCAGAAGTCATAAACACCAGAATGCCGTGTGGCCAGGCATCACACCCGATTTTACGATACAACTTGGGAAGCGACATTGTGGGGATCAATGAGAATACGACTTGTTATCTTATATGCTAATACACAAATAAACCACAAGGAAAACTGACTATGTGAATTTGCGCCCTCGAACAAAGATACTGACAATTCGGGAGACCGCAAACATAGGGCAAGATAGCCGCCAGTTGGTAGAGCGCCGGTCTGGTATCCCGGAGGTCGCAGGTTCAAGTACCACCTTGCCGATTTCTTTGGTCAGAAATATATAGTTCTCAATCTTTACAGTGTCTAATTTAAATTTTGGGCGATAAAATTAGACAAGGCCCGGCCGGAAGTTCGACGTTCGAAGCGGGTCTGAGCCATCGTTTTAGATGTATAAGGTGAAAACCTCTGAAACTGGGGGTGTATTTTTTCTGAAAGGGTGGAACGATTTTTGTATTTAATCAGAGCACTTAGGAGGGCCTTTGCTCAGCCAAAGTTTCGATGACTTTTTCCTCACTTCATTGCTAACCAAATCTTTAATTTTAACTGGATTTGGCTTGTAACGCCAGACACTGATTTATAGTTTTTCTATAAAAAAACGACACAAAATGGGCTATATTATAAGAGAAATGTCCATACCCATACCTCAACCTAGATCCACAATGTCCTAGTCACTAATCCTATATAGACCAGTACCATATCTTTATATCTATGTACCCAACAGTATGCTCACCGTCGGTTTTACATAAATGGTGTTAAGAGGTGGCATTAGAGGTCACATCATTCAAAGGCGATGCCAATCCTCAACCAAATGTTTGAACACGATGCGTGCGCATATCGCCGGGGACATTTGGATAGTCCCGTATTTAATTCTAAACATAGGGCACATCGTCCATACCTCTTTTTGCCAGCTTGCTCATAACTCAAAAATAATGATTATTGCAATATGTCAGTCACACTTGCTTAATCCCGTATAGAACAGGGCTCATGCAATACAAATTCCCTGTAGTAAGTTTTCGCTTGTGCCCACTGCCCATCGGGCGCTGGGAACCGCTATTGTGCTTTGAGCTCTGAATGAATATATTTTATGTGACCTGTTAACTGGATCATGGAGGTCACCAATTACGCGGATCAGCTGCGCTGCATGCAATTCGAAAGGTTATGGTACGCTACCCAGAATGCCATGCGTTTCTTTTAAAGCGGTTTCAATTGTGGGCACGAGCGAATATACAAGGAGCAAACAACATTAAGACTCCTGTCGGATGTAAGACTCAGATAAAATAAAAAAAGGCCAATGACAATGTAATTTTAAAACTCAACGAACACTTTATAAGAACATAAACAATTAGGGTTAAAAATACGAGGGCAAACGACGAACAGTTAAACACCCATAACGATATCATGTCATTATTAATTATGCTACCGTGATTAGGATTTGCGTGTAAACAACTGGAACAATTTAACAATATCGTTAAAAAATATATATATATTAAAAGGCCCTATACCCTAGCAACATGTAAACCAAAATCCGATGTTTTTAATATGAGCTCGAAAGGTAAACGACATTAAATAATTCAAACCGTCAGTTTTGATGGCTGTCCTGTATATTTAATACCTCCGTTCCGCTGTTTACTTTAACTTTAACAGTATTATGCTTCACGTTTTGCCTTCAATGAAACTGATTGCAGAATTAAACGTTTTGCACACAACACCAAAACAAAAATTGTTTTAATATAGGTTTTTCCAGGTATTTTAAAACACTTGTTATTCAAATTCACAAACTCTCACATTCCATTTCGTCCGAGAAACAAAATCATACGGTTTAAACAAACCGTTTTGTCATTTACCATTCAACTTCAAATGTTGGTCACTCTATTTAAACATTGTCTCGGGGATATTTGTCATTACAGATCAAATTCGTCTCGGGTGTTGCTTACATGAATTTGATCTGTAATGACGAATATTTTCGACCTGGTGTTTACAAAGGGTGACTAAACGTTAAAATTGAACGATAAGTGACTAAATTGGTTTGGTAAAAGCCTGTGATTGTTTTCATCGGACGAAATTCAATGTGAAAATTGGAGAATTGGAATAACAAGTGTTTTAAAATAGCTGGGAAAACATATAACGTGTTACCTTTCTGGCGGAAATACCTTTCTCAAGGTCATTAGCATATAACTTTTTTTAACTGATATACTGTGCTTAAAGTCTATTATTAAACTGTCAAACTCAGGGAGAAACACTTTTGCAACTTTGAGGCTCAAATAAAAACAATTAGAATACACGTCTGATGTAAAGGTTAATTTTTAGCAAGCCGAATGGATGTTTAAATCATTTTTGTAAATTCACAGTATAACCGCATACAACCTTTGATTTGAGGTGAATGTGTAAGAATTTGTTTAATAATCGGATAACAACAACCATCACCTTTTAAACATAACCAATTGTAAATTTTGTTAAAAAAAAGTGTTGAACTGATGTTTCTATATCATAATATCATTATCAATTATGCTACCGTGATTAGGATTTGCGTTCATTTTTTTGTAAACAAATTTTCATATCATAATATCATGGTTGTGACTTTAAAACGCAGCAGAGTTGTTTCATTTGTGACCACAACCCACTGCTACATCAGAGTTAAAACTTGAGTTGTTTGTTTTACTGGAAAACTACCATGTAGATACATACAGAGCCATGAACATTAACAATAACAATGCAACTACATGTAGTAAAAAGAGTAACTTCTCGTCAGATGTGTGGGAACAAAGAGTCAAGTAAACATCATAGGCTAAATCCTAAACGATGTCCATGACCCACACATTTGATTCAAGGACTTTGTTGAATTCACTGCGGAAGTCCATGAAGTTGTTGAAGTCGTAGGCCAATTCTAGCACGCAACCACACGTGTGTGGAATGGGACGTCTTGTGAAGTCACTCTGGATAACAAACCTCACTGTTATCTTCCTTCCCTGCACCAGCAGATCGGAACCTGCAAAGAATAGTAAAAGTGAATGACAGATCCACCGTTTTACATAATTAAATACCCTTAAAAAACAGTTTTTTGGTGGAATGGTGCAAAAACGGGGTGTGAATTTGGATTTTACGACTTAAAGGTAGGATACACCATTGGTCATTGCTTGAATTATCATGAACGAGTAGATTTATGTTATTTGTGTTTTTTCGCGATCGCCGTCCGGCCTTCTCAAATTTTTCATTAAAAAAATTATATTTTTCGGAATAATTACAGGATATCTAGCGCAATCATTTTGCTGGATGCCTAGAATCAACATTTACTTTCAAATGAGTAAGATATTTCTTAATAATTCGGTAGTAAATATTTTTGATATTTGCAATTGGTGTATCCTACCTTTAATCGAAGATGTGAATTTTGAAGAGGATGTGAATTTGGAGCATTAGGATGTGATTTTGGAGATCTTTTTTTGAAATCACATCCTGCTAAGGACCGTGTCCGCTTTAAATGCAAAATCACATCATGCCCTTCCCTAGTGTATATAAGTTGGTGCAAAAAAGGATTCAGGTATGGAGTTCCAAAATGCTGCAATACGGGGAAAAACGTTAGAGGAATATCTCATAGAACTGGCATTGGAACAGACAAACAGTAAATGGATAAGACTGCCCAAAAAGGTGTGCTGCGAGTAAAGGTGCAAAGAGAGAAACGAACAGCAAGTGAGAAAACTGACAAATGATCATATGTTAGTTTGGAATTCCACTCGCTGACTAGTTTCTGGCATAAGATGTTGCAATTTTAATGATTTCATTACGCCGACTATTTTAACTGTAGACTACAAGTACAATCCGTAGTACAAGTAGAAATACAAGAACTGAACAGTGATGTTCTCGGGTTACAGTAACTGTTCAATTACAGTCACGCTATCAAAGGGTAACAGGCTGTGTATAAGCGACACCAAACATTCGGTTGTTAAAACAAAAACACTTTGAGAAGAAGTTATCCGGTATGTCTTACCTGTCAGAAATCGGAGGAATCTTCTCAGCTTCTCTGTAGACAAAGACTTGACGTACCTCCTCAGCATTCTTTCTGTTTCTGACATTGCTTGCTTCATCTCATCAGGGAACTGTAACATCTGCAGCACGCGTTCGGTATTGGGCAACATCATTTGTCTCATCTCGTCGAAGCTCATCGTTAACAACGGCTTCAATTCTTGCACAATCGCATGCCAACATCTGGCAACGTAGGCTGGCGCCTGTACGATTTCCTTGTGAGCAACCTCCTTGAGCACGAACTCCAGGGTGGATGAATTAGTCACTCGGACTCTCACATTGTGGGCATCTAATGCCTCCAGTAGATCATCTTCTTCCACAGCCTGGAAGTTGGCCAGAGCTTTTGAAAATATCTCTCTCTCGCATTCTGGTATGAACTCCAGAAATGTGTCAAGCAGAGAGTTCTCTTCAACAGCATTGTCACCATTCAGGGTGAACTGCAGGAACGGTGGAGCCAGTTGCACAGGAAAATACCCCTCCTGGCGGAACCCAACAATCAGTACTCTCGCACAAGCCTGCCAGTCTGCTTTCGTCATGTTGTGTCGAATACATGGTACCTTGAGATTCTCTCCAACGGAGTTCATTTCAAAGAACTCCTCCCAGAACTCGCTAAGCGCATCGCGCATTACTCCACCGTTGTCCTCCGCTGCTTCTTCCGTGCCATTAGGTAGGAGCATCTGTATTTCTACAGTGTTGCGCGTGTCATGAGTTTTGTAATGAGCAATGAGTTCTCGCAGCACTTGTCCTCTGTGTAGCCTAATTTTCTCCACTTCAAATGCACAGCCTGCTTCAGCTTGCAATGGGGACCTGTCCTCCAAAAAAATGCTGTAGTCATCAAAAACCTGATACATAGGAAGGGCGACTTCAATCAAATCCCTATCGCTTCCATTCCTAACGGTTGTCTCCGAAGATGTGGATGCTTCCTGGGCTAGAGGAACAATTTCGGGTGAACTGTCATTGCTCCAAATATCCCTTCTCACCTGAACAGTCGGTGTTCCCATGTCAATGAACGACTGATCGATAGAAGTGCCCGGATTGCAAACCGGTACAATTTCAGGAAGTGTTGCTACTCCATCAGGACCCGTTACTTGGAGACGACACGATTCTGGGTTGTTCGCAATAGTACCCATCATGAATTCTTCCACTTCCAATGAGACGTCGGGCGTCATGTTCACTGAAGAAGATATGGGAGATGTTGACAGCAAAGACTTGTCTGCATCACTCACTGTATGGTGGGAGGATGGACCAGCTCCAACATTCGTTTCAAATCTAGGACGATAGGGCGGACCATCTCTCTCTACGGATGAAAGACCAGTTGTCTGGAAGTTCAGTCCCGGCATTGTAGATGGACCAGCTTCATAGGTAGCAGATTTCCCTGACTGCTGCCTGGAGTGGGAAGCTGGGACACTTCGTACAGTCGATACAGTGTTAACTGCAGACTTGGGGTCTGGAGCACATTCTGACTCTCCGTCTATTTCATCTTTGTCAGGCATCTCTTTTGATGTGGCGCACAGATAAAACCGCAAGAGACCCAATCCAGTAGAG
Organism: Crossaster papposus; assembly: GCA_037893245.1. Taxonomy (NCBI): domain Eukaryota; kingdom Metazoa; phylum Echinodermata; class Asteroidea; order Velatida; family Solasteridae; genus Crossaster; species Crossaster papposus. The sequence continues at coordinate 878,254 of JBAIAA010000381.1, read as the reverse complement.
TCATACAAGTCACCTACGGAATCACTACTATTAACAGGATTTGCTTGAAAATCTTGCAGCTCAAATGTAAACTTCCCCATTGGTCCCATTTTGCTGATTCCTGCGGGAAAGAAAAATGTCTTCGCGCGGCATACAATGTCTTGTTTTACATCGCTCTTGTTCATGTGGGCAAATCTCTTCCCTCCGCCACGATCTTCTCGTCTCACGTGAATTCCATCCACTTTTAGGCCAATTTGTACTTTGCGAGTCTTCTTTGCTGCATGTGAGTTTCCAACACGTGCGTATGATTTACCTTTTAGTTTTTTCTTATGATCCTCAGTGTTTGGAATGTCATCACTTCCGTCATTTGCACTTGTATGTCTTCCTTTCAGGTTTTTAGACGAACTTGACTTCTTGAAGGAAAACTTTGTTTTCAACTTCTGAAGCAACGGTGGCGTTGCCTTGGTTGCAAACGCATCCATTTCATCTGAAGACTCGGTCGTGTCCGACATTGTCGTGCTGAAACACAAGTATAAACAAAAATAATTATTATCATGGCTGAACACTGAGGCTAAAAGGGTAGATGCTCTAATGTGCATTTCTATAAATACATATGCATACATATGTAAATAAGGCTTTTTCCTGACTAAAACAATCGTTCAAAAAAATTATAACTTACAAAGTTTAAAGCGCCCATCATATTGTAACTAACATCATAAACTAATTTTTGACAATTTCTTTTCTAAATTTGAAGCCGACGCATTTTTATAATTCAAGTTCAAAGGTAATTATTTTTACAACGTATTTTGTCTATGCTTCACACTATGATTATAATTTAAATGTTATGAGATGTAAACCATTGAAAAGCTTTAAAATGACGTACAATTTGGCCTTCTGGTTGCTATACTTTTAGTAGTTTAAGTATTAAATGCAAGTTCGTGAGTACATTCAGGATTCTTCAAATTAAGAAGATTTTTGTGTGAAAGAATCGGACATTTCTTTACCAACATTTATGAAATAAATATTCATATCACAATTTAAACCATGGTGGCTACTGTTTACATAGGGCCTACAGTACACGTACGTGCTAGTATTACCAGTAACTTTATTAATTTATTTATGTAGCGGTACGCCATTTAATAGCGAGCGAAATCATGCTACTGCGCATCCTACTGCGCATCCCAAATTTGCCGCGCAAAATTTTGTTACGCCTCTCTTCCGCGGTTTAGCGCAAAGCATGTTAGGACAAAATTGATACAGATGCCATATTGGATATCGCCGATTGCTGCATCAAAATTAAAAAAAACACGAACGAAATCGACCAAGATTTACTCCCAAAAAAATGATTTTCAGGTAAGAAAAGTGAAAAAAAGGGACGTTTAAGGGTAAGGGGATTGAGGAATATAAATAAATATGCTTCAAATCGAAAGATCGGTACTCAAAATGCAACTTGGTAAAAAAGTCGGGAAATAAATATATTGCGACACTTTCGAACGCAATGCGTTTGTATTCCACACGTGCGGTATGGGTACAACAATTGGTAGTCCGAGTAACTTGGACCCAAAAATCACCTTTTTTAACATTTGGACATGGTCGGGTGATATTAGGGTCCAAGCAAGACCCATTGGAAACGTTGTACGAAATGTTTGCACATCGATCCCCCATGACCTCCCAAACTTATCCCCCAAAATGTCACGGAAAACGGCCACTTACAAAAATGCTGCTTATCCCCATTAGGCACTGAGGATCAAGGAAGACACTAACACTATCGGTGTGTTCTTACCTTTCAAAAAATTGAGAAAATCGGGCCTCAAAATGTGGAGCAATGTTCGCCGATTCAAATGCACCTAGCCATTGTTGAGCAAAGTCAACGGCTGTTACCTGTTTCGTGCACTGCGCTCTAGCCATCCACCACTGCAGCACAGTGCACGAATCCCCCAGGCCCCAGTGTCTTTCTTGATCCTTAGTGCCTACTGGGGACAAGCAGCATTTTTGTAAGTGGCTGTTTTCCGTGACATTTTGGGGGATAAGTTTGGGAGGTAATGGGGGATCGATGTGCGTACGTTTCCAATGTGTCTTGCTTGGACCCATATCACCCGACCATATCCAAATGTTGAAAAAGATGATTTTTGGGTCCAAGTTACTCGGACTAAACAATTGGTAGTGATTATACAATTTGCAAAGCCATATTGATACACGTGACTAATTACAATGCACGCTATAGGCTAGAAGTGTCCAACATCCTGGTTTTGGCTGTTCCATTAATTGAACATTCTGTCTTTGAAAACGAAGCTGGCAGTGAACATTATTTTACTCAATCTCTGGAATAATACAACTTAAAAATTCTGTGTGGACTTGGACTCCCAGATTTGGGACCGTGTTTGAGGCACAGATCAAAGGCCGTGGCTATTTTTACGAGACCGTAAACCTACGTACTTTTGCTATTTTTACGTGAGCTCCGGCAGCGCATGCGCAGTCTCTAGTTAATTGTATACAGTCCCTATTTTTTTCGTATACACGACTTTTATACCTTTTTCTATAAGACCCTATCTAGATGATTATTTTTGATTAATAGAAAAAGGTATAAAAGTCGTGTATCAGACCCCCTAAATCTACGCGGTCCTATTTCTTCACACTCGCCTTTAATTTCAATTTGGCAACGCGCGCGTCTTTAAAATGATGTACCGTCACTAGGATCGTATTCTTTGATGCATGAACTTTCACAACCACCGAAAAAAATATGTAAAGTGAATGTTCTAACGGTAAGTCGGGCAAATATTTGAAAAAATCTGCTTTTTACAGCTAATTTACTAGGTACAATTGTTGGTAGAGGCTTTCGGGCCTGCAGAAGTCGAAAAGATGACCGCACGGTAAACTTTGTTGGTCGCCCTCTGTCGTCATTATTATAGCTACCGTGTCCTATATAATTCATTATTTAAGGGGGTTTAAGACTTGCGGTGCAACAAAGAAGACATGTTTCTTATATTATTTTGGAGTTTTCTTCTGTCATACCTATTAAAATCTGACATCTTGACAATTTTCTCTGTTGATTGGGATGTTCAATATATGACATTGGATGATCTATAAAGATTGTTCAGGATACCAAATCTGAGGAGGGATCAATTTATTAAGGCATTTAAATATTATTAGGTTATTTAATTTAAATTAATTTAGGCCTAATCTACAACTGAGTTTATTGATGCACCCTTCTAAAAACTCAGCTAACCAATTGCTACTTGAAATGAACAATAAAACGCACAACTTGGTCCTGGGTGTACCTTGTATAAACCATTATCATAAAGATTATTAATATTAGAACGAGAGGTTTTGAGTTTGAACGTCTGAGGTGACAATTTGTAATATTGTAAAACTATTTTGTATTTCCTAAAGAGCATAAAAAGCCATTTTAGTATGAATTCAGAGCACGGCAGTCTTTAGTTTAGTTTGACTGAGAGTATGATTCATGAACACTCGTGTAGAGCTAATCCTACTATATTTAAAGTAACAAAAATTGAATTAATTATTTCAATATTAATATACATTTCAAACTTTATTAATATATTTCTTCAATGATAACAATACAAACTGGGGTCTACATATATATTAAATAGGTAAATATGTATAAATTGTATGTGAATTGTAAATATATGCCTTTGTAAAAAAACAATTAACATTTATCTATTGAGAATTCAACCATTATGTCGAATTCTTCTTGGAATTACGAAAAGTGTACTGGCATTGGGAAAAAAAGGGAAATAATTATGTTAAAAATGTTCAAGCTAATATAGTTTCAGTAAAAAGTATAAGATGTTGTTTTTGAGTTGCATGGCCCGGACACCGTAGATTTTCCACGAAGCGCCCCACTGCGCAGATTTAGGCAGGATTTATTTCTGAACGCCAAAACTGCTCGCTTTGGAATTCCCCGCTTGTCGCTACAAATAAAGAGAATTTTGCTTTGTTAATCGGCAAGGTGGAAGATCGTAAGCCACCAATATAAGTTTTGTTGATGAAAAGAGTGGTTGCTCTTTTAGTTTTAAGCTACTAGGTTGCAAACCATTATGTGCGCAGAAATAGGATGATCGAGGATATACGAAAAACTAGAGACCGTACAATTAACTAGGGACTTACGTACCCATTTATTTTGGTGAATTATGGCTGTCAACTGTCGTTGGTCTTCATACGTTCCGCGCGTATTAGTTTCCCTTGTCTGTGTCAGGAACCAGTTATATCACGTAAAAATAGTAGGGTTTCGGTCACGTAAAAGATCAAAACGCAAGTGTAAAACATACAACAGCCGCACATAAACAAGACATGAAACAGAAGTTAGGCATTGCAATATCGACTAGTGTTTTGCCCGTCAAACTTTAATTCTGGCATTACGATGACAATTTCACCCCTAAATACCTCCTTTTATCAACGTGATATAAACTAAAACCTTGACCAAAAGTAGCAGGGAAAGTGCTATTATGTTATGACAATGCACAGAAAATACAAAGTTTATTCTTTCTTAGCTAAAATGTTACTTTTAGAACACAACTCTATCCAAACAATACTTACACTTCTGCAAACAGAAAAATGATGATTTCGCGCGCGCAGTACCTATACAGTACTAGTACTACACATGGTACCGCACCAGAGCTAGCTAGCTAGCTGCAGGCGTTCGTATACATTTACAAAGAATGTTGGGCAGTGTGCCAATTGTACGGTGCCTCCTAAATGACGCTTCCCTATGTTTACATAATTTCTTATGAGAATTTGTGCGCTTGGTGGATGGAAACCAGCCTGATCAAAATATTCACGTATAGATTTCCTGATTAGAGAGGTGACGATATTTCGAGTTTTCATATACTGTGCTAATGAGTCATGGCAATTATTTTTAATTTAAAGAGCCTTTAAGTAATCCATCTTATACATCAGTTTAATAATACAAATGAAGAGCTGCAATGTCGGTAAGGGCGCTATCGACACCAGGGGAACGAGGTTGAAGACATGTGGCGTAGTGAATAGCGCCTGTATATCTTACGAGTACGAGTGATAGATCCCAGGTTAAAATCCAACCAGCGACATTTTTTAAATATTTTTTTCCCCAAAAAATATTGATATTAATATTAATAATTTACTCCAACATATAATTCTAACAATAATATTGTATTTTGATATAGTGCACGTATACCAGAACTGGTACCCAAGACGATGTGTCATTATTATCCCTGCTCATTGGGCCCACGAAACATTCCAAATACCATATCAGCTGGGAGTATATACAGCTCAATGCTGCCATTTCAGCGCAAAGCAGATAATAAAAACCATCTCCACCCTCACAGGTATCCATTTACTCTTGGGTGGAGAGAAGCAATAAGTGACAAAAGTGCCTTGCCAAAGGGCACACATACCATAGTCCCAGGCCGGACCCTAACCCACAACCTGCAGCTTTTCCCACATACAGCGAATTCAATGCTCCATACCACATATTGTCTCGTGAATATTATAATTCATAATATAAAGTTGTTGGCGCGGAACCATATTAATATTTTTCACGGTAACAAAGTTATTAATAATATCTTCAGTACGGTACCTAGCCGGAAAAACAGCGTTTACTAAATGTTGTTATCAGCGACGGCTAAATTATTTAGTCGGCGACGGCTAAATAGATACTGCCTAAAAACGGAGAAAACAATACAAATTAAAGCTTTCAATGGGGTGTTTTGATTTGCAGAAACAGTATGCCCGGATCTGCTAGCAATGTTTGATTGTGCCCCCCCCCCCCCCCCCCCCCCCACCCACCCCTATACTTGTCGCGGGTCTGCACAGATTTACGCTACTGATTTCAAGGTTCTCTGTCGTCACTAGTAAGCGATGTGTACAGCTGACCCCCAATTTGAACACCTCTCTTTCAGTTTAATCGCATATCGTGTGTGTGGCAGTCAATTCTAAGCAAATTTAGCTGTAAGGGAATTAGAGTCCACACCATTATATTAATGCTTACCTTTTTTTCGAGCTAGGTTCTGATCGGCATGTAATGTTGGTGGTGATGTTCGGCGATCATAAAACGCAATGGTAAAAATACGGCGATATAACGCAATAGTGCAGCGATATAACGCAATAGCACAGTGATATAACGCAATAAAAATACGGCGATATAACGCAATAAAAATACGGCGATATAACGCAATAACAATACGGCGATATAACGCAATAGTACGGCGATATAACGCCATAAAAATACGGCGATATAACGCAATAGTTCGGCGATATAACGCAATAAAATACGGCGATATAACTCAATAAAAATACGGCGATATAACGCAATAGTTCGGCGATATAACGCAATAGTTCGGCGATATAACACAATAGTACGGCGATATAACGCAATAGTACGGCGATATAACGCAATAGTACGGCGATATAACGCAATAATACGGCGATATAACGCCGTAAGAAAAAGAGACTTGCGCAACGAATTGGCGAATACGAGCCACCGTAGGTATGGGTATGGACAACTACCAACAAAAAGGAAGGAGGGATAGGGGTTGGTGATTGTTTTTATTAGAGGTCAAAGGTCATTGACCCTTGCCCAAATCACTAACAATTATATTTTAGCAACAAAATATGGTATATAGATGATCTTGGTGTCAAAATGCACAGAATTACAATAGAAGATGACATCAAATAATTATTGACCCTTGGGACCAAATCCTGACCTCCGAAAATGAGGTCAAAGGTCACAAAACAATTTTATTACTAAAATGTCATATTTATAGCAACAAAATATAGTATATAGATGATATTGGTGTCAAAATGCACAGGATTATGAAAGAAGATGACATAGAATAACTACTGGCCCCTTACAGAAAAGGGTCAAAGGTCAAAAATAGACGTATTACTAAAATGTCATATTAGTAAAATAACAGGAAAATTACCATGAACAAAAACAAATCTAAGAGGCTAATTTCAACTTATTGTGGCGGGTATGGGGGTTATTATTTATTCCAAGAGCAAAGAAGGAGGGGAAATTCCCTTTCTGAGGGTCAAAGGTCTTTGACCCTGCATTAAAACATTATAAATTGTATCTCAGCAGCAGTATGTTTTTCATAGGTCTAAGGTACAATTTTCCCCATAGGATTTGTACACGTTTTTTTCAACTAATATATCTTTGGCACTTGTGTAAATCCAATCGACTTCAGACTTGGCACACACATAGACCACCACACACACATATTGAAAGTAAGACAATCGAAACAGCTCTGTTTGTCCACAAACACATGTCTAGTTAGCTGTTTCGGCATTTCAGCCGAAACAGCTATTGTATTCGTTCTTATTATTATTATTATTTTTTTTTTTTTTTTTTTTTTCTCCTTCAGACTCTTCTCCATAGGGTTTGTACACGTTTTTTGTTCGGACAATACACTTTGTTAAATCCGATCGACTTGAGACTTGGCATACACTTAGACCACCACCCACAGATGATCCTAGAAGAAATTTGTCACGATTACGTCATTCGTGGTCACGTGACGTCACGTTAAAGGTGCAATTTTTCCCCATAGGATTTGTACACGTTTTTCTTCAGAATATTGAATTTGACACTTCGGTAAATCCGATCGACTTGAGACTTGGCATACACTTAGACCACCATCCCTAGGAGGGCCAAGAGAAAAATCATCACAATGACGTCATCGTGGGTCATGTGACGTCACATTTAAGGTGTAGTTTTGTAGGCCCTCTTTCTCTGGAAGTACAAGTCCGATTGGGGTCAAACTTGGTATGCAAGTATTCAAGGGTGTGTTATAGACACAAATTAAGATAACATCACGATGACGTCATCGTTGGTCATGTGACGTCTCATTAAAGGTTTAATTTTCCCCATTGGTTTTGTACACGTTTTTATTCAGACTATTGAATTTGACACTTTGGTCAATCCGAGAGACTCGAGACTTACTACACACCTCGACCACCATCCCCAGGAGGGCCAAGGGAAACATCGCCAGGATGACGTCATCGTTGGACATGTGACGTCATATTAAAGGTGTAGTTCTTAAAACCCTCTATCTCTGGAAGTACAGGTCCGATTTGGGTCATACTTGGTATGCAAGTAATCGGGGATTGTTATAGACGAAAATTAAGATGAAGTAATTATGACCTCATCGTGGGTCACGGAACGTCATATTAAAGGTGTAGTTTTCCCCAAAGGATTTGTACACGTTTTTTGTCAACCAATATATATTTGGCACTTGGGTAAATCAGATTGACTTCAGCTTTGCTACACACATAGACCACCACTCACATATTCAAAGTCATTTTAGACAAGCGAAACAGCTCTGTGTTTGTCCACAAACACATTTCTAGTTTTTGTGTTTTTTTGTTGTTTTTTCAGACTTTTTCCCATAGGGTTTGTACACGTTTTTTGTTCGGACAATACACTTTGACACTTTGGTAAATCCGATCGACTTGAAACTTGGCATACACTTAGACCACCACCCACAGATGATCCTAGAAGAAATTTGTCACGATTACGCCATTCGTGGTCACGTGACGTCACGTTAAAGGTTTAATTTTTCCCCATAGGGTTTGTACACGTTTTTCTTCAGACTATTGACTTTAATACTTTGGTAAATGCGATTGACTTGAAACTTAGCACACACATCGACCACCATCCCCAGGAGGTCCAAGAGAAAAATCGTGATGATGACGTCATCGTGGGTCATGTGACGTCAAATTAAAGGTGCAGTTTTTGGGACCCTCTATCTCTGGAAGTACATGTCCGATTGGGGACAAACTTGATATGCAAGTATCCTGAGATGTGTTATAGACGAAAATTAAGATGACATGACGATGACGTCATCGGGTGTCATGTGACGTAACATTAAAAGGTGCAATTTTTCCCCACAGGGTTTGTACACGTTTTCCCTCAGACTATTTGCACTGCGGCGCGTGAGGGCGCAAGATTAGATACTGTCAGTGTTAAGTCTGGTTTCGTCATGGCCGGACGTTCACGTCTTCCCGGCCGGACCGATAGCCAGCCTCGGGCCGTGTTTTACACCGCGGCATGGCAGCAACCTAGGATTTAAGAGGGGTCATTTCTGGGAAGATTTTGCCATCCCAGTAAAAGTCAATCGCGCTTGTGTTTGTGAGTTTGGACATTTGTGCTAGTGTGAAGACCCTTTCTTGAATTGTATGGAGAAATGAGGTAGGATCAAACCACTTTTTAATTTATTTTGTTGGTGCAGCTCAAAACTGAAGGAGCCCCCCCTTGAAAAAGGGCGTGTCGATTTGGTTAATGGAGCCGTGTTCTGAGTCAATTGTATTCTTATAGAAGTGCAGGTATTCTTGTTTTACCTCACGTTTTGCGTTTGCTTCGGCAGATGGTTTAGAAAACGTCTCCAGGGTGCGCCAGCATATAGGTTTGAATGCTTGCTATGCTTAGCGGTATAGAGTCTTCGTACTGAAGACAACATTTTGCACGGTTGGGAGTGGCTCCACTGATGCGTGGCAATGGAATGTGAGAGCGCCACAATGGTCTATACAAAGGACTGGCCTATTTGTTTAACAATTAGGGCCAGGAATGCAGGTTTTAATATCGTGTCCAAATGAAGTTATGTTATTCAGGCTACTTAATGTTTGCATATACGTTTTCAGCAATGAATTTTCAACAACAAAAAGATGAAGACATTGATCACCAGTAGAGGTATATCTCTTATCGCATTTAAAAATTCACTTTTGTATTGAATTCATATAATGCATATTTACGTAGAATTCGCCGTGCGATTGAATCAGGTGTATAGTATATCGCAGTTAGTTACATAACATGCACAATGGTGTAGGGGCAGCCCTATAGCACGCACACATGTTTGGGCAGCCGTCTTTAGTTGTCTTTTGTTCCCAAAATGAGTGTTTCCGATCATTTCGCTTATTTAGTTTCTGGTTTTCGGTTGAACGGGTCTGTTTCTCCGCATTCAAATGTCGTATAGTACTCTATTTGCACTGCTGCTTTGTTCGGGCCCCAGAATCTATACTTGAGTTTTAGATATGGGGAGATTCTTCGCTCCGAACCGGGACCACGAAGCCTCACCCATTCCCAATATATCTCGCCCCAAATACCACCCGTACCTCACCCGTACCTCACCCGTACCTCACCCGTACCTCACCCGTACCTCACCCGTACCTCACCCGTACCTCACCCGTACCTCACCCGTACCTCACCCGTACCTCACCCGTACCTCACCCGTACCTCACCCGTACCTCACCCGTACCTCACCCGTACCTCACCCGTACCTCACCCGTACCTCACCCGTACCTCACCCGTACCTCACCCGTACCTCACCCGTACCTCACCCGTACCTCACCCGTACCTCACCCGTACCTCACCCGTACCTCACCCGTACCTCACCCGTACCTCACCCGTACCTCACCCGTACCTCACCCGTACCTCACCCGTACCTCACCCGTACCTCACCCGTACCTCACCCGTACCTCACCCGTACCTCACCCGTACCTCACCCGTACCTCACCCGTACCTCACCCGTACCTCACCCGTACCGCGTCGCCCATACCGCGTCGCCGGTACCGCGTCGCCCGTACCGCGTCGCAACGCGTCACACGCACGACGCCGCCTACATGACGCCGACCGCACAACACCACTCGCACGACGCCACCCGCACGACGCCACACGCACAACGCGACGCCGCCATCCAACCGGTAAAGCCGGGAACTATACGCCTATCTGATGGCGTTTGCCGTAAATGCTTTAGCGTATTATTCGACAGACGCGGTGGAAATGCGTGCAATGAAAACCAACTTGTATTTGAAAGTCGCCCCTTGTAGACGGGGGCGCGCGTAGCCATTCAGACTATCGATGCTAACCAGATCGGCGGAAGCAGGTTCTGAAGGACAAGCACCAGAGTTAGAATATCCTACATTCAGTTTGCGAGTAGCGCGTTGCAGTTTGACACTGTAGGTGGGCAGAGGGCGGATAGCCCTACATACCGGGGCATCAAAAGCCGAGAGTTATTAGGGCGCGGAATACTACCTAATGAGCGACAGTTCGAACCATCCGGCCCAATTGCGACCTTCAAGATATCTTAAACGTACATGTACATTTTCCATGCTCCGCGGTGCCAAGGAGCGTCAATGACGGGTATATTATTATTATGGGGTCTCGTGTCGTCACTCCTCGCTTAGAACTCCGCCCTCGCTTTCGGGAACATCTCGATAGACTAGCAGACGCCAAACGAGCACGGGAAGAAAAATAGCGCGGAACTGGGAAATGCGTCCTGAATGAACCTACAAGACCGCCCCCTACCTTTAACGCTGTTCATTTAGTTAATAAATTAATTTTGCAGATGAGCTACACAAGTCCGCAAATATGCGCAGGACAACAACAAACAGAAGTGCTGCGTGTGGGACTTTTCTCGACGCCGAATTGCATGCATAAAGCGCCCCGTTTCCTCAAATTTCCCCTTGTGGGTCAAAGCCTACCGCAACTGTGTACAGTTAATATCTATTTTATTGTAATTATTGCCATTACCACTTTACTCAGGCACTTTTTCACACACAAACAGATAACAATACAAAGAAAAGGTTGTTTCATTCTGAGGACTGAAGACCATGAGACGTTAATTTACTACAGGGATACAGGGCTACTGGCCCCTGAATGTCCAAGCATGTTCGATTGGATTCATCTATGCGTTGGCAACGGGCAGTGTTGCAGAACGGCTGCACCGATGGACCGTTGCAGACCAGTCGACACGCAAATTTTCGCCAAGTTCAGCGGCGACCGTGGAAACAACAACATAGCTTTTCACCATCGAAATGGTTCTTAGGGTACTCTGTGAAAAAAAAAATATGACTTCGATCAATCATTAAACGTCATTTAGGAAACGGAAAGGAAAAACAAAAGAACATTTCGATTAAAAACAATTTAGGCCAATCTGGTTATTATGGCAACTACTTCACGTGCCGCTATTCCTTTTTTATAATTCTTTTGAGGTCTTTAGGCAAAAGTTCCGATCCCAAAATAAGACTTTTAAGAAGTGGAGTAAAGATGACCACAAAATAAAAAATAGACAAGGATTGGCCGAAACTTGTTTATGTCACTCATGCAGAGGCCCGTCCTCTGAGCTTAATTAGTTACATTCAAATGTAACCCGCAGGGCCTATCCACTGCGGAACTTATATTGCCTCTCACGCAGAGGCCCATCCTCTGATCTTAATCGGTTAAATTTAAAATTTAACACGCGGGGCCCGTCCACAGCGGAACTGCCCATACTGTGATCTTAATCAGATACATTCAAATTTAACACGCAGGGCCTATCCACTGCGGAACTTCTATTTGCCTCAAATGCAGAGGCCAGTCCTCCGATCTTAACGCTAACCCAACCTAATGCTGCTTTTGACTAGCAGTAAAAAGTAGTATGCAGAACTCTCACCTACCTGTGTACAATGCCTATAGTAATTTTTAGTATTTGGTACATGTACACCCTCTGCTTGCTGAGTGTTCATGGCCCATGTATACTGCGTGGAGTGTTCTAACCTCTACAGCAAAGATTGTCACATGGGACACGGCAATGGGTCAAGGCTGAACTACTGCATTTTTTGCCAGGTAAGAATTACTGACCTGTATTACCACTATTAGTATTTTGTGGTTGGCAGTATCTGTAATTTGACAGTACGCACCCAATCATCAGTCACGGAGAGACTGTAGAGAAAGGAACCGAGCTACAAAATTTTAAGTAATATTCTGTAGTACTCAGTTCTTTAGCCGGCCCAGAGTAAAGCCTGCCCTAGGGGGTTAGGGTTAATCAGTTAAATTCAAATTTAACACGCAGGGCCTATCCACTGCGGAACTTCCATTTGTCTCAAATACAGAGGCCCGTCCTCTGATCATATCAGTTAAATTCAAAATTTAACACGCAGTGCCTAACCACTGAGGTACTTCTATTTGTCTCAAATGCAGAGGCCCGTCCTCTGATCTTAATCAGTTAAATTCAAAATTTAACACGCAAGGCATATCCACTGCGAGACAAATTTTGTCTCTCATGTCCCTACATGAGAATAATTTCAGAATAATTAATTAGTTACATTCAAATTTAACACGCGTGGCCTATCTATTGCGGAACTTCTTTTGTCTCTCATGTAGAGGCCCGTCCTCTGATCTTAATCCGATACACGGTCGAATTTAACACACAAGGCCAATCCACTGCGGAACATTTTTGTCTCTCATGCAGAGGCCCGTCCTCTGATCTTAATCAGTTAAATTCAAAATTTAACACGCAGGGCATATCCACTGTGAGACTTATTTTGTCTCTCATGTCCCTACATGAGAATAATTTCAGAATAATTAATTAGTTACATTCAAATTTAACACGCGTGGCCTATCTATTGCGGAACATCTTTTGTCTCTCATGTATAGGCCCGTCCTCTGATCTTAATCCGATACACGGTCGAATTTAACACACAAGGCCTAACCACTGCGGAACTACTTTTGTCTCTCATGCAGAGGCCCGTCCTCTGATCTTAATCCGATACATACGAATTTAGCACGCAGGGCCTATTCGCTGCAGAACTACTTTTGTCTCTCATGTATAGGCCCGTCCTCTGATCTTAATCCGATACACGGTCGAATTTAACACACAAGGCCTATCCACTGCGGAACTACTTTTGTCTCTCATGCAGAGGCCCGTCCTCTGATCTTAATCCGATACATACGAATTTAACACGCAGGGCCTATTCACTGCAGAACTACTTTTGTCTCTCATGCAGAGGCCCGTCCTCTGAATTAATCAGCTACATTAAAATGTAAATGTAGGATACACCATTTGCAGATATGGAGAGAGAAAAAACACAACATTTACCACCGAATTGTTAAGAAATATCTTACTCATCTGAAAGTAAATAAAGATCTAGGCGTCCAGCAAATTGATCGCGAAAAAACACAACTAACATAAGAATAACAGCTCGACGCCAGTTGAAAACAAACGCTGTTTTTCGTGCTTTTCTCGGCATTAATGACTGTAAACTTCGGACAGGCCAGTTTAAAGATATTTACTATAAAATACAACCTTCCAAATTCGCCCGTTCATGATAATTCAAGCATTTACCAATAGTGTATACCACCTTTAAGACGCAGGGCCTAATCCACTGCGGAACTTTTTTGTTTGGTCTCAAATGCAGAGGCCCGTCCTCTGATCTTAATCAGATACATTCAAATTTAACACGCAGGGCCCGTCCACGCGGAATTTCTATTGCCTCTCACGCGGAGGCCCCACCTCTGATCTAAAAATAAACATGTTATATTAAAAATTCAGCACACAGGGCCTGTCCACTGCGTCACTTTTATGTACTCTTATCCTCTGATGATATCCATGTAAGATAAACATTCATCACGCAGGGCCCGTCCCCTGCGTAACTTTTGTTCTCTCATATCCTCTGATCCTAACAATGTTGGTTTTAAATTCAAGATGCAGGGCCTACCCACTGCGGAATTTATATTCTCTCTTATGATCTTAACATTGTTATATTTAAATTCAACCCACCGGGCCCGTGCACTGCGGAACTTATATTCTATCTTAACCTATGATCTTAACATTGTTAGATTCAAATTTAACACACAGGGCCCATCCACTGCGCAACATTTGTTACCTCTTATTCTGTAATCTTAACAATGTTAGAATTACGTTCCGACACGCATGGCCCATTCACTGCGTTACTTCTATTCTCTCTTATGCTTAGATCTTAACCATTGCTAGATTTAAGTTCAACACACAGAACCTGACCACTGCATAACTTATATTCTCTCTTATCGTCTGATCGTCTGATCTTAACAATATGTAAGATTTAAATTCAGCACACAGGGCGCGTCTGCTGCGTAACTTATAACTATCTCTCATCCTTTGATCTTAACTACACTAGATTAAAATCCAAAACGCAGGGCCCGTCCGCTGCAAAACCTATTATCTTAACCATGTTAGATTACAATTGAACACACAGGGCCCATCCATGCACTGTTTCTCTCTTATGCGGAGGCCCGTCCTCCGACGGATCTTAACCACGCTAGTCTAGCGTAAAATTGTGCATTTTAGTACAACTCGACCGACAGTCGGTCGCGCCTTCTTGCATTATACGTGCCACCAAACATGGCTGTTCAGTATGCCTAAAACCGGAAATCTATTGTCCAATTTAAAACACAAGAGGGCGCTGTCCAATCACGGATTGTTTTGGTTTTGTGCATTATAAGAATATTCATGAGATCATTGTCCCCCTACAAAAACAGACGCAACGAGCCGTCCAGCATGAGGGCTGTCTTTGGGGCTGTTCTATTGTGATAAAAAGGGTACTAGCTGTACCATTTCATCATAGCTGTACCATTTCATCATACCTGATGCTAAACAACAATGCGCGTCATTTCCACGCGTAAGGCGTTCAAAAGACTGCACTCATAAGCCAGCGAGCACTAAGAAACGTGCCGCGAGGCTGCCGACCGCCTAAGTTCACACGCTGCTCAAGGCGCTACAATTCATTTGAGGGTCCACTCTCCGTTTTGTTTGAATAACAAGGCCCCTTTTGTTTGTTTAGGCCCGTCCTAAAACACGAATGCTGCCAACAAGAATGCATTATAGTTCTGAACCGTCTTGGGTCCGGCCCTGTTCGTCGTCTACCTTAATGATCTGCCTAAGCAAGTTCATTCTACCGTGATGTTCATTCTACGTGACTGTATCATGTACAGGATGATCAGCATACCTGCAGATAACAGCATACCTGCAGATAACAACATCCTGCAGGAAGACATCTTGTCTATAAAGCAGCAATACATGTCTACAAAGCAGCTAACCATCTAGCAGCCGTTGACATCCACAAATTTACAATCGAAAAGGAAGCTAGTCAACGTTCCACAATCAGACAAACATCGGCCACTTCATTGAAATCTGGACTCCAAGTTTTCAAATGAAAAAAGTTTTTAAACTCCGGCCCAATTAAAAACTTGACCACAGATGGCCTTTGACCTCAGAAGTTGAACTTGAAAAACCACTCTCGTATAGTGAGATTTCATCTCCGACCGAAACAAGATTGGAAATAAAAAGCAAGGCAATGACAGCCATACATTATCGGGGTTGTATTATATATAAAAGGGGTTGTATTATATATAAAAGCGGTGACCAAACGACAGTGGCCAAAATCTCGATCGATCAAATAATCAAAACAGCCTTGGTCCTCAAAGAAGTTAATTGCCCACAATAATAATACATGTAGTTGACTTCAATAGAGAACTTCTTTGTAATTGGAACATATAAGGTTTGCCCAGAGCGGGCCTGATCCCCTATACTTATGCAAAATACGGGATCTTAGCACTGTCCTGGGACGAACCATGGCGATTACGCAAGCCGGCTTTTCCGTGTCTTTGGTCACAATAGTATTGTGCGGAATGACCTGAAACAAGCCAAGCCCCTTGGTTGTTTCTCCCGGGTTAAACCTCTATGAGCAAGGCTTGAATAAGTTTCTGCTTAAATAGCGCTTACATTGGCTTTCTCCAAAAAATTGAAAACAGTTGCATGGCATTATTATATACAATCATATTGTACACGTGGGTTTGATTTTACATTTATAATTGGCTTTCTCCCAAAATATTGCAAACGGTTGCATCGCATTATTATATACAAACACATTTTACACATGGGTTTAATTTTACATTTATAATGAAATGCATCTGCCACCGTCGAAGGAGGCACTTATAGCAAGTAAAGACATGCTGACATAACCGGCAGTGTTCTTGGACTCTAATATTAATAATACCAAAAGCTTCAATTTCAATACGGTTGTTTGTTGTTTTTTTTGTTTATTTTGTTTATTTTGTTTTTATTTTTTTTAACGAGGATTGTTTGCAACAAAAGGGCTACAAAATACTAATATCGTCTTATTGTTTAGAGAGACTTTTCAAGTTTTCATCAACAATTGTTTTATTTTTTTAAAACAGGGACAGAACTACGACTTGTCTGATTTTATGGTCGGTAAGAAATACCCTTTTTTCTTACTAAACAAAGTTGTGCTGAATACTGTGCCGGTTTGGTGACAAGATATGTGATTTAGTTACCTATCTTCAAAATGTGAGGTTCTTTTTTTGTTAGTTACCTTAAAATAATTAGGAACACTCGAAATGTCGTCTATTCCGGAAGCAGGCTAACAAAAATAAGGCCGCGCAAAAAACACATAAATGCCTCATTAAAAGTGTACTGACCTAACTTAGGTTAAAACGGTCTAACACCCCGACCAAACCTGCGTTGCTATACTAAACTCAAAGGCAAATCACATGTCAGAACCCCTGCCCCATACCAGAGCAAAGCAAAGGCGCCCAACCAGAACATGTGGCACTCTGACTATCGAAAACAAACATCACATGCAAAACGTGAGCATAAAGCAAAGTAATATAAAAACAGGTACAAGTATGCGTTATAATTCACTTGAATTTTGTCATTGTAAAATAGACACTTTATGAATCTATATTTTTTTTTTTTTAATATCCCGAAACAGTCGGAGACACCATGTTGGCCCAACACCACTGCCAAAATGAATATTACTATACTGCGGGTCACTCCTTCGTGCACACAAAACCTCGCATTTTGCGGCTGTGAGCCGTCAACCCGCTTAAGACTTCGCTGCGTACCTCATTATAAAGACAACGCTGAATTCTGACTGGCCATATACGATGCAAGAGCACCCACCAGGCTCTACGATATTTCATTCCCATGGTGTGAATTAGCACCGAAGTCCCAACATTTAGATTATACGGGCTTTCCTACAGATATGCAGCGGAAATATATTATTTCAACACAGACTTCCAACTCAACCTAAAATTAGCCGAGTAAAGGTTTATAAAGGTCTCAATTAAACCAGCAAATCAGATCTGTAGAAAAAACACCCCCGAAATAGAGCAATCAACGAAGACCACTGATTACACTAAGAGTACTATTTGCACTGCGGCGCGTGAGGGCGCAAGATTAGATACTGTCAGTGTTAAGTCCGGTTGAGGCAAGGATGAACGGTGAGGTGAAGCCGGTACGGTAGGTACAAGTAAAACAGTATGTGTACTTCTATACATCTGGGCCTAGACTCGAGTGGACAGCAGCTGTTACTTACACTTTTTTTTGTTTTTTTTTTGTTTCCCCCTCTTTCACCACCCTACACTGTTAACGGTACATTCTATTGTCAATTGGCATTACAGAAGTTGCTGTTTTTTAACAGTACATCCTGCTGTTGTTTTATCTCTGTTTATTAACAGAGATTCTACTGTATTGGGTACTGTACACCTACAGTGATTCCCCTGTTTTGCAACAGTGATTAACCCGTTGTTGTTTTGTTAATATAACAGCAAGTTTTATCCAAAAACAAACGCTCCTGTTGAAGTACAGTTTTCTGTTGTTATGCATATAATTGCGGCAATTTACATCAATGAATGAAGTAGGAATGGGAACCAGACCTATTATAAGTAACTAGTTATTACACATTACACAATACTACATGTATTACGTATACAGATATATAGTACAAATGCTACGATAACCTACTAAACACTTTAACCACGGTCGTGAGTTACTTTTATATTCAGCTTTTCCCGCAATGATGAAGTCGCGCTTTCAAATGAATAATTTTAATATTTCAATGCGGAAGGAGATGGGATGCAATTCTTCAGCTTTATTTGCTAAAAATCAAAATGTTATCACTGAATTGCTTTAATAATTACACAAAGTGGTCAAAAAGTGTGTTTTGTGGTATAACAACACGGTTTAGCATGACTTTTGTGAACACTAGTTTCCTCACTTCTGGTCGGTCAGTTCCTGCGTGGTGAGATTTGTGTAGGAGAACAGTAGATTCTCTGTAAATAAATACTTCGTTGTCGTTGCTGTAGATTTACAGCGAATTGTGTTGTTATAAAACAGTAATGTTGATGTGTCTTAACATAACGGAAGAAAATGCTTGTTCAAAAGATGATGTTTCTTGTTCCAGTACAAAACTTTAATTTAACAGCGAACCTTCTGTAACCAAACAGAGAATTTCAGTAAAATGTGCATAGACAGTACTAGTTTTGTTTATACGCAGAGAAATCCCAACAGCGATATCTACTGTTATATATTGACATTTTCAACAGAACAACAACTGTGAAGTTATACAATTTTTTACAGTGTACCGCCTTGCCTCCCCACGTTGGTTTGTTCGGGCTCCGGTTTCTTCTCTTGAATCTCCCCATATCTAAAACTCAAGTATAGATTCTGGGGCCCGAACAAAGCAGCAGTGCAAATAGAGTACTATTGATTTTGACACTTTGGTAAATCCCATCGACTCGAGACTTAGTACACACCTCGACCACCATCCATAGGAGGGCCACAAGAAAAATCGTCATGATGACGTCATCGTGGGTCATGTGACGTCACTTTAAAGGTGTAGTTTTTAATACCCTCTATCTCTGGAAGTAAATGTCTGATTGGGGTCAATCTTGGTATGCAAGTATTCCAGGATGTGTTATAGACGAAAATTAAGATGACGTCATGATGACGTCATCGTGGGTCATGTGTCGTCACATTTAAGGTGTAGTTTTTAAGACCCTCTATCTCTGGAAGTACAAGTCCGATTGGGGTCAAACTTGGCATGCAAGTATTTAAGTGTGTGTTATAGACACAAATTAAAATAACATCATGATGACGTCATCGTTGGTCATGTGACGTCTCCTTAAAGGTTCAATTTTCCCCATTGGTTTTGTACATGTTTTTATTCAGACTATTGAATTTGACACTTTGGTCAATCCGATCAACTCGGGACTTAGTACACACCTCGACCACCATCCCTAGGAGGGCCAAGGGGAACATCGTCAGGATGACGTCATTGTTGTACATGTGACGTCACATTAAAGGTCAGTTTATAAGACCCTCTATCTCTAGAAGTACATGTCCGATTGGGGTCATACTTGGTATGCAAGTAATCGGGGATGTGTTATAGACGAAAATTAAGATGACGTAATTATGACTTCATCGTCGGTCATGTGACGTCACATTAAAGGTGTAGTTTTCCCCAAAGGATTTGTACACGGGTTTTTTTCAACCAATATCCCAGTAAACACAAAACGTTTTCAAAACGTTTTAAATTGGGTTTAATTAGGCTTCGTTTTTTTGAAACGTTTTAAAAACGTTTTTAAAACATCACAGTTTAAAAGCATGTTTTTTTGTTTATAATTGTTTTATCATAACGTTATTAAGACGTTAAAATAACGTTGTCAAAATGCTCATAAACAAACACATATTTGAAACAAAATCTTAACGTTTATAAAACGTTATATCACAACCTATTTAAAACCATATATTCTGGACCATAATTTTCTTTTTTTTGAAACGTTTTAAAAACGTTTTTAAAACATCACAGTTTAAAAGCATATTTGTTTTTTTTAATTGTTTTATCATAACGTTATATAAACGTTAAAATAACGTTGTCAAAATAGTCATAAACAAACACACATTTGAAACGAAATCATAACGTTTATAAAACTTTATATCACAACCTATTTTAAACCATATTTTGGACCATATTTTTCGTTTTTAGGAAACGTTTTAAAAACAATTTTAAAACGTTTTTTAAATGTCTCAGTTAAAAGCCTGTTTTTTTAAATAATTGTTATATCGTAACGTTATAAAAACGTTAAAATAACGTTGTAAACAACCACATAATTTAAACGAAATCATAACGTTTATAGAACGTTATATCACAACCTAATTTAAACCATTCTGGAACAAATTTAAGTTTTTAGGAAACGTTTACAAATAATTGTAAAATGTACGTCTTCGTGTATAGTTCCATTTTATCACAAACAGACGTTATAGTAGGCCTATTCGTATGCAAAATAGTCACAAATAGCACATATTAGAATGAAAATACGTACATAAGGTTTAGAGAACGCTACCCAGCTAACACAAAACGTTTCAAAACGTTTTCGCTACGTTCTAAATAGGTCTTGTACGTTTTCGTCTTATATAAAACGTTTCAAAACGTTTTCGCTTGGTTCTCGATAGGTTTCTATATTTTCGTCTTATAACAACGTTTTGCAAACGTTTCATAACGTCACAAAATGCACCATCAACTTCATATTTCATTTACAATAAAAAAAACGTTTTTGGAACGTTCTGCGAACGTTGTTAAACACATGTTGTGTAACACACAATACTGATGTATTTGTTTACTATAAGATTAACCTTATTCGAAACCTAGTTAATTGAAAATATGTAAATATTTATTAAATTATTTTTAACGATTGGCTAATTACGATAAAATTGTAGAATACGCATCAGCGAATTGTGCTTCACTACGCATGCGTGACACACTGAGCTTCTATTTTAGGTCTTGCCCTATAACGTACACGTACGTACATGTACGTGCGCAGCTGACCGTGCGTGGCTAGCGGGAAAGATCTATATAGCTGGTTCCCCGCCCTGTCTGCGTTGGATCGTTCCGGTAAGGGAACCAGCATCCACTTGCTTACATTTGCAGCCAGTAGTCTTTGCTACAGAGGGCGCTCGGATTCTACAATTTTGGATAACCAAGCTTGTGCGCGATTACAACAGTGCGAAGAACGCCCTCTATATAAAATATACAGGAAGGTCTTTGGCAAAGACTACATACAAGTAGCATGCCGCGCGTACTTCTTTGTTCGTTGGCATGCATTGGGGAGTAGTACTTAGTAGTGTCATACTCATTCATAGTCACTCGTGGCTGGCATCTTTCTCAGTTTCTGTTCAAGTACACTAGCTACACCGTCACGTCTAATTGTGAGTGAAACCAGTAAAAAGTCCTGAATAAAGGTAAGTAATAAGTAGTAGTACTATAGTATATCATGTTTATGCGATTTTGGGTCATCTCGTACCCAGGTTAACTCGTACCCGAGTTAACTCGTACCCAGGTTAACTCGTACCCAGGTTAACTCGTACCCGAGTAAACTCGTACCCAGGTTAACTCGTACCCGAGTTAACTCGTACCCGAGTTAACTCGTACCCAGGTTAACTCGTACCCAGGTTAACTCGTACCCAAGTTAACTCGTACCCCATTTTGACACACCGTTTGTGGCCGAATAACTTGTGTGAAATGCGATGTTTCGTTGCCATACAAAGTGGCGAAATACGCCAGCGGCCGGTGCCGATACTGCCTGCCTATGGTCGTACTTGACGTGCTCGCAAGTTCCAGCATGCGTGAACAAAATTGCATCATCCTGTTCAAATACTAGCGACTATTTAATACATTGTGTTCTATATTTCGATAAATAGTTACTTGAACTAGGTCAGCGCTTTGAAATGTCATTGCTATGTTTATTGCGCTTTATAAAAAATTGCTTATTATTATTATTATTAATGATTATCCTTTTTTTTTTTCAGACGCTGGATCTGATGTTTAAGCAAGAGCTACTTCCAACTTTGTGCCGATCTTTTTGTGGTCAATTATTGTTTAGTCTTTGTGATAAAATTGCTTTTCTTGTCTAAATTAATAATACAATTTTCATGATCTTTTTATGATGGTTAATGTCATTATTTGTGCTCTAAATCATATTTATTTATTTGCCAACTTTTCAAAGATGCACATTTTTATTTGTTAATAATGCAATGATGTCCCAAATTGTTGTGTCCCAAATCGTATTTATTTCTTTGCCAAATTATTTGCAATGATTCCCCTTTATAATTTAATTTTAGAAGAAAACAAAATCAATTGTGACACTGAATCTCTTTTTTGAAGATGTGTTGGCTCTGAAAAGAGCCGGTTGGTTTTTGGTTTTTCTGCACTTCTACAATGCCGGGCCTGTCAGGTGCTTGCAGGCAGCAAGCAAGCTTGATGTCTTGAGGTCACCCTTCTCGTACCGCTCCCACAGCTTGAAGACTCGCCCTTGAAAGGTCTTGACCCTCTTCTGCTGGTAGCGCCGGAGTTTTGATTCCCTCAGAAGTCGCATCTGCAGCTTCACCATGGTTGCCTCGCTGTGCAGTAGCGCAATTACTGTGTAAAACTGGACACAGTGGCGGCCTGCTCTCCCGTTGAGCCTCCGATGCCACCCCTCGACATCATTGTTGGTACGGATGCTCCTCTTGAACGCTGACCAGTTTGCCGGGCCCCAGGTGTCGTGCCGCAGCCACGTCGCCTCGGTGTATCGGCAGAGTAGCTGGAGAGGATGGTTGGCTGCTTGGTCTTGGAGGAAATGGAAGGCCTCCTCGATGTGCTCCGCAGGCAAGAAGGGTAGTGACATCAGCTGCCGGATGTAGTCTCCCACCGCTGGATCCGTGGTGTACGGGACTTGAAGGCCAAGCGCCTGGCACTTCCGCCACACTGCCTGTGTCCAGTGGTAAAGACAGCCGGCAATGTGCACATCAGGGAAGACGCTGCGGATAGCAGCCCAGATGCCGGCCTCAAAGTCCACCACAGCTTCTTGGCAGTTGCTGCCTCTGGATGGCAACTTCTTCTTGATGGACTTCAGGACCTGCAAAACAGATAACGGGAAAAAACAACACATTAATAAATATAAAATATAAAAAGTCATAACTTAACAAGGTGGTTCGGAATTCACAAAATAATAATTCATCAATTTCGACTTGCTAAACATTGTGAAACATGTTTGAACTAACATAATTGTTCAATTATAATTCGGTCGCTGATATTTTTGGATAATTGCGAAATTGGTAAACATACCTTCTTGTAGTCCTTCTTGGTTCTTCTCGACATCATGACGAAGGCAAGAGGCACTTGCTTGATATCGTCAGAGTCTCCTCTGATGAAGGCGTGCAGCGAAAACAGCTGCACAAACGGACGCCGCACAATTTTGAAGGTTCCATCTAAGTACCAGGTCTTTGCTGCATCAAGTACATTCAGCTGGTCTTCGGTGAAGAAGACAAGATGGCGGGCTTCTCCACACCGGATGTCCTTCTGCATAAAGTTCGGAGGAATGAAGTCGTTGGCCAACTCAAAGTCGAGGTCTCTTGGCTCTGGAGGGCGCTGGGTCTGACGAACTCGGTTGGCGGTGCGTCTGAGGTAAGATGGGTTTGGGCAGCTGGCGGGGGCAGTAGTGGCAGTTGCGGTCAGGATTTGCTCTACTAGAGCGCCAGCTGGTCGGAAGACATCATCACGTGCAGCTTTCTTGACCGTGGCAACTGCCTGGACGGCGATGTCACCTCCAGGCCGGGCAGGGTGGATGTGAGTGGTGTGAACGCCGAAGGAGAAATCAAGCCCGTCCTGGCTTGGACTTATTCCGGACGCTACATAACCAAACGACGACGGATGAGTTGGAGCTTGGTTTTCGCCACTTCTGGGTGTAGTTGTAACCGTGGCTGTCGACGAGGATGGGTTTGCTGCGTTGACTCCCCCCATCGACAACCTTGAATGATACCGCGTCTTCCACACCAAGGTCAGGTAGGCTTTCAGGCACGGCAGGGTTTGGTAGGTAATCCTCCTCAGGCGGGACAGGGACCGTGAAGTCTGACATTACGTCAAACTCCATAGGCTCGTCGGAGACCGTGGGCGAGGATGGGGCTTCGCTGTCTTCCTGGCGCTGGCATTCGTTGCAAACCCAGATAGGTAGAAGGTCGGGGTCATCAACGATCCGTTCGTACTCCTCCAGTGTAATGCCGGTGTCGCACTTCCGGTGCTGCCACTTATCACAAAGGTCGCACCGGAATGCTTGATGAGAAGCACGGACGGCCTTGGTGCACTTGATGCACGGATGCTTGGATGCCATATTGAACTCTAATCTTGCTTGAATTGAAAATGCTTGGAACTTAATTGTATCGTAACTTGACAGTGTGAAATCTCAATAATGAGTGGCTGATTACGGGGCGTCTTGATTCATTTATAGGGTTTGGAAGGATTCAGTGCGATTTCCCCTCAACCAATCAGGTCTCAAATCATCTTCAAACGACTTGGCATTGAAGCCGCTGTCGAGATACCAAGTGATTGACTTGACCGCAATGTCTTTTGGAGTGCCGCCACAATGATGGGGACGCTGGTTGAAGTGCGTGCTAGATGGTTCTGCTTCATGAAACAGCAATAGATTGCAGGATCTTCTCAAGACGCTTCTCATGACAGAAGATTGCAAGCCCTAGAAGTGAGGTGAACTACGCCCGCAATGAAATGCTTGTTTTAAAGAATGTATATTTAAATATTTGTTTGTTTGTTTTTATTGAATTTGGACTGAATACTATGGGGAATAGTGATTAGGTTCACTTTTTTAGTTCCAGTCATCATGTTTGTCGAATGTTTGTGTATATTGTGTTTTTCTGTTGTGATGGTAAATAAATAATAATATCAACTACCCTAATTATCGTATCCGTGAAAAAGAATGACAATTGACGAGAGCAAACATCATTAATCATTTAAAATAATAAATAAACACTCTCTCGGTAAAATAACGTTACAAAACAGAGCGCAAAAAAGGAGTGTATAAACAAACAAACGGACAGAGGGACTTCATTACGGGAAACTAAAAAAAAATATATATATAAAATATGTATAAAATATAAAACAAACATATCCCTTAAAAAATAAGACGTAAATGCCTATCAGTAAATCATTAAATCTGCTGTTTAAATTAAAACAAAAGAGCGGCATGAAAAGGTAGCAACCGTCACGCCGGTCCTTCAGAGAGCTAGAGCGCGCACACCTTTTTAAATAGTGGTACGACTTAACCTGGGTACGAGTTAACTTGGGTACGAGTTGACTTGGGTACGAGTTGACTTGGGTACGAGTTGACTTGGGTACGAGTTGACTTGGGTGTAAATTTTGCGGTACGAGCTAACTCGGGTACGAGTTAACTCGGGTACGAGTTGACCCAATTCGGTTTATGCAGTTCATTTATTTCCAGACCACAGTAATCACAAATAATACATCACTACACAATGTAGTACTAAGCTAGCCCAGGTTGGACGACGTTCTTCATTGCATTACAACTGACGTCCAGGGTATCAATGTCTCTGCCATAGCGACAAATTTTACAACAACATTTTTTCATATTTTTACCTGATGAAGGAAGCAAAAATCTCGCTTATGTATTCCTTGTGTCTGGAACTAAAGATCGTCATGGGTTATTAAAAGTTAATGTGTCTTTAGGCAACTTATTTACAGAAAATCAATTTCAAATCCACGCTTTTGGAAGTGAACATCATGTACGAACTCTCTACAATCCCTACATGCGTGCGCGGGTACCGTGCACGCGCCTGGCTTATCAGTTGTAGGCCGGCGCGGCTGCTGGGTACCCGCGCACGCATGTAGGGATTGTAGAGAGTTCGTACATGATGTTCACTTCCAAAAGCGTGGATTTGAAATTTATTTTCTGTAAATAAGTTGCCTAAAGACACATTAACTTTTAATAACCCATGACGATCTTTAGTTCCAGACACAAGGAATACATAAGCAAGATTTTGGCATCCTTCATGTAACTTTTTGCTGGTGCATGTAGGTTTTTTGGTCTACATGCACCAGTGCATGCAACTCTTTTTTTGTAAAACGAACCCTGCCTTCATCAGGTAAAAATATGAACAAATGTTGTTGTAAATGTTTTCGCTATGGCAGGAGACATTGATACCCTGGACGAATACAGGTCAACTCGTACGCGAGCCAACTCGTACGCGAGCCAACTCGTACGCGAGCCAACTCGTACGCGAGCCAACTCGTACGCGAGCCAACTCGTACGCGAGCCAACTCGTACGCGAGCCAACTCGTACGCGAGCCAACTCGTACGCGAGCCAACTCGTACGCGAGCCAACTCGTACGCGAGCCAACTCGTACGCGAGCCAACTCGTACGCGAGCCAACTCGTACGCGAGCCAACTCGTACGCGAGCCAACTCGTACGCGAGCCAACTCGTACGCGAGCCAACTCGTACGCGAGCCAACTCGTACGCGAGCCAACTCGTACGCGAGCCAACTCGTACGCGAGCCAACTCGTACGCGAGCCAACTCGTACGCGAGCCAACTCGTACGCGAGCCAACTCGTACGCGAGCCAACTCGTACGCGAGCCAACTCGTACGCGAGCCAACTCGTACGCGAGCCAACTCGTACGCGAGCCAACTCGTACGCGAGCCAACTCGTACGCGAGCCAACTCGTACGCGAGCCAACTCGTACGCGGGCCAACTCGTACGCGGGCCAACTCGTACGCGGGCCAACTCGTACGCGGGCCAACTCGTACGCGGGCCAACTCGTACGCGGGCCAACTCGTACGCGGGCCAACTCGTACGCGGGCCAACTCGTACGCGGGCCAACTCGTACGCGGGCCAACTCGTACGCGGGCCAACTCGTACGCGGGCCAACTCGTACGCGGGCCAACTCGTACGCGGGCCAACTCGTACGCGGGCCAACTCGTACGCGGGCCAACTCGTACGCGGGCCAACTCGTACGCGGGCCAACTCGTACGCGGGCCAACTCGTACGCGGGCCAACTCGTACGCGGGCCAACTCGTACGCGGGCCAACTCGTACGCGGGCCAACTCGTACGCGGGCCAACTCGTACGCGGGCCAACTCGTACGCGGGCCAACTCGTACGCGGGCCAACTCGTACGCGGGCCAACTCGTACGCGGGCCAACTCGTACGCGGGCCAACTCGTACGCGGGCCAACTCGTACGCGGGCCAACTCGTACGCGGGCCAACTCGTACGCGGGCCAACTCGTACGCGGGCCAACTCGTACGCGGGCCAACTCGTACGCGGGCCAACTCGTACGCGGGCCAACTCGTACGCGGGCCAACTCGTACGCGGGCCAACTCGTACGCGGGCCAACTCGTACGCGGGCCAACTCGTACGCGGGCCAACTCGTACGCGGGCCAACTCGTACGCGGGCCAACTCGTACGCGGGCCAACTCGTACGCGGGCCAACTCGTACGCGGGCCAACTCGTACGCGGGCCAACTCGTACGCGGGCCAACTCGTACGCGGGCCAACTCGTACGCGGGCCAACTCGTACGCGGGCCAACTCGTACGCGGGCCAACTCGTACGCGGGCCAACTCGTACGCGGGCCAACTCGTACGCGGGCCAACTCGTACGCGGGCCAACTCGTACGCGTGAGAATAGTTAGTGGATAATGTGTGGCCCTGAAAAGGACTGATCGTGTTTTGTTAAAGTTAAACCAATCAAAGTAACTAATTAATACCTGTATTTCTTATGAAAATTTCGTGTTATCATAAAGTAATGTTCTGTAATGTTCTTTTTAGTTTTGAAACGAAGTTGTAGTTTAAAAAAAAAATGTCATTATTTGATTGTATGTTTTACATTTTTTGTATCAATCTGTTTTATTTTTGGTAAGGCATGGGGAAGGGATCTTGTTTCATTTATTTTTATTTCAATAAGTGGCCCTGAAAAGGGACCGATCTTTTTTGTTGGGGGCGGGGAGGGCTTTTTATTTTTTTTATTTCCTTTAATTTTATTTTAATGAGTGGCCCTGAAATGGACCGGTTTTTTTTCTTTGGCGGAGGGAAATAATCTGTATTATTTAATGTTTTTTTAATTTAGTTTAATTTTTTTTTTTTTCAAATGCAACTGATTTTATCTCTTTTTGGAAATTGTGTGGCCCTGAAAAGGGCCGATGGTGTTTATATTGCCCCTCAAAAACACAAGTACATGTAGGACGCATTAACAAGATGTAAAACCAGTATCTGCGCTCACAACAATTCAACACTACTGTACTAGTTTTTAACTTTTAAATTGTTTTTTAATTATAGTTCATGAAACACCCCTAGCTATACACGTTTACGGTATATGGTACTCGAATATCGAATAGCCTCGTTAAACTTGAACAACTGCGTTCTCGTTCAATTTCAGCCCCAGATTTCTGCTCGCGTACGAGTTGGTCCGCGTACGAGTTGGTCGGCGTACGAGTTGGCCCGCGTACGAGTTGGCCCGCGTACGAGTTGGCCCGCGTACGAGTTGACCAATCTGCGTACGAGTTGTCTCGCGTACGAGTTGGCCCGCGTACGAGTTGACCAATCTGCGTACGAGTTGTCTCGCGTACGAGTTGTCTCGCGTACGAGTTGTCTCGCGTACGAGTTGTCTCGCGTACGAGTTGTCTCGCGTACGAGTTGTCTCGCGTACGAGTTGTCTCGCGTACGAGTTGTCTCGCGTACGAGTTGTCTCGCGTACGAGTTGTCTCGCGTACGAGTTGTCTCGCGTACGAGTTGTCTCGCGTACGAGTTGTCTCGCGTACGAGTTGTCTCGCGTACGAGTTGTCTCGCGTACGAGTTGTCTCGCGTACGAGTTGTCTCGCGTACGAGTTGTCTCGCGTACGAGTTGTCTCGCGTACGAGTTGTCTCGCGTACGAGTTGTCTCGCGTACGAGTTGTCTCGCGTACGAGTTGTCTCGCGTACGAGTTGTCTCGCGTACGAGTTGTCTCGCGTACGAGTTGTCTCGCGTACGAGTTGTCTCGCGTACGAGTTGTCTCGCGTACGAGTTGTTTCGCGTACGAGTTGTCTCGCGTACGAGTTGTCTCGCGTACGAGTTGTCTCGCGACGAGTTGTCTCGCGTACGAGTTGTCTCGCGTACGAGTTGTCTCGCGTACGAGTTGTCTCGCGTACGAGTTGTCTCGCGTACGAGTTGTCTCGCGTACGAGTTGTCTCGCGTACGAGTTGTCTCGCGTACGAGTTGTCTCGCGTACGAGTTGTCTCGCGTACGAGTTGTCTCGCGTACGAGTTGTCTCGCGTACGAGTTGTCTCGCGTACGAGTTGTCTCGCGTACGAGTTGTCTCGCGTACGAGTTGTCTCGCGTACGAGTTGTCTCGCGTACGAGTTGTCTCGCGTACGAGTTGTCTCGCGTACGAGTTGTCTCGCGTACGAGTTGTCTCGCGTACGAGTTGTCTCGCGTACGAGTTGTCTCGCGTACGAGTTGTCTCGCGTACGAGTTGTCTCGCGTACGAGTTGTCTCGCGTACGAGTTGTCTCGCGTACGAGTTGTCTCGCGTACGAGTTGTCTCGCGTACGAGTTGTCTCGCGTACGAGTTGTCTCGCGTACGAGTTGTCTCGCGTACGAGTTGTCTCGCGTACGAGTTGTCTCGCGTACGAGTTGTCTCGCGTACGAGTTGTCTCGCGTACGAGTTGTCTCGCGTACGAGTTGTCTCGCGTACGAGTTGTCTCGCGTACGAGTTGTCTCGCGTACGAGTTGTCTCGCGTACGAGTTGTCTCGCGTACGAGTTGTCTCGCGTACGAGTTGTCTCGCGTACGAGTTGGTTCGCGTACGAGTTGGTTCGCGTACGAGTTGACCTGTTTCCATAACTTCCCCCTGGACGTCAGTCGTAATGCAATGAAGAACGTCGTCCAACCTGGGCTAAGTTTAATGTATGAATTGAGTGCACCTTATAATAGCCGAAAGTCATACATTAATACATGTGACATATTATTTGCCCGACAGGGCAATATAGTGTGTTTATTTTAGGCATCAGCAGTGAAAACAACCTAGGAAACTTATTTTCACGACTCTTGATTTTAAAGGGGGTAAACATTGACATTTAATTTTTACACGATACGATGGGCCTATATCTTTAAACAGTAAAAATACTCTGCCAAATTCTGCACACATTACTAATTTCTAGTTCAGATGACTTGAGTTGATCTATTTTGGGTGAGAGTAATTTGTTCTTTAAAGATAACTTATTCTTGGCCTAGTTATAAAGTGAACATGACATTCATTGACAAGATCAACCCATTCCCTTTGACACTGATATTTTCCTTTATTGTTTCAATGTTTGTGAAACTATATTTTGCAATTATTCTGTTATTTACTTAGTTTACTTTACTTGGTTTTGTTTGCTCTGCGTAAGTTGTTTTCCCCCATGATTTTACTCTCTTACTTTTCTTTTTCATTCATCCCATTGCATTTTCAAAGTAGGCCTACAGTGCATTGCATCTGTGGGAAAATGATATAGCCAATCTTATTAATACACCCCAGAGACTCACAGGCATGCCAGGGTCAAGAGTCAAGAAACCACCAACAGTAGACTCATTTACATGTTTCTTT
Source organism: Crossaster papposus (assembly GCA_037893245.1). NCBI lineage: Eukaryota > Metazoa > Echinodermata > Asteroidea > Velatida > Solasteridae > Crossaster > Crossaster papposus. The sequence continues at coordinate 847,291 of JBAIAA010000381.1, read as the reverse complement.
GTATTTATAGTTGTGACATGTTTATTCATTAGGTAAGTGGTAGCCCAGGAATGCAGTGCTTAGATTCCTGTGGGTCTTTTTCATATAGTTTAGTTGTTTGCAAGACAATTCTGCAAAGAGGCAAAGTTTTAAAGTTATAATTTTGTGCAGTGCTGGTTGCGTGTGGTTTCCACTGTGAAAAAAATGGAAATTAAACACATGCATCTACATCAATGCTGTTTTCCTGACTTTTTTTAGCCTATACATGTAGCTAGCCCTATACACTTAGATGATTTAGTTTTTTTATTATAGTTATAGAAATTCCATAATTCATGGCAAGTTTTACCATAGTTTTACTCGGTTTCATAGAAATGAGAAACAAGTATGAAATTTTCAAGTTTGATTAATAACTATAATAATATGAAGTTGATTAGTTTGGATTTATCAGCACAACCACCAGAGCCATGTGTACTTAGGTAGATTGAATTGTGTAAGATACATGGCAACACTCGGTGGATGTACAATGTAAGGTTTAGCTGTGAAACTTTCAAGGATACACTTGGTGTACATGCATCCATGCCACAGTACTCAGCACTACTGGTGTTAGTCTGAATACACTAATTAGGTCAGCTAAAACAAGGACTTGCTTTATGTGTGTGTATGCCTGCATGTGCCTAGCATGCAGAGATCGCATGTGTGAGTGTGGTTGGGTGCATGTGCCTAGCATGCAGAGATCACATGCAAGTGGGTAGCTATATAGCATCACTACTTCTACTTGTACCGTATGTGATCTCTGCAATTTTATTAGTTGGTTTACGGATCGCGGCGGTTTCTTGAAAAACCGAAGAAAACTAAATTTGGAATATTTTCTAATTTTGGTCAGATTGTTCAACAAATCATATTTAACTCTATACGACGAGCCGCTGCCCATGGCTCAACAAACTTCGCGTTCTGCCGGCAAGCCGCTCACAGTGTGACCACTCATTATTTTCATTTCTTTCAAGATCAGCACCCAAAATCTTTCAAGATCTTTCAAGCATGTAAATCAGAATACAACCTAGTGTAAACTTAATAAAATACATGTACATGTACACGCACATTCACATTATGCATACATGTACACATGTACATGTACATATGCTGCTCACTGACCTAGAGGTCAGTGATGCTGCTACATAAAGCAGTAAATACAGTAAACAGGCGCCATTTTATGCACGGACTTGCACATGTTGTACCAAAGCAATAGCCTCCCATCGCAAAATTAAAATAATATATTTAAGAAAAAAATATAATAACCGTTAAAAAGTCCAATTTATTGGAAAATGTATCACAATTCTGCATGAAATTCAATATTTTTGCACTTTTGGGAAATCTTTCCAGATTTGTGGCTTTTTCAGATTTTTTTTTCAAGCTTTCAAGGTGGGTGCCAATCTTTCAAGATCTTGAAAGATCTTTCAAGGAGTGGCGACGCTGGCCGCTCAGTTCGAGGCTCGAAGTCAACACTATAGAAACTTGCATTGTATTAGCGTTTGGCGAAATAAGTGGCTACCGAGAGCCAATGAAATGGCTCGTTATATACCTTGTTTCTTATTTATTATTCATAAGCTTCGGAAAAGAACCGAGAAGGTGAATAAAATAATGAATAAAAGCCCGAAGCCCCGCTCCGAGTGTTTTGTGTACTGCATGCTTGACCTGTGTGCGTGTGTGCATGTACATGTACATAATTTGTACATGTACATGTGGTTAATTTGTACATGTGGTTAATTTGTACATGTACAATACATGTGGTTAATTTGTACATGTACATGTGGTTAATTTGTACATGTACATGTGGTTAATTTGTACATGTACATGTGGTTAATTTGTACATAATGTACGTGTAACGTGTACAATATGCATGCACTGAAAACATGGCGGATTATAACGTTAGTGTTTGGCAAAGTCAAAAGAGTTTTGTCTCAACATTGAACACAAATTATGTAAAAGCCACAAATGTACTATTTTATTGGATATCTAACGATGGAACTGAAAAAGGAGCTTCCAGTGATTTGGGGGTTGAAGGGAAGGAGAGTAAAATGACCATTTACAACGAAAATTCTGACGATGTTTCTGCGAATTGCAAAACACCGAAGTGGGTACGCACGCACGGAAACGAGCATGCACAACACACGGGATAGAGACGGTGGAGGCCTTGCGTATTCCTTCCTCCATTCCGGTACGGACAAAACATGGACGTTTTCCCACATACGTTGTCCATAAGAAGAAATATCATAACTCCCGCATTATTTTTCTTAGTTGACTAATTTTTGCTGACAATATTGCCGATATATGTATCAATCATTATTGATTGTTGAACGTTCTTTCTTTGATGAAATAAACTTGAAATAACCCGAGAAATGTCCAAACTGCTGTGGGTTTTTTTTCATATTGTAGCGAAATTATGACCCTGGTTAGGACGCCCTCTTAGAATTATAATGCATTTATAGAGTGACGCACGCTTGCAGCTGTGTGGCGACCAGACGTCGTCCACTGCTGAAGACTCGGGCGTGTTGCACGTCCCCTGTCTGGACCATGCGGTTATATAAACAGCGTGCGGTAGCGGGAAAGTCAGTCAGAGTCCGAGCCCGAGTTAGAGTCGGAGTCTGAGTCCGAGTTCCAGTTCCAGTGGTAGTCAAAGCAGAGTCACGCCCAGTCTTAGTCCAGTAAGCCTTGTAAGTAGATCCGTCCAGTGCAGATACCCATTTTCGGGAAGTGCATAGATCACAGAAAGTCAAGTTTATGAATAAATATTACCGTTGTTTAGGAGAATCATTGCGTGTTCTGCGTTCGCCATTATAATTATTGTGAACCTGTTTAGGTGACTTATAGGCGCTACTTATTTAATCCTACTAAGGTGATCTGTGTGATAATAAATAATTATTCCAATTACACATCAAGTTCGAGTGTTGTATTAAAGAACATCAGACTCCAGCCCCATCCCCTTTCTCTGTGACCGCTTAAGTACGACCAACAGAGTGTAGTTCAACCCCAGGTGAGGAAGTAAGTAGCTGCGAGCGTCTGGTGGTAGACTGCCCCAAAACGGACCTGCCCCCTAGCCTTCTCCACAGCCGCTCGTCGGGTCGGCCGAGGGCAAGCTAAGGCACCGTCGATCTAAACCGCCACAAATGGTGTCAGAAGTGGGATTGGCGCCGCAGTAGACTTCTGGACATGCACAATACAGTACATCGGAAAATCACCTGCATAGGAACGTCACCTACCAAGGGGATGGAGAAGAATCTATTGATTGATTTTGAGAAAGAGGTTGCAGCTTCACAACCGGTTGAACAGCGGGAAGAAGTTGGACTACCGTCAACTAGTATATCGGATGTGGAAATCGTGGGGAGAATCGAACTGCTGGAAACAGAACTCCGCCTTCTTAGGCTGCGCCAACAAAGCAGTAGCCGGATAAGGGACTCGGGCTTCGAAGGGTCAGCGGATACGTCGATGACAACACACTTTTGCAATCACTCGACAGGGGAGTTACTAACGCCTATTATTTCATCCCGGGTGAGGCCTGCTCCGAAACCCCGCACCAAGCTTCACAGCACACCAGTCCGTCTCGCACCGCCAACGACTGGGGCTGTACCATTAACGACAACTAACAATGAGCTAGAAGACAGCAGCCTTCGGGTGTCGACACAAGGCAGTTTAACTAATCACAGTCAGCAGAGTTGTGAGATGAATAATCCTACACAGGCGACAAGAAGTAAGGACGAGTGCAAGTCCCTACCTAGGGGAGACACCCATACAGAGGCGGATAGCAGCGTTATGTCAAGACGGCCCAATATAACACCGGACAGGTACAATGGTAAAAGCTCATGGAGGGACTACAGACAACATTTCGAGGCGTGTAGGTCTGCTAATGGTTGGACAGGGAAGCAGGCAAAAGTATTTCTGGCGGCAAGTCTCCAAGGAGCTGCACTGAAGGTGCTGGGTAACGCCAAAGGTGCTGGGCCCAATCTGACGTATGCTGAGCTGACCGACAGTTTAGAAAAAAGGTTTGGACCAGGGAGAATGGCAGAAAACCATCTCATGGAACTACGTCATAGGCGTCAGGCCCCAAAAGAGACGCTCCAAGAATTAGGGCAGGCAATAAGGGAACTGGCTGCCTTGGCGTATCCTGAGCTATCGGAGGAGGGGCGCGATCGCCTAGCAAGGGGACATTTTTCTGACGCTATTGAGTGTCAAGCTACCCGAGAAGGCATATTCCGCGCCAGGCCTACTACTCTGGACGAAGCTGTAAGAGCTTCCTTGGCAACTGAAAGTTTCCAAAGAATAGAGGATCAACGTGGTGGCAAATTCTCAAAATTTGCGAGAGTCTTGGGGAGCGATGCCGAAGTAGTGGTAGAGGAACTGAGAAAGGAAATGCAGGAGAACTACCAGCGTGTACAGAGAGACATCCTCAAGAGGCATGAAGAAATAAAATCTTGGATGGAAAACAAGAGTAACCCTGGAGGCACCTACTCAGGCGAAGGAAGGAGAGAAATTAACCTAGCTGGGGTTGTTTGTTTCAACTGCCAACAGAAGGGGCATTATGCCCGGAATTGTGCGTGGCCGCCTGCAAAGAAGAGACAGACCTCGGGAAACGAGCAGCAGCCGGCCCAGGGGCCCAGGGGACGGCTGATGGAATAAAAGGGCCAAGTACCAGTCAACCAAGAGAAAGACTAACAGAATCTACTCGGGAAAAGCGTTCAATAATATCTCCAAGGATAGTCGGGGCTAGAAGTGGTTTATTTGTGCCAGCATCAATACGGGGCAGACGATTACATTTATTGGTGGACACCGGCGCAACCGACACACTACTGTCCTCTACGCTCTTTTATGAAATCTCGAGAGAAAGGAGACCAGAATTGACAGGTGCGGGAGCCAGAGTTAGGACAGCTGATGGCAGCCTCCTACAGACATTGGGCAGCGCCTGTATAGATATACAAGTAGGAAAGAGCACTTGTGCAGTGAATGTTGTGTTTGGCAACATTGGGGAGTTAGTAGGGATCCTCGGGATGGATTTTCTGCTTGCCACAAAGGGAAGTTTAAATTTTCAAACCCTGGAGTTGACCCTTAATGGCGAAAAAGTGAAGTGTACAGATACCCAGGGCGGCAACTTCTGTGCAAGAGTGGTGGTGAAGCAGACAACAACAATCCCACCAGGGCATGAGGCGATAGTTCCAGGGCGTATAGCTGGGAAGACGCAGGTGACTGGTCTTGGCATCATGGAGCCTGCCGACAGGAGCGAAATGACGGCAAAGGGGATTGTCATGGCACGCCTGTTGGTGACGTTGGACGAAGAAGTGGTGCCGATAAGAGTGTTTAATCCTGGGAAACGACAATGTGTGGTTAGGAAAGGAACAACAGCGGGAATGCTCACCTTAGTAGGAGCAAATGACATTGAAGAAACTCAAGAGACTTTGCCAAAAGCAAAAGACGACATGGGAGTGCCAGAACACCTTGCTGACTTGTACGACAGAAGCAGAAGAAGCGTCGACCAGAAGTACCACAACCAGATAGCAAGATTGCTCTGGAATTTTCAAGATGTATTTTCCACAGGAGACACCGATATTGGTCGTACAGACCTAGTGCGTCACAGGATCAACACCGGCAACGCCCCTCCGACACGAGAACGTCCGCGGCGATACCCTACACAGGAACAACAGGAGATTCGTCGTCAAGTACAGGCGATGTTGCAGAATGGCATCATCGAACACAGCGATAGTCCTTGGGCATCGAACGTTGTCTTGGTTAGAAAGAAGGATGGGACGAAGAGGTTCTGCGTCGATTATCGCCGCTTGAACGCCGTGACTATCAAAGATTCCTATCCAATTCCTCGTATAGACGACTCGCTGGACTCCCTTGCTGGGTCTAAGTGGTTCTCCACTTTGGACCTAGCGTCGGGATACTGGCAGGTCGAGTTGGAAGAGGAGGCTAAGCAAAAATCCGCCTTCGTGGTGAGAGGTGGGCTGTATTCCTGGCGGGTGATGCCTTTCGGGCTTTGCAATGCCCCCTCCACCTTTGAAAGGCTCATGGAGCGGGTGCTGGCGGGCCTCCACTGGGAAACATTGTTGGTCTACCTCGATGACGTTATAGTCTACGCGGGTACCATAGAAGAGGAACTTTCTCGCCTGGAGACGGTATTTCAGCGCCTGCGAGGGGCAGGGCTTAAACTTAAGCCCAAGAAGTGTGAGCTGTTCAAGGAGAGTGTCCTTTACCTAGGGCACGTGGTATCTGGAGACGGGATAACCACGGATCCTGAGAAGGTTAGGTCTGTGCGTGAGTGGCCTACGCCTAAGACTGTGAAGGAAGTCCAGAGCTTCCTTGGGCTAGTATCCTACTATAGGCGATTCGTCAAGGGTTTCGCCGATGTGGCACGACCACTACATCGACTAACCGAGAAGGCTAGTGTTTTTGAATGGACCGACAAGACAGAGGGGGCATTTCAAGAGCTTAAGCAACGACTTCAGGAGGCGCCTATTTTGACCTATCCAGACCCAATGACTGACTATATTTTAGACACAGATGCCAGCGGAGTAGGCATTGGTGCTGTACTGTCGCAGTCAATAGATGGACAGGAGAGAGTGGTGGCTTATGCCAGTAGGGCGTTAAGCAAGCCTGAACGCAACTACTGCGTGACCCGGAGGGAACTTCTGGCAGTCGTGGCGTTTCTTAAGCAGTTCCGGCAGTACGTTTATGGTAGGAGAATCACCATCAGAACAGATCACGGGGCGCTAAGATGGCTTGTGAATTTCCGTGACCACCAAGGACAGCTTGCCAGATGGCTTCAGGTGATTAGCGAATACGACTTCACTATTGTTCACCGAGCGGGCCGATCACATGGCAACGCGGACGCCCTTTCCAGGAAACCTTGTACACAGTGTGGAAGAGATGAGGCGCCTTTGGACGAGTCAAGCGCAACAGAACCAATGGAACAAGGAACCTGCGAGAAGCTAGGAGTAAGAGTTGTCACACTCGAACCCACCATAACACGAGAACAATGGAGAGACGCCCAGATGGAAGACTCATCCATTCGTTGGGTGATAGAAGAAATAGGGAAATCAGTGAGTAGACCTGGTTGGAACGACATAACCCCTTACTCAAGAGTGGTAAAGTCATATTGGCTACTGTGGGACCAACTCCAGATTAGGGATGGCGTCCTACATAGGCGATGGGAGTCAGACGATGGTCGACGGGTAAGTTGGAAGCTTGTACTTCCAATCTCCTACCGGAAGGCGATGATTCAGGAGCTTCATGGGGGGAAGTCCAGCGGTCATCTAGGGTTTAAAAAGACAATGATGAAGGTGCGTCAACGATTCTACTGGGCAGGAATGGGTGCGGATGTGAGATCTGTGTTAAGGCAGTGCAACGTTTGCGCAAGCAAGAAGTCACCGGCAAGACATCGAAGGGCACCACTCCAACATCTGGCAGTAGGTGCACCTATGGAGCGAATCGCCTTGGATATAGTTGGGCCCCTTCCACTGACTGAAAGGGGAAACAAGTATATCCTAGTGGTAGGGGACTACTTTAGCAAATGGGTAGAGGCATACCCTGTTCCCAATGAGCAGGCGATAACGGTGGCAGAGAAGCTGGTGAGCGAGTTAGTCTGTCGTTTCGGTGTTCCTGTCAGTTTGCATTCTGACCAAGGAAGGAATTTTGAGTCCCATGTGTTCTCCGAAATGTGCACAGTCCTGGGAATCAAAAAGACGCGCACAACGCCTTACAACCCAAAATCCGATGGAATGATAGAAAGGTTTAATCGCACGCTCCTGACGATGATTTCCATGATGATAGAACCACATAAAAACCAACAGGATTGGGACACTAAACTTCCATTTGCTACGTTTGCCTACCGAGCAACTCCACAAGAGTCAACGGGTGAAACCCCAAACATGCTTATGCTAGGCAGGGAGCTTTTCCTACCAATCGACTTGATGACCGGGATGTCTACTAAGGCGGATTACGGATCAGACGCGGTGGCAACTGACTACGCATTGGAGTTGAGAGACAACATGAGGGCTGCACATGACAGGGCCAGGTTTTGCCTGAAACGAAATGTTAGACGTCAGAAGAAGAATTACGACCGACGAGCCACAGGAGACAGACTTGCTGAAGGGCAGTTCGTATGGCTGTACAATCCAGCGAAGACAAGAGGGCTGTCCCCAAAGCTTCAGCGGAAATGGGAGGGGCCCTATCTAATTGTCCGAAAACTATCAGATGTCACCTACAGGCTCCAAAAGTCGCCCCGCGCAAAGATGAAGGTGATTCATTACGATCGCCTTAAGCCATACATTGGTGAGCCAATCAAACCATGGAAAGTAGGAGAGCCTACTAAGGCTACGCCGGTAGATGATAGAACCCCAGGCACACTAGTGATAGATCACAACGACTCGGCTGGAGGTGAATCGATGATCCAGTTTGAGGGTGAAAATGGTCATGGGTCTTCAGCATCGGTGTCCGTAGAACAGCAAGTAGAAGACGAGACGAGACAAGTGGATGATGTAGGCGACTACATGGGACGAGATGCGCGATCTCAGGCCGATATCTCCAGCACAACACAGGAGCCTGGCAGCGTTCAGACGCAACCACCACAGCGAAGAAATCCAGCAAGGCAGCGGAGAAAGCCGCAACGCTATTTGTAGGAATAACCTACCTAGGATGCCAAAATCCCACTGATGTGCAGCCTGCACAAGTGTGTGTAGAAATTTCCAGTAAATGTAACTCAACCGTATGAATGTTGTGTCTTTCAGAGGCCGAGAAGACAAGTGAAGAATGGGGAAGCACGAGGAGACGCACCATGACGCTGCAGATAAAAATATGGTGGAGTGCCCCCAATGCCATATGTTCCTGAACAAGAGGAGTTTTGATCGCCACATGATGACTGAGCATGGGCCAAGGCTACACTTCTGGTGTTTGCGATGCTCGCATAAAAACAACCGGAGGGACAACCTTCGAGCGCATTATCGGGACTGCCACCCAGAGAAGATCCATGAGGTCGACCGGATCGAAGGTGAGACATACGAAATGCGCGATCGCAACAAGTGTAGTGGGGAAGGCGATGCTCGCAGAAGAGTCTCTGAGGTGCCTAAATCCCCAGGAAAGAACAGGAAGAGAAGCTGGACGCCTACCAAGGTGAATAGAGAGTCAACGGGGCCCGGGTCGAGCAGGGACAGAGAAGATCTTGCCCAGAAGAGAGGCCGGGAGGAGGCTAAGGCAGGACAGAGAAAGGTACGGAAAGAGAAGGATCATGTGCCCTGTACTGTCTCCCGTGCAGCCGAAGGAGGGCCACTAGACCTGTCAGCAAAGGTAGCGTCTGAGATCAGAGTGCAGAAGACAGCCAGCGTGCCTATCAAGGCGAAGAAACCAAGAGGGGAGAAGGCTGCGTTGGCTGATCCGGGTGATAAATCTCCTACCGAGCTGATAATTGACGTGCCAGCAGTTGCAGAAGAGGTCGAGCTAGGGGCTGATGGGCAAGTGGAAGGTCGGCTAGAGGAGAGAGCGGAGATAAGCCTGTCACCGACTCCGATGTTGTGGGACGAGGAAGAGAGACCTATGGAAGCAACATTGGCACCAGCGCCTACAGGGAAGCCGAAGGGCATGCTGGAGATGTTGTGTGTTGACAACTGGAAGGCGATCGGAGAAGGCGGCTCTGAGGAAAAAGACAAGCAAGGTGGACAATCGGTTCCTGCATGGCCACAGCCACTGCTTCCAGAGAAGCTTCTGCCAGGGCAAGCCGTCCGTGTCCGAGAAGTGAGAGAGACATATTTGTATGCCAAGGAAGGGAAGACAATCTGCGGCGAGGTGCAACGCGAGTACCAGGTGGTGTACCTAAAGCTTATCAAGGCGAAGAAACCGAACGAGGACCCCACTACCCTAGGCCCACAAGGTGGAAAGATTCGTCGCCTTACCAGATGTGAAGGCACAGGAGACCTGGTGGCAGGACCACCCATGACCGAGGACGACCTAGAGGTGGCGATGTTGGGAAAAGTCACCAGGATAACGGAGACGTCTTCCAGATCTGTATATCAGGCCAATGCCAAGATAACCAAAGACAAGACGACACGCATCTTTGATGTGGATTTCCTAACCGGGGTGACAACGGATCCCTAGTCTAAAGACACTTATGTTAAAGGGAAAGTTCAGAGTATTTTGTACACTCTAACGTTTCACCTATATACGCAGTTGCATGCTCAACCAAAAGTTTTTCGAGATTGTTCTTAAAGTTTAAGTGTTCTTGTTTGAAGTTTAAGTCGTATAGTTTTTAGTTGAGGCTTCCTGGAGTAAGAACAAACAGTTTTCGATGTAGAAAGAGTTGTGACCCTAAGGTGAATTTACATTAAGTGATTCCTGAATAGGCGAATATTTTGAAGATTATAAAAAAAAGTGGCGCCTAAACTTATAATTGTATAAAGAGAAAGATACTTCAACCTAGATAGGAGTGAAATTCTAGTGCATAATTTCGCCTTTAATTTGTCAGATAAGTGGGTCAAGGGACTGACCAATCTTGGAGCATGGCAATGTAGCGAAATTATGACCCTGGTTAGGACGCCCTCTTAGAATTATAATGCATTTATAGAGTGACGCACGCTTGCAGCTGTGTGGCGACCAGACGTCGTCCACTGCTGAAGACTCGGGCGTGTTGCACGTCCCCTGTCTGGACCATGCGGTTATATAAACAGCGTGCGGTAGCGGGAAAGTCAGTCAGAGTCCGAGCCCGAGTTAGAGTCGGAGTCTGAGTCCGAGTTCCAGTTCCAGTGGTAGTCAAAGCAGAGTCACGCCCAGTCTTAGTCCAGTAAGCCTTGTAAGTAGATCCGTCCAGTGCAGATACCCATTTTCGGGAAGTGCATAGATCACAGAAAGTCAAGTTTATGAATAAATATTACCGTTGTTTAGGAGAATCATTGCGTGTTCTGCGTTCGCCATTATAATTATTGTGAACCTGTTTAGGTGACTTATAGGCGCTACTTATTTAATCCTACTAAGGTGATCTGTGTGATAATAAATAATTATTCCAATTACACATCAAGTTCGAGTGTTGTATTAAAGAACATCAGACTCCAGCCCCATCCCCTTTCTCTGTGACCGCTTAAGTACGACCAACAGAGTGTAGTTCAACCCCAGGTGAGGAAGTAAGTAGCTGCGAGCGTCTGGTGGTAGACTGCCCCAAAACGGACCTGCCCCCTAGCCTTCTCCACAGCCGCTCGTCGGGTCGGCCGAGGGCAAGCTAAGGCACCGTCGATCTAAACCGCCACAATATTATAAAAAATTGTGTCATAAATATCAAGTTGGGGATACAAAATAATTTGTACGACAGACTAAATGAATCAAAATATATCAAGAATATATTCAATGTTTCATTTTGATATATAACTTACATTACATTACATTACCCTCTAAACTGAGGAAGTGACAGGGGTTTTAAATAAGAAGAATCAGTGAGATTTAATGTGTGTGGAATTAATTCCGTCACAGCGCACACACACACACACAATCCGTAGTGAAACAGTTAATAATTAGATTTTGTATCGATAAAACGTTATTATTGGGAAACTAATAGTGTCACTATTATTAGTTTATTGTGTTTATTAAATTTAAACCACTTCCACATATCTTGGCAAAAGTGATAAGGCTACATGTATACTCACTAGAGCTCCACTCTTTTGTCTTTGCCCAACATAGATGTTAACGTTACTTCATGAAAAGAGCGTCATTAGGATTTATCACAACTTTTGCTCATAAATTCTCGTAAAGCACACCCTCTCTATGAAGATTTGTCCTTCCATAGACCCTCGGAATGAGGGTCATTGCAAACCTGGTTATTAGAGGAACCATGCAAGAATAACGTAATCCCTCCAATTGTCCAAACTCTGCATTTTATAAGTTACTATTTGGTATTCGCCTAGTTCTTGAACATTGTGTGCTACTTTGGGTCTCCAAAAATGTGAATGCGACATAAAAACGGATGATTTTTCAGATGAATAATATCTGAAATTGGTTCCTGGTTAGTTTATTGAGCAGATTTATTACCTCATCGTTAGGGTTTTTAACGCTGTAGATCAAAGGTTATTTGAAATTAATTGGCTATGCGTTTTAGGAATTGTATTTAACAAGCAATTCTATTTTTATCCATGCAGGTCACTGACTAAGACAAGAAGACACAATACTTCCACTCAGAAGAAAACCTGTCATTGAAAGCAGTTCACTGTAAGTGTATAACTATAATTATTTTAAGGTAAATATTTTGTTTTCTTAATAGAATGGAGCCTCGATCAGGTCAGAAAAACTACAACAGGCTATAGATGAGAGCCTCTCGTGCCGTTAAAAGAATGAGGGGTGTAGAAGAAACTGCAAGTGACACTGACGAGGAAATTCCCATTATCCCTGAAGTGCCGGAAGAAGACATAGCATATGTTGGTCATCATGAGACAGAAGTTGATCACAATGATATACCAATATTTAACAACTATATTGAGGAAGACGGTGATGATGGAAACAATATTGGAGTTTATGATGAAGATCAACATGACATTGAGAATGGTGGTGATACTGATAGTGATGATGATGATGATTGGGAAGACATCCATTCAGACATCCCCGTCACCTCTGAAGATTCAGATGAACCTGATGACAATGATGAGTTTGAAGATCCTCCGGTTGCATTTAAAGATCAACTCGCAATGTGGGTTAACAACTTTCAGATAACACATAGTGCTGCTGATGGACTTTTGAAACTTCTTCAAAGAAATAATCACCCTGATTTACCATCTTCTGCACGAACATTACTTGGTACATCACGAAATGTTGAGACGAGACATGTTTCAGGCATGGAATATTTATACTTGGGTCTGGTTGATCAGCTGATTAAATCTTACCAGTTCTGTAAACCAAACATTGGAAATGATGTTGAGTGCCTTGCCATTGCCTTCAATGTAGATGGTATTCCTCTTTTCAAGGCTTCCAGCAGTTGCCTCTGGCCTATTCTCTGCTCCATTACTAATGTGTCTCCAGTTCATGTTTTCACGGTCGCATTAACATACGGTTCTTCAAAGCCAAGTAATTTAGACTTTCTTTTGGACACTATACGAGATCTGGAAAGGCTTCTTGAAGATGGAATAACTGTTGATGAAAAAAGAATCCAGGTACGCGTTAAATGCATCGTGTGTGACGCACCCGCTAAAGCGTTTGTAAAATGCATAAAGCTTTATTCAGGATATCACGGATGCGATAAATGTTGCCAATTAGGTAATTATGTACAACGAAGAATTACCTATCAGCAAGTTCTGGGTCTTGAAAAAAGAACTGATGAATCTTTCCGCAATCAGACATATGAAGAACACCACCATGGAGACACACCTTTTCTTCAGCTACCTATCGATATGATAAAGACATTCCCTGTAGATTACATGCATCAAAGTTGTTTAGGGGTAATGAGGAAACTAATACAAATCTGGATGAGAGGAAAAGGTAGATTGCTGGGAGTACGAATGTCTGCCGTTCAAATTAGGAATATAAGTGAAAAGTTGATTGCCTTACGCGGATGTATAACAAAAGACTTTCAGAGAAAACCGAGAAGTCTGTTGGAGGTTGACAGATGGAAAGCAACTGAATTCCGTCAATTTCTTCTTTACACCGGGAAAATTGCTCTTGATGGAATACTAAGACCTGATCTGTACAAACATTTTATGGCTCTGAGTGTGGCAACTTGCATCCTTGTAAGTTCAAACCTTGCACTCGAGTATATCGAATATGCTCGTCAGTTATTAGTTTATTTTGTTGAACAGGGGCGTGTTTTGTACGGGGAGGAGTTCTTAGTGTACAATGTACATAGTATGTTGCACTTGGCGGATGTAGCAGAAGAGTTTGGAGATCTTGATAGTTGTTCCGCGTTTCCTTTCGAGAATGTAAGTGATTTATACTGCAAGGGCCAGAAGCTAGCTTCTTAGCTTTGTCTTAACTGTGGCGGCTTATTAGTGTGAGTCTATGTAAGGTAGGATCCCATGGCTAGGATGCTCAATTATAGGAGGGTCAAGTTTCTCACACCGGGTCTCAGTAAATTTCAAGTTAACTCGTACTTTGTTATATTCTTCATAAAGTATAATACTCCATGCTAATGATCTTGTTCAATTTTTGACAGCTGAAGTACCTGACCTTGGTTGGGGGTGAGGATGCAGGGAGTACTCTTAGACGCATGATGAGGAAATTGGGGACATATCAAGTTTGGTCTAACTTCAACAGAGACGGGAGGAAGGGAAAGTTAAGCTTTAAAAAAACTCAACTTTACCAACTAGTTAAAAGTAAGTATATACCACTGTTATAGATGCCTAGTTGACTACATACATAAACTAGCAACCACAAGTCTTAGCACACTTGGTTATGGTGTCAAAATTGTACCATATATATTGAATTTAGAATGTTATATTTCACTTTGAGTATATTTCACTTTGAGTGAACACAATGTTGCTAGATTCCTTCTCATCAATAAATTCATGTTTCCCGTAAAATCTGCTTATTCCATTTAATGGAATTGATGAAAATATGTATCTTCTTCAAATTGCTAAGCAAGTTTACCATTGGAAATTGCTCATCATTATAGCCATGAAGATTATGGTGAACAGTCATTTTTGACTTGCTATCAAAACAAATTTCGAAATTGTTTGTCAATTGAAGCAAAAATTAAAAAAAACACTCTAATAATTAAAAAAAACATAAGCCGCATGTATGATTACGCCCCCTCCCCAATAAACACAAATCGAATTTAAAATGACAAATTTGTTATGTTTCCGTGATTTTCAGGCTTGATGTTATTTAAATTTTAAAACAATGTGATGGTTTTAGACGGCTGCATTGAGTTAGCACTTGCTCCTCAAATTCACTTGCAATTTTAGATTTGTGAGGGACTGTAGTGACCGTGTACATAGACTACCTAAAATAGGTACAGGGAGTTAGTTTTCCTAGCCTTTGTCTATATTTATTTGCTTTATATAATTATGATAATAATGTGTTTTCTTTCTTTCTTCAGAGGCCACCATGAAAAATCATGCAAGTGCAAGGGAGCGAGAAATAGAGCAGTTTGTTGGGGACTTTCTCAAAGCCGCCCCATACAAAAAGGGAGGAAAGGGCCATGAGGTAGGCTATAAGGACAATTTATGGATTATAAATTGAAGAAGGAACGCACATTTATGTTCATAAATGTGATAAATCCTTAACCATGACTGTTAAGAAATGTAAAAGCCTGAACAAACATGACAATCACAAAGTTGATTAAATACTTAGATTTTCTTCATGGGAAACCTTTTCAAACCCCTTATTTTTAACAATATGGTCAAATTATATTGATACTTGTTTGCTATAGTGAGCTGCTTCACCTGAGAAGACTGAAATGGGTGAAGGGTCTCCCCAAAAAATTGATAGATGTAGAATTAACAGTATATTTTATTTACTTTCTGTTGGCCACACCTTAACCTATGTTAATGAATGGATCATTTTACAGGAAGTTGATGAACCACAATTAGTTCAAGAAAACGATGGCGGAGACATCGGTAGTGCACCAGAGGTCGAAGAGGATGATGATTAAAACCCGTTACAATTAACAAGCACAATGTTTCACAGCTGTGATTGTGTATAGTGCGTCAACACTTTTGTGTGGTGCTGTTCGATCGGCGTGCTGGTTTTCATAGCAGCGTGGTTTATCTCAAATAACAACGCTTTGCTATTGCTACAGTGCTCAATGTATGGAGAGTTGACATTCAACAACTCTCCCACACCTTTAGTACAGCATCAAAGCGTTATTAACTTAAAGGCATCGTACACATTTGGTAATTACTCAAAATATATATTAGCATAAAAACTTACTTGGTTACGAGCAACTGAGAGCTGTTGATATAATAAAACATTGTTAGAAACGACTCCCTCTGAAGTAACGTACTTTTTTAAGAAAAAGGTAATTTCTCACTAAAATATTAAAAGACTTCAGGCCTGAAGCCTTTTTAGGCATCTGAAAACACACAAATTTCTACAACAAGGGTGTTTTTTCTTTCATCATTTTCTTGTAACTTCAATGACTAATTGAGCCCAAATTTTCACAGGCTTGTTATTTTATGCATATGTTGGGATACACCAAGCGAGAATACTGGTCTTTGACAATTACTAAACGTGTTCGATGCCTTTAAAACAAACCACACTGCTATGGAACTTAATTGTTATTTGAGTTTTATCACAATTGCCATAAGTATTTGACACAATAAACTTGTCTTGTCCTTACTGCACAAACCGCTGCCACTGGGCTATAAACGTGTAGACCCTCATGCACGCAAGCTCCTACTTTCAAGGAGTGACTTAAATTTATAGGCGTCAGGGGCTGATTTAACTTGTGACGGGAGTGAGTTCAAGATTTGTATTCTTGGATACAAGGAGTAACGGTAGCAGTCTTTGTTTGACGAGATGTATTAGAATTTAGAGTCTGATTTTGCTCTATTCCCTTGGTTGCACGGAGTTATGGAGTGAGTTTCTTTGTTAACTGAGTAAGTCTAGCTATGGTGCGGCGTCTTTGAAGTGTACCCCATTTGAGGTCCTGTGGCATTTCAGTTACGCTACTGGTCTTACCGTAATCGCTTTTTACAAATCTGGCGCTCTCCGTTGAACCTTTTCAAGGTTGTCTTTGTTAATCTTTTGGTGGGAATCACAAAATATAGCACTGCAGTATTCAAGTTTTGAAAAACAAATAAAAAGCATGCTCAAATTCAGTCTTGTGAAGTGATTATTAACTGTGTCTTGAGTAATGTAACGATTTGTCAACATGTAGTTCCCATTTTAAAAAAAAGGTTACATCTAAACCTTAGTTAAACATAAAAACGAGTGAACAGTGAAAGTTTTTCAAGCATAGATCAATTAGGTATTTTCACATCACAAAAAGGTTTTTAACAGGGTGTGAGTAAACGTTACAAGAACGTATTAAAACCCCTTTCTAAACGTTTATAAAACGTTTAAAAAAATTATTTAAAATGTCTTACAAGACTAAAGAAATTAAACATAGTTATTTTCACGTTATATTCACGTTTTTAAAACGTTAATGAAAACGTTACTAGAACGTCACTTTAAAGGTGTAGTTTTTAAGACCTTCTATCTCTGTAAGTAAAGGTCTGATTGGGGTCAAACTTGGTATGCAAGTATTCCAGGATGTGTTATAGACGAAAATTAAGATGACATCATGATGACATCATCGGGTGTCATGTGACGTCACATTAAAGGTTAAGTTTTTCCCATAGGATTTGTACACGTATTTTTCAACTTATATATCTTGGGAAAATTGGCAAATCCAATCGATTTCAGACTTGGCACACACATAATGAAAGTCATCTTAGACATCCGGAAAAAAAACTAGACATGTGTTTGTGGACAAACACATGTCTAGCTTTTTTTATATTTTTTATTCAGACTCTTCTCCATAGGGTTTGTACACGTTTTTTGTTCGGACAATACACTTTGGCACTTTGGTAAATCCGATCAACTTGAGACTTGGTCTACTCTTAGACCACCACCCATAGATGATCCTAGAAGAAATTCGTCGCGATTACGTCATTCAAGGTCACGTGACGTCACATTAAAGGTGCAATTTTTCCCCATAGGTTTTGTACACGATTTTCTTCAGACCATTGACTTTGACACTTTGGTTAATCCGACCGACTTGAGACTTGGCACACACTTAGACCACCATCCACAGATGGCCCTTGAAGAAATTCAGCACGATTGCGTCATTCAAGGTCACGTGACGTGACGTTAAAAGTGCAACTTTTTCCCCGTAGGGTTTGTACACGTTTTTCTTCAGACTATTGACTTTGACACTTTCGTAAATTTGATCGATTTGAGACTTAGCACACACCTCGACCACCATCTCCAGGAGGGCCAAGGGGAAAATCGTCATGATGACGTCATCGGGGGTCATGGGACGTCACATTAAAGGTTCAATTTTTCCTATAGGATTTGTACATGTTTTTTTAAACCAATAATATTTTTGGCACTTCGGTAAATCCGATCGACTTAGCACACACTTAGACCACCACACAAATATCGAAAGTCAATTTTGAAAACCCGAAACAGCTCTGTGTTTGTCCACAAACACATGTCTAGTTTTTTTTGGGTTTTTCGCTTAAAAGCGAAAAACCCTTTCTTTTCGTTCTGTTTGTTTTATTTTTTCTTCTTCTTCTTCTTCTTCTTCTTGTTCTTGTGCCATAAATCGCATAGACTTTGTACACGTTTCATTCTGGCGGTCACTTTTGCCATTAAACAGACTTCAATGTCATTGAAACTTTGCACATACTCAGAACTCATACTGAGCTAGTGCCTAAAACTCGGATGTCATCATGACGTCTTCACGTGACATGTGACGTCATCTTAAAGTTTTAATAATTTAATCTTTAAAAATCAATACAAAATCAACCGCGAATGACCGTAACTTGAAGTTTGTGGGAATCGATATAATAATTAAAGGTCTTCTTTTTATCTCGTGTGCGTGAAATCACGTGACCTTTCCTTCCGGTCTAAACCGGAAGTGCCTTATAATTTAAAAGTGAAAAATGATTTGAACTTACTTTCAACGATGTTAGTGTCTGGCTACAATGTATTTTTCAAAAAAAATATTGGTGACGTCATAACATGTTATAGCGCCCTCTAGCGGCAGTTTGAAAAAATGTTAAAATGAATAATCTGTTGATGTGTGTGGCGAAGTTTGCTGAAATCACTTTATAACCGGTGTATTTAATCAGCTTCATGCTAGGAACAAGTCGACGGAAAAAAAAAAATTATGACGTCACCAGACCGGAAGTTAGAATGAAAAGACTTCTTTTCCTTTGAAAATTTCTAAAAAATTAAACTTGACAGATACAATCTTGATTTTTGCTCTAAAGGTTAGTGTAAAGGTAGTTCTCGAACTTCCCTGTGTTTTGGGGCAAAAAACGAACTTGAACATACCCTGCGGCACCCTTGAAATGTAATCGTTTTGGCCTAGGTGCAGAAAGCATTGACCCCTTACGTGTGCATGGCACACGTATATTATACATGCTAGTACATGTACGTATACACTGATAGTGCATTATGTATTGAGCGAATGTATCACCACTGACATCGTTCGTGCAAGCACATGTACGCTCACCCAAGAGGACACTAGCCGCCAACCTGTGAAACAGGATGACGTCATCAAATTGCCTATGGGGAAGGGCGCCGCGTACGACAGGTAGGTAAACACGCTTTCGGCTACGCAGAATCCAACCCCGTAGACTTTGTAAACGTTGCTTGCACAATTCAAAGCACTTTTAACGGAAAAACAAAGTCGTATTCCCATAAACTTGACCCAGGTGAAGACCCAATAGTGAACTCCAGTCTGGCCGACAGACACCACGAGGAAGACGTCATCAGGGCCACGTGAACTTATCTTAAAGGTGTAATTGATTTAATCTTTGAAAATCAATATAACATCAACCGCAAAAGACCGAAACTTGAATTTTGTGGCAATTAATATAATAATCCAGGATCTTCATTTTATCTCGTGTGCGTGAAATCACATGACCCTTCCTTCCGGTCTAAACCGGAAGTGCCGTATAATTTAAAAGTGATAAATGATATGAACTTACTTTCAACGATGTTAGTGTCTGGCTAGGATGTATTTTTCAAAAAAAATTATCGGCGACGTCATAACATGTTAAAGCGCCCCCTAGCGGCAGGTTGAAAAATGGTTAAAATTAATAATCGGTTGATGTGTGTGGCGAAGTTTGCTGAAATAACTTTATAACCGGTGTATATAATCATCTTCATGCTAAAAACATATGGATAAGGAGAAATATTGATGACGTCACCAAACCGGAAGTTACAACGAAAAGACCTTTAAACCTTTAAAAATCGCTGAAAAATTAACCGCGATAGATATAATTCTTTGTTTGCTTTAAATAGACAAGTTCAGACAGCTCTCAAGATTTATGTTAATTACGTCACGATGACGTCATCAAGTATCAGATTACAAGCAACTGATGATTTCTAGATTTATTCTTTAAAAATCAATATAAAATCAACCGTAAGAGATCTGATTTAGATTTTAACGGGAATTGATAGAATAATCCAGGGTCTTCATATTTCGTATTACATGCAAAATGACTTGACCCTTCCTTCCGGTCCAAACCGGAAGTGCCTTATAATTTGAAAGTTGAAAATGATATGAACTTACTTTCAACGATGATAGTCTCTGGCTAGGCTGCTCTCTACACAAAAGTTACCGGTGACGTCATAAATGTTGTTATGGCGCCCTATAGTGGCAGGTTGACAAATGTTTAAAATGAATAATCAGTTGATGTGTATGGCGAAGTTTGCTTAAATCGCTTTATAACTGGTATTTATAATCAGCATCTTGTTAGAAATAAGTTGGCAAAGGGAAACGAATATGACGTCACTAGACCGGAAGTTACAATGAAAAGACCTTTAAACGTTTAAACATTGCCTAAAATAAACCGCGAGATTTAATCCAATTAATGTTTTTCAATTGTCATTTATGAAAATAGAATGCTAAGGAAATTTAACAAACAAAATCATAAATGTAACGAACAATGACAAAAATTGCGAAAAAGCCATATGCTCTGTTCATAGAACAGACATATCTCTAGTTTTTTTTTTTTTTTTCCACTTTCAGACTTTTTCCCATAGGATTTGTACACGTTTTTTCAGCCAATACACTTTGACACTTTGGTAAATCCGATCGACTTGAGACTTGGCATACACTTAGACAACCACCCAAGGACGGTCCTAGAAGAAATTCGTCGCGATTACGTCATTCAAGGTCACGTGACTTCGCGTTAAAGGTGAAATTTTCCCCATAGGTTTTGTACAAGTTTTTCCTCAGACTATTGAATTTGACACTTTGGTAAATCCAACCGACTTGAAACTTGCCATATACTCAGAACACCACCACCGGATGTTTCTGAAAGAAATTCAGCACGATGGCGTCATTCAAGGTCACGTGACGTCAAGTTAAAGGTTTAATTTGTCCCCCATAGGTTTTGTACACGTTTTTCTTTAGACTATTGACTTTGACACTTAGTAAATCTGATCGACTTGAGACTTGGCACACACATAGACCACTATCCACAGACGGTCGTAGGAGAAATTTGGCACGATTACGTCATTCAAGGTCACGGGGCGTCACGTTAAAGGTTCAATTTTCCCCCATAGGTTTTGTACACGTTTTCCTTTAGACTATTGACTTTGACACTAGTAAATCTGATCGACTTGAGACTTGGCACACACAAAAGACCACCACATACACATTGAAAGTAACTTTGGACACTCGAAACAGCTCTGTGTTTGTCCACAAACACATGTCTAGTTTTTTGGCTTTTTTGCTTTCAGCGAAAAAGCCTTTCTTTTTCTTCTGTTTGTTTTATTTTTTAGCTGTTTCGGTTTTCCACCGAAACAGCTTTTGTTTTCGTTAAAGTTTTTTTTTTTCTTTTTTTCTTTTTTTTTTTTCTTTTTTTTCTTCAGACTTTTTCCCATAGGATTTGTACACGTTTTTTCTGCCATGGCAATTTGACACTTTGGTAAATTCGATCGACTTGAAACTTGGCATACACGTAGAACACCACCCACAGATGGTCCTAGAAGAAATTCATCGCGACTACGTCATTCAAGGTCACGTGACTTCGCGTTAAAGGTGAAATTTTCCCCATAGGTTTTGTACACGTTTTTCTTCAGACTATTGAATTTGACACTTTGGTAAATCCGACCGACTTGAAACTTGCCATACACTCAGAACACCACCACCAGTTGTTCCTGAAACAAATTCAGCACGATTGCGTCATTCAAGGTTACGTGACGTCAAGTTAAAGGTTTAATTCGTCCCCCATAGGTTTTGTACACGTTTTCTTTAGACTATTGACTTTGACACTAAGTAAATCCGATTGACTTGAGACTTGGCACACACATAGACCACTATCCACAGACGGTCGTAGGAGAAATTTTGCACGATTACGTCATTCAAGGTCACGGGGCGTCACGTTCAAGCTTCAATTTTTTCCCCATAGGTTTTGTACACGTTTTTCTTTACACTTGACACTTTAGTAAATCTGATCGACTTGAGACTTGGCACACACAAAAGACCACCACACACATATTGAAAGTAATTTTAGACACTCGAAACAGCTCTGTGTTTGTCCACAAACACATGTCTAGTTCTTCTTCTTCTTGTTCTTGTGCCATAAATCGCATAGACTTTGTACACGTTCATTCTGGCGGTCACTTTTGTCATTAAACAGACTTCAATGTCATTGAAACTTTGCACATACTCAGAACTCATACTGAGCTAGTGCCTAAAACTCGGATGTCATCATGACGTCATCACGTGACATGTGACGTCATCTTAAAGTTTTAATAATTTAATCTTTGAAAATCAATACAAAATCAACCGCGAATGACCGTAACTTGAAGTTTGTGGGAATCGATAGAATAATTGAGGATCTTCATTTTATCTCGTGTGCGTAAAATCACGTGACCCTTCCTTCCGGTCCAAACCGGAAGTGGCTTATTATTTGAAAGTGGAAAACAATATGAACTTACTTTTAACGATGTTAGTCTCTGGCTAGGTAGTGCTTCTCAACAAAATTGCCGGTGACGTCATAACATGTTACAGCGCCATCTAGCGGCAGGTTGAAAACTGTTAAAAACGAATAATCAGTTGATGTGTGTGGCGAAGTTTGCCCAAATCACTTTATATCTGGTGTGTATAATCGGCTTCATGTTAGGAACAAGTTGGCGGAGAGAAAAAAATATGACGTCACTAGACCGGAAGTTACAATGAAAAGACCTTTAAACCTTAAATGATTGCTGAAAAATCAACCGCTATAGATATAATTTTTTTTTTAGCTTTAAATAGACAAGTTCAGACAACTCTCGAGATTTATGTTAATGACGTCACGATGACGTCATCAAGTATCAGATTACAAGCAACTAATGATTTATAGATTTAATCTTTAAAAATCAATATAAAATCAACTGTAAAAGATCTGATTTAGATTTTAACGGGAATTGATAGAATAATCCAGGGTCTTCATATTTCGTATAACCTTTACAATGACCTGACCCTTCCTTCCGGTCCAAACCGGAAGTGCCTTATAATTTGAAAGTTGAAAATGATATGAACTTACTTTCAACGATGATAGTCTCTGGCTAGGCTGCTCTCTACACAAAAGTTAACGGTGACGTCATAAATTGTTATAGCGCCCTCTAGCGGCAGATTGAAAAATGTGTAAAATAAATAAGCAGTTGATGTGTGTGGCGAAGTTTGCTCAAATAACTTTATAACTGGTATATATAATTACCTTCATGTTAGGAACAGGTTGTGGTAAAGAAAAAATTATGACGTCACCAGACCGGAAGTTACAATGAAAAGACCTTTAAACCTTATATAATTGGTAAAAAATCAACTGCGATAGATATAATCCAGATTTTTGCTTCAAATAGCAAAGTTAAGACAGCTCCTGAGCGTTCTATTAATGAGGTCACGATGACGTCATCCAGTATCAGATTACAAGCAACCAATGATTACTGGATTTAATCTTCAAAAATCAATATAAAATCAACTGTAATGGATCCGATTTTGATTTTTACGGTAATTAATAGAATAATCAAAGGTCTTCATATTTCGTATACAAGGCAAAATAATTTGACCCTTCCTTCTGGTCCAAACCGGAAGTGCCTAAAAATCAATCAGGTATAATCAATTACTTTCTTTTTCAATTTTCATTTTGTATACGATGAAAATTAAATGAAAAGAATCATAAATGTAATGAACAATGAACAAAAAATGCGAAAAAGCCATATGCTCTGTTCACAGAACAGACATATTTCTAGTTCTTTTTTTTTTTTCCTCTGTTTCAGACTCTTCTCCATAGGGTTTGTACACGTGTTTCTTCATCCGATCTATTTGAAACGATTACGTCATTCATGGTCACGTGACGTCACGTTAAAGGTGCAATTTTTCGCCATAGGTTTTGTACACGTTTTCCTTCAGACTATTGACTTTGACACTTCGGTACATCCGATTGACTTTAGACTTGATACACAACTCAACCACTATCCTCAGGAGAGCCAAGAGAAAAATTGTCATGATGACGTCATCGGGGGTCATGTGACGTCACATTAAAGGTGCAGTTGTTAAGACCCTCTATCTCTGGAAGTACAAGTCCGATTGGGGTCAAACTTGGTATTCATGTATTCCAGGATGACTTATAGACGAAAATTAAAATGACATCATGATGACGTCATTGGGTGTCATGTGACGTCAAATTAAAGGTCAAATTCTTTCCATACGATTTGTACACGTTTTTTTTTCAACCAATATATCTTTAGCACTTTGGTTTATTCGATCGACTTTAGACTTGGAACACACTTAGACCACCCCAATATTGAAAGGAGGGTCAAGAGGAAAATCGTCATGATGACATCATCGGGGGTCATGTGACGTCACATTAAAGGTCAGTTTTTAAGACCCTCTATCTCTGGAAGTACAAGTCCGATTGGGGTCAAACTTGGTATTCATGTATTCCAGGATGACTTATAGACGAAAATTAAAATGACATGATGACGTCATCGGGTGTCATGTGACGTCACATTAAAGGTCAAATTCTTCCCATACGATTTGTACACGTTTTTTTTTCAACCAATATATCTTTGGCACTTTGGTTTATTCGATCGACTTTAGACTTGGAACACACTTAGACCACCCCAATATTGAAAGTCATTTTAGACATGCGAAACAGCTCTGTGTTTGTCCACAAACACATTTCTAGTTTTTCTTTTTTTTCCTCAGTTTCAGACTTTTCTTCAGCCAATACACTTTGACAGTTTGGTAAATCCGATCGACTTGAAACTTGGCATACACTTAGACCACCACCCACAGATGGTCCTAGAAGAAATTCGTAACGATTACGTCATTCATGGTCACGTTAAAGATGCAATTTTTCCCCATAGGTTTTGTACACGTTTTCCTCCAGACTATTGACTTTGACACTTTAGTAAATCCGACTCACCTGAAACTTAGCACACACCTCAACCACCATCCTCAGGAGGGCCAATATGAAAATCGCCATGATGACGTCATCAAAGGTCATGTGACGTAAAATTAAAGGGGCAGTTTTTAGGACCCTCTATCTTTCTAAGTACAGGTCCGATTGGGGGTCAAATTTGGTATTCACGTATTCCAGGTTGAGTTACAGACGAAAATTCAGATGACATCATGACGTCATCGGGTGTCATGTGACGTCATATGAAAATTGTAGGCATGCGCAATACTACCAATAAGTCCGTTTTTCATAGACTCTGTAATTTATTTATATTATACATGTACCTGTAATTATTGACTGTCCCAACAGGCCGGAATCGTAAGACCGTTAAAATTGTTTGCTGCCCTCAGTGTATAGCAAGCGATTTCAAACAATGCTGGAACGTGTTATCAAGTTTACGGGCAACATTTACTCGGGCACTAATAAGCGCCACTAGGATATAGCGAGGGAATCTCAGGGTAGGGAAGACAGATAGATATGACCATCAGTTAAATAAGTATGCGCAATACTACCAATGAGTCTGTTTTTCATAGAATCTGAAATTTATGTTATACCTGTATTATTGACTGTCCCAACAGGCCGGAATCGTGCGACCGTTAAAATTGTTTGCTGCCCTCAGTGTATAGCAAGCGATTTCAAACAACGATGGAACGTGTTTTTCAAGTTTACGGGCAACGTTTACTCGGGCATGTCTGGGTAAGACATATAAATATAGGGAAGGGAAAAACTCACGATCGAGTATTAAACAGTCATACACGAAAAAGAAGCTGGCAATATTCACGTTTTGTAGCGGCCGAGAGGTGGTGAAGAAACCAAGGCTAATATCTTTTTTCCCGACTTTCCCCTCCTCCCCTCTGCTCCAGTCTTAATGATTACCTACATTACATGTACAAAACAAGTTGGTCAACACAAGTTGATTTCATTTCCGTTTTCTTTTTTACTATTCAAGAACAAATTAACTCATATAATACGTTTTGTAAGAAATATATTTAACAAAGAAAACAATATTGCAAATTGGTATGTACACAGCTATGTTTGAGCAAATTACTAAGTGTTTGCTTGAAGAAATTAATACATGTGTCCTTTATAGTGTAGAGCACTATTTTGTATTAAGTAAATTATAATTGTACCTGTAACATTACATTTGCTTGAATTTAAAAACGTTCCTAGTTCACTTATTTTAGTAAATTTATCCCTAAAAAGAAATGTATTGCTTATAGTTTGGGAGTTTGTGTATAGTTTGTACAAAAATATCTGACACTGGTGTTTGGTTAAAGGAAATAAACTGAATTGAAATGTAAGATATGGAAATTTATTGTATAATGTCCCAGGTATGCATTTGGCACTACAAAATACTACTCAACTTTTAACGGCATTAAAGTGCAGAAAGAGTATTGCATATTACAGTTCACTCAAGTAGTATTTTGAAGTATTGGGTAACGTTGTTGGTTCAAGTGTAGACTGTAGAGCACAATTCTAAGTAACATTTAAACTTTTTTTTTTTTACAAAATTGCTTGAAATTACAAATGTTACTAATATGAAGCAGTTATTTTAGTGAATTGTGTTTTTGTGTAAAGACAATAAAATGTATAATATTTGGAGTTAACATCCTTTTTGGTATTAGTGTTAAAGTTTTATAGAACTGTTCATGTACCTGTATGATAAACACAGTACAATGTAATGCCAGTAGCGTGTCACTCTGCAGTATGACTTACAATGAACATTAAAGGGATCGTATACGTTTGATAATTACGTAAAGAATTAAAGGCAATAAAAACTTACTTGGTAATAATAATAATGTTAGTTCTTATATAGCGCTTTAGACTCCCACATTGTGGGCGTATCAAAGCGCTTTACATTATTATCCCGGTCATTTGGCCCATGAAACATTCCAAATACCATCTCAGCTCCCTGGGGAGTAGCTAAATTCAACCACAATAACAATCTCTGCCCTCAAAGGTACTCATTTTACTCCTGGGTGGAGAGAAGCAATGAGTGACAAAGTGCCTTGCCCAAGGACACACGTACCATAGTCCCAGGCCGGACTCAAACCCCCAACCTGTAGCTTTACCTACAGATTACAAATTCAATGCTCCAGACCACGAGGCCACGGCACTCCACATAAGTAAGAAGTACAGCAGCTTTGGATAGTATAATGCATTTTTTGAAACTTTTCACTTCTCTGCCCTCACAGGTACCTATTTTACTCTTGGGTGGAGAGAAGCAATGAGTGACAAAATGCCTTGCCCAAGGGCAGACGCACCGTAGTCCCAGGCCGGACTCGAACCCCCAACCTGTAGCTTTACCTACAGATTACAAATTCAATGCTCCAGACCACAAGGCATCTCTGCCCTCACAGGTACCCATTTTACTCTTAGGTGGAGAGAAGCAATGAGTGACAAAGTGCCTTGCCCAAGGGCAGACACACCGTAGTCCCAGGCCGGACTCGAACCCCCAACCTGTAGCTTTACCTACATATTACAAATTCAATGCTCCAGACCACGAGGCCACGGCACTCCACATAAGTAAGAAGTACTTTGTACAGCAGCTTTGAATAGTATAATGCATTTTTTGCAACTTTTCACTTCAAAGTACTGCGGTTATGGGAAAAGATATTACTTTTTATCCCCAAAAATGTGAATTTGAGAAGCGTTACTACAGTGATGTTTCTCAGATTGTGTATTCCAATGCAGATTATTCTTGCCACCAAGACTTGCGTGGACATAACCGCTCTAGACTTTAGGCAATATCTCAAAATCGTTACAACCTTTTAAAATGAAATTTGTGCAGGTTAGTTTTATGGTATATATCTAGAACTATATAGGATTGAAACAAACAGTGGGTTCCAATTACTAAACGTATACGATCCCTTTAAGTTAACAATCAGGAACTCTACTGAGTTTGAGCCCCAAACCCCTACACTTTTTTTGGCAAGGAACCATCTGCAATCCCACAAAGTCCTCCTTGTTGCCACTATGTCACAAACGATAATTGGATTGAGAGTGTTACTTATTTTCCGCAGTCGATCCCTAAACATGCATTGTGTTCTTAAACAGTCAAATGTTGTGCATGTTCAAATGTCGACTTGACATGACATGACTTGTGTCTTTCCACTCTAAGG
The DNA here is from genome assembly GCA_037893245.1 of Crossaster papposus. Lineage (NCBI taxonomy): Eukaryota > Metazoa > Echinodermata > Asteroidea > Velatida > Solasteridae > Crossaster > Crossaster papposus. The sequence continues at coordinate 819,072 of JBAIAA010000381.1, read as the reverse complement.
TCAATGCACCAAAGTTTCACCAAAATCCATCAAAGTGTGTGTAGAAGAGGTGGCTCACAGTAGTCAGGCTTTGATGACAGGTGATTAGTAGCCTCTGTCATTGCAGTGGTAAAAGAGGTGGCTCACAGTAGTCGGGCTTTGATGACAGGTGATTAGTGGCCTTTGTCATTTCAGTGGTAGGAGAGGCGGCTCACAGTAGTCAGGCTTTGATGACAGGTGATTAGTGGCCTCTGTCATTACAGTGGTAGAAGAGGTGGCTCACAGTAGTCAGGCTTGGATGACAGGTGATTAGTGGTCTTTGTCATTGCAGTGATATAAGACTAGAGGTGGCTTACAGTACTCAAGCTTGCATGACAGGTGATTAGTAGCCTCTGTCATTGCAGTGGTAGAAGAGGTGGCTCACAGTAGTCGGGCTTGGATGTCAGGTGATTAGTGGTCTTTGTCATTGCAGTGATAGAAGACTAGAGGTGGCTTACAGTACTCAAGCTTGCATGACAGGTGATTAGTAGCCTCTGTCATTGCAGTGGTAGAAGAGGTGGCTCACAGTAGTCGGGCTTGGATGTCAGGTGATTAGTGGTCTTTGTCATTGCAGTGATAGAAGACTAGAGGTGGCTTACAGTACTCAAGCTTGCATGACAGGTGATTAGTAGCCTCTGTCATTGCAGTGGTAGAAGAGGTGGCTCACAGTAGTCGGGCTTGGATGTCAGGTGATTAGTGGTCTTTGTCATTGCAGTGATAGAAGACTAGAGGTGGCTTACAGTACTCAAGCTTGCATGACAGGTGATTAGTAGCCTCTGTCATTACAGTGGTAGAAGAGGTGGCTCACAGTAGTCAGGCTTGGATGTCAGGTGATTAGTGGTCTTTGTCATTGCAGTGATAGAAGACTAGAGGTGGCTTACAGTACTCAAGCTTGCATGACAGGTGATTAGTAGCCTCTGTCATTGCAGTGGTAGAAGAGGTGGCTCACAGTAGTCGGTCTTGGATGTCAGGTGATTAGTGGTCTTTGTCATTGCAGTGATAGAAGACTAGAGGTGGCTTACAGTACTCAAGCTTGCATGACAGGTGATTAGTAGCCTCTGTCATTGCAGTGGTAGAAGAGGTGGCTCACAGTAGTCAGGCTTGAATGACAGGTGATTAGTAGCCTCTGCCATTGCATCGTAGTGATACTGTACACATGTAGGTAGCACAAAGAACACAAAATTGGAACAAAGTGTGTACATGTAAATATTTCCAAGTGTTATTACATGTAGTTCAAAAGAAACCTTTACATATTTTTCCCTATTCATGTCTCGGATACAATTGAGAGGCCAATACTAGTATACTGAATCTATACACAAAGAAACGTTTATAATCAAAATCCATACAAAAAGTTCAAATCTTCAGTGATTTCTTCAGTGCATCTTCAAATCATCAAATCATTTACAAATGCGTCACCTTATATTTAAGTTTTATAGAGATACATATCATAACAAACAGTTATAAATGCGATGATTAAGCAGTATAAGCTTGTTGCTGATACTAGCTGTCCCCTTTCCAGGCCCGTACGCAGGATTTTTTATGGGGGGGGGGGGTGCGAATTTGTACTGATGGGACCAAAAATGAAACAAAAAATTTTCTGGCCAGTATCGTTATTTTTACATCAAAATACCATTATTTACCCCGGAAAATGTGGACCTTTTGGTAATTTGGGGGGCGAATTTGTACTGATGGGACCAAAAATGGGACCAAAATTGTTCGTGTGCCTGTAGTACAGTTATTTCTACATCAAAATACCATTATTTATCCGGAAAATGTGGACCTTTTAGTAATTTGGGGGGGTGCGTACGCACCCGTCGCACCCCCCCTGCGTACGGGCCTGCTTTCTGCTCTGGTAATTATCAACGATTTGTCTTGTAATCAATATTTGATTGTGCAAGTCTCATACAATATTTTTCATGTAGTGCGCCCACTAACGACACGATTAGTCTAATTCCCCCACTTATACTATCATCTTGGGAAACCTAATCACATGTCGATTAATAACATCTTGCATGGGCCAATACTATCAACATCTAGTGCTCAGCTTTAACTATTTTTAACCATAATGAGTATCGATGCCATGCACATTATAATGACCATAAGGTAGGGTTATATATTATCCATAGCTGCACTTAAATTATGCTTGATACAACATAAAAGCTCAATCCTATTTTTTAAAATCAGTACATGCTTTTGGCTCATCTGGAATACATGCACATGTAGTCTGAAAATACATTTTGGATGATTAGGATTAATTTATAGCTATAGCCAATTGAATCTTACCTTTAACTGTAGAACTGTTCAAATATTTCAAATAGTCAGCTTCTAACAATGAAGTAGTCATCTGCACACACAAAAAGACATTAAAACAAACAATGAAATCAGAATTGTGAATTTGGAAAATTGTTCTGAATATAAACAAAATTAAAGTAAATAAATATATCAATATGATTTGTTTAATAACTGGTAAAATGTCACATACAGCTGTGGATGTGACGACGATGCTCCACAGTTATAGTGAGTGATGGTTATCATCCAGTGATGACCAGGAGGGCTGGTAAAATGTCACATACAGCTGTGGATGTGACGACGATGCTCCACAGTTATAGTGAGTGATGGTTATCATCCAGTGATGACCAGGAGGGCTGGTAAAATGTCACATACAGCTGTGGATGTGACGACGATGCTCCACAGTTATAGTGAGCGATTGTCATCATCTAGTGACGGCCAGGAGGACCGGTGAAATGGCACACACAGCTGTGGATGTGACGACAATGCTCCACAGTTATAGTGAGTGATGGTCATCATCCAGTGATGGCCAGGAGGGCTGGTAAAATGTCACACACAGCTGTGGATGTGACGACGATGCTCCACAGTTATAGTGAGTGATGGTCATCATCCAGTGATGGCCAGGAGGGCTGGTAAAATGTCACATATAGCTGTGGATGTGACGACGATGCTCCACAGTTATAGTGAGTGATGGTTATCATCCAGTGATGACCAGGATGACTGGTAAAATGTCACATACAGCTCTGGATGTGACGACGATGCTCCACAGTTATAGTGAGCGATTGTCATCATCTAGTGACGGCCAGGAGGACCGGTGAAATGGCACACACAGCTGTGGATGTGACGACGATGCTCCACAGTTATAGTGAGTGATGGTCATCATCCAGTGATGGCCAGGAGGGCTGGTAAAATGTCATATACAGCTGTGGATGTGACGACGATGCTCCACAGTTATAGTGAGTGATAGTTATCATCCAGTGATGACCAGGATGACTGGTAAAATGTCACATACAGCTGTGGATGTGACGACGAAGCTCCACAGTTATAGTGAGTGATGGTTATCATCCAGTGATGACCAGGATGACTGGTAAAATGTAACATACAGCTGTGGATGTGACGACGATGCTCCACAGTTATAGTGAGTGATGGTTATCATCGAGTGAGGACCAGGAGGGCTGGTAAAATGTGACATACAGCTGTGGATGTGACGACAATGCTCCACAGTTATAGTGAGTGATGGTCATCATCCAGTGATGACCAGGAGGGCTGGTAAAATGTAACATACAGCTGTGGATGTGACGACGATGCTCCACAGTTATAGTGAGTGATGGTTATCATCCAGTGATGACCAGGAGGGCTGGTAAAATGTGACATACAGCTGTGGATGTGACGACAATGCTCCACAGTTATAGTGAGTGATGGTCATCATCCAGTGATGACCAGGAGGGCTGGTAAAATGTAACATACAGCTGTGGATGTGACGACGATGCTCCACAGTTATAGTGAGTGATGGTCATCATCCAGTGATGACCAGGAGGGCTGGTAAAATGTCACATACAGCTGTGGATGTGACGACGATGCTCCACAGTTATAGTGAGCGATTGTCATCATCCAGTGATAACCAGGAGTTACAAATGTACCAGACTGTTTACCATACTGTTCATCCGCCTTGTTAACCACCGTTTATCGTAATTGCTATACTGTTTATGGTTGTAAACCATCCTTGTCGACCATACTATTTATCCGCCTGTTTACCACTGTTTTTATCCTTCATACTATTTTCTTATTCTTGTTGTTCTTTGCTCTCGTTTATTACGCTACATGGTATTTGCAACATGTTCTTAAGCATTCTCTTATTTACCATGTACAATTTTTATGTCATAATTCAGGTTCATTTTTTAATATAGTGATTAATTGTTCTTTTTTAGATGTCATTTTATAACTAAAATGTTTCTATTGTCGTGTCTATTCAAATTCAAAATGAATGGTAGTAAATTATCTCAACATAAGAGATTAAAAAAAATGTAAGTATATATAATTATAACAAAAAAGGACACGTATTCTATTCATAAAACTACAATCGAATGATGACTGCTTCGTGGTAGCTATAGTAAGTTGGACTAATGTGAACATGGATATCATCTATGTTTCTTACATAAACATGGTCGAGTAAAGTAGCTTTTTCAGTTGTTGGATCACTTAAACACTGCTTATATCCATGATTATCCATCAATTTTTTCACATGAGATTCTTTTTTCATTATATCTTCATTAAAATCACCCATAACAATGCACATGTTTGAAACCTTGTGTATCTCATTTAACAACTCTTCAAAAATCTTTACAAATTCCTTTAATGTATATGATGGAGGTCGATAAACAATGACAACAACCGATGAGGACTCATTTGAAATTGCATGTAACTGAAGTGCAATATATTCAAGATTGTTGATTGGCAAATTAATTCTACTGAACACTTTGTCTTTTTTGCCGCACACAGCCACACCTCCATGACTCTGTTCGTTTAACATGCATGACACATCACTGGATTTATCATAACACATACTTCTTGGTTGATGATACCATGTGTAATCACTCATATCCATATCACAATCAAAGTCTTTCTCAGTCCATGTTTCTGTCAGGCAAATGAAATCACATGACATCATTTCATCATTAGCTTTCAGATCCATTACATGTGCATGAAGTCCTTGAATATTATGCATAGCAATGCTTGTACTGTAACATTCATCATCCTTGATTTCGTTGTTTTTAATATACGATGCCATTTTACTCATTGCCTCAGCTACTGCCTTATTACAATAAATATATTTCTCATCAAACCCTTCTATCACAAGACCATTCAATGAAACAACTCGACTTAAACTAACATAAGCTTGTCCTGCTGAAAATGTACGGGTCAGACACACCACTGCCTTTTCTAAAGTCATGCCTTGTACCTTGTGAGCTGTACATGCCCAAGCTAACTTCAGAGGGAACTGGTGTCTCACACACTGTTTATTCATGTTTTCTTCTACCATTTCAATAGTGACAGTATCTGTATTATTATCAGAGGACTGCTGTTTTACTTTGGAACCAACCCTCTCATTATCAAATTTAACTTTAATACACTTAGGCGACTGCAGAGCATCATTAGGTAACGTAACAATGTCAATTACAGTCCCAAAGACGCCATTTACAAGTCCATCAGAAACGTCAAGATTCCTTGTAAGCATGACTCTAGCACCAACACCAAGCCACAGAAAATCAGGTAAATTGGTGTTCGAGGATTTCTTAACTGATTTCTTTATTGGTATCATTTTCCCACTTTGGGCATCTCTCCGAAAATCTTTAACAAGAACACATACACAGTCTGAACATTTAGCAAAAAGAGTCTGTCTGTTGTACTCATCAACCTCCTTGTTGCATGGATAAATATGCACAGCATCAATCCAATCTTCTCCAGTCTCACGTGATTGTAGCAGTTTCTTATCATCAGTTTGTAAACTTTCCTTTTTGTTTTTTATTCGTAATCTATTCAGCACTTCAGCAAACTTTGCATCATCCTTTTGTCTCATTATGTCAGTCAGTTCTACTTTGCAAAAGTTATCATTCCACAAGTCAGTTGTAACATCAGTCTGGTACAACGATTTTCCTTTTACTGGAGGTAACTGATAAAAATCACCAACCGCTAATACGCTTACATTTCCAAAGGGACTATGATCTCGTGATTGTTTAACTTGTCGCAGACGACCATGAATGTAGCACAATAGTTTATGGCTCACCATAGATATTTCATCAACAATTAGAATTTGTAGTTGTCTAAGTTTATGTCGCAGTGTATTAATCTTTTCTTCACCGAGTGGTTGATACGGCAATTTCACATTTGTTGTTATTGACAAAGCACTGTGAATTGTAGCACCATGGATATTATATGCTGCAACACCTGTAGGAGCTGTAAGTAATACCGATACATCATCAGGATTTTCTACCATTCTTCCAAAAAGTCTGGTTGCTTCATAGTAGATACACTTTATCAAATGACTTTTCCCTGTGCCAGCTCCACCAGTGACAAATACATGAAACGGTTCAGGAGTTTTACCATTGACTTTTTCTAAACACCATTGCCTTACTTTGTAAAACCCTTTTTTTTTGTTTAGCATTGAGACACCTCAACAAATTCATTGCTTCTTGTTTGGATACATTTAGTCTGTGTGGCTCAATAGTACATTTTACACTATCATCTTTTTTAGATTTCAAATCAGGAATATCAGAATCACTGTCACCATCTTGCACTTGTTCTTCTCGCTGTCCTGCACATTCAAGTCTTTCCATTTCAGTTTCTGGTGCTATCAATGCCCAAGCATCTTCTTGTGGACCATACTTTTCTAACATTTCCTCTGCTTCATCTACAGCCTGAGCACTAGCTTCATACAATGATCGGTTATTTTCCACAACTTTTTTGACAAGTTTTAATACACCACTAAACTTAATAATGCCATTGCTATAAAATTCTTCATAAGATTCAAACTGCTGCGGTTTTAACTGAACATCAACACGATATGGAAGATACAATTGCAGGATACTCTGATAGTACTTTTCTGGATATTTTGCTGCTGAAAATCTAGGAAATCGTATGACTGCTGGATCAGTTCGACTACGTTTCTGTATGTGTCCTAAACCATTCTTCAATTTATGTATTGGCGAACGACTTGATTTAGCTATGTTAGTGTATATGACTCTATAATCCGAGCAAAAAGTAGCCAAGCACATTGTTTCAAATGTATCAGTATTTGGTCTTGCTAGGTATCGATCAATTCTGCTGGTCATCCAAATACTATCATCTTCATCACATGTACTTTGAATAACACTGAGTGGCTTGCTCATTCTAATTGTATTTTCACCAACAGGAATGAATTCCACTTTCCTTGATCCTTCTTTCAATCTCAGATTACAAACACGATAAACTGATTCTTGTGCTGAGACTTCACGATTATGCAAATACACACAACCTATTTCCTTCATACTCTGTCTAGCATCCAAGTTCCCTTTCTGTGCTTCAGCCTGTGCATGTGACAACAGTATACTCATTTCACGTTCGGCTTTTGACATGTAAGATACCACATAGGCAACACAAGCGTAAGCATCACAGATGTACTGAATATCCATGTTTGCATTCCAACATCTTATCAAATGTGGATTGTATAAATTAACCCACACATCTTGTGGTTGTCTCTTATGGACTAAACTTGTTCTGCAACTTAATACATCGTTAGCCTTTTCAAAATCACTTTGCGTGATATTTACACTTGCAAATAATTCATTGGTTGTCATGTGTTCATTCTCAGGTTTCTGTATTGCAGTCCATATTGATTGTAGTAATTCCTTGGCCATATTTTGTTCACTGCTTTCACCATCATTAGTTTCATTTTCATCACTACATGTAGTTTCATTCTCATTCTCATCCTCTTTCGGCATAGACTCTGTAATGAACGTTCGTTCAGATGGAGGTCTTGGGAAATTAAACCTGCACTCAGTACCCTTCTTCTTGCACGACTTTGAATGCTTTTTACTATGTAACTGCACATGACTGATGATTTCATTTAACTCTTTGTCTTGTTTCTCTGATGGCAAACTACAACTTATATATTTGTCAATAAACTTTACAACCTTTTTTTTACTGTCATGTTCTAACTTTGGTGCATTTTCAATCCAGAAAAGACAATGTGTATGTGGAGACCCTCTTTGCTGAAATTCTACTCTGTAAAAGTAGTCTTTGACTTTTCCAATCGGGTTTGCTCTAGACAGTACAACGTCTTTCAAAAATGTATGGAATCGCTGATCAAACATTCTTGCAGCAGTTACAGGATTACTTTTCAATACTGCACATTTCTCATTCCAGTCCAAATCTTTCACATCTCTAGAATCACCTTGCTGTCTCAGAATTGTATTAATTACTTCAGGCCATCGCATATCTGCTGCAGAAAATGAACAAAACCATGTTGGTATTCCTAGCTGTTTGATCATAGCCAAAACATCCTTCTGTGCTGCTTGCCAATATGGAGGTGTACCACGGATAGGTTTGAGAAATTTATATCCACTGTCCGATTTCAGAATATCTTTTAACTGATCTCTGTCATTAATCATGGATGCATTTACTCGGTCACCATTGTACTTTTTATCACACCCTTTTCGCAATGCAATAGACACACTAGACATGACTTTTTGAATCTCTGCCAAATACTGAGCATAAAAAATGTATTGAGTACTCTTTGCAAATCTATTATCAACATTCATTAATCGATTATGCAAATATCTACAAAGTGTCACCTTCACTTCACGATCATCATCAAATATAGGCTGACCTAATGGAAATAATGCTGGAAAGCATTTTGCCTCATTACCCTTTTCCATTAACACTCTTATTGGACTATTGCCTTCACATGGAGCCACACTTGTTACATCGTCAAAATATTGATCCAGTATTTCCTGTCCTACATTAGTTGGCTGCAGACAACTGTCTAATGCCATGCCTCGTAAACGATCATCATCGGTTTCCTCATCAGTATCAATTTCATCATTGACTTCTTTGTCATCAGACTTATCCATTTCATCATTATCTTTAATACACAATGGAGTGTCCCAATCAAGATTTATTTTAATCTCACTGAACCACTTATTGTTATGTTGAAGATAATGTAAAGCATTCTCAACATTTTGTTTACTTACAAACTGATATTGGTAATATCCTTTATAAGTTAGTTTTCTCTTTAACTTTACACGAATCATCTGATCATCACTTGCAGGTCTTGGTAGTGCTTTTACTGTGTCTGTTATATTAGACGGTACACAAATGACTGGCCCTCGCAAACCAAATTGACCTCCCTTAGGCAGTGGAATAATTTTCATGAACGGAACGTTTATGGCTATTAGATGCTCTTCTAGCGTATTCAAACAAGCTAATTCTTCAGGAATGTCTGTCAGATTTAAATTATTTACACTTGCTTCAGCGGGCACTTTGTTAACAAGTAATTTCCTATGACACGTATAACATATCCATAAACGTGATCTACTTGATTCTGCAATCATACCCCTGGATTCACAATGGTCACTGCAAGTATGTAAATATCTATTACTAAAAACACTCTGGTCTTTGTATTTATGCATATTGCACTTCACAACTTGCTTTTGAAACAACAGTTTATGACAACAAACACACACATACTCAGGTCCTTTAGATATGCTTTCTCTAAATGTCTTGACAACAAAACTAATTTTAAGTCTTTTTTGTTTATCAATCAAAGTACGTCTGTATTTCCTCTCTGCCATGTTTTTACGGTATTTACAATCTGTTTTATATTTCATTTTTCCATACTTTATTAAATTTGCCCTGTACGAACTGACACATCGATATTTCTTTTTAATTTTTGCAATGAGATTATTTCTATATGAAGCATTGCCATGGTATTTACATTTAGCTCTGTTAATTATCTTCTCTCTATATCCTACATCATCATGGTACTTTGTTTTTCCCTTAGCGATTAGTTTCTCTCTGTAATCAGCATTATTACAATACTTTGTTTTCCCCTTAGCAATTTTCTCAACTCTGTATTCAGCATTATCCCAATACTTTGTTTTCCCTTTAGTGATTAGCTTGTCTCTGTATACAGCATTATCACAATACTTTCTTTTCCCCTTAGTGATTAGCTCGTCTCTGTATTCAAGATTATCACGATACTTTCTTTTTCCGCTGCCGATTTTCTTCTCTCTATATTCACAATTGTCACAATACTTTTTTGTTTGATGATTTAAAATACTTTTTCCATGTATTCCATACCTTCTTTTATAAGTCTTTGATCGCTCTGTTTTAAAGTCGGTGTCACTACTGTACTTTGTTTTAAACCATTCCTTCTTCTTATCTGCATTCTTTTTGTAGTTCTTTTGGTTATACATTCTTTTCTTTTGCTTTTCCTCATCAAACCAATCAGTTTTACCTTTTAACTTTTCATCAGAATCATTTAAATCCCTCGACCGAAATGTTGTTTGAACATCAGATTTGTTTGTACATTTATGCATTTCTTTCTTATCTTTTTTTACTTTCTGTACATAGACTTCTTTATTTTTCTCTCTTTTCTTTTGTTGCTGTAATTTTTTATTTGCTCGTTTACGCCGTTTACACTTCAAATTATTTTTGGATTTACTGTCAGTACTATCTTCTCTATATTTTAATTCGTCTTTGTTGCTTGAAAATCCTTTACGTTGCCCATTATCGACTTGTCTAATTGCTTCATGAACTGACAACACAACATCATAGTGAATCCTTTGTCTATGATACAAGTAAACTCCCTCATCTGATGTTACAGTCTCTCTGTCAAAGGTACTTGCTGAAAAAACATACCACTTGCTTTCATGTTCGTATGTATATATGTCAGTACAAAGCATGTGTGCCATTGCCATGATTTCAACCTCAGTAGCCCAAGTTCCAGAATCAAACATTCTTTGGCTCATGACATATTCTTCTACATTTACATAGCCTTGTCGGAGAAAACCATTAAATTTATCTTCATTTTTCAACAGATGATTAACAGTCGCCATTCTTAATTGCAAATGGTTATCTTCAGTTCCTGACACTGCAAAAGAAATTGCCCTGAAAAAACAGTTACCATCTCCTTTAATTCTCTTCACTAAATTAGGTCGTCCAATCTCTTTACATTTTTCTGAATTTTCATTGCAATCCAGAGATCTGTGACCCATGCGAAGTTGTCTACACAATGCTGTCTTCTTACTATATGTCAACGGAACAAATTTAAAACCCTGCATTTGTGTCACCCTTTCGATTTCTACATCACTGCCTCCATCTGATTTATTATTGCAACTCATTCCATGCAAACCGCCGTTGTCGTCTTCCTTCATATTATTTGACATATCACTTTGTGTACTTGACAAGCCACTATGAGATCCAAGCAATACTCCAGAACCAGTAATTTCTCCACCTATGTCTTCACTATGATCACTGCTCCTTAATAACAAATGTCCAGTCTCCTGTGTACTACCATCAGCACCCTGCCTTACCTCATCATCTATCCACACAGATGTACCTGTAATTTCAAACTGCTCATTGTTAGATAAATTCATAGATCTTGCCAAATCAGTACAATACCTGTGCACATCTTGCCATGTAGCTACACGTTTGAGCAAACTCTGACCTTCAGCAACCTGATAACCTCGTTTATCCCTGGAGTGAGAATCAAAGATATAATACATGTCATCTTGAGTTATTATAACAAATGTATTTCCATGGAAAGTTATGAAACATGCATAGTTCTGCTGCAGATTCTGTTCCAAGGCACGATTCATTTGTATCATATCAAATTCAGGTAAATTAAATTCTTCTCCAAATGCACCACATACAGAACCATGAAACTTCATACTGAAATGATGATTCAGCAGATCCAACTCATTTGGCAGTTCCGTCACCAACAAATAGTCATGGTTAACTGTAGAGCTCCGAGATAAATGACCATATAACTCATTTCCAGTATTCAATGCCCTATCCATGTCAGAATAAGTCCAATGTCTTAGTTTCTTCAACCTACTCATTAAAACACAACTCAATCCATTAGCTACGCATTGTTTGCCACTGTGACACCCGAACTTATGATGGCCTTGATGAAAACTACCCTGTACAATCTTTTCTGGCAATATCACACACCTTCCATCTCTTTGGTTACCTTCTTTACTTTGTACTACCACTACAGGAAATTCTTCTTGTTTACTTCTCACTGATGTACAACTATCTTCAAAGTTTGTTTGTGTAGTCATCGGTGTTTCATCTGTCATCATTTTTTTATTCCCTTTTATTTTCATTTCAGAACCTTCCCATGCTTTTCTCTTTCTACTCCTTTTTCTACTACTCTGTCCATATACTGTTTGCATCTCAACATCATATGTACCCTCCTGATGATTAGAACTCTCTTTACTATTTTCATTTTCAATTCCTATGGTAGGATCATCGTCATCTGTTTTGCTTTCTTCGGTAGTTTTCCCCTTTTTGCTCCTTAAAGAATAACCTCCGGACTGCTTTTGTACCCATACTGTTATACCGTTAGTTCTCACCCAATGATTACCTGTTCTATCTTCGGTCTTACATGTAAAACAACTCTCATTGTTCTTTACTTCACTTACAATGTGCTTTTCTTGTGCTTGATTGAATTTGTCTTTGCATGGTTCATCTACACACCTCTTCATTGGTAAATGCTTGCTGTCTCTGCATCTTTCTTGTATTGGCACCTCATAGATGTTTGTATCTGTAGGAATACCAAGATCATTCAATAGAGACTTACAGTAAGTAGTCATTCCACATCTAAGACATAACCAAGTAAATGATTTGTTCACCAAAAAATATTCCATCTTCTTGAAATTCATACAGTTGACATGATACCATATGTTACAACCATCACACTGAACATTACTTTCGGTTGACTCAATATTCGTATCACACAACCAGCACTGTTTATCGCAGATTTCATACACTTCAGTTGGCCTTGTTATTTTACATGTGTCCTTGCTGTTTGTATGGTCATCTCTTGTTTTCATCGTTTGTTTATCCGTCTGGTTCTCACTATTTTCTAATCCATGACCACCTTCACCAGGTTCCTTTACACATGTCGCATGCCTGACATTCTTTCTCTCTCTTCTATTTGTCTTGTGTGATTTATTCACATCATCAATCATCTCATTAACTGCAGTGATTTCAGTGTGCCCAAACATCTTCTTTTGGCTTTTCTTGTACTGTCGTTCATTTTTACTCGTCCCCAAATCCATCCTCTCATCACTACTTCTCTTTCTGTTGTCGGATTCGTTTCCTTGGTTCTTCCGACTTCTTTTGTTACCGTCCTGATACAGCCTATGCAACACAACCTTTAACGTACTCCGTGTATGGGAAAAAATTACTTTCTGGGCATATGCATGAACATTTCTCTCATCTTTAGTCATACGCTGTTCTACAGTTTTGACACCTCTTTGTCTATTGTAAGACTCCTTGCGAGCTTGCCTCTTCTTTACATTTGTTCTTACTCTTCCAGACTTCCGTCTACTTTTCCATTCAAACTCCTCTACAACATAGTCCAGTATCTTACCTCCAGCACAGTACTTCTTTCCATGTAAACACTTCATCATTCTTCCATGCTTACTTACTATCTTTGTCAACTTCTGCAATCTCTGCATGTGTACCTGGCTTACCTTCCATAACCATTTCGTCATCTTCTCGACTTTAACATATGCTTTGCTAAACATGCCATCAGTAGAATGTATCTCTGGCAGACCCATCTCAATAATTTCTACACCTGTTGAAATGTCCAAATTATGCAACACAGACTCGTCACATTGTACATTCACAGTTTGTTTCTGCTTTGCCAACAGCGTTTTGCATCGCTTTATCATGTTTGTTTCACATTGCTTTGTCCACATTGTTCCACATGTTTCATTCAAACTACAAGAATTAATGGTCTTATCATCACTATTTTCATCATATTGATTTATTCTGCCAGGATTAGTGGCCTGGTGAGCCCCGCATTCATTCACTATAGATTGACTATATACGTTATCATTGTTTTCATTATATATTTTCATTCTGCCAGGATTAACGGCCTGGTGAGCCCCGTTTTCGTCAATTCTGCCAGGATTAACGGCCTGGTGAGCCCCGTATTCATTCATTCTGCCAGGATTAACGGCCTGGTGAGCCCTGTTTTCGTCAATTCTGCCAGGATTAGCGGCCTGGTGAGCCCCGCATACATTGGATAATGAAGTGAGTGATGATGAAGGAAGGAAAGACACATAAGGAATGGAATGAAATGATGGCATGGATGATTGGGAAATGAAATGAGACACAACACGGACAGACAGGGGACTCCTCGCCTTCGCCATACCTCGCACACTCCTCATTACTGACTCCCTCTGAAACTTCATGGTGGCTTGTCTTGTGGTAGTTTTCTGTACACAAAATGGAAAAAATATAAAATATAATTCAATAGAAAACATTTGCTCACCTAAATTACACTCAAACAAAAAAGAAACCAAGGCCTACATTTGTAGTGTACTATCCCAATCATGATTTACATTCTACATGTTCGGTACATGTATATGATTAATTCATGTACATGTGCAACAACAAAGTGTATGTTACATGTACTAAATAAACCAATATCGCCACTGTTTTTTTAACAATTAAAAATGCCCAACATTTGATTTTGTTTTACCTTATATACATGTCATATTTATTTTTAGATACATTAACAAAAAATGTCCCATTAAATAAAACAAAATGTCTCATCACAAAACCAAACTAGATCATGACGGTCTAGCATTTATTTATGTTATTTATTTCTTATTTCTGGTGGGCAGCCCATTCAGTGGAATCCATTGTTCTTTCAGTAAGAGAAGACAATGTGAATAAAAGTTCATTTTATATGTAGGAGGAAAACCTCAGAAAAATATCTTGGGGACTGAAAATCCTATTCACGTATTACCCCATCCTGAGCCACGCAGAGTTTAACAGGCTCTTGAATTGTCACCCTCAAACCTTGCGGACATTCGCAGCAATCATTAAACAAGTTGGCCAATACATGATATGAACGTGTACCCCTGGTAAAACGACAATTTTTACCACTTTATTTAATTTTATTGGCGTTTACATAGCTTTTCAGTCTTTTATGTTTCTTATTCTGTATACTACTTGTATATAATAGCAGTGCTTTATTTCACGTTCTGTACGTTAATTTCTACAATTTTTCCGATTACTTTCAATTTTTACGTGAGAGGATGAACATTTGTGAGAACACCTCAGATGTACAAGCGAATGGACCAATAGAAATGCTAGTGGTTCTTATGCCTTTGGCTGTTTTTCGAACCCAGCTTTGTCTTTATCTCAGGCTTCATTCTTACAGTTTAGCAATAACCTGTAGCCGGAGACAGATCCAGGGCAAGGGTTTGGGAAATGGCCCGGGTCTGTTTGTAATGGAGGCTCTTATTGGGCGCATGATTGTTTGCGCTAATAACCACAAATCTGTCCACAGGGGTTTGGACGCTATTAGTAGAAAGCGCTTAACGGCTCTGCATGGCTCAGGATGATTACCCCGGGCAAATTCAAACTTAGGTCACAGTGGTGGAAGGGAAGGAAAAAAAAACCTACACCAAACTGACTCCCCTAACATCACGTTACAGATGATGAACCAACCATGCCAACCAATTTTAACATACCTAATAAAGTTTAAACCTTCCCAAACATGTAGCGACCTGATGACGAAACTTTTTTTTTTCAATAAAGATCAACCAATCAGTGGTGTAAAGGCAATTTTGCAGTTAAGCGGCAACTTTAATAAATCCACACACACCTTGCAAATAGGTCCAATTAACCAGTACACAAAACAAAAGCAATTTTTTTTAAAAGACATGAATCTAGGAGTGAAACTGACAAACAATTCCATTTGAAGAAAAAAAAACCTTTGCAAATATTCTTGACTCCCCACAGCCCTTACACACAACCACTGAGATAGCAACAAAATACAACAGTATTATTATAATTTAGTTGAATTATTATTCTGTTAAATAGGCCATAAATAAACGTAAACAATTATTATGGACTCCATCATCACACTGCACGATATACAGCCCTAGCCTTGCTGCCATTTTGTTATTTGCCAAAAATGAACTTGTACTGTAGCCTACACGTTCAACAATGCATAGGCATCGTGTACATGGTATCAGGTCAACTCGGACCCAAACCAACTCGGACCCAAGCCAACTCGGACCCATGCCAACTCGGACCCATGCCAACTCGGACCCATGCCAACTCGGACCCATGCTAACTCGGACCCATGCTAACTCGGACCCATGCTAACTCGGACCCATGCTAACTCGGACCCATGCTAACTCGGACCCATGCTAACTCGAACCCACTACCGACTCGGACCCAAAACTAACTCGGACCCAATTACTACAAACTCGGACCCAACAATGCCCCCCCAACCCTTAAAACAATTGGTGCATCCAACCCTTTTGGCTGGTGTAGTACATTATTCTGCGCTGGGATGATTTTGCTCATTTCTCACACACACACACGAATACAACAATATCTACATGTACATTTTAAATGTTCATCATTCTGTAGTTTGTGTGTGTACCAAACAAACAACACCCAATTAAATTTAACAAATGCCTCAGAAATGGCATCATATGTAATGAAAAATACGAACGCAGTTTTCAAAATGAACTTGCATTAATTTCAATATGCGTTTTTTTACAACGCAATAAAGTTATGTTTCGATTATCTGTTCTTAAGAACAAGAAAAATGCTTAAATTATATAGGGAGACATGAAACACAAAATAAAAAAAAGAAAGTTAAAACGACAAAGGAAAAAAACAAAATGAAAACGTAAATAAGAAAAAATTAAAAGGCTGGAAAAAAAAATTAAATTTGTAATTACAAGCATTTCCCTTTCGGAACAATAATTCAAAATGCAACAGACAAAATACATTTCTAATTAATATCTTTTTAATGAACAAATGAAGCTCGGTACATAAATAATTTGGAATGATGGGTCCGAGTTGGTTGTGGGTCCGAGTTGGTTGTGGGTCCGAGTTGGTAGTGGGTCCGAGTTGGCATGGGTCCGAGTTGATAGTGGCCGAGTTGGATCGAAAATGTTTACGTGTACGTGCAGTCAAGCCTGCATCATACAAATTACAGGCATGACTGCACGTACACGTAAACATACTCGTTCGTATGCCAAAAAGACCATTTTTTTCATTTCCCATAACCATCAATCATGTCCATTTTCTTCTATACTATTTGTAAACCAATATCCAATACTTTACAAGTTCATTTTAAACAAAAAAATAAAATAAAATACCACAGCAAAAACTTTTAGATTACAATTTAATTTACACGAACGACCACGCCGTACCTTACCTCGCAGTTGCAAATGCAGCATACATCTTGTTCCCAGGCCTTCACGTTGTTAAGCCAATCACATTCCATCAGACTGTAGCGGAACCATACTAACTGCTTGCTGAACGTCAATACAAATAGAGGGCGCACTTTATGAAAAACAGAGCTGACGATACGTTTCTGGCTCTGCGGTTCATGCGCAAGCTCTACACGGCGCTCCCTTTTTAGTTCACAAAGTTAAAATTCCGGGACATTGAAAATTTCTAAGATTTACTTTCATATGGTGCTGCTTTTCAATATAGTTCACGATAAAAACCAAACCAATAAACAAAAAAATGGGCATAAAATCGGCAAAATCCTAACGTACGGTCAGCAAAACAAAAATTCAACCCCAACATAAATACACATTATGAGTGAAATGTTGTTCAAGCTAAAAACAAAAAACAACTACATGTTGGCATTTGTCAATCGGATCGCGGACTTGGCACCCTGCACACAATTAGACCATGCCACCACCCACAGATAGTTCAAACACACAATTTATTCGTTAACGTCATCCATCGTGGGTCACGGTGACGTCACATTAAAGGTGTACCTGTAGTTTATAAGACTCTATCTCTGTAAGTACAGGCCGATTGGGGTTAAACTTGGTATATATGCAAGTATTCCACGATGTGTTATAGACGAAAATAGGCCGTATTATTGAAGGTTGAGGGCGCTGTGCTCACGGTATTTGGGGGTATAATTAAAACTAATTAGGAGATAATTCATGTCAGTTTAAACATTCTTACAGCTTAAATTTTTTTGTCTTTCTAATATTCAATTTTAAGATAAAGTAAAGTTACTAAAACTACTTCAATAAACTTCCAGAAATACGGCGCATTAAGATGACATATGACGAAGACGTCATCAGGCGTCATGTGACGTCACATTAAAGGTTAAGTTTTTATGACCCTCTATCTCTGGAAGTACAGGCTCGATTAGGGCCAAACTTGGTATGCAAGTATTCTAGATGACATCACGATGACACCACCGGGTGTCTTGTGACGTCACATTAAAGGTGCAGTTTTTCCCATAGGGTTTACCCATAGGTTTTGTACACGTTTTTCTTCAGATCATTGACTTTGACACTTTAGTAAATCCGATCGACTTGAAACTTGGCATACACCTCAACCACTATCCTCAGGAGGGCCAAGAGAAAAATCGTCATGATGACATCATCGGGGGTCATGTGACGTCACATTAAAGGTGCAGGTTTTAGGACGTACCTCTATCTCTGGAAGTACAAGTCCGATTGGGGTCAAACTTGGTATTCATGTATTCCTGGATGACTTATAGACGAAAATTAAAATGACATCATGATGACGTCATCGGGTGTCATGTGACGTCACATTAAAGGTGAAATTCTTCCCATACGATTTGTACACGTTTTTTTTTCAACCAATATATCTTTGGCACTTTGGTTTATTCGATCGACTTTAGACTTGGAACACACTTAGACCACCCCAATATTGAAAGTCATTTTAGACATGTATGCGAAACAGCTCTGTGTTTGTCCACAAACACATTTCTAGTTTTTTTTTTTCTTTCTCCTTTTTCAGACTTTTCTCCATAGGATTTGCACACGTTTATTCAGACAATACACTTTGACACTTTGGTAAATCCGATGGACTTGAGACTTGGCATACATTTAGACAACCACCCAAGGACGGTCCTAGAAGAAATTCGTCGCGATTATGTCATTCAAGGTCACGTGACTTCACGTTAAAGGTGAAAATTTCCCCATAGGTTTTGTACACGTTTTTCTTCAGACTATTGACTTTAGCACTTTGGTAAATCCGACCGACTTGAAACTTGGCATACACTTAGAACACCACCCCCAGATGTTTCTGAAAGAAATTTGGCACGATTGCGTCATTCAAGGTCACGTGACGTCACAATAAAGGTTCACATTTTTCTTCCATTGGTTTTGTACACGTTTTTCTTTAGACTATTGACTTTGACACTTTAGTAAATCCGATCGACTTGAGACTTGACACACACTTAGAACACCATTCACACACGGCCCTAGAAGAAATTCGGCACGATTACGTCATTCAAGGTCACGGGGTGTCACGTTAAAGTTACATTTTTTTCCCATAGGTTTTGTACACGTTTTTCTTTAGACTATTGCCTTTGACACTTTAGTAAATCTGATCGACTTGAGACTTGGCACACACAAAAGACCACCACACACATATTGAAAGTAATTTTAGACACTCGAAACAGCTCTGTGTTTGTCCACAAACACATGTCTAGTTTCTTTTTAGCTGTTTCGGCAATTCAGCCGAAACAGCTATTGTTTTTGTTAAAGTTTTTTTTAGCTGTTTCGGCAATTCAGCCGAAACAGCTATTGTTTTCGTTAAAGTTTTTTTTTTTTAGCTGTTTCGGTTTTTCACCGAAACAGCTTTTGTAATCGTTAAAGTTTTTTTTTTCTTTTTTTTAGCTGTTTCGGCAATTCAGCCGAAACAGCTATTGTAATCGTTAAGATTTTTTTTTAGCTGTTTCGGTTTTTCACCGAAACAGCTTTTGTTTTCGTTCTGGTTTTTTTTTTTTTTTTTTTTTAGCTGTTTCGGTTTTTCACCGAAACAGCTTTTGTAATCGTTAAATCTTTTTTTTTTCTTTTTTTTTTTTTTTTTTTTTTTTTTCTCCTTTTTCAGACTTTTCTCCATAGGATTTGCACACGTTTATTCAGACAATACACTTTGACACTTTGGGAAATCCGATCGACTTGAGACTTGGCATACACTTAGACAACCACCCAAGGACGGTCCTAGAAGAAATTCGTCGCGATTACGTCATTCAAGGTCACGTGACTTCGCTTTAAAGGTGAAATTTTCCCCATAGGTTTTGTACACGTTTTTCTTCAGACTATTGAATTTGACACTTCGGTAAATCCGACCGACTTGAAACTTGGCATACCCTTAGAACACCACCCCCAGATGTTCCTGAAAGAAATTTGGCACGATTGCGTCATTGAACGTCACGTGACGTCACGTTAAAGGTGCACATTTTCTCCCATTGGTTTTGTACACGTTTTTCTTTAGACTATTGACTTTGACACTTTAGTAAATCCGATCGACTTAAGACTTAGCACACACTTAGACCACCATCCACAGACAGTCCTAGAAAAAAATCGGCACGATTACGTCATTCAAGGTCACGGAGCGTCACGTTAAAGGTTCAATTTCCCCCCATAGGTTTTGTACACGTTTTTCTTTAGACTGTTGACTTTGACACTTTCGTAAATTTGATCGACTTGAGACTTGGCACACACATAGACCACCACACACACATATTGAAAGTAATGTAAGACACTCGAAACAGCTCTGTGTTTGTCCACAAACACATGTCTAGTTTTTTTTTTTTTTTTTTTTTTTTTTGCCTTTTGTTCTTCATAGGATTTGTACACGTTTGTTCAGACAATACACTTTGACACTTTGGGAAATCCGATCGACTTGAGACTTGGCATACACTTAGACAACCACCCAAGGACGGTCCTAGAAGAAATTCGTCGCGATTACGTCATTCAAGGTCACGTGACTTCGCGTTAAAGGTGAAATTTTTCCCATAGGTTTTGTACACGTTTTTCTTCAGACTATTGAATTTGACACTTCAGTAAATCCGACCGACTTGAAACTTGGCATGCCCTTAGAACACCACCCCCAGATGTTCCTGAAAGAAATTTGGCACGATTGCGTCATTGAACGTCACGTGACGTCACGTTAAAGGTGCACATTTTTCTCCCATTGGTTTTGTACACGTTTTTCTTTAGACTATTGACTTTGACACTTTAGTAAATCCGATCGACTTAAGACTTAGCACACACTTAGACCACCATCCACATACTGTCCTAGAAAAAAATCGGCACGATTACGTCATTCAAGGTCACGGAGCGTCACGTTAAAGGTTCAATTTTCCCCCATAGGTTTTGTACACGTTTTTCTTTAGACTGTTGACTTTGACACTTTCGTAAATTTGATCGACTTGAGACTTGGCACACACATAGACCACCACACACACATATTGAAAGTAATGTAAGACACTCGAAACAGCTCTGTGTTTGTCCACAAACACATGTCTAGTTTTTTTTTTTTTTTTTTCTCCTTCAGACTCTTCTCCATAGGGTTTGTACACGTTTTTTGTTCGGACAATACACTTTGGCACTTTGATAAATCCGATCGACTTGAGACTTGGCATACACTTAGACCACCACCCACAGATGATCCTAGAAGAAATTCGTCACGATTACATCATTCATGGTCACGTGACGTCACGTTAAAGGGGCAATTTTTCCCCATAGGATTTGTACACGTTTTCCTTCAGACTATTGACTTTGACACTTTGTTAAATCCGATTGACTCGAGACTTAGTACACAGCTCAACCACCATCCTCAGGAGAGCCAAGAGGAAAATTGTCATGATGACGTCATCGGGGGTCATGTGACGTCACATTAAAGGTGCAGTTTTTAAGACCCTCTACCTCTGGAAGTACATGTCCGATTGGGGTCAAACTTGGTATTCAGGTATTCCATGATGAGTTACAGACGAAAATTAAGATGACATTATGATGACGTCATCGGGTGTCATGTGACGTCACATTAACGGTGCAGTTTTTAGGACCCTCTATCTCTGAAAGTACATGTCCGATTGGGGTCAAACTTGGTAGACGGGTATTCTGGGATGTGTTATAGACGAAAAATAGGGTGACGTCATGATGACATTATCGTGGGTCATGTGACGTCACATTAAAGGTGTAGTTTTTAAGACTCTATATCTTTGGAAGTACAAGTCCAATTAGGGTCAAACTTGGTATTCTGGTATTCCGGGATGTGTTATAGACGAAAATTAAGTTGACGTAATGATGACGTCATCAGGTGTCATGCGACGTCACATTAAAGGTGTAGTTTTCCCCATAGGTTTTGTACATGTTTTCCTTCAGACTATTGACTTTGACACTGGTAAATTCACTCGACTCCAGACTTAGCATACACTTAGAACACCACCCACAGATGGTTCTGGAGGAAATTTGGCACGATTGCGTAATTCAAGGTCTCGTGACATGACGTTAAAGGTTCAATTTCCCCCCCATAGGTTTTGTACACGTTTTTCTTTAGACTATTGACTTTGACACTTTCGTAAATTTGATCGACTTGAGACCTAGCACACACTTCGACCACCATCCCCAGGAGGGCCAAGAGAAAACTTGTGATGGTGACGTCATCGTGGGTCATGTGACATCACTTTAAAGGTTTAGTTTTTTTAATAGCATTTGTACACGTTTTTTTCAAGCAATATATTTGGCACTTTGGTAAATCCGACCGATTTCAGACTTGATACACACTAGACCACCACCTACATATTGAAAGCCATTTTAGACATCCGAAACAGCTCTGTGTTTGTCCACAAACACATGTCTAGTTTTTATTTGTCACTTTTCCCCATAGGATTTGTACACGTTTTTTCTGCCAATACACTTTGACACTTTGGTAAATCCGATCGACCTGAGATTTGGCATACATTTAGACAACCACCCAAGGACGGTCCTAGAAGAAATTCGTCGCGATTCCGTCATTCAAGGTCACGTGACGTCATGTTAAAGGTAACATTTTCCCCATAGGTTTTGTACACGTTTTTCTTCAAACTGTTGACTTTGACACTTTAATGAATTCGATCGACTTGAGACTTAGCATACACTTAGAACACCACTCACAGATAGTCCTGGACGAAATTCGGCACGATTGCGTCATTCAAGGTCACGTGACGTGACGTTAAAGGTGTAATTAATTTCCCCATAGGGTTTGTACACGTTTGTCTTCAGACTATTGACTTTGACACTTTCGTACATTTGATCGACTCGAGACTTAGCACAAATCTCGACCACCATCCCCAGGAGGGCCAAGGGAAAAATCGTCATAATGACGTCATCGTGGGTCATGTGACGTCACATTAAAGGTTTAATTTTCTCCATAGGTCTTGTACACGTTTTTCTTCATACTATTGAATTTGAAAATTTGGTAAATCCGATCGACTTCAGACTTAGCACACACCTCGACCACCATACCCAGGAGGGCCAAGGGGAAAATCGTCAGGATGACGTCATCGTGGGTCATGTGACGTCACATTAAAGGTGCAGTTTTTCCCATAGGATTTGTACACGTATTTTTCAACTTATATATCTTGGGAAAATTGGCAAATCAAATCGATTTCAGACTTGGCACACACATAATGAAAGTCATCTTAGACATCCGAAACAGCTCTGTGTTTGTCCACAAACACATGTCTAGTTTTTAGCTGTTTCGGTTTTTCACCGAAACAGCTTTTGTAATCGTTAAAGTTTTTTTAGCTGTTTCGGTTTTTCACCGAAACAGCTTTTGTAATCGTTAAAGGTTTTTTTTTTTCATTTTAGCTGTTTCGGTTTTTCACCGAAACAGCTTTTGTAATCGTTAAAGTTTTTTTTTTTTTTTTTTTTTTTTTTTTAGCTGTTTCGGTTTTTCACCGAAACAGCTTTTGTTTTCGTTCTGGTTTTTTTTTTTTTTTTTTTTTTTTTTAGCTGTTTCGGTTTAACCGAAACAGCTATTGTTTTCGTTAAAGTTTTTTTAGCTGTTTCGGTTTTTCACCGAAACAGCTTTTGTAATCGTTAAAGTTTTTTTTTTTTTTTTTTTTTTTTTTAGCTGTTTCGGTTTTTCACCGAAACAGCTTTTGTAATCGTTAAAGTTTTTTTTTTTCTTTTTTTTTTTTTTTTTTTTTTCTTTTTTTTTTTTTTCTTTTTCAGACTTTTCTTCATAGGATTTGCACACGTTTGTTCAGACAATACACTTTGACACTTTAATAAATCCGATCGACTTGAGACTTGGCATACACTTAGACAACCACCCAAGGACGGTCCTAGAAGAAATTCGTCGCGATTACGTCATTCAAGGTCACGTGACTTCGCGTTAAAGGTGAAATTTTCCCCATAGGTTTTGTACACGTTTTTCTTCAGACTATTGAATTTGACACTTTGGTAAATCCGACCGACTTGAAACTTGCCATATACTCGGAACACCACCACCAGATGTTTCTGAAAGAAATTCAGCACGATGGCGTCATTCAAGGTCACGTGACGTCAAGTTAAAGGTTTAATTTTCCCCCCATAGGTTTTGTACACGTTTTTCTTTAGTCTATTGACTTTGACACTTAGTAAATCCGATCGACTTGAGACTTGGCACACACATAGACCACTATCCACAGACGGTCGTAGGAGAAATTTGGCACGATTACGTCATTCAAGGTCACGGGGCGTCACGTTAAAGGTTCAATTTTCCCCCATAGGTTTTGTACACGTTTTTCTTTAGACTATTGACTTTGACACTAGTAAATCTGATCGACTTGAGACTTGGCACACACAAAAGACCACCACATACACATTGAAAGTAACTTTGGACACTCGAAACAGCTCTGTGTTTGTCCACAAACACATGTCTAGTTTTTTTTTTTTTTTCTCCTTTTTCAGACTTTTCTTCATAGGATTTGCACACGTTTATTCAGACAATACACTTTGACACTTTGGTAAATCCGATCGACTTGAGACTTGGCATACATTTAGACAACCACCCAAGGACGGTCCTAGAAGAAATTCGTCGCGATTACGTCATTCAAGGTCACGTGACTTCGCATTAAAGGTGAGATTTTTCCCATAGGTTTTGTACACGTTTTTCTTCAGACTATTGACTTTGATACTTTAGTAAATCCGACCGACTTGAAACTTGGCATATCCTTAGAACACCACCCCCAGATGTTCCTGAACGAAATTCGGCACGATTGCGTAATTCAAGGTCATGTGACGTCACGTTAAAGGTTCAATTTTTTTTCCCATAGGTTTTGTACACGTTTTTCTTTGGACTATTGACTTTGACACTTTAGTAAATCTGATCGACCTGAGACTTGGCACACACAAAAGACCATCACACACATATTGAAAGACACTGGAAACAGCTCTGTGTTTGTTCACAAACACATGTCTAGTTTTTTTTGTTTTTTTTTTTTTTTTTGGCTTTTTGTTCTCCATAGGATTTGTACACGTTTGTTCAGACAATACACTTTGACACTTTGGTAAATCCGATGGACTTGAGACTTGGCATACACTTAGACAACCACCCAAGGACGGTCCTAGAAGAAATTCGTCGCGATTACGTAGTTCAAGGTCACGTGACTTAGCGTTAAAGGTGAAATTTTTCCCATAGGTTTTGTACACGTTTTTCTTCAGACTATTGAATTTGACACTTTGGTCAATCCGACCGACTTGAAACTTGCCATACACTCGGAACACCACCACCAGATGTTTCTGAAAGAAATTCAGCACGATTGCGTCATTCAAGGTCACGTGACGTCAAGTTAAAGGTTTAATTTGTCCCCCATAGGTTTTGTACACGTTTTTCTTTAGACTCTTGACTTTGACACTTAGTTAATCCGATCGACTTGAGACTTGGTACACACATAGACCACCATCCACAGACGGTCGTAGGAGAAATTTGGCACGATTACGTCATTCAAGGTTACGGGGTGTCACGTTAAAGGTTCAATTTTCCCCCATAGGTTTTGTACACGTTTTTCTTTAGACTATTGACTTTGACACTTTAGTAAATCTGATCGACTTGAGACTTGGCACACACAAAAGATCATCACACACATATTGAAAGACACTCGAAACAGCTCTGTGTTTGTCCACAAACACATGTCTAGTTTCTTTTCTTTTTTTCTTCTTTTTCAGACTTTTCTCCAAAGGATTTGCACACGTTTGTTCAGACAATACACTTTGACACTTTAATAAATCCGATCGACTTGAGACTTGGCACACACTTAGACCACCACCCACAGACGGTCCTCGAAGAAATTCGTCACGATTACGTCATTCAAGGTCACGTGACCTCACGTTAAAGGTGAAAATTTCCCCATAGGTTTTGTACACGTTTTTCTTCAGACTATTGACTTTGGCACTTCGGTAAATCCGACCGACTTGAAACCTGGCATATACTTGGAACACCACCCCCAGATGTTTCTGAAAGAAATTTGGCACGATTGCGTCATTCAAGGTCACGTGACGTCACATTAAAGGTTCACATTTTTCTCCCATTGCTTTTGTACACGTTTTTCTTTAGACTATTGACTTTGACATTTTAGTAAATCCGATCGACTTGAGACTTCACACACACTTAGACCACCATCCACAGACGGCCCAAGAAGAAAATCGGCACGATTACGTAATTCAAGGTCACGGGGCGCCACGTTAAAGTTTCATTTTTCCCCATAGGATTTGTACACGTTTTTTCTGCCAATACACTTTGACACTTTGGTAAATCCGATCGACTTGAGACTTGGCATACATTTAGACAACCACCCAAGGACGGTCCTAGAACAAATTCGTCGCGATTACATAATTCTTGGTCACGTGACGTCACGTTAAAGGTGCAATTTTTCCCCATAGGTTTTGTACACGTTTTTCTTCAGACTATTTAATTTGACAGTTTGGTGAATCCGATTGACTTGAAACTTAGCACACACCTCGACCACCATCCCCAGGAGGTCCAGGAGAAAAATCGTCATGATGACGTCATCGTGGGTCATGTGACGTTACACAAAAGGTGCAGTTTTTAAGACCCTCTATCTCTGGAAGTACACGTCCGATTGGGGTCAAATTTGGTTTGCAAGTATTCGAGGATGTGTTATAGACGAAAATTAAGATGACGTAATTATGACATCATCGGGTGTCATGTGACGTCACATTAAAGGTGTAGTTTTTAAGACTCTCTATCGCTGAAAGTACAGGTCCGATTGGGGTCAAACTTGGTATACGGGTATTCCGGGATGTGTTATAGACGAAAATTAGGGTGACGTCATGATGACATTATCGTGGGTCATGTGACGTCACATTAAAGGTGTAGTTTTTAAGACTATATCTCTGGAAGTACAAGTCCAATTAGGGTCAAACTTGGTATTCAGGTATTCCGGGATGTGTTATAGACGAAAATTAAGTTGACGTCATGATGACGTCGTCAGGTGTCATGTGACGTCACATTAAAGGTGTAGTTTTCCCCATAGGTTTTGTACACGTTTTCTTTCAGACTATTGACTTTGACACTTTGTTAAATTCACTCGACTCCAGACTTAGCATACACTTAGAACACCACCCACAGATGGTTCTGAAGGAAATTTGGCATGATTGCGTAATTCAAGGTCACGTGACATGATGTTAAAGGTTTAATTCCCCCCCCCCATAGGGTTTGTACATTAAAGGTTCAGTTTTTTTAATAGCATTTGTACACGTTTTCTTCAAGCAATATATTTGGCACTTTGGTAAATCCGATCGATTTCAGACTTGATACACACTAGACCACCACCCACATATTGAAAGTCATGTTAGACATCCGAAACAGCTCTGTGTTTGTCCACAAACACATGTCTAGTTTTTAGCTGTTTCGGTTTTTCACCGAAACAGCTTTTGTTTTCGTTAAAGTTTTTTTTTTTTTTTTAGCTGTTTCGGTTTTTCACCGAAACAGCTTTTGTTTTCGTTAAAGTTTTTTTTAGCTGTTTCGGTTTTTCACCGAAACAGCTTTTGTTTTCGTTAAATTTTTTTTTTTCGTTTTTAGCTGTTTCGGCACTACAGCCGAAACAGCTATTGTATTCCTTCTGATTTTTTTTTTTTTTCTTTTTCTCCTTCAGACTCTTCTCCATAGGGTTTGTACACGTTTTTTGTTCTGGCATAGCACTTTGGCACTTTGGTAAATCCGATCGACTTGAGACTTGGCATACACTTAGACCACCACCCACAGATGATCCTAGAAGAAATTCGTAACGATTGCGTCATTCATGGTCACGTGACGTCACGTTAAATGTTCAATTTTCTCCATAGGTTTTGTACACGTTTTTCTTCAAAATATTGAATTAGACAGTTCTGTAAATTCGATCGACTTGAGACTTAGCACAGACCTCGACCACCATCCTTAGGAGGGCCAAGAAAAAAATAATCAAGATGACGTCATCGCGGGTCATGTGACGTCACATTAAAGGTGTAGTTTTTTAAGACCCTCTAACTCTGAAAGTACAAGTCCGGTTGGGGTCAAACTTGGTTTGCAAGTATTCGAGGATGTGTTATAGACGAAAATTAAGATGACGTAATTATGACATCATCGGGTGTCATGTGACGTCACATTAAAGGTTCAATTTTCCCCATTGGTTTTGTACACGTTTTTATTCAGACTATTGAATTTGACAATTTGATAAATCCGATCGACTTCGGACTTGGCACACACCTCGACCACCATACCCAGGAGGGCCAAGGGGGAAATCGTCAGGATGACGTCATCGTGGGTCATATGACGTCACATTAAAGGGGCAGATTTTAGGACCCTCTATCTCTGGAAGTACATGTCTGATTGGGGCCAAACTTGGTATGCAAGTATTCCAGAATGTGTAATAGACGAAAATTAAGATGACATCATGATGACATCATCGGGTGTCATGTGACGTCACTTTAAAGGTGCAGTTTTTCCCATAGGATTTGTACACGTATTTTTCAACTTATATATCTTGGGAAAATTGACAAATCCAATCGATTTCAGACTTGGAACACACATAATGAAAGTTATCTTAGACATCCGAAACAGCTCTGTGTTTGTCCACAAACACATGTCTAGTTTTCCTTTTTTTTTTTCCACTTTCAGTGTTTTTACCCATAGGATTTACACACGTTTGTTCTGCCAATACACTTTGGCACTTTGGTGATTCCAATCGACTTGAGACTTGGTGTACACTTAGACCTCCACCCACAGATGGTCCTAGAAGAAATTTGGCTCGATTGCGTCATTCAAGGTCACGTGACGTCACGTTAAAGGTTTAATTTTCCCCATAGGTTTTGTACACGTTTTTCTTCAGACTATTGACTTTGGCACTTCGGTAAATCCGACCGACTTGAAACTTGGTATACACTTAGAACACCACCCCCAGATGTTTCTGAAAGACATTCGGCACGATTGCGTCATTCAAGGTCACGTGACGTCACATTAAAGGTTCACATTTTTCTCCCATTGGTTTTGTACACGTTTTTATTCAGACTATTGACTTTGGCACTTCGGTAAATCCGACCGACTTGAGACTTGGCATACACTTAGAACACCACCCACAAATGATATTGGAAGAAATTCGGCACGATTGCGTCCTTCAAGGTCACGTGACGTCACGTTAAATGTGAAAATTATTCCCCCATAGGTTTTGTACACGTTTTTCTTCAGAATATTAACTTTGAAATGTTCGTAAATTTTATCGACTTCAGACTTAGCACACACCTCAACCACCATCCCCAGGAGGGCCAAGGGAAAAATCGTCACGATGACGTCATCGTGGGTCATGTGACGTCACATTAAAGGTGCAGTTGTTAGGCCCCTCTATCTCTGGAAGTACAGGCCCGATTGGGGTCAAACTTGGTATGCAAGTATTCCAGGATGTGTTATAGACGAAAATCAGGGTGACGTCATGATGACATCATCGTGGGTCATGTGACGTCACATTAAAGGTGTAGTTTTTAAGACCCTCTATCTCTGGAAGTACAAGTCCAATTAGGGTCAAACTTGGTATTCAGGTATTCCGGGATGTGTTATAGACGAAAATTAAGATGACATTGTGATGATATCATCGGGTGTCATGTGACGTCACATTAAAGGTTCACATTTTTATCCCATTGGTTTTGTACACGTTTTTCTTTAGACTATTGACTTTGACACTTTAGTAAATCCGATCGACTTGAGACTTGGCACACACTGAGACCACCATCCACAGACGGCCCTAGAAGAAATTCGGCACGATTACGTCATTCAAGGTCACGGGGCGTCACGTTAAAGTTTCTATTTTTTTCCGTTAGGTTTTGTACACGTTTTTCTTTAGACTATTACCTTTGACACTTTAGTAAATCTGATCGACTTGAGACTTGGCACACAGAAAAAACGACCACACACATATTGAAAGTAATTTTAGACACTCGAAACAGCTCTGTGTTTGTCCACAAACACATGTCTAGTTTTTCTTTTTCCTTTTTTTTTTTTTTTTCACTTTCAGTGTTTTTACCCATAGGATTTACACACGTTTGTTCTGCCAATACACTTTGGCACTTTGGTGATTCCAATTGACTTGAGACTTGGTGTACACTTAGACCTCCACCCACAGATGGTCCTAGAAGAAATTTGGCTCGATTGCGTCATTCAAGGTCACGTGACGTCACGTTAAAGGTTTAATTTTCCCCATAGGTTTTGTACACGTTTTTCTTCAGACTATTGACTTTGGCACTTCGGTAAATCCGACCGACTTGAAACTTAGCATACACTTAGAACACCACCCCCAGATGTTTCTGATAGAAAGTCGGCACGATTGCATCATTCAAGGTCACGTGACGTCACATTAAAGGTTCACATTTTTCTCCCATTGGTTTTGTACACGTTTTTCTTTAGACTATTGACTTTGACACTTTAGTAAATCCGATAGACTTAAGACTTGGCACACACTTAGACCACGATCCACGGACGGCCCTAGAAGAAATTCGGCACGATTACGTCATTCAAGGTCACGGGGCGTCACGTTAAATTTTCTATTTTTTTCCCATAGGTTTTGTACACGTTTTTCTTCAGACTATTGACTTTGACACTTTAGTAAATCCGACCGACTTGAAACTTGGCATACCCTTAGAACATCACTCATATATGGTTCTGGAAGTAATTCGGCACGATTGCGTCATTCAAGGTCACGTGACGGCACGTTAAAGGTTCAATTTTTCCCCCATAGGTTTTGTACACGTTTTTCTTTAGACTATTGACTTTGACACTTTAGTAAATCCGATCGACTTGAGACTTGGCACACACTTAGATTACCATCCACAGGCGGTCCTAGAGGAAATTCGGCACGATTACGTCATTCAAGGTCACGGGGCGTCATGTTAAAGGTTCAATTTTCCACCATAGGTTTTGTACACGTTTTTCTTTAGACTATTGACTTTGACAGTTTAGTAAATCTGATCGACTTAAGACTTGGCACACACAAAAGATCATCACACACATATTGAAAGACACTCGAAACAGCTCTGTGTTTGTCCACAAACACATGTCTAGTTTTTTTTTTTTTTCCTTTTTTTTTTTTCCACTTTCAGTGTTTTTACCCATAGGATTTACACACGTTTGTTCTGCCAATACACTTTGGCACTTTGGTGATTCCAATCTACTTGAGACTTGGTGTACACTTAGACCTCCACCCACAGATGGTCCTAGAAGAAATTTGGCTTGATTGCGTCATTCAAGGTCACGTGACGTCACGTTAAAGGTTTAATTTTCCCCATAGGTTTTGTACACGTTTTTCTTCAGACTATTGACTTTGGCACTTCGGTAAATCCGACCGACTTGAAACTTAGCATACACTTAGAACACCACCCCCAGATGTTTCTGAAAGAAAGTCGGCACGATTACGTCATTCAAGGTCACGGGGCGTCACGTTAAAGTTTCTATTTTTTTCCCATAGGTTTTGTACACGTTTTTCTTCAGACTATTGACTTTGACACTTTAGTAAATCCGACCGACTTGAAACTTGGCATACCCTTAGAACATCACTCATATATGGTTCTGGAAGAAATTCGGCACGATTGCGTCATTCAAGGTCACGTGACGGCACGTTAAAGGTTCAATTTTTCCCCCATAGGTTTTGTACACGTTTTTCTTTAGACTATTGACTTTGACACTTTAGTAAATCCGATCGACTTGAGACTTGGCACACACTTAGATCACCATCCACAGACGGTCCTAGAGGAAATTCGGCACGATTACGTCATTCAAGGTCACGGGGCGTCATGTTAAAGGTTCAATTTTCCACCATAGGTTTTGTACACGTTTTTCTTTAGACTATTGACTTTGACACTTTAGTAAATCTGATCGACTTAAGACTTGGCACACACAAAAGATCATCACACACATATTGAAAGACACTCGAAACAGCTCTGTGTTTGTCCACAAACACATGTCTAGTTTTTGTGTTTTTTTCTTTTTTTTCCTCAGTTTCAGACTTTTCTTCAGCCAATACACTTTGACAGTTTGGTAAATCCGATCGACTTGAAACTTGGCATACACTTAGACCACCACCCACAGATGGTCCTAGAAGAAATTCGTAACGATTACGTCATTCATGGTCACGTGACTTCACGTTAAAGGTGCAATTTTTCCCCATAGGTTTTGTACACGTTTTCCTCTAGACTATTGACTTTGACACTTTAGTAAATCCGACCGACTTGAAACTTGGCATACACTTAGAACACCACCCCCAGATGTTCCTGAAAGAAATTCGGCGCGATTGCGTCATTCAAGGTCACGTGACTTTGCGTTAAAGGTGAAATTTTCCCCATAGGATTTGTACACGTTTTCCTTCAGACTATTGACTTTGATACTTTAGTAAATCCGACCGACTTGAAACTTGCCATACACTCAGAACACCACCACCAGATGTTTCTGAAAGAAATTCAGCACGATTGCGTCATTCAAGGTAACGTGACGTCAAGTTAAAGGTTTAATTTGTCCCCCATAGGTTTTGTACACGTTTTTCTTTAGACTCTTGACTTTGACACTTAGTAAATCCGATCGACTTGAGACTTGGCACACACATAGACCACCATCCACAGACGGTCGTAGGAGAAATTTGGCACGATTACGTCATTCAAGGTCACGGGGTGTCACGTTAAAGGTTAAATTTTCCCCCATAGGTTTTGTACACGTTTTTCTTTAGACTATTGACTTTGACACTTTAGTAAATCTGATCGACTTGAGACTTTAGTAAATCTGATCGACACACAAAAGACCATCACACACATATTGAAAGACACTCGAAACAGCTCTGTGTTTGTCCACAAACACATGTCTAGTTTTTTTTTTTCTTTTTTTTCCAGACTTTTCTCCATATGATTTGCACACGTTTGTTCAGACCATACACTTTGACACTTTAGTAAATCTGATCGACTTAAGACTTGACACACACTTAGATTACCACTCACAGACGGTCCTCGAAGAAATTCGTCGCGATTACGTCATTCAAGGTCACGTGACGTCACGTTAAAAGCGAAATTTTTCCCATAGGTTTTGTACACGTTTTTCTTCAGACTATTGACTTTGACACTTTGGTAAATCCGACCGACTTGAAACTTGGCATACACTGAGAACGCCACCCCCAGATGTTCCTGATAAAAAATTCGGCACGATTGCGTCATTCAAGGTCACGTGACGTCACATTAAAGGTGCACATTTTTCTCCCATTGGTTTTGTACACGTTTTTTGTTTAGACTGTTGACTTTGACACTTTAGTAAATCCGATCGACTTGAGACTTGGCACACACTTAGACCACCATCCACAGACGGCCCTAAAAGAAAATTGGCACGATTACGTCATTCAAGGTCACGGGGCGTCACATTAAAGGTTCAATTTTCCCCCATAGGTTTTGTACACGTTTTTCTTTAGACTATTACCTTTGACACTTTAGTAAATCTGATCGACTTGAGACTTGGCACACACAAAAGACCACCACACACATATTGAAAGTAATTATAGACACTCGAAACAGCTCTGTGTTTGTCCACAAACACATGTCTAGTTTTTTTTCCCTTCCGTTTCAGACTCTTCTCCATAGGATTTGTACACGGTTTTTTTCAGCCAATACACTTTGACACTTTGGTAAATCCGATCGACTTGAGATTTTGCATACACTTAGACCACCAGCCACATATGGTCCTAGAAGAAATTTGTAACGATTACGTCATTCATGGTCACGTGACGTCACGTTAAATGTTCAATTTTTCTCCATAGGTTTTGTACACGTTTTCCTTTAGGCTATTGACTTTGACACTTTGGTCAATCCGATTGACTTTAGACTTCATACAAACCTTAACCACCATCCTCAGGAGAGCCAAGAGGAAAATCGTCATGATTACGTCATCGGGGGTCATGTGACGTCACGTTAAAGGTGCAGTTTTTAGGACCCTCTATCTCTGGAAGTACACGTCCAATTGGGGTCAAACTTGGTATTCATGTATTCCAGGATGAGTTATAGACGAAAATTAAGATGACATTATGATGACGTCATCGGGTGTCATGTGACGTCACATTAAAGGTGTAGTTTTCCCCATAGGTTTTGTACACGTTTTCCTTCAGACTATTGACTTTGATACTTTGGTAAATTCACTCGACTCCAGACTTAGCATACACTTAGAACACCACCCACAGATGGTTCTGGAGAAAATTTGGCACGATTGCGTAATTCAAGGTCACGTGACATGACGTTAAAGGTTCAATTTCCCCCCCTTAGATTTTGTACACGTTTTTCTTTAGACTTTTGACACTTTCGTAAATTTGATCGACTTGAGACCTAGCACACACTTCGACCACCATCCCCAAGAGGGCCAAGAGAAAACCCGTAATGATGACGTCATCGTGGGTCATGTGACGTCACATTAAAGGTTCATGTTTGTTAATAGCATTTGTACACGTTTTTTTCAAGCAATATATTTGGCACTTTGGTAAATCCGATCGATTTCAGACTTGATACACACTAGACCACCACCCACATATTGAAAGTCATTTTAGACATCCGAAACAGCTCTGTGTTTGTTCACAAACACATGTCTAGTTTTTTTTTAGCTGTTTCGGTTTTCCGCCGAAACAGCTTTTGTTTTCGTTAAAGTGTTTTTTTTTTTTTTTTTTTTTTTTTAGCTGTTTCGGTTTTCCACCGAAACAGCTTTTGTTTTCGTTAAAGTTTTTTTTTTTCTTTTTGGCTTTTTCGCTTTCAGCGAAAAAGCCTTTCTTTTTCTTCTGTTTGTTTTTTTTCTTCTTCTTCTTCTTCTTCTTCTTCTTCTTCTTGTTCTTGTGCCATAAATCGCATAGACTTTGTACACGTTCATTCTGGCGGTCACTTTTGTCATTAAACAGACTTCAATGTCATTGAAACTTTGCACATACTCAGAACTCATACTGAGCTAGTGCCTAAAACTCGGATGTCATCATGACGTCATCACGTGACATGTGACGTCATCCTAAAGTTTTAATAATTTAATCTTTGAAAATCCATACAAAATCAACCGCGAATGACCGTAACTTGAAGTTTGTGGGAATCGATAACATAATTAAAGATCTTCATTTTATCTCGTGTGCGTAAAATCACGTGACCCTTCCTTCCGGTCCAAACCGGAAGTGGCTTATAATTTGAAAGTGGAAAATAATATGAACTTACTTTCAACGATGTTAGTCTCTGGCTAGGTAGTGCCTTTCAACAAAATTGTCGGTGACGTCATAAAATGTTACAGCGCCCTCTAGCGGCAGGTTGAAAACTGTTAAAAATGAATAATCAGTTGATGTGTGTGGCGAAGTTTGCCCAAATCACTTTATATCTGGTGTGTATAATCGGCTTCATGTTAGGAACAAGTTGGCGGAGAGAAAAAAATATGACGTCACTAGACCGGAAGTTACAATGAAAAGACCTTTAAACCTTAAATAATTGCTGAAAAATCAACCGCGATAGATATAATTATTTTTTTTGCTTTAAATAGACAAGTTCAGACAGCTCTCAAGCTTTATGTTAATGACGTCACGATGACGTCATCAAGTATCAGATTACAAGCAACTAACGATTTCTAGATTTAATCTTTAAAAATCAATATAAAATCAACTGTAAGAGATCTGATTTAGATTTTAACGGGAATTGATAGAATAATCCAGGGTCTTCATATTTCGTATTACATGCAAAATGACCTGACCCTTCCTTCCGGTCCAAACCGGAAGTGCCTTATAATTTGAAAGTTGAAAATGATATGAACTTACTTTCAACGATGATAGTTTCTGGCTAGGCTGCTCTCTACACAAAAGTTAACGGTGACGTCATAAATTGTTATAGCGCCCTCTAGCGGCAGATTGAAAATGTGTAAAATAAATAATCAGTTGATGTGTGTGGCGAAGTTTGCTCAAATAACGTTATAACTGGTATATATAATTATCTTCATGTTAGGAACAGGTTGTGGGAAAGAAAATATTATGGCGTCACCCCAGACCGGAAGTTAAAATGAAAAGACCTTTAAACCTTACATAATTGGTAAAAAATCAACTGCGATAGATATAATCCAGATTTTTGCTTCAAATAGCAAAGTTAAGACAGCTCCTGAGCGTTCTATTAATGAGGTCACGATGACGTCATCCAGTATCAGATTACAAGCAACCAATGATTACTGGATTTAATCTTCAAAAATCAATATAAAATCAACTGTAATAGATCCGATTTTGATTTTTACGGTAATTGATAAAATAATCCAGGGTCTTCATATTTCGTATACCATGCAAAATAATTTGACCCTTCCTTCCGGTCCAAACCGGAAGTGCCTAAAAATCAACCACGAGAGGTATAATCAATTACTTTCTTTTTCAATTTTCATTTTGTATACGATGAAAATTAAATGAAAAGAATCATAAATGTAATGAACAATGAACAAAAAATACGAAAAAGCCATATGCTCTGTTCACAGAACAGACATATTTCTAGTTTTTTGTTTTTTTTTTCCTTTTTTTTTTTTCCACTTTCAGTGTTTTTACCCATAGGATTTACACACGTTTGTTCTGCCAATACACTTTGGCACTTTGGTGATTCCAATCGACTTGAGACTTGGTGTACACTTAGACCTCCACCCACAGATGGTCCTAGAAGAAATTTGGCTCGATTGCGTCATTCAAGGTCACGTGACGTCACTTTAAAGGTTTAATTTTCCCCATAGGTTTTGTACACGTTTTTCTTCAGACTATTGACTTTGGCACTTCGGTAAATCCGACCGACTTAAAACTTAGCATACACTTAGAACACCACCCCCAGATGTTTCTGAAAGAACTTCGGCACGATTGTGTCAATCAAGGTCACGTGACGTCACATTAAAGGTTCACATTTTTCTCCCATTGGTTTTGTATACGTTTTTCTTTAGACTATTGACTTTAACACTTTAGTCCATCCGATCGACTTGAGACTTGGCACACACTTAGACCACCATCCACAGACGGCCCTAGAAAAAATTCGGCACGATTACGTCATTCAAGGTCACGGGGCGTCACGTTAAAGTTTCAATTGTTTCCCATAGGTTTTGTACACGTTTTTCTTTAGACTATTGCCTTTGACACTTTAGTAAATCTGATCGACTTGAGACTTGGCACACACAAAAGACCACCACACACATATTGAAAGTAATTTTAGACACTCGAAACAGCTCTGTGTTTGTCCACAAACACATGTCTATTTTTATTTTTTTTTCCACTTTCAGTGTTTTTACCCATAGGATTTACACACGTTTGTTCTGCCAATACACTTTGGCACTTTGGTGATTACAATCGACTTGAGACTTGGTGTACACTTAGACCTCCACCCACAGATGGTCCTAGAAGAAATTTGGCTCGATTGCGTCATTCAAGGTCACGTGACGTCACTTTAAAGGTTTAATTTTCCCCATAGGTTTTGTACACGTTTTTCTTCAGACTATTGACTTTGGCACTTCGGTAAATCCGACCGACTTAAAACTTGGCATACACTTAGAACACCACCCCCAGATGTTTCTGAAAGAACTTCGGCACGATTGTGTCATTCAAGGTCACGTGACGTCACATTAAAGGTTCACATTTTTCTCCCATTGGTTTTGTATACGTTTTTCTTTAGACTATTGACTTTAACACTTTAGTACATCCGATCGACTTGAGACTTGGCACACACTTAGACCACCATCCACAGACGGCCCTAGAAAAAATTCGGCACGATTACGTCATTCAAGGTCACGGGGCGTCACGTTAAAGTTTCAATTGTTTCCCATAGGTTTTGTACACGTTTTTCTTTAGACTATTGCCTTTGACACTTTAGTAAATCTGATCGACTTGAGACTTGGCACACACAAAAGACCACCACACACATATTGAAAGTAATTTTAGACACTCGAAACAGCTCTGTGTTTGTCCACAAACACATGTCTAGTTTCTTTTTTTTCTCCTTCAGACTCTTCTCCATAGGGTTTGTACACGTTTTTTGTTCGGACAATACACTTTGGCACTTGGTTAGATCCGATCGACTTCAGACTTGGCCTACGTGTAGACCACCACCCACAGATGATCCTAGAAGAAATTCGTCACAATTACATCATTCGTGGTCACGTGACGTCACGTTAAAGGTGCAATTTTCCCCCATAGGATTTGTACACGTTTTTCTTTAAAATATTGAATTTGACACTTCTGTAAATTCGATCGACTTGAGACTTAGCACAGACCTCGACCACCATCCTTAGGAGGGCCAAGAAAAAAATAATCAAGATGACGTCATCGCGGGTCATATGACGTCACATTAAAGGTGTAGTTTTTAAGACCCTCTAACTCTGAAAGTACAAGTCCGGTTGGGGTCAAACTTGGTTTGCAAGTATTCGAGGGTGTGTTATAGACGAAAATTAATATGACGTAATTATGACATCACCGGGTGTCATGTGACGTCACATTAAAGGTACAATTTTCTCCATATGTTTTGTACACGTTTTTCTTCAAAATATTGAATTTGACACTTCTGTAAATTCGATCGACTTGAGACTTAGCACAGACCTCGACCACCATCCTTAGGAGGGCCAAGAAAAAAATAATCAAGATGACGTCATCGCGGGTCATGTGACGTCACATTAAAGGTGTAGTTTTTTAAGACCCTCTAACTCTGAAAGTAGAAGTCCGGTTGGGGTCAAACTTGGTTTGCAAGTATTCGAGGATGTGTTATAGACGAAAATTAAGATGACGTAATTATGACATCATCGGGTGTCATGTGACGTCACATTAAAGGTTCAATTTTCCCCATTGGTTTTGTACACGTTTTTATTCAGACTATTGAATTTGACACTTTGGTCAATCTGATCGCCTCGAGACTTAGTACACACCTCGACCACCATCCCCAGGTTATATATGGTGACGTCATCGTGGTGACGTCTTCGTGGGTCATGTGACTTAACATTAAAGGTGCAGTTTTTAGGACCCTCTATCTCTGGAAGTACAGGTCCGATTGGGGTCAAACTTGGTATTCATGTATTCCATGATGAGTTATAGACGAAAATTAGGATGACATTATGATGACGTCATCGGGTGTTATGTGACGTCACATTAAAGGTACAGTATTTAGTACACTCTATCTCTGAAAGTACATGTCCGATTGGGGTCAAACTTGGTATACAGGTATTCCGGGATGTGTTATAGACGAAAATCAGGGTGACGTCATGATGACATCATCGTGGGTCATGTGACGTCACATTAAAGGTGTAGTTTTTAAGACTCTCTATCTCTGAAAGTACAGGTCCGATTGGGGTCAAACTTGGTATACGGGTATTCCGGGATGTGTTATAGACGAAAATTAGGGTGACGTCATGATGACATCATCGTGGGTCATGTGACGTCACATTAAAGGTGTAGTTTTTAAGACTCTCTATCGCTGAAAGTACAGGTCCGATTGGGGTCAAACTTGGTATTCAGGTAATCCGGGATGTGTTATAGACGAAAATTAGGGTGACGTCATGATGACATTATCGTGGGTCATGTGACGTCACATTAAAGGTGTAGTTTTTAAGACTATATCTCTGGAAGTACAAGTCCAATTAGGGTCAAACTTGGTTTGCAAGTATTCGAGGATGTGTTATAGACAAAAAATAGGATGACGTAATTATGACATCATCGGGTGTCATGTGACGTCACATTAAAGGTTCAATTTTCTCCATAGGTTTTGTACACGTTTTTCTTCAGACTATTGAATTTGACAATTTGGTAAATCCGATCGACTTCGGACTTGGCACACACCTCGACCACCATACCCAGGAGGGCCAAGGGGGAAATCGTCAGGATGACGTCATCGTGGGTCATATGACGTCACATTAAAGGGGCAGATTTTAGGACCCTCTATCTCTGGAAGTACATGTCTGATTGGGGCCAAACTTGGTATGCAAGTATTCCAGAATGTGTAATAGACAAAAATTAAGATGACATCATGATGACATCATCGGGTGTCATGTGACGTCACTTTAAAGGTGCAGTTTTTCCCATAGGATTTGTACACGTATTTTTCAACTTATATATCTTGGGAAAATTGACAAATCCAATCGATTTCAGACTTGGCACACACATAATGAAAGTTATCTTAGACATCCGAAACAGCTCTGTGTTTGTCCACAAACACATGTCTAGTTTTTCTTCTTTTTCTTTTAGTAACCTAAACCCCATAGACTTTGTGCACGTTTTTTTGCACAAGTACTTTTACCAGAAAACAAAGTCGTATTTCCATAAAACTTAACCCAGGTGAAGACCCTATAGTGAACTCGTGTCTCGCAGAAATACTTCATGGTGACGTCATCAGGGGTCACGTGACGTCATCTTAAAGGTGTAATTGATTTAATCTTTGAAATTCAATAACAAATCAACCCCAAAAGACCGAAACTAAATTTTTGTGGCAATAGATAGAATAATCCAGGATCTTAATTTTATCTCGTGTGCGTGAAATCACGTGACCCTTCCTTCCGGTCTAAACCGGAAGTGCCTCATAATTTGAAAGTGAAAAATGATATGAACTTACTTTCAACGATGTTAGTGTCTGGCTACAATGTATTTTTCAAAAAAAATATTGGTGACGTCATAACATGTTATAGCGCCCTCTAGCGGCAGTTTGAAAAATTGTTAAAATGAATAATCTGTTGATGTGTGTGGCGAAGTTTGCTGAAATCACTTTATAACCGGTGTATTTAATCAGCTTCATGCTAGGAACAAGTTGACGGGAAGAACAAATTATGACGTCACCAGACCGGAAGTTAGAATGAAAAGACTCGTTTTCCTTTGAAAATTCCTAAAAAATTAAACCTGACAGATACAATCTTGATTTTTGCTCTAAAGGTTAATGTAAAAATAGTTATCCAACTTCCCTGTGTTTTGGGGCAAAAAACGAACTTGAACATACCCTGCGGCACCCTTGAAATGTAATCGTTTTGGCCTAGGTGCAAAAAGCATTGACCCCTTACGTGTGCATGGCACACGTATAATATACATGCTAGTACATGTACGTATACACTGATAGTGTATTATGTATTGAGCGAATGTATCACCACTGATATCGTTGGTGCAAGCACATGTACGCTCACCCAAGAGGACACTAGCCGCCAACCTGTGAAACAGGATGACGTCATCAAATTGCCCATGGGGAAGGGCGCCGCGTACGACAGGTAGGTAAACACGCTTTCGGCTACGCAGAATCCAACCCCGTAGACTTTGTAAACGTTGCTTGCACAATTCAAAGCACTTTTAACGGAAAAACAAAGTCGTATTCCCATAAACTTGACCCAGGTGAAGACCCAATAGTGAACTGGTGTCTCACAGACAAACGTCATGATGACGTCATCAGGAGTCACGTGACGTCATCTTAAAGGTTCAATTGATTTAATTTTTGAAAATCAATAAAACATCAACCGCAATTGACCGAAACTTGAATTTTGTGGCAATTAATAGAATAATCCAGGATCTTCATTTTATCTCGTGTGCGTGAAATCACGTGACCCTTCCTTCCGGTCAAAACCGGAAGTGCCTTATAATTTGAAAGTGAAAAATGATATGAACTTACTTTTAACGATGTTATTGTCTGGCTAGAATAAACTATTCAAAAAAATTCCGGCGACGTCATAACATGTTATAGCGCCCTCTAGCGGCAGGTTGAAAATGGTTAAAATGATTAATCTGTTGATGTGTGTTGCGAAGTTTGCTGAAATAACTTTATAACTGGTGTATATAATCAGCTTCATGCTTAGACCATATTGGGAAGGAGAAATATTTATGACGTCACCAAACCGGAAGTTACAATAAAAAATCCTTTAAACTGTAAAAAGTCGCAGATTTTTGCTTCAAATAGCAAAGTTAAGACTGATCTCGAGTTTCTGTTAATTACGTCACAATGACGTCATCAAGTGTCAGATTACAAGCAACCAA
Organism: Crossaster papposus; assembly: GCA_037893245.1. Classification (NCBI taxonomy): domain Eukaryota; kingdom Metazoa; phylum Echinodermata; class Asteroidea; order Velatida; family Solasteridae; genus Crossaster; species Crossaster papposus. The sequence continues at coordinate 776,738 of JBAIAA010000381.1, read as the reverse complement.
ATATTTCTAAATTTAATCTTTGAAAATCAATATAAAATCAACTGTAAGAGATCTGATTTAGATTTTTAAGGAAATTGATAGATTAATCCATGGTCTTCATAATTTGTATTACATGCAAAAAGACCTGACACTTCCTTCCGGTCCAAACCGGAAGTGCCTTATAATTTAAAAGTGGAAAACGATGCTAACTTACTTTCAACGATGTTAGGCGCTGGCTAGGTTGTAAGTAACGAACAAGTTGACGGTGACTTCTTAAAATGTTATAGCGCCCTCTAGCGGCATGGTTGACAAATGTTACACCATATTACGATTATATTTGAATTATTACGTTTTTAGACGTTGAAGGCATATCTCAGAAACGGATCGTGTTAACATAACACCTCATTTTGTGTTGTTAGGTGATAGATAGTTGCACAAAAAGTTCACAAACGTGTCACGTCATCGTTTTAATCAGTTTTAATTCATTTTACTCTGTTTAAATTAACTTAAATTAGTTTTCAATGATTTTAAATTGTTTTGATGGTTTAAAAGTTCAATTTTTGAAATATTTAATAAAAAAAAATTGCGAATGCGAAAAAGCCCTATGTTCTGTTCCTCGAACAGACGTAGTTCTAGTTAGCTGTTTCGGCAATTCAGCCGAAACAGCTATTGTTTTCGTTAAAGTTTTTTTTTTTTTAGCTGTTTCGGCAATTCAGCCGAAACAGCTATTGTTTTTGTTAAAGTTTTTTTTTTTTTTTTTTTTTCTTTTTAGCTGTTTCGGCCTTTCAGCCGAAACAGCTTTTGTTTTCGTTAAAGTTTTTTTTTTTCTTTTTTTTTTTTTTTTTTTTTTTTTAGCTGTTTCGGCCTTTCAGCCGAAACAGCTTTTGTTTTCGTTAAAGTTTTTTTTTTTCTTTTTTTTTTTTTTCTTTTTTTTTTTTTTTTTTTTTTTTTTTTTTTTTGTCACATTTTCCCATAGGATTTGTACACGTTTTTTCTGCCAATACACTTTGACATTTTGGTGAATCCGATCGACCTGAAACTTGGCATACACTTAGACAACCACCCAAGGACAGTCCTAGAAGAAATTCGTCGCGATTCCGTCATTCAAGGTCACGTGACGTCACGTTAAAGGTGCAATTTTCCCCCATAGGTTTTGTACACGTTTTTTCAGCCAATACACTTTGACACTTTGGGAAATCCGATCGACTTGAAACTTGGCATACATTTAGACAACCACCCAAGGACGGTCCTAGAAGAAATTCGTCGCGATTCCGTCATTCAAGGTCACGTGACGTCACGTTAAAGGTGCAATTTTCCCCCATAGGTTTTGTACACGTTTTTCTTCAGACTATTTAATTTGACAGTTTGGTGAATCCGATTGACTTGAAACTTAGCACACACCTCGACCACCATCCCCAGGAGGTCCAGGAGAAAAATCGTCATGATGACGTCATCGTGGGTCATGTGACGTTACACAAAAGGTGCAGTTTTTAAGACCCTCTATCTCTGGAAGTACACGTCCGATTGAGGTCAAATTTGGTTTGCAAGTATTCGAGGATGTGTTATAGACGAAAATTAAGATGACGTAATTATGACATCATCGGGTGTCATGTGACGTCACATTAAAGGTTAAATTTTCTCCATAGGTTTTGTACACGTTTTTCTTCAAAATATTGAATTTGACACTTCTGTCAATTCGATCGACTTGAGACTTAGCACAGACCTCGACCACCATCCTTAGGAGGGTCAAGAACAAAATAATCAAGATGACGTCATCGGGGGTCATGTGACGTCACATTAAAGGTGTAGTTTTTAAGACCGTCTAACTCTGAAAGTACAAGTCCGGTTGGGGTCAAACTTGGTTTGCAAGTATTCGAGGATGTGTTATAGACAAAAAATAGGATGATGTAATTATGACATCATCGGGTGTCATGTGACGTCACATTAAAGGTTCAATTTTCTCCATAGGTTTTGTACACGTTTTTCTTCAGACTATTGAATTTGACAATTTGGTAAATCCGATCGACTTCGGACTTGGCACACACCTCGACCACCATACCCAGGAGGGCCAAGGGGGAAATCGTCAGGATGACGTCATCGTGGGTCATATGACGTCACATTAAAGGGGCAGATTTTAGGACCCTCTATCTCTGGAAGTACATGTCTGATTGGGGCCAAACTTGGTATGCAAGTATTCCAGAATGTGTAATAGACGAAAATTAAGATGACATCATGATGACATCATCGGGTGTCATGTGACGTCACTTTAAAGGTGCAGTTTTTCCCATAGGATTTGTACACGTATTTTTCAACTTATATATCTTGGGAAAATTGACAAATCCAATCGATTTCAGACTTGGCACACACATAATGAAAGTTATCTTAGACATCCGAAACAGCTCTGTGTTTGTCCACAAACACATGTCTAGTTTTTTTTTTTTTTTGTCACTTTTTCCCATAGGATTTGTACACGTTTTTTCTGCCAATACACTTTGACACTTTGGTAAATCCGATCGACCTGAAACTTGGCATACACTTAGACAACCACCCAAGGACAGTCCTAGAAGAAATTCGTCGCGATTCCGTCATTCAAGGTCACGTGACGTCATGTTAAAGGTACAATTTTCCCCATAGGTTTTGTACATGTTTTTCTTCAAACTATTGACTTTGACACTTTAATGAATCCGTTCGACTTAAGACTTAGCATACACTTAGAACACCACCCACAGATGGCCATTGAAAAAATTCGGCACGATTGCGTCATTCAAGGTCACGTGACGTGACGTTAAAGGTGCAATTTCTTTCCCCATAGGGTTTGTACACGTTTTTCTTCAAACTATTTACTTTGACACTTTCGTAAATTTGATCGACTTGATACTTAGCACACACCTCGACCACCATCTCCAGGAGGGCCAAGGAGAAAATCGTCATGATGACGTCATCGGGGGTCATGTGACGTCACATTAAAGGTTCAATTTTCTCCATATGTTTTGTACACGTTTTTCTTCAGACTATTGAATTTGACAATTTGGTAAATCCGATCGACTTGATACTTAGCACACACCTCGACCACCATCTCCAGGAGGGCCAAGGGGAAAATCGTCAGAATAACGTCATCGTGGGTCATGTGACGTCACATTAAAGGGGCAGCTTTTTGGACCCTCTATCTCTGGAAGTACATGTCTGATTGGGGCCAAACTTGGTATGCAAGTATTCCAGAATGTGTTATAGACGAAAATTAAGATGACATCATGATGACATCATCGGGTGTCATGTGACGTCACATTAAAGGTGCAGTTTTTCCCATAGGATTTGTACACGTATTTTTCAACTTATATATCTTGGGAAAATTGGCAAATCCAATCGATTTCAGACTTGGCACACACATAATGAAAGTCATCTTAGACATCCGAAACAGCTCTGTGTTTGTCCACAAACACATGTCTATTTTTTTTTTTTTTTCCTCTGTTTCAGACTCCTCTCCATAGGTTTTGTACACGTTTTTTCTTCAGCCAATACACTTTGGCACTTTGGTAAATCCGATCGACTTGAGACTTGGCATACATTTAGACAACCACCCACAGATGGTCCTAGAAGAAATTCGTCATGATTACATCATTCGTGGTCACGTGACGTCACGTTAAAGGTGCAATTTTTCCCCATAGGATTTGTACACGTTTTTCTTCAGAAAATTGAATTTGACACTTCGGTAAATCCGATCGACTTGAGACTTGAGACACACCTCGACCACCATCCCCAGAGGGGCCAAAAGAAAAATCGTCATGATGACGTCATCGTGGGTCATTTGACGTCACATTAAAGGTGTAGTTTATAAGACCCTCTATCTCTGGAAGTACAGGCCCGATTGGGGACAAACTTGATATGCAAGTATCCTGGGATGTGTTATAGACGATAATTAAGATGACATTACGATGACGTCATCGGGTGTCATGTGACGTCACATTAAAGGGGCAGTTTTCCCTATAGGTTTTGTACACGTTTTTCGTCAGACTATTGAATTTGACACTTTGGTAAATCCAATCGACTCGAGACTTAGTACACACCTCGACCACCATCTCTAGGAGGGCCACAAGGATAATCGTCATGATGACGTCATCGTGGGTCATGTGACGTCACTTTAAATGTGTAGTTTTTAAGACCCTCTATCTCTGGAAGTAAAGGTCTGATTGGGGTCAAACTTGGTATGCAAGTATTCCAGGAAGTGTTATAGACGAAAATTAAGATGACGTCATGACGACGTCATCACGGACCATGTGACGTCACATTAAAGGTTCAGTTTTCCCTATAGGTTTTGTACACGTTTTTCGTCAGACTATTGAATTTGACACTTTGGTAAATCCAATCGACTCGAGACTTAGTACACACCTCGACCACCATCTCTAGGAGGGCCACAAGGATAATCGTCATGATGACGTCATCGTGGGTCATGTGACGTCACTTTAAAGGTGTAGTTTTTAAGACCCTCTATCTCTGTAAGTAAAGGTCTGATTGGGGTCAAACTTGGTATGCAAGTATTCCAGGATGTGTTATAGACGAAAATTAAGATGACATCATGATGACATCATCGGGTGTCATGTGACGTCACATTAAAGGTTAAGTTTTTCCCATAGGATTTGTACACGTATTTTTCAACTTATATATCTTGGGAAAATTGGCAAATCCAATCGATTTCAGACTTGGCACACACATAATGAAAGTCATCTTAGACATCCGAAAAAAAAACTAGACATGTGTTTGTGGACAAACACATGTCTAGTGGGGTTTTTTCGGATGTTTCAGACTCCTCTCCATAGGGTTTGTACACGTTTTTTCTTCAGCCAATACACTTTGGCACTTTGGTAAATCCGATCGACTTGAGACTTGGCATACATTTAGACAACCACCCACAGATGGTCCTAGAAGAAATTCGTCATGATTACGTCATTCATGGTCACGTGACGTAACGGTAAATGTGCAATTTTTTCCTATAGGTTTTGTACACGGTTTTGTTCAGACTATTGATTTTGATAAATCTGATCGACTCGAGACTTGGCACACACCTCGACCACCATTATCATGATCATCACTTAAATAAGCATGCGCAATACTACCAATGAGTAAGTTTTTCATAGAATCTGAAATTTATGTTACACCTGTTCTATTATTGACTGTCCTAGTAACAGGCCGGAATCATAACGTGCAACCGTTAAAGTTGTTTGCTGCCCTCAATTTGTTTCCCATAGGTTTTGTACACATTTTTCTTCAGACTATTGATTTTGCTAAATCCGATCGACTCCAGACTTAGCACACACCTCGACCATCAACTTAAATAAGCATGCGCAATACTACCAACGAGTCCGTTTTTGATAGAATCTGAAATTTATGTTATACCTGTTCTATTCTTGACTGTCCTAACAGGCCGGAATCATGCAACCGTTGAAGTTGTTTGCTGCCCTCAGTGTAGCAAGTTGATTAAACGCGTTATAAAGTTTACGGGCAACATTTACTCGGGCAGTATTAATCATCACCAGGATATAGCGGGGGTATCTCTCGGGTGCGAAAATGTATTTCCTAAACGTAACTGGCAGATTCATGAATTATTTAGTAGTTTGGATGAGAAGTTATGTTTATTCATCGGAATAAACCATGACGTCAGAGCATTGTTGTTATTTAGTTAACTAGTTACATTAATGAACAGCTGTTGTGAAGCTGCTATACGTACTGGATAGTGGGATGGGCTATGGATAAAAAAAATCCCTGGTTCGAATCCTGCTGTAGGTCACCTCGTTTTTCCGATTGAAATTGATATCTTTGGAGTATTTTTAATTTAAGGGAAAAAAGAGACCTAGAACCTAAGTGTTGTACAGTGATCAATGCAACTACTGAATAATTCATGAATCTGCGAGTTAGGTTTGGGAAAAAAATATTCGCCCCCCGGGTAGCGATTTTTTTTTTCCCAAACAGGTTTGCACAATTTCATGAATTATTCAGTAGTTGCGTTGATCGCTGTACAACACTTAGGTTCTAGGTCTCCTTTTCCCCTTAAATTAAAAATACTCTAAAGATATCAATTTGACTAGGAAAAACGAGGTGACCTACTACACCAGGATTCGAACCCGGGATCTTTGATCCATAGCCAATCCCACTATCCACTACACTACGTATAGCAGCTCGACAACAGCTGTTCTTTAAAGTGATTTATTGTAACTAGTTAACTAATAACAACAATGCTGTGACGTCATGTTTTATTCCGATGAATAAACATAACTTCTCATCCAAACTACTGAATAATTCATGAAATTTTGCAAACCTGTTTGGGAAAAAAAAATTCGCCCCCGGGTAGGGAAGACAGATAGATATGAAGATTTACAGGGAAGGGCAAAACCCAGGATCAAGTATTAAACAGTCACACACAAAAAGAAGCTGACAATATTCAAGTTTTGTTCGTATTCCATTAACGGCTGAGAGGTGGTGAAGAAAACAAGGCTATATTCTCTTTTCACCCTGACCCTTTTCACCCTGACCCTTCCACCCCCTCCCCTTCTTAGTGGTTACCTACATCACATGTACACAAAATGGTCACAACATGTTGAATTCATTTCCATTTTTGGTTTACTATTCAAGAACAAATTAACTTGTATAATACTTTTTGTACAAATTATATTTAACAAAGAAAACAATATTGCAAATTGGGAGTATACAACTAGGTTTGAACCAATTACTGACAAGTGTTTGCGTGAAGAAATTAATACATGTATCATTTATAGAGTACTATTTTTTATTAAGTAAATGATATTTGTACCTGTAATATCACAATTGCTTGAATTTGCAAATATAATGTTCGTGCTTATATAGCGCTTTACATCGTATCAACGATCTCAAAGCGCTTTACAATTATTACCCCGTTCATCAGGCCCTGGACCACGCGGCAGCCGTTTATAGGCGCTCAATCGGCCTCGACCCTCACAGGTACCCATTTATACTCCTGGGTGGAGAGAGGCAATTGTAGTTAAGTGTCTTGCCCAAGGGCACAAACACCATGTTCCTGGTCGGGTTCGAACCCAAGCACCATCGTACATGAGTCGAACACCGTAACCACTAGGCAATGACACTAGTCACTTATTTTTGTGAATCTTGTTTTCCTTTAAAATAAATGTATTGTTTGTACTTTTGAAGTTTGTGTTTTAGATTCCTGACTGTTTGGTTGAAAGAAATAAGCTGAATTGAAATGTAAGATAATGAAATTGTATCTATAATGTCCCAGGTATGCATTTGGGACTTCAAAATACTACTCAATTGTCAAAGGCATTAAAGTGCATATTACAGTTCACTTAAGTAGTATTTTGAAGTATTGGGTAATGTTCAAGTGTAGACTGTAGAGCACTATTCTAAGTAACATTTAAACTGTTTTTTTGTTTACAAAATTGCTTGAAATTACAAATGTTACTAATATGAAGCAGTTATTTGAGAGAATTTAGTTTTTGAGTTTAGACCATAAAATGTATACTATTTGGAGTTAACTTCCTTTTTAGTATTAGTGTTAGTGTTAAAGTTTTATAGAACTGTACATGTAGTATGATGATCAATAAACAAAGTACAATGTAATGCCAATAGCGTGTCACTTTGTAGTATGACTGACAATGAACATTAAGTTAACAATCATGAACTCTACTAAGTTTGAGCTCCAAATCGGTACGCTTCTTTGGCAAGGAACCATCCCCAATCCCACCAAGTCCTCCTTGTCACAAACGATAATTGGAATGGGAGTGTCGCTTTTTCCGCAGTCGATCCCTATACATGTATATTGTGTTCTTAAACAGTCAAATGTTGTGCATGTTTAAATGACGACTTGACATGACATGACTTGTGTCTTTTCACTCAAAGGTCAATGCAACAAAGTTTCATCCAAATGTCATTGCAGTGGTAGAAGAGGTGGCTCACAGTACTCGAATTGAATGACAGGTGGTTAGTAGCCTCTGCTATTGCAGTGGTAGAGATGTGGCTCACAGTACTGAGGCTTGGATGACAGGTGATTAGTAGCCTCTGCTATTGCAGTGGTAGAGATGTGGCCCACAGTACTCAGGCTTGGATGACAGGTGATTAGTAGCCTCTGCTATTGCAGTGGTAGAGATGTGGCTCACAGTACTGAGGCTTGGATGACAGGTGATTAGTAGCCTCTGCTATTGCAGTGGTATAGATGTGGCTCACAATACTCAGGCTTGGATGACAGGTGATTAGTAGCTTCTGCTATTGCAGTGGTAGAGATGTGGCTCACAGTACTCAGGCTTGGATGACAGGTGATTAGTAGCCTCTGCTATTGCAGTGGTAGAAGAGGTGGCTCACAGTACTCAGGCTTGGATGACAGGTGATTAGTAGCCTCTGCTATTGTAGTGATAGAGATGTGGCTCACAGTACTCAGGCTTGGATGACAGGTGATTAGTAGCTTCTGCTATTGCAGTGGTAGAGATGTGGCTCACAGGAGTCAGGCTTGGATGACAGGTGATTAGTAGCCTCTGCTATTGTAGTGATAGAGATGTGGCTCACAGTACTCAGGCTTGGATGACAGGTGATTAGTAGCCTCTGCTATTGCAGTGGTAGAGATGTGGCTCACAGTACTCAGGCTTGGATGACAGGTGATTAGTAGCTTCTGCTATTGCAGTGGTAGAAGAGGTGGCTCACAGTACTCAGGCTTGGATGACAGGTGATTAGTAGCTTCTGCTATTGCAGTGGTAGAGATGTGGCTCACAGTACTCAGGCTTGGATGACAGGTGATTAGTAGCCTCTGCTATTGTAGTGATAGAGATGTGGCCCACAGTACTCAGGCTTGGATGACAGGTGATTAGTAGCTTCTGCTATTGCAGTGGTAGAGATGTGGCTCACAGTACTCAGGCTTGGATGATGTGATTAGTCAATCCTGACATCATAGTGATACGTTAGGGAGCACAAAGAGCACACAATTAGAACAAAGTGTGTACATGTAAATATGTTCAAGTGTTGTTAGTTAAAAAGAAAACTTGACATATTTTTCCCTATTCATGTCTCGGACATAAGTGAGAGGCATGTGGGTGGTCTGAATCGCCATCTAAACAAGACATACTGGTATATGTTTAAAATTTAAATATAAGGTGACGCAATTGTAAATGATTTGATAATTTGAAGATGCACTGAAGATATCACTGAAGATTGAACTCTTTTTTATGTATTTTGATTACAAACGTTTCTATGTAGGCCTACATGTATGTATAGAGATATATAGCATAACAAACAGTTATAAATGCGATGATTAGGCAGTATAAGCTCGTTGCTGATACTAGCTGCCCTTGCTTTCTGCTCTGGTCATTTATCAACAACCTTGTCTTGTAATCAATACTTTATTGTGCATGTCTCATAAAATAGGTTCATGTAGTGCACCCACTAACGACACGATTAGTCCAACTCCCCCACTTGTACTATCGTCTTGGCAAACCTAATCACATATCGGTTAATCACATATTGAATAAAAACATCTTGGGCCAATACTATCAACATCTATTGCTCAGCTCTAACTACTTTTAACCATAATGAATTTCGATGCCATGAACATGATAATGAGCATAAGGTAGGGTTATATATTATCCATAGCTGCAATTAAACTATGCTTGATACAACATACAAGCTCAATTCTATTTGCAAACCAGTGCATGCTTTTCGCTCAGTGTCTGAAATACATGCACATGTACTCTGAAAATACATTTTGGATGATTAGGATTAATTTACAGCTATAGTTAATTGAATCTTACCTTTAACTGTGCAACTGTTAAACATTCCAAATAGTCAGCTTCTAACAATGAAGTAGTCATCTCTTCAAATCTGTCTTCAACCTGCATGCATAGATTCTGCACACACACACAAACACGAAAACAAACAATGAAATCATTATTGTAACTTCAGAATTCCTGGAGAAAATTATTCTGAATACAAACAAAATGAAAGTAAATAAATATATCATTACGTTTTTCTGATGGCAAACACTCTGTTCACGAAGAGTTCCAATTGTTTTTGGTTTGTGCATATTTACATAAAAGAAGACATTTAAAAGTATGTTTTTGCTTGTACACAGATGAAGTCTGCTTTCATACATGTAAACTGGATTGTCTCAGAACACCAATAGAAAGTCATATTCTCTGCATCAGTTGTCATCAGAAATGTGTTCAATGCCATAAAAACAGTGTCAAATTTGATGTCCCTGTTACATATGACAAATATACAATTCTGCAAATCAGGATACATAATCTCAAATTTTCTTCAGTGACTACAATAATGCTAATAATAATAATAATAATCCAGTGATGACCAGGAGGACTGGTGAAATGTCACATACAGCTGTCGATGTGACGACGATGGTCCGCAGTTGTAGTGAGTGAGGGTCATCATCCAGTGATGACCAGGAGGACTGGTGAAATGTCACATACAGCTGTCGATGTGACGACGATGGTCCGCAGTTGTAGTGAGTGAGGGTCATCATCCAGTGATGACCAGGAGGACTAGTGAAATGTCACATACAGTGTGTATGTGACGACGATGGTCCGCAGTTGTATTGAGTGAGGGTCATCATCCAGTGATGACCAGGAGGACTGGTGAAATGTCACATACAGCTGTCGATGTGACGACGATGGTCTACAGTTATAGTGGGCGAGGGTCATCATCCAGTGATGACCAAGAGGACTGGTGAAATGTCACACACAGCTGTCGATGCGACGACGATGGTCAACAGTTATAGTGAGGGGGTCATCATCCAGTGATGGCCAGAAGAACAGATGAAATGTCATACACAGCTGTCGATGTGACGACAATGCTCCACAGTTATAGTGAGAGATGGTCATCATCCAGTGATGACCAGGGCAACCGGTGAAATGTCACACACAGCTGTCGATGTGACGATGATGGTCCGCAGTTATAGTGAGTGATGGTCATCATCCAGTAATGACCAGGAGCCTCAGGAGGACTGGTTAAATGTCACACACAGTTGTCAATGCGACGACGATAGTCCACAGTTGTAGTGAGTGATGGTCATCATCCAGTGATGACCAGGAGGACTGGTGAAATGTCACACACAGCTGTCGATGTGAAGATGATGGTCCACAGTTATAGTGAGTGATGGTCATCATCCAGTAATCACAGCTGTGGATGTGACGACGATGGTCCAAAGTTATAGTCACTGATGGTCATCATCCAGTGATCACCAGGAGAACTGGTGAAATATCACACACAGCTGTGGATGTGACGAAGATGGTCCACAGTTATAGTGATAGTGATGGTCATCATCCAGTGATGACCAGGAGGACCGGTGAAATATCACACACAGCTGTGGATGTGACGAAGATGGTCCACAGTTATAGTGATGGTCATCATCCAGTGATGACCAGGAGGACCGGTGAAATGTCACACACAGCTGTGGATGTCAAGACGATGCTCCACAGTTATAGTGAGTGATTGTTATCATCCAGTGATAACCAGGAGTTACAAATGTACCATACTCATTGCCATACTGTTTATGGTCGTTAACTATCCTGATCGACCCTACTATTTATCCGCCTGTTTACTACCACTGTTTTTATCCTTCGTATTAATACCATGTACATGTACTATTTCCTCATTCTTGTTATTCATTGCTCTTGTTTATTACGCTACATGGTTTTTGCAACATTTTCTTAAGCCCTTTTTTTTTACCATGTACAGTTTTCAAAATTTTTTTCATAATAATTCCTTCATTTTTAAATATAGTAATTAATTGTTCTTTTTCAGTGGTAATTTTATAACTAAAATGTTTCTATTGTCGTGTCTATTCAAATTCACAATAAATGTTATTAAATTATCTCAAAAAAGAAAGTAAATATGCACATAAAACAAAAAAGTATACATGTATTCTATTCATAAAACTACAACCGAATGATGACTGCTTCGTGGTAGCTATAGTAAGTTGGAATAATTTGAACATGAATATCATCTATATTTCTTACATAAACATGGTCAAGTAAAGTATCTTTTTCAGTTGTTGCATGACTTAAACACTGCTTATAGCCATGATCATCCATCAATTTTTGTACATGCAATTCTTTTTTCATTATATCTTCATTAAAATCACCCATAACAATGGACGTGTTTGAAACCTTGTGTAGCTTATTCAATAACTCTTCAAGATTCTTTACAAATGTCCTTAATGTATATGATGGGGGTCGATAAACAATTACAACAACTGATGACTCGTTTGGAATTGCATGTAACTGAAGTGCAATATATTCAATATTGTTGATTGGCAAATTAATTCTACTGAACACTTTGTCTTTTTTGCCGCACACAGCCACACCTCCATGACTCTGTTCGTTTAACATGCATGACACATCACTGGATTTATCATAACACATACTTCTTGGTTGATGATACCATGTGTAATCACTCATATCCATATCACAATCAAAGCCTTTGTCAGTCCATGTTTCTGTCAGGCAAATAAAATCACATGACATCATTTCATCATTAGCTTTGAGATCCATTACATGTGCAAGGAGTCCTTGAATATTATGCATAGCAATGCTTGTACTGTAACATTCATCATCCTTGATTTCATTGTTATCAATATACGATGCCATTTTACTCATTGCCTCAGCTACCGCCTTATTACAATAAATATATTTCTCATCAAACCCTTCTATCACAAGACCTTTCAATGAAACAACTCGACTCAAACTAACATAAGCTTGTCCTGCTGAAAATGTACGGGTCAGACACACCACTGCTTTTTCTAAACTCATGCCTTGCACCTTGTGAGCTGTACACGCCCAAGCTAACTTCACAGGGAACTGGTGTCTCACACACTGTTTATTCACGTTTTCTTCTACCATTTCAATAGTGACAGTATCTGTATTATTATCAGAGGACTGCTGTTTTACTTTGGAACCAACCCTCTCATTATCAAATTTAACTTTGATACACTTGGGTGACTGGTGGGCATCATTAGGTAACATAACGATGTCAATTACAGTTCCAAAGACGCCATTTACAAGTCCATCAGAAACGTCAAGATTCCTTGTAAGCATGACTCTAGCACCAACACCAAGCCACAGAAAATCAGGTAAATTGGTGTTCGAGGATTTCTTAACTGATTTCTTTATTGGTATCATTTTCCCACTTTGGGCATCTCTCCGAAAATCTTTAGCAAGAACACAAGTTGTTACACAACCTGAACATTTAGCAAAAAGAGTCTGTCTGTTGTACTCATCTACCTCCTTGTTGCATGGATAAATATGCACAGCATCAATCCAATCTTCTCCAGTCTCACGTGATTGTAACAGTTTCTTATCATCAGTTTGTAAACTTTCCTTTTTGTTTTTTATTCGTAATCTATTCAGCACTTCAGCAAACTTTGCATCATCCTTCTGTCTCATTATCTCAGTCAGTTCTACTTTGACAAAGTTGTCATTCCATAAGTCAGTTGTAACATCAGTCTGGTACAACGATTTTCCTTTTACTGGAGGTAACTGATAAAAATCACCAACCGCTAATACGCTGACATTTCCAAAGGGATTATGATTCCGTGATTGTTTAACCTGTCGAAGACGACCATGAATGTAGCACAATAGTTTATGGCTCACCATTGAAATTTCATCAACAATTAGAATTTGTAGTTGTCTTAGTTTATGTCGCAGTGTATTAATCTTTTCTTCACCGAGTGGTTGATATGGCAATTTCACATTTGTTGTTATTGACAAAGCACTGTGAATTGTAGCACCATGGATATTATATGCTGCAACACCTGTAGGAGCTGTAAGTAATACAGATACATCATCAGGATTTTCTACCATTCTTCCAAAAAGTCTGGTTGCTTCATAGTAGATACACTTTATCAAATGACTTTTCCCTGTGCCAGCTCCACCAGTGACAAATACATGAAACGGTTCAGGATTTTTACCATTGACTTTGTCTAAACACCATTGCCTTACTTTATAAAACACTTCTTGTTGTTTAGCATTTAGACACCTTAACAAATTCATTGCTTCTTGTTTGGATACATTTAGTCTGTGTGGCTCAATAGTACATTTCACACTATCATCTTTTTTAGATTTCAAATCAGGAATATCAGAATCACTGTCACCATCTTGCACTTGTTCTTCTCGCTGTCCTGCACATTCAAGTCTTTCCATTTCAGCTTCTGGAGCTATCAATGCCCAGGCATCTTCTTGTGGACCATACTTTTCTAACATTTCCTCTGCTTCATCTACAGCCTGAGCACTAGCTTCATACAACGATCGGTTATTTTCCACAATTTTTTTGACAAGTTTTAATACACCACTTAACTTAATAATCCCATTGCTATAAAATTCTTCATAAGATTCAAACTGCTGCGGTTTCAACTGAACATCTACACGATATGGAAGATACAATTGCAAGATACTTTGATAGTACTTTTCAGGACATTTTGCTACTGAAAATCTAGGAAATCGTATGACTGCTGGATCAGTTCGACTACGTTTCTGTATGTGTCCCAAACTATTCTTCAATTCAAATATTGGCGAACGACTTGTTTTAGCTATGTTACTGTATATGACTCTATAATCCGAGCAAAATGTTGCCAAGCACATTGTTTCAAATGTATCAGTATTTGGTCTTGCTAGATATCTATCAATTCTGCTGGTCATCCAAATACTATCATCATCTTCATCACATGTTCTTTGAATAACACTGAGTGGCTTGCTCATTCTAATTGGATTTTCACCGACAGGTATGAATTCCACTTTTCTTGATCCTTCTTTCAATCTCAGATTACAAACACGATAAACTGATTCTTGTGCTGAGACTTCACGATTATGCAAATACACACAACCTATTTCCTTCATACTCTGTCTAGCATCCAAATTTCCTTTCTGTGCTTCAGCCTGTGCATGTGACAACAGTATACTCATTTCACGTTCAGCTTTTGACATGTAGGATACCACATAAGCAACACAAGCATAAGCATCACAAATGTACTGAATATCCATGTTTGCATTCCAACATCTTATCAAATGTGGATTGTATAAATTAACCCACACATCTTGTGGTTGTCTCTTATGGACTAAACTTGTTTTGCAACTTAATACATTGTTAGCCTTTTTAAAATCACTTTGCGTGATATTTACACTAGCAAATAATTCATTGGTTGTCATGTGTTCATTCTCAGGTTTCTGTATTGCAGTCCATATTGATTGTAGTAATTCCTTGGCCTTGTTTTTTTCACTGGTTTCACCATCATTAGTTTCATTCTCATCACTACGTGTAGTTTCATTCTCATCATCTTTCGGCATAGGCTCTGTAATGAACGTTCGTTCAGATGGAGGTCTTGGGAAATTAAACCTGCACTCGGTACCCTTCTTCTTGCACGACTTTGAATGCTTTTTACTATGTAACTGCACATGACGATGATGATGATTTCATTTAACTCTTTGTCTTGTTTCTCTGATGGCAAACTACAACTTATATATTTGTCAATAAACTTTACAACCTTTTTTTTACTGTCATGTTCTAACTTTGGTGCATTTTCAATCCAGAAAAGACAATGTGTATGTGGAGACCCTCTTTGCTGAAATTCTACTCTGTAAAAATAGTCTTTGACTTTTCCAATCGGTTTTGCTCCAGACAGTATAACATCTCTCAAAAATGTATGGAATCGCTGATCAAACATTCTTGCAGCAGTTACAGGATTACTTTTCAATACTGTACATTTCTCATTCCAGTCCAAATCTTTCACATCTCTAGAATCACCTTGCTGTCTCAGAATTGTATTGATTACTTCTGGCCATCGCATATCTGCTGCAGAAAATGAACAAAACCATGTTGGTATTTCTAGCTGTCTGATCATAGCCAAAACATCCTTCTGTGCTGCTTGCCAATATGGGGGTGTACCACGGATAGGTTTGAGAAATTTATATCCACTGTCCGATTTCAAAATATCTTTTAACTGATCTCTGTCATTGATCATGGATGCATTTACTCTGTCACCATTGTACTTTTTATCACACCCTTTTCGCAATGCAATAGACACACTAGACATTACTTTCTGAATCTCTGCCAAATACTGAGCATAAAAAATGTATTGGGTACTCTTTGCAAATCTATTATCAACATTCATTAATCGATTATGCAAATATCTACAAAGTGTCACCTTCACTTCACGATCATCATCAAATATAGGCCGACCTGATGGAAATAATGCTGGGAAGCATTTTGCCTCATTACCCTTTTCCATTAACACTCTTATTGGACTATTGCCTTCACATGGAGCAACACTCGTTACATCGTCAAAATATTGATCCAGTATTTCCTGTCCTACATTAGTTGGCTGCAGACAACTGTCTAATGCCATGCCTCGTAAACGATCATCATCGGTTTCCTCATCAGTATCACTTTCATCATTGACTTCTTTTTCATCAGACTTATTCATTTCATCATCTTTATCACACAATGGAGTGTCCCAATCAGGATTTATTTTAATCTCACTGAACCACTTATTGTTATGTTGAAGATAATGTAAAGCATTCTCAACATTTTGTTTACTTACAAACTGATATTGG
Source organism: Crossaster papposus (assembly GCA_037893245.1). NCBI lineage: Eukaryota > Metazoa > Echinodermata > Asteroidea > Velatida > Solasteridae > Crossaster > Crossaster papposus. The sequence goes on along the minus strand of JBAIAA010000381.1, from coordinate 760,173 downwards.
TAATATCCTTTATAAGTTAGTTTCCTCTTTAACTTTACACGAATCATCTGGTCATCACTTGCAGGTCTTGGTAGTGCTTTCACTGTATCCGTTATATTAGATGGTACACAAATGACTGGCCCTCGCAAACCAAATTGACCTCCCTTAGGCAGTGGAATAATCTTCATGAACGGAACGTTTATGGCTATTAGATGCTCTTTTAGTGTATTCAAACAAGCTAATTCTTCAGGAATGTCTGCCAGATTTAAATTATTCACACTTGCTTCAGCAGGGACTTTGTTAACAAGTAATTTCCTATGACAAGTATAACATATCCATAAACGTGATCTACTTGATTCTGCAATCATACATCTGGATTCACAATGGTCACTGCAAGTATGTAGATATCTATTACTAAAAACACTCTGGTCTTTGTATTTATGCATATTGCACTTCACAACTTGCCTTTGAAACAATAGTTTATGACAACAAACACACACATACTCAGGTCCTTTAGATATGCTTTCTCTAAATGTCTTGACAACAAAACTAATTTTAAGTCTTTTCTGTTTATCAATCACAGTACGCCTGTGTTTCCTCTCTGCCATATTTTTACGGTATTTACAGTTTGTTTTATATTTCGTTTTTCCATACTTTATTAAATTTGCCCTGTACGAACTGACACATCGATATTTCTTTTTAATTTTTGCAATGAGATTATTTCTATATGAAGCATTGCCATGGTATTTACATTTAGCTCTGTTAATTATCTTCTGTCTGTAAGCAGCATCCTCACGATATTTTGTTTTTACCTTGATTTTTTCATACTTTATTAACTTCTCCCTATATCTCACATCATCATGGTACTTTGTTTTTCCATTAGCGATTAGTTTCTTTCTGTATTCAGCATTATTACAATACTTTGTTTTCCCCTTAGCGATTTTCTTCTCTCTGTATTGAGCATTATTACAATACTTTGTTTTCCCCTTAGCAATTAGTTTCTCTCTGTATTCAGCATTATCGCAATACTTTGCTTTGCCCTTAGTGATTAGCTTGTCTCTGTATTCAGCATTATCACAATACTTTGTTTTCCCCTTAGTGATTAGTTTATCTCTGTATTCAGCATTATCACAATACTTTGTTTTCCCCTTAGCAATTAGTTTATCTCTGTATTCAGCATTATCACAATACTTTGTTTTCCCCTTAGTGATTAGCTCGTCTCTGTATTCAGAATTACCGCGATACTTTCTTTTCCCACTGTCTATTTTGTTCTCTCTATATTCACAATTGTCACAATACTTTCTTGTTTGATGATTTAAAATACTTTTTCCATGTATTCCGTACCTTCTCTCATGAGCCTTTAATCGCTCTGTTTTAAAGTCGGTGTCACTACTGTACTTTGTTTTAAACCATTCCATCTTCTTATCTGCATTCTTTTTGTAGTTATTTTGGTTATACATCCTTTTCTTTTGCTTTTGCTCATCACACCTATTTTGTTCACTTTTCAACTTCTCATCCAATAAATCCCCCGACCTACATGTTGTTTGATCATCGGATTTGTTTGTACATTTATGCATTTCTTTTTTATCTATTTTTACTTTGTTCACCTTCTGTACATACACTTCCTTATTTTTCTCTCTTTTCTTTTTTTGTTGTAATTTTTTATTTGCTCGTTTACGCCGTTTACACTTCAAATTATTTGTGGATTTACTGTCAGTACTATCTTCTCCATATTTGAATTCATCATCTTTGTTGCTTGGAAATACATTACATTGTTCATTATCAGCTTGTCTAATTGCTTCATGAACTGACAACACAACATCATAGTGAATCCTTTGCCTATGATACAAATAAACTCCCTCATCTGATGTTACAGCCTCTCTTTCAAATGTACTTGCTGAAAAAACATACCACTTGCTTTCATGTTCATATGTATATATGTCAGTACAAAGCATGTGTGCCATTGCCATGATTTCAACCTCAGTAGCCCATATTCCACAGTCAAACATTCTTTGCCTCGTGACATATTCTTCCACATTTACATAGCCTTGTCGGAGAAAACCATTAAATTTATTTCCATTTTTCAACAGATGATTAACAGTAGCCATTCTTAATTGCACATGGTTATCTTCAGTTCCTGACAAAGCATATGATATTGCTCTGAAAAAACAATTACCATCTCCTTTAATTCTCTTCACTGAATTAGGTCGTCCCATCTCTTCACATTTATCTGAAATTTCATTGCAATTCAGTGACACATGGCCCATTCTATGTTGTCTACACAGTGCATCCTTACTACCATATGTCAACGGAACAAACTTAAAACCCTGCATTTGTGTCACCCTGTCGATTTCCACATCACTGCCTCCATCTGATTCATTATTGCAACTCGTTCCATGCAAACTGCCGTTGTCCTCTTCCTTCATATTATTTGACATATCACTATGTGTACTTGACAAGCCACTATGAGATCCAAGCAATACTCCAGAACCAATACTGTCTCCGCCTATGTCTTCACTATGATTATTGCTCCCTATTAACAAATGTCCAGTCTCCTGTGTAGTCCCATCATCATCCTGCCTTACCTCATCATCTAACCACACAGATGCACCTGTAATTTCAAACTGCTCATTGTTAGATAAATTCATAGATCTTGCCAAATCAGTACAGTACCTGTGCACATCTTGCCATGTAGCTACACGTTTGAGCAGACTCTGACCTTCAGCAACCTGATAACCTTGTTTATCCCTGGAGTGAGAATCAAAGATATAATACATGTCATCTTGAGTTATTACAACAAATGTATTTCCATGGAAAGTTATGAAACATGCATAGTTCTGCTGCAGATTCTGTTCCAAAGCACGATTCATTGGTATCATATCAAATTCAGGTAAATTAAATTCTTCTCCAAATGCACCACATACAGAATCATTAAACTTCATACTAAAATGATGATTCAGCAGATCTAACTCATTTGGCAGTTCTGTAACCAACAAATAGTCATGATTAACTGTAGAGCTCCGGGATAAATGACCATATAACTCATTTCCAGTATTCAATGTTCTATCCATGTCAGAATAAGTCCAATGTCTTAGTTTCTTCAACCTACTCATTAACACACAACTCAGTCCATTAGCTACGCATTGTTTACCACTGTGACAACCAAACTTATGATGGCCTTGATGAAAACTACCCTGTACAATATTTTCTGGCAATGTCACACTCCGCTGATTTGTTTCATTATGTTCATTACTATCTTCTAGCAAAGTCACAGGCAATTTTTCTTGTTTTCTTCTGACCGAATCACAAGTTCTTTGTGGCAAGTTTTTCTTTCTATTATTTTGGGCATTATCTTCTTTTTCCAGAATTTCATCTTCCATCACTTTTTTATTCACTTTCAATTTCACTTCACAACTGTCAGTACTCTCCGACACTTTTCTCTTTCTACTTCCAAGTCTATTTGATGACTCAACACCATGATTATCATTACTTTTCCTTGCCTTAGATCTATCTTTTTTATTTCCCTTTCCAACAGCTCTTGCCAAGTCATTTTTATTTTCATTCTTTTCATCAGTACTTTTGCTCTTTTTACTCCTTAAGGAATAACCTCCTGTCTGCGTATGTAACATCTCTATTTGGCCTTCACTTGTCAACATACTACAAACTCCTTTTTCTTCATTCCTAATACAACTTTCACTTTTACCCAGTTCACCTACTTTGTGTGTTACTTGTGCTTGACTGCTATTGTCTCTGCATGTTCCATCTACACATGTCTGCATCACCTCATCATTGTCATCACTGCATGTCTCCTCGGCAATCACTTCATACACACTGTTATCTACAGGAATGCCAAGATCATACAAAAGAGACTTGCAATAAGTAGTCCTGCCACATTTACAACACAACCATGTTACTGATTTGCTTAACAAAATATGCTCTATTGTCAAGAAATTTGTACATTTCAGATGATACCATGTATTACATGAATCACATTCCACACTCCTTTCTGATGACACAAATTCATCGCACAACCAACATTTTTTAGTATGAACATCTTTAGCAACATGTTGCCGGTTTGTACTCATCGTATGACTTCTGCTACTTTTTTTTTGTGACACAACCTGATCCTTTTTTCCCTTACTTTGATCAATTCCATGGGTTTTTCTAACTGCATCCTCATGCTGTCTTTTGAAATTGTCAACATCAGCATTACGTGTATTCTTTTGATGTCTGTTCGTCTCTTTCTTTCGACTACAACTGTCATCCATCTTACTCAACACACTGCTCAGACTTCTTTTAGTATGGCCATAGATATTCTTTCTGACTTTCTCGTTTAGTCTTCTTTCCTCTTTGGTCAACCACAATTCAACTATTTTCCCATTCTTTCTTCTATTATAGGATTCCCTGCATACTTCTCGTCTCCGCTTCTTGCGACTGATTTTCTTCTGCTTTCCTTTTCCTCCTTTCTCATACTCATCTTCTGCACATTTTCTAATCACACAGTGCTTGACCTTCAACAAATAATACAACTTTCTCATTGCTTTCTGGTCATGAAGTCTTTTACTGGTCATCTTCAACACCCTGTTCCTTCTCATTTCTTTTAGTTTGTAACTGACATTTCTCATTTTCTTTACCTTTTTGGACTTCCTTTGTTGTCCTTGTTGCACCTCTTCAGCCTCATCTTTGTCCTTTCTTTGCTTCCCACTCACTCCAACAATATTGGGGATCTCTGCTTCAGCACCGACATTGCCTGTAGATTGTAATACAACAAATACAAACTTTTGCAATTGATCTTTCCTTTTAACATTACCTTGGGCACACATTTCTTCTCTCTCATGTCTTTCTATACATTCCATACACCGATTCATTATCACTGCCCCATTCTGTCGTTTATTTGTTTGCTCATTTGGTTTTTTATTTGTTTGTTTTTTTGTCTCAATCAATTGTGCTACCTTTTTGTTGCATGTTCCCAGTGAACTAGTTGAAGGGCAGGCTGCATGCCCCGTTACCGAAGTAACGTCAACTAGCCCATCTGGTGATGGCGTCTGTCCTGCAAGGTCACACAGCCGTTGTTGTGACCAGGGTACTCTAAGAGTACACTCTTTCGAGTCAGACTTCGGTGAGATACCCCAGCATGGGATAGACAGACTTCCTTGAGGAGGCGCAAAACTCAAGGCATTGAACTTTTCACCAGGTGGTGAAGGCTCTCCGGGTAAGGGAGCACCAGGAAGAAATGAAATGGCAGATGAACCGGGTATGGAACGGTTACATATAGAGAAGTGTGAATGGGGAGATGAAATGGGTGATGAGTCAGAACACATTACAATGACAGACAACGGCAACGTACATCGTTTGGACGAGCGGTCCATCGCCAACCGCCGCATTGCATCTCTCCTCACTCTCTGGTTCAGCTGGTAGTACCTCATCGTCTGTTGATACAGACAGAAAAAACAATCCCTCAGATGTGCACCCTTGTATCCCTTTTATTCGCACACACAACATAAACATGTGTTCAACTATTGATAACCGTTCCCAAAGCCTCTGCCATAACAATGCAAACCACAGACATTAAACTGATATCAAGGCCAGTTCCAGCCAAATATAAAAATCTTGGTAGTTCCCTCCTATATAATATAGTGCAGTTGCCATAGAATTGTCAGACCTTTCAAAAAAATTCAAGTTTCCTGGACTGAAGGGTTTTGAAAGGTGAGAAAACTGTCTGACAAAAGGAACCTATGAAAGATTTCGAAAAGTAAAACAACTCTCTGAACAAACTGGTGTGAAAATAAAAATACCTTTCAAAAGATATTGAAAGGTGTGGTGGTGCAGTAGCAACAAATTCTGGAGTGTTTTGAAAAGTTCATACTTATTCATAGCCATTTTGCCTAGTAAGCAGATTTTGAAAGGTAAAACCATAGTAGGGTTAATTAAGTGAACTGCTGATCACATACATCATCCATATTTTCACCAAGGGTTTAATTTGCTTCTAGCATCCTAATTTAACTTCAATTTACCTTTATAACTTCATTAAAAAAAAAGGATATTTTAAGTACATTTTATCAATTGATGCCCCGCCCTTTTAAGTTTTCCAACTATAATCACTGATTTGTTAAAGACAAGTACTAAACTAGGTAAAAAAAAATCTGCAATTTCATATAATTTCTCTCATCACAATTGTTTTTGTTTAACACAATTTTTTTTTATCAAATACAGTGTAATCACATTTTGTTACTTTATAATATCAACTTTAACCCTAAGAGTCATAAATCCTCCAAATTTAATACTATATTGTTAATGTCAGTAATGTCTATGTACAGAATTAGTTCCACTTAATTATTTAGCCCACGTTTTTAAAGTTTATTTTAGAGTCTAGCTAGTCATATCGGAATAATAAAAAAACACCCATGACTCAACTTGAACCAAAAATTAAAGTGGGACCCATACAACACAATCACCATAAATGTACACATGTCACGACTACTTCCAAAATAAATCAAAGTGTCGAATAACTTTTAGGGTCTCCGTTACTCAATGGGATTGGGACCATACTTTCTTGAGGTCAGGCCCTTTTACATTTTTAACCACTTGTACAACAAAACATAAGTAAACAAAAACCAAAAGTCATACTTAACAGTAGATGGAATTACCAAGAAGTCAGATTTTTGCTACATGTATATGTTTTTTCTTCTCTTGATTTACCATGTTTTAATATTGTCAACAAAATGCCCTGAAAACGTATTGAGTACTCATACGGTATGTCACTTCACGTACAAGTATGCCTATGATCATTTCAGTCTAAGATCTGGTACCGCTTATCGCCAGCACGAAAACAATGCATGATTTTGTATGGGGGGGGGTGCGAATTTGTACTTGATGGGACCAACAATGGGACCAAAATGTTTTGTGTGCCAGTACCATTATTTCTACATCGAAATACCATCATTTACCCCGAAAAATGTGGACCTTTTGGTAATTTGGGGGAGGGGGGGTGCGTACGCACATGTACGTACATGTACGTACATGTACGTACATGTACGTACATGTACGTACATGTACGTACATGTACGTACATGTACGTACATGTACGTACATGTACGTACATGTACGTACATGTACGTACATGTACGTACATGTACGTACATGTACGTACATGTACGTACATGTACGTACATGTACATACATGTACATACATGTACATACATGTACGGGTACATGTAGCCCAGGTTGGACTCCTCCGTTGTGTACAACGCGACGGAGTCCAGGGTATCAATGTATCCTGCCATAGCGAACAATTTTACAACAACTTTTTTTCATATTTTTACCTGATGAAGAAAGCCAAAATCTCGCTTATGTATTCCTTGTGTCTGAAATTACAGATCGTCATGGGTTATTAAAAGTTAATGTGTCTTTAGGCAACTTATTTACTTTTGGATGTGAACATCATGTACGAACTCTCTACAATCCCTACATGCGTGCGCGGGTACCCGGCCGCCTTATCAGTTATAGGCCGGCGCGGCTGCCGGGTACCCGCACACGTGCGCATGTAGGGATTGTGCAGAGTCTGTATATGATGTTCACGTCCAAAAGCGTGGATTTGAAATTTATTTTCTGTAAATAAGTTGCCTAAAGACACATTAACTTTTAATAACCCATCACGATCTGTAATTTCAGACACAAGGAATACATTTTAAGCGATATTTCGACTTTCTTCATCAGGTAAAAATATGAAAAAAAGTTGTTGTAAAATGTTTCGCTATGGCAGGATACATTGATACCCTGGACGTCAGTCGTAATGCAATTAAAAACGTCATCCAACCTGGGCTATGTACATAAGGTCTATTGCTGATCGCGATAGCGCAAAGCATGATGGGTAGAAAAGGGAGCAGTTTTGCACTAAACCAAGCCTTTCGGCCCGGTATGCCTTCTCAGCAAGCTCTTTGTTATTTTCATTATTTACTACAACACCTCTGGCCCTCAAATACGATGAGAGTTGGTCTTCTTTTTAGATTTAGGAATTTTGTGACGACATATTTTCGAGTGGTTCGCCGTGCGCGCGATGCTCCCTTTAATTTCTTGCGTAGCGCAGGGCGCCACCTGTTGAAATCAACCGATCGACAATAGACCTTATGTACCAACAATGATTATTAACATTAGGCCTACGCGGTTTCAATTCACATTACATTCCATCACCCTTTTCCCTAATGAATTTCCACTAATTAGTACGAATTCCACATTAAAATGTACTGTAAGCATTTCCCCTTTAAATCATTACAAAAAAACCTAAAACAAATCCCGCTATACAGAAAAACAATTCACAAACAACGTTTGATAATCACTTTACCAACCATTACCTCTGGCCCTGGTACCGCAACCTTTCTCACAGCTCCACGTCCACAGCAGTCCAGCAAACCACTCTACCACATTGCACGCAGCCTCAACTCCGTGGGCGTGTGCGCGATTCTTCACTAGGATCGATCGCGCAAGGCATGATGAAAAAACATGGCGCAGCAAAATCGTAGCCAGGGTAACGATATTACACAACACGTTATTTAAAAGTACGGTGCCCAATAAACACCACATGTTTTGGATAAGGTAGAAAACGGAGACTTCTAATTTTAAACTAGACTCGGCAGGTATACATGTTCTTGCACCACGTAACAACCGAGGGGCGAGACACAAAGGAGAACAAAGGAAACAAAAGACCCTCGGTCGGAAGTATGAATGGACAAATTCGGTCCTCGATCGACGGTGCAAGCGCTAGGCAATGGGATTGGGTATAACATATAGGAACAAAGGAAAACACAATATCGAGCCTCGATCGTTATGTGGGTCACGACTGTGTGTTCTTGTAGATACATTGAAGTAATAAATACAGGGAACGTCATGATGACGTCATCTGTGTCATGTTACGTCACGTAAAGAATCTCAGGAAGCACAAGTCTGATTGAATTCAAATTTACAATATGCATTGCAAGTATTTCGGAATGTGCTACATGTATGTAAACTATCATGTCATGATTGCATCATCGCGGGTCATGTGACGTCACATTAAAGGTGAGTTTTTAGGACACTATCTCTGGAAGTACACAGCTATTTATTGTTTTGTTCACCATTTTATTTTATTTTGCATTAATTTTGACTGTTAAGCGCTTGAGAGATCCAGTGGATCTGAAATGCGCTATATAAGAACCTGCTATTATTATTATTATTATTATTACTTCAAAACTCAAGTACAAGTCCAATTGGGGTCAAACTTGGTATGCAAGCTAGTATTCAGGGGTACCGGGTGTTATAGACACACACTAAGATAACATCATGATGACGTCATCGTTGGTCATGTGACGTCTCATTGAAGATTCAATTTTCCCCATTGGTTTTGTACACGTTTTTATTTAGACTATTGAATTTGACACTTTGGTCAATCCAATCGACTCGAGACTTAGTACACACCTCGACCACCATCCCCAGGAGGGCCAAGGGGAACATCGTCAGGATGACGTCATCACTGGACATGTGACGCCATATTAAAGGTTTAGTTTATAAGACCCTCTATCTCTGGAAGTACAGGTCCGATTGGGGTCAAACTTGGTATGAAAGTAATCTAGTATGTGTTATAGACGAACATTAAGATAAGGTAATTATGACGTCATCATGGGTCACGTGACGTCATAATAAAGGTGCAGTTCTTAAAACCCTCTATCTCTGGAAGTACAGGTCTGATTTGGGTCATACTTGGTATGCAAGTAATCAAGTATGTGTAATAGACGAAAATTAAGATAAGGTAATTATGACTTCATCGTGGGTCCCGTGACATCATATTAAAGGTTCAGTTCTTAAAACCCTCTATCTCTAGAAGTACAGGTCCGATTGGGGTCATACTGGGTATGCAAGTAATCGGGGATGTGTTATAGACGAAAATTAAGATGACGTAATTATGACATCATCGTGGGTCATGTTACGTCACATTAAAGGTGTAGTTTTCCCCGAAGGATTTGTACACGTTTTTTTCCAACCAATATATCTTTGGCACTTGGGTAAATCAGATTGACTTCAGATTTGCGACACACTTAGACCACCACCCACTTCTTACAAAACAAATTAGACATCCGAAACAGCTCTGTGTTTGTCCACAAACACATTTCTAGTTTTTTTTATTAGCTGTTTCGGTTTTTCACCGAAACAGCTTTTGTTTTCGTTCTGGTTTTTTTTTTTTTTTTTTTTTTTTTTTTTTTTTTTGGTTTTTTTTTTCTTTGCCTTTTTTTCCCCATAGGATTTGTACACGTTTGTTCAGACAATACACTTTGACACTTTGGGAAATCCGATCGACTTGAAACTTGGCATACACTTAGACAACCACCCAAGGACGGTCCTAGAAGAAATTCGTCGCGATTACGTCATTCAAGGTCACGTGACTTCGCGTTAAAGGTTAAATTTTCCCCATAGGTTTTGTACACGTTTTCCTTCAGACCTTCGACTTTGACACTTTGGTAAATCCGACCGACTTGAAACTTGGCATACACTTAGAACACCACCCCTAGATGTTTCTGAAAAAAATTCGGCACGATTGCGTCATTCAAGGTCACGTGACGTCACATTAAAGGTGCACATTTTTCACCCATAGGTTTTGTACACGTTTATGTTTAGACTGTTGACTTTGACACTGTAGTAAATCCGATCGACTTGAGACTTGGCACACACTTAGACCACCATCTACAGACGGCCCTAAAAGAAATTTGGCACGATTACGTCATTCAAGGTCACGGGGCGTCACGTTAAAGTTTCATTTTTCCCCATAGATTTTGTACACGTTTTTTTTTAGACTATTGCCGTTGACACTTTAGTAAATCTGATCGACTTGAGACTTGGCACACACAAAAGACCACCACACACATATTAAAAGTAATTTTAGACACTCGAAACAGCTCTGTGTTTGTCCACAAACACATGTCTATTTTTTTTTTTTCTCCTTCAGACTCTTCTGCATAGGGTTTGTACACGTTTTTTGTTCGGACAATACACTTTGACACTTTGGTAAATCCGATCGACTTGACACTTGGCATACACTTAGACCACCACCCACAGATGATCCTAGAAGAAATTTGTCACGATTACGTCATTCGTGGTCACGTGACGTCACGTTAAAGGTGCAATTTTTCCCCATAGGATTTGTACACATTTTTCTTCAGAATATTGAATTTGACACTTCGGTCAATCCGATCGACTTGAGACTTAAGACACACCTCGACCACCATACCCAGAGGGGCCAGAAGAAACATCGTCATGATGACGTCATCGTGGGTCATTTGACGTCACATTAAAGGTGCAGTTTATAAGACCCTCTATCTCTGGAAGTACAGTCCCGATTGGGGACAAACTTGACATGCAGGTATCCCGGGATGTGTTATAGACGAAAATTAAGATGACATTACGATGACGTCATCATGGGCATGTGACGTCACATTAAAGGCGCAGTTTTCCCTATAGGTTTTGTACACGTTTTTCGTCAGACTATTGAATTTGACACTTTGGTAAATCCAATCGACTCGAGACTAAGTACACACCTCGACCACCATCTCTAGGAGGGCCACAAGGATAATCGTCATGATGACGTCATCGTGGGTCAGGTGACGTCACTTTAAAGGTGTAATTTTTAAGACCCTCTATCTCTGGAAGTAAAGGTCTGATTGGGGTCAAACTTGGTATGCAAGTATTCCAAGATGTGTTATAGACGGAAATTAAGATGACGCCATGACGACGTCATCGTGGGCCATGTGACGTCACATTAAAGGTGCAGTTTTTCCCATAGGATTTGTACACGTTTTTTGCAACCAAGATATATTTGGCACTTTGGTAAATCCGATCGACTTCAGATTTGGTACACACATAGACCACCACTCACATATTCAAAGTCATTTTAGACAAGCGAAACAGCTCTGTGTTTGTCCACAAACACATTTCTAGTTTTTTTTTTTTTTTTCTTCTGTTTCAGACTCCTTCCCATAGGGTTTGTACACGTTTTTTCTTCAGCCAATACACTTTGACACTTTGGTGAACCCGATCGACTTAAGACTTGGTATACACTTAGACTATCACCCACAGATGGTCCTTAAACAAAATCGTCACGATTTCATGATTTATTGTCACGTGACGTCACTTTAAAGGTGCGATTTGTTCCCATAGGTTTTGTACACGTTTTTCTTTAGACTATTGACTTTGACATATTGGTAAATTCAATCGACTTCAGACTTTACACACACCTCGACCACACACTCTGGAGTATCAAGATGAAAATTGGCATGATGACGTCATCGTGGGCCATGTGACTTAACATTAAAGGTGCAGTTTTTAGGACCCTCTATCTCTGGAAGTACAAGTCCGATTAGGGTCAAACTTGGTATTCATGTATTCCATGATGAGTTATAGACGAAAATTAGGATGACATTATGATGACGTCATCGGGTGTTATGTGACGTCACATTAAAGGTACAGTATTTAGGACACTCTATCTCTGAAAGTACATGTCCGATTGGGGTCAAACTTGGTATACAGGTATTCCGGGATGTGTTATAGACGAAAATCAGGGTGACGTCATGATGACATCATCGTGGGTCATGTGGCGTCACATTAAAGGTGTAGTTTTTAAGACTCTCTATCTCTGAAAGTACAGGTCCGATTGGGGTCAAATTTGGTATACGGGTATTCCGGGATGTGTTATAGACGAAAATTAGGGTGACGTCATGATGACATTATCGTGGGTCATGTGACGTCACATTAAAGGTGTAGTTTTTAAGACTATATCTCTAGAAGTACAAGTCCAATTAGGGTCAAACTTGGTATTCAGGTATTCCGGGATGTGTTATAGACGAAAATTAAGTTGACGTCATGATGACGTCGTCAGGTGTCATGTGACGTCACATTCAAGGTGTAGTTTTCCCCATAGGTTTTGTACACGTTTTCTTTCAGACTATTGACTTTGACACTTTGTTAAATTCACTCGACTCCAGACTTAGCATACACTTAGAACACCACCCACAGATGGTTCTGAAGGAAATTTGGCACGATTGCGTAATTCAAGGTCACGTGACATGATGTTAAAGGTTTAAAGGTAATTAAAGGTTCAGTTTTTTTAATAGCATTTGTACACGTTTTTTTCAAGCAATATATTTGGCACTTTGGTAAATCCGATCGATTTCAGACTTGATACACACTAGACCACCCACCACCCACATATTGAAAGTCATGTTAGACATCCGAAACAGCTCTGTGTTTGTCCACAAACACATGTCTAGTTTCCATTGGGTTTGTACACATTTTCTCTTCAGCCAATACAATTTGACACTTTGGTAAATCCGATCGAATTGAGACTTGGTATACACTTAGAACACCACCCACAGATGGTCCTAGAAGAAATTCGTCGCGATTACATCATTCTTGGTCACGTGACGTCACGTTAAAGGTGCAATTTTTCCCCATAGGTTTTGTACACGTTTTCCTTCAGACTATTGATGTTGGCACTTTGGTAAATTCGATCGACTTTAGACTTAGCACACACCTCGACCACCATCCTTAGGAGGGCCAAGAAAAAAATAATCAAGATGACGTCATCGCGGGTCATGTGACGTCACATTAAAGGTGTAGTTTTTTAAGACCCTCTAACTCTGAAAGTACAAGTCCGGTTGGGGTCAAACTTGGTTTGCAAGTATTCGAGGATGTGTTATAGACGAAAAATAAGATGACGTAATTATGACATCATCGGGTGTCATGTGACGTCACATTAAAGGTTCAGTTTTCTCCATATGTTTTGTACACGTTTTTCTTCAGACTATTGAATTTGACAATTTGGTAAATCCGATCGACTTCAGACTTAGCACACACCTCGACCATCAAACCCAGGAGGGCCAAGGGGAAAATCGTCAGGATGACGTCATCGTGGGTCATGTGACGTCACATTAAAGGGGCAGATTTTAGGACCCTCTATCTCTGGAAGTACATGTCTGATTGGGGCCAAACTTGGTATGCAAGTATTCCAGAATGTGTTATAGACGTAAATTAAGATGACATCATGATGACATCATCGGATGTCATGTGACGTCACTTTAAAGGTGCAGTTTTTCCCATAGGATTTGTACACGTATTTTTCAACTTATATATCTTTGGAAAATTGGCAAATCCAATCGATTTCAGACTTGGCACACACACAATGAAAGTCATCTTAGACAGCCGAAACAGCTCTGTGTTTGTCCACAAACACATGTCTAGTTATTATTATTATTATTAAGTTCGCCTTCTCAGTTTGGATTGGCCAATTGTTCTTTGATGGAGAAATGACAGTCAGTTTTGACCAATCAGGATTGCACCCTGGTACGAAAAAAGACCGGGCACCGATTTTTGTGTTAAGATGATAATTGTCCAGCTATTCATCAAACGGGATCCCGCTTCCGCCTGTGCTCAAACCACTAACCACAAACTACTAGAGTACAGCTAAACAGCGCAGCAGTCCTTGCACCCCCCCCCCCCCCCCCCCCCCCCCCCCACCCCCCCCCACCACCACCAAAAAAACAAAACAAAAAACCAAACAAACCACAACAAAACCAACAATTGTACCCCTATGGGGTTGTCATGATGTTGCCCTTCATTATAATAATCAACATTCTTTATTAAAAGTGGACTGTACTTTTCTTGTGTGCAAAAACGGTCATCGAATGTGATTTATGTCAGCAGGGCATCTGTGTTTGTCAACACATTCCTTGGGTGTTTTTTTATTTTTTATTTCGAATCGTCAAGTCTCTTCTGATACTTAGGCCTATTCTAGTTTAATCCTTGCAAGTAGCGGTGCGGAAAAAAAGAACAACACCGCCTCCGATTTTTCCCCTATGAAAAATGATCGGATTCCCCTTAGTTTAAAACAACGGGTGTCCAGGGTGCAAAGACCCTGAGGCGGAAGCTCGGGGCCTTTAGCTTGAGAAATCAAGCCTCTGTATGCCTTAAAACCAGGGAATACAAACACTAACTTGTATTGTAGCATTTTTATTCATATCCAAACTTGACATTTTAATGGAAGGCTTATGTAACCTCTCTTAAAGTGGGAACACTTTATAACTTTGGTAAAGGCAACAAAATCTCTGTCGTATTTGGTTGACGTGAGCGTGATTTAGTAATTGTATTTTAAGTTATAATTAAAATGCAACTATAGTCGGATTGCGCGAATCGATGTTGGCGTTAACCAATCAGAAGCGAGATATTTAAACCTGCTTATATTGTAATAATGGACATTTAAAGGCATATAATAATTATAAGAAGTATTTTGATTGGATAAATTTAAATGCTGCATCGGAGTTACATTGGCAGCGTAAACTTCTGACGCACTACTATACCCACGTCTATAATAATGTGAAACGACATTCAATTCAAACTCTTGAAGAAAGTTATCAGTCTAAAAGCTCACTATTAAGTTCACACCAGTACCATTTCCCCATAGAAATATTTCTGTCTGTGATGCTGTCAAAGTCGAGAAAGTACAGTTTGGAGACCCCGATTTTCATTCCGGCTAAAACAACCGAAAATAAGAACAATGTCTTTGAATGCTAAACATGTGCAGGTTTTCACTATTTTCACCATTTAATTGTTTAAGAGAGCCTTATAACACAGGAATGACACAGATAAGCTAGAAGAGATGACAAACAGTGGATTGGTCACTCAATTCCCATTATGGTAGGGTGAAGGCACATACGTATAATGTGTCGGAACAAAGGGGTGTCGGAACAAAGGAGTGTCGGAACATAGAGACGTCGGGACATAGGTGTGTCGGAACATGGGTTTAGTTGTCGGAACATAGGGCTGTCGGAACATAGGGCTGTCGGAACATAGGGGTGTAACCATTGATCTTTGGTGGACTTTGGGCGCAACTTTCTTTTTAATGATTCAAAAGTCTTCAAACATTTAGGGGGTGCCGATCGAGTTGGTCATGACATGTGGTGAGCTGACACTGAGTGATGACAAGGTGCCGGGTGCCAAGTTGGCATGTGCAGAGTTGGCAAGGTGCCGTTTAAGTGACCCGGAGAATTCCTCTGAGTCAGGGTGTTTCCTGGGGGAGGAATTGGGAAATGATAGCGGGGAATTTCGGGACATGTCCCAATGGTTGGGGGGCGACGGTGCGTCCACTCCGATTCAGAGTGAGGGCGCCCTTCCCCATAAATTGTCTGGGGTCGCTACGGAGTCCGGGGGGGGGGGGACCCGGCCCGTGCTGTAGACGGCGGCGCGGCAGACGGTTTGTTCCACGCGGAGCAATTCCGAGCTGTGCCCGTCGATGCAGCGGGGGCGGGGCCTCATCGGGACATCCCTCAGTTGTTCTATACAAATGATATAAAGTCCGTGGGGGACCAGGCCCGTGCTGTAGACGGCGGCGCGGCAGACGGTTCGCTCCGCACGGGGCGATCCCAAGCTGTGGCCGTTGATGCGGCGGGGGCGGGGCCTCGTCGGGACACTCCCAGGGTTTACTACGCTACCCCAGTGGGGGGCCCGCCCAATGCTGCAAACGGCGACGCAGCAGAGGTTTCGCTACGCTCGGAGCGAGTCCAAGCCGTGCCCGTCAGCGCAGCGGGGGCGGGGCCTCGCCAGGACACCTACAGTCCTTATTCGAGCCCGGTGGGTTTTCAGCCTGAGAGGGGGGGGGGGGGGGGGGGGGGGGGGCGCCCAGGGCCGTGGACGGCGGCGCGGCCGGCGGGTCGCTCCGCTCGGAGCGTTGGCGGGTCGTGTTCGTCGACGCAGCGGGGGCGGGGAGTCGTCTGGAGACAGGTCACCAGAACAGCTCCTTCTCAGGGAGCGATGGACTACACAGGGAGTCATTGTTCGAGGCCGGCAGGGAGACGGGAGGCCGCCCCGAGGCGACGGGGCAGGGTTTTCTCCAGCGAGCCAACGGAACAGAGTTGCTGCGCACACCAGGCAGTGGAGCGGAGCCGTCGAGGTTGCTCCTCACACGGGCAATGGAGCAGAGTCGCTGGAGTTGCTCCTCACGGGAAGCAACGGGACGAGGCTGCTCCGCACACAAGGTAATGGGGCGGAGCCATCAGAGCTGCTCCTCGTGGGAGTCAACGGGGCGGAGCTGCTCCGCACACGAGCCAATGGAGCGGAGCCGTCAACGCTGCTCCGCACACGTGTTACTCCGCACACAAGCCAATGGAGCGGAGCTTCTCCGCACGCAGGCCAATGGAGCGGAGCCGTTAACGCTGCTCCGCCCTCTGGCCAATGGAGCGGGGATGTTGCACACGCAGGCCGGCGATGTGCTCAGCGAGGGGCCGTCCCAGTGGGAAGACGCCGGGGAAGGCCACCACTCGGTGCCCCCTGGTGGGCCCGGGCTGGCCCCCACTATCGGCGTTGGGGAGCCGTGCCTAGGCCGGCGGCAACTGGAGTCACCACAGGACCGGAATTAATGGGGAAGGGTGGCCGGAGACCGTTGATGCTTCCGGATAGGTTTGATGGGGTCTCGTCTTGGTCGGAATACTTGATCCATTTTGAGAGCGTCGCGGCGGTCAACCATTGGAGTGAGTCCGAGAAGGCGATGTATCTGGCGGCTCACCTGAAGAGCACAGCTCTGGAAGCACTGGAAGATATGGCGCCAGAGGCACGGGGGGAATTCTCCTCCATCTTGGATAACTTTGATCACCAGTTCGGCGTGACGGCACAAGTCCCATTACATCGGGCCCAGTTGTCCATGCGGACGAGGGGCCGCGACGAGTCGCTCAGCAGCCTGGGACATTATATTCGGCGGCTGGTGCTGAAAATCTACCCAAGGTTCCCTGCGCAGGCCCGGGAGGACTTGGGCCTAGAGGCGTTCCGGAGGGCCTTGGGGGGGGGGGGGGGGGGGGGGGGGGGGGTGGGGGGGGGGGGGGACAGCTGCAGCGTCACCTGTTCTCCCGGAAGGCGGCAACCCTGACCGAAGCCATCACGATCACAACCGAGATAGAGGCGTTCTTGAAGTCACAGGAGTATAGCCGGAAAAGGAAGGCCGGAGCCAGAGACGTGATGTCGGTAGGGCAGCTTCCTCCAGTTTCTGCTGCAGAGCCTGAGTCGGTTCTCCAGGTGGAGTACAAACCTAACGCGCCGGCTCAGGTGGAGTGCTACATGTGCCACGAGTTTGGCCACTTCAGGAGAGACTGCCCCCGCCGGAAGGGAAGAGCCAGCCCCCCGCCGCCCCAGCCTGGGGCCGAAGGAGTGCTGAGACCGCCTGTTATTGGACCAACAGGTCAAGCCAGGCCAGCCCAGCAAGAGGACATGGGTGACCAGTCGGACGAGGAAGAACTACCACCGGCATTGACGAAGGAGGAGGCGTCGCCACCAATTGCGAAGGCGGATCCCGCTCCTGAAGGGAAAGTTGAGACCGGTGCAAAACCGGGTCCGGGGCTAGGCGAGCACGAGGCGGGGTGCGATCGGCCACCTTCTCCACCGACGCAATCGGACGCCAGGAGGTATACTCGCGCCGGCCGGAAGGTAGTCCGGCCTAGCCGATATTGTCTTGCGTTAACCAAACTTCTTTCTTCTTCCCCCCGCAGGATGGCTCCCGTGATGTGCCCCCACTGTGGGAAGGCTTTCACCCGCAGCAACAACCGCCGCAGGCACATCCGCACTGCGTGCGAGAAGCTCCACGCGGAACGCCCGTACGCGTTCTACCGAGACGACATCCGGGGACGTCACCATCGGTACTGCCGGCAGGGGCTGGTGGCCGGGGTGATGGCGGAGATGGACGCCCTAATGATTCATCCTAGCGACGACGAGATAGAGCTCATCAATCCCGCCGGCCGTGGACGTTCTCCGCCTCGCCTCTCCCGACAGGAGAGCCCCGACCTTTCCCACGGCAGGTGGGATCACCCAGCCGCTGCCAGTCCCGCGTCACCGCCCCCGGCCAAGAGACGACGGGGCCCAGTTCCAGCGGGGGGAGCCGGGGAACCACCTCCACTCAGAGCGGCCCTCCTGGCCTCCTCGCACGGAACGGGACGAGTCGGCCAGCCAGCCAAGCCAGGACCAGGAGAGGCTACCTCGGCGCCCTCGGGCCGTTGGTCAGGACAACGGGGACACGGACACCGCTCTCGCCACCCAGAAGAAAGCAGCACCGCCAGACCCTCCCCGCCAGCTCAGGCGGAAGGAGGGACGCAGACACAGCCCCCGACGCCCCCTCCGATGTCGACGCTCCAATGGCGTGGGCAGCCCTGAGTCTTGCCGGCAGGGTGTCAAGTGGAGCTACCGGACGGGACCTGGATGCGTTTGGACAGGGACGGTGTCACCCGGCGGCCACCTCCCACCTCCTAGACGGGAACTTTAACCAGTTTTTGTTGTGTTGTAATTGTTAGCGTTATGCGCTTTCCGGGGCGGTGATAACCGGGTGTGCGGCAACAGCGCCCACCGTTTTGTTTGAGGGCAAACAAGGTCTTCGTGGGGGGCTGTGTAGCGTCGGTGCCGGTTGGCCGGTAGGGGGCGCTGGGGTGATTCCACGGTGGTGGGATCGCCCTGGTGGCTCCTGCTGGTGCGCTCCAAAAACCCGTCCCCGGATCGCGCATACGCCGAACCAGTTCTGACCAGTTCTAGAGACCGCGTGATTGTGTGAGCTTCATGTCAGTGTTTTGAGGCGAGAGTACACAATAAACGGCAGATATTCACCGGAAATCACGGAACACTTGTGTCAGGATTCTTTCTTGTGTGTTGTGTCGACCCCAGGACAAATCTACGTTACAATACCATAAATGACCCGAAACACATCAAATATAGGTACAAACATTTCCCATGTACTGATGTAGGCCTTTTAAATGCCTACATCAGTACATGGGAAATGTTTGTACCTATACGTTAACTTAGCTATTATAGAAAAACATTCTTTAAAATCGCAAATGTCACTGAATGTTCATGTTGATATAGATAGGCCTAGCCCTAGGGAGATATGTTGTGTCACCTCAAGAACTGACTCGCCAATTTATTTTGATGGTGATTTACACCAGTATTTTGGGACATATTTGATGAGGATTTATACTCCAATGAGGATTTATACTAAAGCGGCAGAGTCAGAGGTGAAGAAACTTCCTACTACTCGTGGCTGATTTGGACCCCTAACGGATCAGGTAATGATGGAAAATAAGCAAGAAAAGGAAACAAGAACTTGTTATTCCCAACATTTGGCACGGCTCTCATCAGCAGCTCATTTTAGCTTATTATTTTTACAAATTTTAGCCCTTTTTATGGTGTAACAATAGCGTCAGTAGTCATTATTCCGTGTCGAAAGTATACCAGCCTTTTGTTAAACCCTGAACGGTTTCATTATCACACGTCAAACCAGACTCGGAACAAAACAAATTTCTGTTGGTTTTTCTGCCGTTTTTGCTACACGGGTATACGACAGGACAGGACAACATGGGCGAGTTAGCGAATGTAAAGTACATGTACGTGTTATACGTATACCAGCCCTTTTAAAGTTGTGCATTAGTAGTACTTTTTAGGACCTTCGAACGTATGACATAACTATGAGCTATCTCCGTCGAAAATTATTCCCATTTACAAGAAATGTACATATTTTAAATTGCAAACCATCGCTTCGACCTTGCTAATAAAAAGGTTTATCCTCCATTTGTTTTCTTAGTCGTAATAAGTTCTTGGGCCATTTTCATTTTCGAATGTTTTAGACAAACCTTGATGCAATTTGTTACATGCGGTTTGGCGCATCCATTTTATTTTATTTTTGTTATTGTTGATATCCCAGGTTGTGGCAAATCTGTGCAACAAGGCTTTTGGACGAACCACTCCATACGATCGAGCATGGCAGCATCTCGTCTCTACAACAAGGGCTTCGGTGGCCAGAAACCGCATAAGCGCGTCGACACGGCAAAGAGACCTCCAAGACAATTAACTGTTGAAAGCTCTAGAAAAAACTGTCAACATAGCTCTTACTAAGTTGTAATAAATATAACAATAGCAATTTCTGTGTTCATTGAGTCGTTCTTTTTCTGTTAATTCTTAAAAGAATGTACAGTTAACTGTACATTATTTAAAATAATCGACACTTTTCTGAATAGAGTGACGTCACAAGAGTAGTTTAATATTAGATATTAGCTACTGAACACTTATTACACACTTAGCTATTGCCGTTGTTAGTTTTATAGTTCGCTTTTTTGTCCACGACGAAGTCACAGCTAGTTTTTTATGAATAATGTAAAAAGTTGAATACGGATGAAATTTTATGTCAATTTTTCACTATGTTTGCACAAACATCTAAATTCAATCATGGAATCGTTTGAATAATTACATATTATGGTTTAAAAAAATGCATTTTGGACTAAATACCACAATTTAACATCGACTATTGTCAAAACTAATTTTCTCACTTCTGATTGGTCAGTTGCTGTAGGTACATTTCCTACATTATGGATAACCAATAGATTGGTTGATACCTTGGTTACAAGCTCAACCAATATGACTGGTTGAAGGACAACCAACATATTGGTTATGAATAACCAATAGATTGGTTAATACCTTAGTTACAAGCTCAACCAGGACTGATGAGATTGATTTGTTCTATGCATGGGATGTTAAAACACAGACTGTAAGCATCAAAGGCACGCTAAGTATGTCTTCAAATGTTCAGTAATGCAAATACAAAATAAAGAGTTAATCTTGGAAAGTAATTACAACAGTAATGGTAAGAATCTCAAGTCAGGTCGCAATTCTTGTAACCATTTTCTTCTTTATTGACACCCGCTATTGTTATAAATTGTATTGTACTTACGTGTTGGCAGCCATTTTGAAAAATGACGGCCATCTTTGATTTCCAGTGATTTCTGATTTGTTAATTATAAATGACTAACGAGAGGTAAATTGCAGCTTTATTGTATGACCATTTGGTTTCTTTTGTAAAATAACCATGTATGTCATTCAATGAAAGCAATCTTAGAAAACATGGCCGCCATCTTGAAAAAAATGGCCGCCATCTTGAATGTTCAAGTTGTTTTCTATTTTTGAATTGATAAGGGGCACATTTGGTGGATAGAAGCAATTGTTGGTGCTTGTATGACCAATTTATCCAATGTAACATTAAGTGTTACCATTTAGTGGCGGCCATCTTGAAAAAAATTGCCGCCATATTGGATTTTAATTTGGCTAACGGGGTTTGTGTGTACAGTGACCCCAAACGAGTAAGTTATGCCAATTTTGGTGCTTGTATCATCAAATGCAATATTGTGGTGAAAAAAATTATTAATCTGCAGGACTATACTAGAAAGAATAAATATTAACTCGCTTTACATGATCAAGATTGCACTCTAGATCTTCAGTTGCATGATGTTGTTGTATTTAATCTAGCATGGCCTGCACGTGTATTTTCCCAAAACCACCATCAGTTCGGTTTCTGTGTAAATAATTGTTTGTGTTTAGGTTCGTTTAACAATTTGCTTTTTTGTATCAATTTAGATAAAGAAGGAATTCTTAAAGGGAATATTCCAGGCTCAATAATATTTTACCTATTCTAAAAGAATATATGGTAAATACTGACTCTGCAGAAAATTGGGTTTGATTTGTTATCGAGAACGACTTACGCGCCTATTATATTCACGACTTCTTGCCATTCAGGAGTACAAGGACGTGTTCATTTTGTTCAAATTGTCCGCCTTATTAGGGGCATTATAGTTGGGTCCAAAACATAAGTTCCGTGACCATTCTCTGGCTAGGAAGGTTTGACGATGGATTTGACTTCTATGGACCATTTATAAAGAAATTAGCCCCCCGGTCCCTCCCAAAAATCCAAGATTGCCACCGGCGCCATCTTGGAAAATTAACTTTTGAACCAGAGCACCTAGAATCATGTCTGAAAACACTTTTTCGGGTAAGTGAACCTCGATGATTCCGATTCCGACATCGGTTTGACAATATGACATTAACTTGACCTAGAAATCTAAGATGGCCGCCGGCGCCATCTTATATAAAATCTGTTGCAGCCAAATGAATGACAATAGAACTATAATTATTCTTTAAAATAAGCTCCTTGTTATAGCTGTAACTTAAATACATGTAGTTATCAAATGAAACCACAAAAAGCATGTCAATACAAAATCATTTGTTCTTTTTGGTTGTTTTTTAAGAGAAGACAAATGACACCACAGTGCAACGCAATTGAAACCCATTTAGGATTAGTCACCAATTATGCTTTTGTCTTTTGCTACACATTGTTTCAACATCGTAACAGGTTAATCAATATGACATTGAGAGATGTGATCAGTCTGAATCAGAGAATTCTGGCTCACTCGATTCTGGACATCAGATTCAGATGAATCCTCCCTCCTCTGTACATCATCATCTCCCTCCTCCTCGTCATCATCCCAATCGTGCTCATCTTCTTCGCTCTCGTTAGCTGGCCCTGATGCAGGTAGATGCGTCGGGAGAGCAGGTCGCGTGTGGCAGACAGGGCGACAGCGGCCACCCACCAGCTCCCAACCATGTTCGATTGGTGAGGGGTGGTAATTCACTGGGGGCGCACTACCCACTGGGTATTTTTTACCCGATATTACCAGGGTTGTAACGATATTACTCCATATTACCAGGGAGAATGTAACCGTTATTTCCGACATTGCATTGTTATTACCACCAGATATTACCTAATATTATATAATATTACCAGGGAGAATGTTACCGATATTTCTGGCATTGCACGTTATTACCACCCGATATTATCCCATTTACCCAATATTGGTTAATTGGTTAATTATATTAGTTAATACTAATATTACGATACTACCGGAACAATACTACAATGTATACACATATAAACATCAATGATTCTTCTGCCACTCCTACAATCTAAGCGTGTGGTAAACGCTATATATGTGCCCAATATCACCGCCGTCTGTAATCACAGTTTGCCGATCTTTTTTTGTTAATTTATTTGTGTGTTGGCCTTTTGGCAAATTCGTTTTTTTGAGACTTTGAGTAAATAAATATTACACAATTATCTCAACGAAAACACCCTAAACGTATCGCTATTACGCAAAACATAACGTTCATGTAGAACAAGTGACAAAATTGTGTTACCAAGGTTTATCACGCCCACTTAGGGTCAGCATGTAAATAGAGGTCACCCGATATTACCCCATTTACCCAATATTACCAGGGAGAATGTAACTGATATTTCTCAATTCACAACACAACTACTGAAACCACAGTATCAGTGGAACAATAACAGAAAGAAGTACCATGTTTGTGATACAAAACTGTACAAAGATAAACTAATCTGGTGCCAACACTACGATTATGTAGTGACGGTAATTGGTGTATTCAGCGAATTAAGACACAAACTGAAAAGAAAGTGTGCATTGTTAAAATAAATCAGACCGATCAGTGTGCTAAATACTTGTACCCACATACAATTCCAGCCGATATGGCCCTTATACCATTATGAGCTCACTCCTAGAACCATTATTCATCATATCCGGCTGACCGAGGACCTTAATTGCATCAGCGCAATGATTTAACCGAACAAAATGGGCTGTAACTACGAAAGCTGTTTAAGCCATTAGATGCGTATAAATTAGTAGTCACTGTTTCAACCTGGTGTCTTACTTCAAACAGGTACTACAAAGCTTGTTTTAGGTTAGCCGCGTTTAAATGACCATTGGGGTTTAAACGTGTGTTCATAACAAACAATAGCAATTCTTAAACATGGTACGGGGGTTGTTTAGTGAGTATTCTGAGCCATTTAGAAGCCAGATATGTACACAGAAAGGTAGAAAGGTGGACAGGATGGATGCGCTTCAAATCTTCTTAATTGCTCAAGAGGAGGACAACTAACAAGAAAAGCGCCATGGTCGCCAACACCTACGTGCACCAAGAGTTTATAGGGACAAGTTGAATCCCTTAGAAGAG
The DNA here is from genome assembly GCA_037893245.1 of Crossaster papposus. NCBI lineage: Eukaryota > Metazoa > Echinodermata > Asteroidea > Velatida > Solasteridae > Crossaster > Crossaster papposus. Next base: position 735,306 of record JBAIAA010000381.1, on the reverse strand, counting down.
TATGACGAGGAACATTTCATCAGACGTTTCAGAGTTAGCGAAGACACGTTGACGATTTACTTGGACTTCTCGGATTGTATTTAGAACACCCAATTATTTGTTGTCTTTATAGCAGATCGGCTTTTACGGTCAGGAAACGAGATGGACATTTCTGAAGTGATAGCTTTCCAGGCATCAGCTTTTTTTCTGGTTGGCTTTAGTGTCACATCGTTTGTCACCAATAATGGAATTAAAGTTCCTCATGGTCTCAACGAGAGCAATCCTTTCGTCAGCAGTGAAATTGTCACTGCGTTGCCTTTTGGTATCAGCCATATGGCTCAGGCTGTAGAGTATCTAAGTAAAGACCTGCTGGAGATTTATCTACTGAGGCATATCGTATGTTTATACTGTTGCGCAATCCTCTATATTGCAATGTATTTAACAATAGGGACCACGGTCAATAAGTTTAGACTATCAAGTTACACGAGGATAACTAAACAACCATTTAAGATATTTAGTAAGAGTTGTTTAATTCAGGTGTTTAGGAAGACGCGTGTAACTTGGATTTATCCACGTCTATATACTACACTCGCATAAAAATATGTTTTTCCTCTATCTGATGGCGGCCATCAAATTGATGTCATATTGTCAAACCGATGTCGGAATCGGAATCCTCGGGATCCACTTACCCGAAAAAGTGTTTTCAGACATAATTCTAGGTGCTCTGGTTCAAACCTTAATTTTCCAAGCTGGCGCCGGCGGCCATCTTGGATTTGGCCCTCTAGCGAAAAATGCCGGTATTTTTGGGAGGGACCGGGGGGCTAATTTCTTTATAAATGGTCCATAGAAGTCAAATCCATCGTCAAACCATCCTAGCCAGAGAATGGTCACGGAACTTATGTTTTGGACCCAACTATTATGACGTAGTGTCTGCACCTCAATGCACATCGCTTTATTGCGTGTTGTTCGCACTGGTATCCTACCTTGACGCGGCCAACTACATTGTGCATACGTATGTTGTACCGCGCCCGACTATTGCGAGTACATGTATTGCATTTCTGTGCAGAATATCGACTTGACGCGCCACAAACTATCGTTTATTGTTGTGTTTTCTGTGAGCTAGTAAATATGGCATCAGGTACTTCGCCGTATGATTTTGAGCCTACTTTAGTTCACATTTTGTATGCACTATGCCGTACACACAAGGGTTCACTTGCATTCCTTGCGCGTGCAGGTACGCTATCGGTCGGGCTTCGCGTACTGATTGTACAGACACTATCTCATATCTCATATGTACCGATAAACCAGAACAAAATGGCGGCTCGCATGACAGTAAGCGCAGTGCGAGAAAATTTATGTTTTATATGATTACCAAAACCAATACAAATGAAACTAGACATGTGTTTGTGGACAAACACAGAGCTGTTTCGAGTGTCTAACATTATTTTCAATATGTGTGTGTACATGTCTATGTGTGTGCCAAGTCTGAAGTCGATTGGATTCACACAAGTGCCAAAGATATATTAGTTGAAAAAAACGTGTACAAATCCTATGGGAAAAATTGCACCTTTAATGTGACTTCACATGACACCCGATAATGTCATCATGATGTCATCTTAATTTGTTCGTCTAACACATCCTGAAATACTTGCATACCAAGCTTGACCTCAATCGGGCCTGTACTTCCAGTGATAGGGGGTCCTTAAAACTGCACCTTTAATGTGACGTCACATGACCCACGATAACGTCATTATGACAATTGTTTTTCTTGGCCCTCCTGGGGATGATGGTCGAGATGTGTGCTAAGTCTCAAGTCGATCAAATTTACAAAAGTGTCAAAGTCGATAGTCTAAAGAAAAACGTGTACAAAACCTATGGGGGAAAATTGAACCTTTAACGTGACGTCACGTGACCTTGAATGACGCAATTGTGCCGAATTTCTTTCAGGAACATCTGGGGATGGTGTTCGAAGTGTATACCAAGTTTCAAGTCGGTCGGATTTACTAAAGTGTCAAAGTCAATAGTCTGAAGAAAAACGTGTACAAAACCTATGGGGGAAAATTGAACCTTTAACGTGACGTCACGTGACCATGAATGACGTAATCGTTACGAATTTCTTTTAGGACCATCTTTGGGTGGTGGTCTAAGTGTATGGCAACTCTCAAGTCGATCGGATTTACCAAAGTGTCAAAGTGTATTGGCTGAAGAAAAGTCTGAAACAGAGGTAAAAGAAAACTAGACATGTGTTTGTGGACAAACACGGAGCTGTTTCGAGTGTCTAAAATTACTTTCAATATGTGTGTGGTGGTCTTTTGTGTGTGCCAAGTTTCAAGTCGATCAGATTTACTAAAGTGTCAAAGGCAATATTCTAAAGAAAAACGTGTACAAAACCTATGGGGAAAAGATTGAATCTTTAACGTGACGCCCTGTGACCTTGAATGCCCTAATCGTGCCGAATTTCTTCTAGGACCGTCTGGGGGTGGTGTTCTAAGTGTATGCTAAGTTTCAAGTCGGTCGGATTTACCAAAGTGTCAAAGACAATAGTCTTAAAGGGTGGGTGCGATGAAGATAATTAAACTCTCTTTTAATATAAGGAATGTGATTAAAATGTGTTTTTTGTGTTTTTGTTCATCTTTGGTGTTTAAATTTCTTTGAATAAAATGCACCCCACTTTTCATTGTTTTCACGCCCCTAACAATTTGACGTCATCCCGAGACAACCGAAAACTCGGCTAGATTAGTCTGACCACACACGTCTAGTTACCAGACATACGTACGTGACAGAACGTACATACGAAACAGCCCGTGTAGGGGTGCACGCACGTACGTGTGTATACGTGGATGCGCGTGCGTTGTTGCGGGAACCAGTCAAGTGCGACCATATCAGCCGTGCAAAGGGACCAGTGGAACATTTCAGTATTTATACTCGTAAACCAAAATGGCCTCCCGTGTTGAATCTGACGAAAATTCAACTTTAACTTCTTCGGAATCGGACAATAACGAACTTGTTAGGGGCGAGGAAGAGGAGGAACTTGGAGCTCGTCCATATATGTATGAGCCGGAAGGCAATAGTGATACTGACAGCGACCATTCTGAATCGAACTCCGACGCGGAACGCGATGTCGATGAAAGATTGGGAAACAACGATTGGTACGGACGGTATATTATTATTTCATGGCGGCATTCTAACGTTACACTTATAATTATATTGTGGTGTTCAATCATGTTGGTCAATGGTCCTCCAAAGTCCAAGTTCTGAAGTTACTAAGTGTTGACTATGCAGACCTACATCATTCGCATAAATAAACTTGGGCATGCCAAAACCACCAAGAAATAGCCTGCTAATGCTAAGGCCACGAGAATGAAAGTTATAGACTTTTTTGAAAACACATGAGGCTTTTTTTCATTATTCGTTATTTTTTTTGGACTGTTTTACATTTACAAGCAGTGGCTTAGCCAGAGTTTATACATGAACAATATATTATAATGTATATTGATCAGTAAAATCGTAACATTTCACATTTTGATCATGTTATCGATCAATATCAGTATATCATATGCAATGTCAACAAACTTCTTTGTTGTTTAATAGCCCTAGTCTAGCCTAGTATATTTCAACATTCGAGTCTTGAATGTTAAAATGTTGAGACTTAATAGTACGCTTCGCTCCACGAGAACAATGCAAAGAATCAGGAAGGAATGCGCGCATTGTGAAGATTAGGACAGAATTTCTGTGATCAAGAGTTTTTTTTATTTTAATAATTTTTTTTTTTTTTTAATAATGAAAACAATAAAAATAATGGGTTTTTTTCGTGCGGCAGCTTTTCAGGCATGCGGGCGGTGGACGCAAATCTATAACTTTCATTCTCGTGGCCTAATGCTAGTCGCCTGGTATTAAAAACAAAAAGGTGTGGAATGCTAATAATCCGTTCAATGTCAATGTTGGTCAGCGTAGGCATATTGATTCACCGCCATTATAAGTAGGCCTACTCATTACTACTGCCTTTGCCTAACTGTCGCGTTTCTGTTTGTATGAAGGTGCACCTGTGGAGGATGCCAGCCCATGTTAACACTCCGTGAAAGCATCTGCTGCCAAGAAACGGATCAAGTGAAAAACCTGATGGACACATTTGTTTTAGATCTGGACTGCATACTTGAACATCCAGGTTTCAGTACCGTCTGTTTAGACAGATGGGTATTGGATACAGCCTACAAGCAGTACCGACAACAATACGGAGGCCATGCACAGGAAGGCATTGAAAACAAGTAAGCAAAATATTTTAAAAACAACAATAATTTGAAACTTCTTGAAAACATGTTTTTGTAAAAATCCCTAATACTTTTGTGGTGATAATTACAAATTAGTCACACATTCAGAAAATTACATGCATTTTTTAAATGTTCTATTGCGTTTGTTTTATTATGCAGGAAATACAGGCACACTGCATACAGGCAACTTGCACGATGGTGCTGGGGGTATTTGGGGAGGAATGTACGGGTAGCACTTCCAGCATGTGCTGTGCGTCGCATCAGGGAGACATTTCCATCGGATGATGGCCATTACCAAGGGTTTAGTGACGTTTTGAATGAGTGAATGGAACAATAAACATGTTATTACCTGTAGTGAACAGAAAGGATGTGGCCTTCTATACCGCCATTTTTTTTTTCATAATTATTCCAATGAAAAGTAGTCCTCCAATTGTGTTAGGTAATACATGTACACAAACAATTTGTCGTTGATTTTCAAGCTTTTATTTGGAAATATCTTGACGTAAACTGATATCTTGAAAACTACATTTGAAAAGAGCCTACAAAAAAGGTTGTCAAATCAAATATAAACTCAAGGAGGTACTTTTTTTTAATGGGAACATTTTTTTTTAGATAAGCTGTACAATGTTCTCGTTGCTTGTGAACAATAAAATGTCCATCTCGCTTATAAATTGTGTCCATAAAATTATTTTTCACTGCCTCCATTTTACTTGGATGAATATGGTGCACTTTTGACATTCGCATTCAATTACCCGTGAAATACCAAACTAGCTTGTTGTCTAAATAATATTTTGATAAATTACATGTTTATTTATTTACCCAGGGTGTGCCCAAACAGTTTAAAACTGGTTTTCATTGGGTCCCTGCATACAAATAAAATCAGCAAATAAAATAACAGTACATATAAATACAAGGATATTTACAGGAATCCAAAACATTGATACCAATTCTGATTTACGAGATAGGCGAAAACCCGCAAAACAAAAAACCTTTTTGGGGTAAAAAAGAGAAGGGGAAATTCCTATCCGGCTCCACATTATAGTGGCAACCAAGTTATAACTCCGTAGATCAGCACAATTGGCATAACATCTAACAGATGACATGTCGGAGCTCCGATTTTAATGAGTCCATTGTTCGGGCAGATTATTCAAAATATTTGCACCACTGGTGGCGTAGCATTTTTGGGGGCGAAAGGAACTTTCAATGCCGTGTGGGTTGATTGCCTTGTTTCGCGAATAACAGTAAGTGGTTTGAAAATATTTGTCATGTACAAAGCTGCAAGACTTCGAAGTACGTGTCGATCACCAACTCGGCCTCGGTCCGGGAATCAAAGGTGTTGGAGTCGTTGATGACGGGATCCTCTGTCGCCAATGCAGCGAAGCGGTTGCTTGTCGGTACCAGGTGGCTTGCTGGACTGGCTGGGCGTCCATGGGTGGTTCCGGCTCGGAGCACTCGGCGGGCGTTCAGAATGACCATCGGCTTCACGAGAAGAAGGGCTCATCAGGATTCAGGATATCAATGGTAGAATGAAGAGCGTCACATTCGTTCTTCAGGTGGTCTATTGTTACCCTTTGGGAACAAGAAGATAAAAAAATCTGGCTAGATAGTGTTGTAATTTGATGTAATTTTAGACCTGTATGATGGCTTGATAAATGACATGTGGGGTGGGTTCGGGGACATGATCGGGGGTTGTGACACCTGGTAAATCCCGGTCTGTAGTATGCCTTGTTTGTTTGGAATTTATCTGACAACCTGAACTTAGACAAGACATGGGAAAAGTGTTCCGATGACCAAAAATATACAGACACAGTTCCTTGATGTCATCAGATGCTGTTTGATTAGATCTACGGAATTTAAGTCGACTGTACTTAGCTTTTTTGACGAGTCGCTCGTTTCGTTGCCATCTTGGACGTCTTCACGGTACTTTTCCATCGCAGCTTCAAAAATCACAATCCTCGCTTGTAACAACTCATCAATGGTAAAATGTCCGTTGGCTGCCATTGTCATTGTTGCATCCGGCCTATTATTAGAACATGTACTTTGTCTGCCTTATTTTGTACCTGAAACATTGAACCTGCTCTTATGTCTAGCTATAAGCTCGTCTTTGTTTGGGAAGGGGTACTTGCTGGCCAGGGTTGGTGGAATTTGGCGTGCCCCAGCTACAGGTACTATGGACAACTTGCATCGCCTCACCACCTCTTCAAGCAGACTGGATACATATCCTACATGAAAAAAAGAAAAACAGTGAAGTAATTGTACATGTATCTAAGCATCATTCTAATTTATAATCGACTATTGTAGTTTTCTAGAAATCTAGAAAATGTACATGTAAATCTTCCTGAACTTTGAAGTAGAGTGCATGAACATGCAGGGGGCCTACTATTACCCAAAAGAATTGAAAAATCACTTTATATTTTAATCTGCTACACTATTTAATATATTCGAACGTGACTTTTGCTGTGTGTATAGTAGGCAAATAAATGATAAATTATCTGGATTACAGGTTACATTCTTGGTGAAAGGAAATTCAATATATTTACCATATCCTGCAGCCTCTTTCACAGGTTTGACGGTAGCTTCCCCCTTTTTGTACTTTGGGCGGCTCACCTCATATCGTGCGGTACCGTCGGCTTTGGTGGCTTGGGGACGGTCGATATTAAAGTTGTAATGCATTGCTGCAAGGCAAACTCTGAAAAAGCACAGAAAATAAATGTCACTAGGATAAACATGTACGTTCACAACTGCAGTACAATTGTTAATCAAGAAATGTTTTGAAATCGTCTACATTTAATTATTTTGTATTAATAGGTTTTGATAGAAATGGTACCATTTGTAAAAAAAACATTTGATAACCAATTAGGTTTGGTTAGTTATAACAGTAAGACAGTCACATAAACTATAAACTCACCGGCTAAAAAAACCTGGATTTGAGAAGGCTTTGCTTTTCGGTGCATACTGGTTTAGCAGGCTGTGAAAAGCTTCGACTGCCGATGTCTGTGAAGATGTTGACATCTTCCGCACGTCTTTAATTAAAGCCGTCTTCTCCAACAGTTCACACAACTTTTCTGTGGCTTCAGTACCTGTGAATATAAAAATATGGCAAGGCATCTCAAAACGAAGTGTTTTAACATGAATTTATGTTACAACTTCCCTGGTAAGAAAGCAATTTCATTACCCCTTAGATAAAAAAGATGACTAAAAGTGTTGTTTTTAACAGAATGTGGCTAACACAGCCAGTTAAAAGAAATGTATTAATTGTTTGAGAACATGTAACAGGTAAAACTGAACAGATTTTTGTACAGAACAAAATACCTGGCTTCAACCATTTCTTTTTACGACGTCCCAACCGTTCATGCAGACACCGAGGAAAGAGATCTGAGTGGCCTTTGTGAATGTTCTGCACGTGGTTTTCAACAGAACGCCACTTGGCCTCTCTCAAATCTTCTTCTTCGTCTGTTGTTGATGAGGCACACCAGTAGATGTGGTTGTTAATGCTACGTTGCCACACGTCAACTTCTTCGAATCCCTTTTTTTTTGAGATGCTGTCAATCTTCTTCTTGAGCCCTGGCAAGGTAAAAAGGGTAAATAATCTCAATATTAAAAAACCAATGCAACAAGTTATCATCTAATTATATGTTCCAAAACAGTGGCAAGTGTGTTTTTGTACAAAACAATCTCATTGGAGCTCTCTGAAAAATGGTTTTATTCATAAACCAATTCCGTGGAAAATATTTCATGAGAATTCACTGTACATGTATTCGATTCAAAGTCAATGATCTCTACCCATTTTCATTCTGTATATTTTAGATGTATTCTACAAATACCTTTAGCAACGTGCCAAACATCAAACATGTGGGTGATCCCTGGTTCTTCCTCTCTTATGTACTTGGCAAGCTGACGATGGCGATCAGTAATCAGAGTCTCTATCTCCAGGCTGTCCTTCCTCAGAGATGTTAGCATATTCTTCATTCCCTCCAACTCCATATGATAGGAGCTTTTGACTTGATTGGACTTTAAAAAAAAGGAAAATTGCCAACAGAAAAAAGAAAACAACAATGAATTGCCTGCTTTATAGAGTATTTGATTGACAATTTTTTTTTCTTTCACCAGATGACTGCATTCAAAGGAATGTGCATGCAGGTCTGAATTTATCATTTCAAAGCGATTCAAAGCGAATGACGGATATACATGTGCCTGTCACGAGCAAGGCCGAAAATATATGTCAGCGACCGGTTTGCAACGGGCAATACAGGGTGTACTTCCCACTGATAACGGCCTGAACCCGCTTCGGTTCGAGTTTCGTGATAAAAAATCTAGTGTCTGGTCTCGGTCAATTTCAAAATAAGCCCGGCACAGAATGGGTAATTATCTCGGATGGAGTGATCCTTGGGTGGAAGTTCGTCACAATTCTTTCCAAATAGGTCATCAAAGATTATATTGGGGTCACTCAAATAGATGTTACCCACCTGGACTAGTTGGACGTCGACTATTTTGTTGATCTTCAATTCCATTGCAGTGTATGTGCCATATTTGGCCGAGTGGCCAGGGCTGTCGGCTCTCCCATCTCCTCCAATAGTTAGTAGAGTCCCATCCTCTATTAGCGGCTTGCGAACTTCCTCTACGTGGTTCAACCAGACTGCCTCCACCTTTGGAATGAGGTACTTGGATTGGTGCTCAAAGAATGTCCGTATTGACGGACACACCACACCAATGCTGTGAAGCATTCTTAGTGTTTGTGTTGGGCCTGCCCCTGCAAAAAGGATCGCAGCCGACAGGAGAACATTTCCGGCCGGCATTGATGCAAACCAGGGTTGGGATTGCCACTTATATTTGTTCGAGCATTTTTGACATTGCTGCTCAATTTGTATGTAGGAGCCGATGACTTTTTTGTGCACATCAACTCGTGATGAGCAGCAAGATTTGCATTTTTCAAAAAGCTCCATCAATGCCGATTCAAACACCAAATATTTGAATTCCAAATGGGGAGGGACCTGTTTGGAAGAGGTTGTACTAACCACGGTACGTGGGCTCCGTCCTCTCCTGTAATAGAGCACACAAAGAGAGCACAGACAAACAATGACAAAGTACATATTTTCTGGTGTGCTCAAATTAACAAATTACGTTTGATTTTTGCAGCACCAAATCCAGGCATGCAACTGTTTTTGTTTCTCCCAAAGCAAGAAAAGAAATGGTAAAATTACCTTTTTAGTTTCTTGATCGGACTTGCGTTTGATGTATCTGATGACGACGATGATGGAACGTATTCTGAATCGTCCTCATCAGAGACCTTTCCTTCATCTACTTCTTCATCTACTTCTTCATCTACTTCTTCATCTACTTCTTCATCTACTTCTTCATCTACTTCTTCATCTACTTCCTTATCTACTTCTTCATCTACTTCCGTAACTGCAATTGACGGTGTTGGTGCTGCCCCAAAAAAATTATTAAATTGATATTTTACAAATACTGCAAGGTTTTGGAGGTACGCAATACTTCTTATGAAAAATTAAATGAAAATATTGATTAATAACAAGCCTTAGGTCAACTAATGCATAATATATAATGTACACAGACACACTCACCAGCTGTTATGATAGTGCTTGGCTTCTCATCCGTTTGACAAGCAGCATCCCGAAACTGTGGAGTTTCCATGTGTGATTCCTTTATCAAGAAAATTGATACCCAAAACAAATTAATTGTATAAATTCTGGAAGTTGTTAGGTTGGACAAAGTCAGTTCCACATGCTTTCAACTTAAACTGAGAGTGAAATGTTTCTAGAACATAACCAATTAAAAAAAAATAACAGAATCTTACAAAAAGACATCTCTGGGAATGTCTTTTCTCTGTTATTTCTACAAGAACATGTTTGTACTTTGGATAGAGTATGTATTATATACTCACATCTAAAATTGTCACGTGAGAGACGGAAGGGAGCTTGATGTTGTCATCTGCAGAAACATTTGGAATTGGATCCCAATGACTACACGAGGGAGCATCATCCCCTACTTTGTCTGGCTGCAATGCCTCGTTTAGGATCTGTACAAATAGCAAGTTTTAGATGGTTAATTACAAAGGGGTCTTAATTACAAACGGGGACTACATGTTGACCGAGTTATATCCAAAATGTGACACACCCGTGATTTTACACCCAAGTCAACTCATAATAGTCATATAATACATGTACATGTACCGGTACTTTATCTTTTCAGTGAGAAAGTAAATGGAGAAAGAACAAAAATTCGAAGTACTTCACATCTAGAACAATTTTTTTTTTGGTTTTATACAGACACTATACTAGTATTACTATTACTAACTTACTTGGTCATGGTTAACAATATTAAATTTCCTTCCCTTATTAAATTATGATTATATTTATCCATCACAAGTATTCTCTCACTTCTAAAGTAAAAACAAAAGATAGTGCAAAAACGTTTTATTTGGCAAAATGTCGTAAATTCCGTTCACTCGTGCGATGCATGCACTGTACATGTACATGTGCAATGTACCGCCCGTACGTGGCGGTGTACGGGTGGTTCACCGGTGTACGTACGGAACCTACGTACGACGTACATGTGTGTACGTGGCATAGTATTTTGTATAGAACATGTACTGTAGTGTACGGCGGGTTATACGGCCGCGCTGCGCGCTTGCAAAAAAAAGGAACAAGTGCACTGAAATCTTACCCTGATTTTTTCCCTTTTGGCGACAGCTCCCCTCTGCTTTCTAGGACTTGTCTTTGCTGCCTTCTTACTGGATCGAAATATTGTCGGCACAGATTCGGGCAGAAGCCTGTGAAGCTTTTTCAGGCCAAAACTGGCAGACATCCCTTCACCGAACGTGTCAAAACACGATTCTTCAAAGTGTGCACTGCACAGATGAGAATTTGTGGAGGGGCCAAGCCATTTGGCTCTCGTTAATTTTACTTTCCTAGTCCAAATCCGTCGAAATTTAGGATCTAGCGGAAATAAATGAAGACTAACACCATCCTTAGTGGTGTTGCTGCATCCAGCAGCAACACAGCGTCGTGGCATTTTTGACAACAAAACTATCGCTAGATACCGGTACAATAAAATCGCTCGACCCAACGACACGAAAACACTGTATCAATCGCGATTGACGCGACGCTTGCGCGGGCGATAGGACCGTCTGGTTCTCGGGATGACGTCACAGCGAAGGTACCACTTGATGGGCGGGCTTTTCCCCCTCCCAACTTTAAAAGATTAATTAAAAATGTTTACGCACTACAAAAAAATACAAAACATACACAGTTGTTTATCAAACACTTTATTTCTTCGATATAACCAAAAACAAATGCATTGCGCCCACCCTTTAAGAAAAACGTGTACAAAACCTATGGGAAAAATTTCACCTTTAACGCGAAGTCACGTGACCTTGAGTGACGTAATCGCGGCGAATTTCTTCTAGGACCGTCCTTGTGTGGTTGTCTAAATGTATGCCAAGTTTCAAGTCGATCGGATTGACCAAAGTACCTAAGTGACCTGTCTGAACAAACGTGTACAAATCCTATGGAGAAAAATCTGGAAAAAAAAAAAAAAAAAGAACTAGAAATGTGTTTGTGGACAAACACAGAGCTGTTTCGCATGTCTTAAATGACTTTCAATATTTGGGTCTGCAAAGTGTGCAGTCGATCGGATGTATTAAAGTGCTAAAGATATATTGGTTGAAAAAAACTTGTACAAATTCAATAGAAAAAACTGTTCATTTAATGTGACGTCACATGACACCCGATGATGTCATCATGACGTCATCTTAATGTTCGTCTGAACACATCCTGGAATATGTGCATACCAAGTTTGACCCCAATCAAACATGTACTTCCATAGATTGGGGGTCCTAAAAACTACACCCTTAATGTGACGTCACATGACACCCGATGATGTCATCATGACGTCATCTTAATTTTCGTCTGTAACACATCCTGGAATACTTGCATACCAAGTTTGACCCCAATCGGACATGTACTTCTAAAGATAGAGGGTCTTAAAAACTGAACCTTTAATGTGACGTCACATGACCCACGATGACGTCATCATGACAATTTTCTTCTTGACCCTCCTGAGGATGGTGGTTGAGGTGTGTACTAAGTCTCGAGTCAATCGGATTTAACAAAGTGTCAAAATCAATAGTCTGAAGGAAAACGTGTACAAAACCTATGGGGAAAAATTGTACCTTTAACGTGAGGTCACATGACCTTGAATGACGTAATCGTGCCGAATTTCTTTTAGGACCGTTTGTGGGTGGTGGTATAGGTGTATGCCAAGTCTCAAGTCGATCGGACTTACCAAAGTGCCAAAGTGTATTGGCTGAACAAAAAACGTGTACAAATCCTATGGAGAGGAGTCTAAAGGAGAAAAAAAACAAAAAAACTAGACATGTGTTTGTGGACAAACACAGAGCTGTTTCGAGTGTCTTACATTACTTTCAATATGTGTGTGTGGTGGTCTATGTGTGTGCCAAGTCTCAAGTCGATCAAATTTACGAAAGTGTCAAAGTCAACAGTCTAAAGAAAAACGTGTACAAAACCTATGGGGGACAAATTAAACATTTAACTTGACGTCACGTGACCTTGAATGACGCAATCGTGCTGAATTTCTTTCAGAAACATCTGGTGGTGGTGTTCTGAGTGTATGGCAAGTTTCAAGTCGGTCGGATCTACCAAAGTGTCAAATTTAATAGTCTGAAGAAAAACGTGTACAAAACCTATGGGGAAAATTTCACCTTTAACGCGAAGTCACGTGACCTTGAATGACGTAATCGCGACGAATTTCTTCTAGGACCGTCCTTGGGTGGTTGTCTAAGTGTATGCCAAGTCTCAAGTCCATCGGATTTACCAAAGTGTCAAAGTGTATTGTCTGAACAAACGTGTACAAATCCTATGGAAAACAAAAGGAAAAAAAAAAAAAACTAGACATGTGTTTGTGGACAAACACAGAGCTGTTTCGAGTGTCTTACATTATTTTCAATATTTGTGTGTGGTGGTCTATGTGTGTGCCAAGTCTCAAATCGATCAAATTTACGAAAGTGTCAAAGTCAATAGTCTGAAGAAAAACGTGTACAAAACCTATGGGGGAAAAATTGAATATTTAAGGTGACGTCACGTGACCTTGAATAACGCAATCGTGCCGAATTTCTTTCAGGAACATCTGGGGGTGGTGTTCTAAGTGTATGCCAAGTTTCAAGTCGGTCGGATTAACCAAAGTGTCAAAGACAATAGTCTTAAGAAAAACGTGTACAAAACCTATGGGGAAAATTTCACCTTTAACGCGAAGTCACGTGACCTTGAGTGACGTAATCACAACGAATTTCTTCTAGGACCGTCCTTGGGTGGTTGTCTAAATATATGCCAAGTCTCAAGTCGATCGGAATTACCAAAGTGTCAAAGTGTATTGTCTGAATAAACGTGTGCAAATCCTATGGAGAAAAGTCTGACGTTACTTTCAATATATGCGTTTGTTTTTGATTGAAATAGGGGACGTATGACAAAGGGAACAATGGGGTCCCCTATTCCGCAAAGGTCCCCGATTCAGACTCGTGTGCAAATCCTATGGCGATCATCCGAAAACGTTAGAGTACAAACAAAAGAGGGAAGACGGTCTGACAATGCCCCGTCCCCTATTGACGGCATTTACCCACTTGTATGTGTGTGTGGTGGTCTATGTGTGTGCCAAGTCTGAAGTCGATTGGATTTACACAAGTGCCAAATATATATTAGTTGAAAAAACGTGTACAAATCCTATGGGGAAATTTGAACCTTTAATGTGACGTCACATGATACCCGATGATGTCATCATGATGTCATCTTAATTTTCGTCTGTAACACATCCTGGAATACTTGCATACCAAGTTTGACCCCAATCGGACATGTACTTCTAGAGATAGAGGGTCCTAAAAACTGGACTTTTAATGTGACGTCACATGACCCACGATGACGTCATCATGATGTCATTTTATTTTTCGTCTATAACACACCCTGGAATACTTGCATACCAAGTTTGACCCCAATCAGACCTGTACTTCCAGAGATAGCGGGTCCTAAAAACTGAACCTTTAATGTGACGTGCCGTGACCCCCCGATGACGTCATCATGAAGATTTTACCCTTGGCCCTCCTGGAGATGGTGGTCGAGGTGTGTGCTAAGTCTCAAGTCGATCAAGTATACGAAAGTGTCAAAGTCAATAGTCTGAAGAAAAACGTGTACAAACCCAATGGGGAAAAAATTTGCACCTTTAACGTCACGTCACGTGACCTTGAATGATGCAATCGTACCGAATTTCGTCAAGAGGCATCTGTGGGTGGTGTTCTAAGTATATACCAAGTTTCAAGTCGGTCGGATATACCAAAGTGTCAAAGTCAAGAGTCTGAAGAAAAACGTGTACAAAACCTATGGGGAAAATTTTACCTTTAACATGACGTCACGTGACCTTGAATGACGTAATCGCGACGAATTTCTTCTAGGACCGTCCTTGGGTGGTTGTCTAAGTGTATGCCAAGTCTCAAGTCTATCGGATTTACCAAAGTGTCAAAGTGTATTGTCTGAACAAACGTGTGCAAATCCTATGGAGAAAATGCTGAAAAAGAAAAAAAAAAAAAAACTAGACATGTGTTTGTGGACAAACACAGAGCTGTTTCGAGTGTCTTACATTACTTTCAATATGTGTGTGTGGTGGTCTATGTGTGTGCCAAGTCTCAAGTCGATCAAATTTACGAAAGTGTCAAAGTCAACAGTCTAAAGAAAAACGTGTACAAAACCTATGGGGGAAAATTGAACCTTTAACGTGACGCTCCGTGACCTTGAATGACGTAATCGTGCCGATTTTTTCTAGGACCGTCTGTGGATAGTAGTCTAAGTGTGTGCTAAGTCTTAAGTCGATCGGATTTACTAAAGTGTCAAAGTCAATAGTCTAAAGAAAAACGTGTACAAAACCAATGGGAGAAAAATGTGCACCTTTAACGTGACGTCACGTGACGTTCAATGACGCAATCGTGCCAAATTTCTTTCAGGAACATCTGGGGGTGGTGTTCTAAGGGCATGCCAAGTTTCAAGTCGGTCAGATTTACCGAAGTGTCAAATTCAATAGTCTCAAGAAAAACGTGTACAAAACCTATGGGAAAAATTTCACCTTTAACGCGAAGTCACGTGACCTTGAATGACGTAATCGCGACGAATTTCTTCTAGGACCGTCCTTGGGTGGTTGTCTAAGTGTATGCCAAGTCTCAAGTCGATCGGATTTCCCAAAGTGTCAAAGTGTATTGTCTGAACAAACGTGTACAAATCCTATGAAGAACAAAAGGCAAAGAAAAAAAAAAAAAAACTAGACATGTGTTTGTGGACAAACACAGAGCTGTTTCGGATGTCTAAGATGACTTTCATTATGTGTGTGCCAAGTCTGAAATCGATTGGATTTGCCAATTTTCCCAAGATATATAAGTTGAAAAATACGTGTACAAATCCTATGGGAAAAACTGCACCTTTAATGTGACGTCACATGACACCCGATGATGTCATCATGATGTCATCTTAATTTTCGTCTATAACACATTCTGGAATACTTGCATCCCAAGTTTGGCCCCAATCAGACATGTACTTCCAGAGATAGAGGGTCCTAAAAGCTGCCCCTTTAATGTGACGTCACATGACCCACGATGACGTTATCCTGACGATTTTCCCCTTGGCCCTCCTGGGTATGGTGGTCGAGGTGTGTGCTAAGTCTGAAGTCGATCGGATTTACCAAATTGTCAAATTCAATAGTCTGAAGAAAAACGTGTACAAAACCTATGGAGAAAATTGAACCTTTAATGTGACGTCACATGACCCCCGATGACGTCATCGTGACGATTTTCTCCTTGGCCCTCCTGGAGATGGTGGTCGAGGTGTGTGCTAAGTATCAAGTCGATCAAATTTACGAAAGTGTCAAAGTAAATAGTTTGAAGAAAAACGTGTACAAACCCTATGGGGAAAGAAATTGCACGTTTAACGTCACGTCACGTGACCTTGAATGACGCAATCGTGCCGAATTTTTTCAATGGCCATCTGTGGGTGGTGTTCTAAGTGTATGCTAAGTCTTAAGACGAACGGATTCATTAAAGTGTCAAAGTCAATAGTTTGAAGAAAAACGTGTACAAAACCTATGGGGGACAATTGTACCTTTAACATGACGTCACGTGACCTTGAATGACGGAATCGCGACGAATTTCTTCTAGGACTGTCCTTGGGTGGTTTTCTAAGTGTATGCCAAGTTTCAGGTCGATCGGATTTACCAAAGTGTCAAAGTGTATTGGCAGAAAAAACGTGTACAAATCCTATGGGAAAAAGTGACAAAAAAAAAAAAAAAGAAAAAAAAAAAGAAAAAAAAAAAAAAAGAAAAAAAAAAACTTTAACGAAAACAAAAGCTGTTTCGGCTGAAAGGCCGAAACAGCTAAAAAAAAAAAACCAGAACGAAAACAAAAGCTGTTTCGGTGAAAAACCGAAACAGCTAAAAAAAGAAAAAAAAAAACTTTAACGATTACAAGAGCTGTTTCGGTGAAAAACCGAAACAGCTAAAAAAAAAAAAAAAAACCAGAACGAAAACAAAAGCTGTTTCGGTGAAAAACCGAAACAGCTAAAAAAAAAAACTAGACATGTGTTTGTGGACAAACACAGAGCTGTTTCGAATGTCTGAAATGACTTTCAATATGTGGGTGGTGGTCTAGTGTGTATCAAGTCTGAAATCGATCGGATTTACCAAAGTGCCAAATATATTGCTTGAAAAAAACGTGTACAAATGCTATTAAAAAAACTGAACGTTTAATGTGACGTCACATGACCCACGATGACGTCATTATCACGAGTTTTCTCTTGGCCCTCCTGTGGATGGTGGTCGAAGTGTGTGCTAGGTATCAAGTCGATCAAATTTACGAAAGTGTCAAAGTCAATAGTCTAAAGAAAAACGTGTACAAAACCTATGGGGGGAAATTGAACCTTTAACGTCATGTCACGTGACCTTGAATTACGCAATCGTGCCAAATTTCCTCTAGAACCATCTGTGGGTGGTGTTCTAAGTGTATGCGAAGTCTGGAGTCGAGTGAATTTACCAAAGTGTCAAAGTCAATAGTCTGAAGGAAAACGTGTACAAAACCTATGGGGAAAACTACACCTTTAATGTGACGTCACGTGACACCTGATGACGTCATCATGACGTCAACTTAATTTTCGTCTATAACACATTCTGGAATACTTGCATACCAAGTTTGGCCCCAATCAGACATGTACTTCCAGAGATAGAGGGTCCTAAAATCTGCCCATTTAATGTGACGTCACATGACCCACGATGACGACATCCTGACGATTTTCCCCTTGGCCCTCCTGGGTATGGTGGTCGAGGTGTGTGCTAAGTCTGAAGTCGATCGGATTTACCAAATTGTCAAATTCAATAGTCTAAAGAAAAACGTGTACAAAACCTATGGAGAAAATTGAACCTTTAATGTGACGTCACATGACACCCGATGATGTCATAATTACGTCATCTTAATTTTCGTCTATAACACATCCTCGAATACTTGCAAACCAAGTTTGACCCCAACCGGACTTGTACTTTCAGAGTTAGAGGGTCTTAAAAACTACACCTTTAATGTGACGTCACATGACCCGCGATGACGTCATATTGATTAGGTTTCTCTTGGCCCTCCTAAGGATAGCGGTCGAGGTCTGTGCTAAGTCTCAAGTCGATCGAATTTACAGAAGTGTCAAATTCAATATTTTGAAGAAAAACATGTACAAATCCTATGGGAAAAAATTGCACCTTTAACGTGACGTCACATGACCACGAATGACGTAATCGTGACGAATTTCTTCTAGGATCATCTGTGGGTGGTGGTCTAAGTGTATGCCAAGGCTCAAGTCGATCGGATTTACCAAAGTGTCAAAGTGTATTGTCCGAACAAAAAACGTGTACAAACCCTATGGGAAAAAGTCTGAAAAAAATAAAATAAAAACTGCACCTTTAATGTTAAGTCACATGACCCACGATGACGTCATCATGACGAATTTCCCTTGGCCCTCCTGGGGATTGTGGTCGAGATGTGTGCCAAGTCGCAAGTCGATCAAATTTACGAAAGTGTCAAAGTCAATAGTCTAAAGAAAAACGTGTACAAAACCTATGGGGGAAAAATTGAACCTTTAACGTGACGTCACGTGACCTTAAATGACGCAATCGCGCCGAATTTCTTTCAGGAACATCTGGGTGTGGTGTTCTAAGTGTATGCCAAGTTTCAAGTCGGTCGGATTTACTAAAGTGTCAAAGTCAATAGTCTGAAGAAAAACGTGTACTAAACCTATGGGGAAAAATTGAACCTTTAACGTGACGTCACGTGACCATGAATGACGTAATCGTTACGAATTTCTTCTAGGACCATCTGTGGGTAGTGGTCTAAGTATATGCCAAGTCTCAAGACGATCGGATTTACAGAAGTGTCAAAGTGTATTGGCTGAAGAAAACTGTGTACAAACTCTATGGAGAAAAGTCTGAAACAGAAGAAAAACAAAACTAGACATGTGTTTGTGGACAAACACGGAGCTGTTTCGAGTGTCTAAAATTACTTTCAATATGTGTGTGGTGGTCTTTTGTGTGTGCCAAGTTTCAAGTCGATCATATTTACTAAAGTGTCAAAGGCAATATTCTAAAGAAAAACGTGTACAAAACCTATGGGGAAAAGATTGAACCTTTAACGTGACGCCCCGTGACCTTGAATGACTTAATCGTGCCGAATTTCTTCTAGGACCGTCTGTGCACGGTGGTCTAAGTGTGTGCCAAGTCTCAAGTCGATCGGAATCACTAAAGTGTCAAAGTCAATAGTCTAAAGAAAAACGTGTACAAAACCTATGGGGGACAAATTAAACCTTTAACTTGACGTCACGTGACCTTGAATGACGCAATCGTGCTGAATTTCTTTCAGAAACATCTGGTGGTGGTGTTCTGAGTGTATGGCAAGTTTCAAGTCGGTCGGATTGACCAAAGTGTCAAATTTAATAGTCTGAAGAAAAACGTGTACAAAACCTATGGGGAAAATTTCACCTTTAACGCGAAGTCACGTGACCAAGAATTATGTAATCGCGACGAATTTGTTCTAGGACCGTCCTTGGGTGGTTGTCTAAGTGTATGCCAAGTCTCAAGTCCATCGGATTTACCAAAGTGTCAAAGTGTATTGTCTGAACAAACGTGTACAAATCCTATGGAGAACAAAAGGCAAAAAAAAATAAAAAAAAACTAGACATGTGTTTGTGGACAAACACAGAGCTGTTTCGATTGTCTAACGTTACTTTCAATATATGTGTGTGTGGTGGTCTATGTGTGTGCCAAGTCTGAAGTCGATTGGATTTACACAAGTGCCAAATATATATTAGTTGAAAAAACGTGTACAAATCCTATGGGGAAATTTGAACCTTTAATGTGACGTCACATGATACCCGATGATGTCATCATGATGTCATCTTAATTTTCGTCTGTAACACATCCTGGAATACTTGCATACCAAGTTTGACCCCAATCGGACATGTACTTCTAGAGATAGAGGGTCCTAAAAACTGGACCTTTAATGTGACGGCACATGACCCACGATGACGTCATCATGATGTCATTTTATTTTTCGTCTATAACACACCCTGGAAAACTTGCATACCAAGTTTGACCCCAATCGGACCTGTACTTCCAGAGATAGCGGGTCCTAAAAACTGAACCTTTAATCCCTTTAATGTGACGTCACATGACCCACGATGACGTCATCATGATGTAATTTTATTTTTCGTCTATAAAACATCCTGGAATACTTGCATACCAAGTTTGACCCCAATCGCACCTGTACTTCCAGAGATAGCGGGTCCTAAAAACTGAACCTTAATCCCTTTAATGTGACGTCACATGACCCACGATGACGTCATCATGATGTCATTTTATTTTTCGTCTATAACACACCCTGGAATACTTGCATACCAAGTTTGACCCCAATCAGACCTGTACTTCCAGAGATAGCGGGTCCTAAAAACTGAACCTTTAATGTGACGTGCCGTGACCCCCCGATGACGTCATCATGAAGATTTTACCCTTGGCCCTCCTGGAGATGGTGGTCGAGGTGTGTGCTAAGTCTCAAGTCGATCAAGTCTACGAAAGTGTCAAAGTCAATAGTCTGAAGAAAAACGTGTACAAACCCTATGGGGAAAAAATTGCACCTTTAACGTCACGTCACGTGACCTTGAATGATGCAATCGTACCGAATTTCTTCAAGAGCCATCTGTGGGTGGTGTTCTAAGTATATACCTAGTTTCAAGTCGGTCGGATATACCAAAGTGTCAAAGTCAAGAGTCTGAAGAAAAACGTGTACAAAACCTATGGGGAAAATTTTACCTTTAACATGACGTCACGTGACCTTGAATGACGTAATCGCGACGAATTTCTTCTAGGACCGTCCTTGGGTGGTTGTCTAAGTGTATGCCAAGTCTCAAGTCTATCGGATTTACCAAAGTGTCAAAGTGTATTGTCTGAACAAACGTGTGCAAATCCTATGGAGAAAATGCTGAAAAAGAAAAAAAGAAAAAAAAAAAAGAAAAAAAAAAACTTTAACGATTACAAGAGCTGTTTCGGTGAAAAACCGAAACAGCTAAAAAACTAGACATGTGTTTGTGGACAAACACAGAGCTGTTTCGGATGTCTAAGATAACTTTCATTATGTGTGTTCCAAGTCTGAAATCGATTGGATTTGTCAATTTTCCCAAGATATATAAGTTGAAAAATACGTGTACAAATCCTATGGGAAAAACTGCACCTTTAAAGTGACGTCACATGACACCCGATGATGTCATCATGATGTCATCTTAATTTTCGTCTATTACACATTCTGGAATACTTGCATACTAAGTTTGGCCCCAATCAGACATGTACTTCCAGAGATAGAGGGTCCTAAAATCTGCCCCTTTAATGTGACGTCATATGACCCACGATGACGTCATCCTGACGATTTTCCCCTTGGCCCTCCTGGGTATGGTGGTCGAGGTGTGTGCCAAGTCTGAAGTCGATCGGATTGATCAAATTGTCAAATTCAATAGTCTGAAGAAAAACGTGTACAAAACCTATGGAGAAAATTGAACCTTTAATGTGACGTCACATGATGAAAAATGGGGGAAAAATTGAACCTTTAACGTGACGTCACGTGACCTTGAATGACGCAATCGTGCCAATTTTTTTCCAGGAACATCTGGGGGTGGTGTTCTAAGTGTATGCCAAGTTTCAAGTCGGTCGGATTAACCAAAGTGTCAAAGACATTAGTCTTAAGAAAAACGTGTACAAAACCTATGGGAAAAATTTCACCTTTAACGCGAAGTCACGTGACCTTGAGTGACGTAATCGCGGCGAATTTCTTCTAGGACCGTCCTTGTATGGTTGTCTAAATGTATGCCAAGTCTCAAGTCGATCGGATTTACCAAAGTACCTAAGTGACCTGTCTGAACAAACGTGTACAAATCCTATGGAGAAAAGTCTGAAAAAAAAAAAAAAAAAAACTAGACATGTGTTTGTGGACAAACACAGAGCTGTTTCGAGTGTCTTTCAATATGTGTGTGATGGTCTTTTGTGTGTCGATCAGATTTACTAAAGTCTCAAGTCGATCAGATTTACTAAAGTGTCAAAGTCAATAGTCTAAAGAAAAACGTGTACAAAACCTATGGGGGAAAATTTAACCTTTAACGTGACACCCCGTGACCTTGAATGACGTAATCGTGCCAAATTTCTCCTACGACCGTCTGTGGATGGTGGTCTATGTGTGTGCCAAGTCTCAAGTCGATCGGATTTACTAAAGTGTCAAAGTCAAGAGTCTAAAGAAAAACGTGTACAAAACCTATGGGGGACAAATTAAACCTTTAACTTGACGTCACGTAACCTTGAATGACGCAATCGTGCTGAATTTCTTTCAGAAACATCTGGTGGTGGTGTTCTGAGTGTATGGCAAGTTTCAAGTCGGTCGGATTGACCAAAGTGTCAAATTTAATAGTCTGAAGAAAAACGTGTACAAAACCTATGGGGAAAATTTCACCTTTAACGCGAAGTCACGTGACCTTGAATGACGTAATCGCGACGAATTTCTTCTAGGACCGTCCTTGGGTGGTTGTCTAAGTGTATGCCAAGTCTCAAGTCCATCGGATTTACCAAAGTGTCAAAGTGTATTGTCTGAACAAACGTGTACAAATCCTATGGAGAACAAAAGGCAAAAAAAAAAAAAAAAAAAAAAAAAAAAAAACCAGAACGAAAACAAAAGCTGTTTCGGTGAAAAACCGAAACAGCTAAAAAAAAACTAGACATGTGTTTGTGGACAAACACAGAGCTGTTTCGAGTGTCTTACATTACTTTCAATATGTGTGTGTGGTGGTCTATGTGTGTGCCAAGTCTCAAGCCGATCGGATTTACTAAAGTGTCAAAGTCAATAGCCTAAAGAAAAACATGTACAAAACCTATGGGGGAAATTGAGGCTTTAACGTGACGCCCCGTGACCTTGAATGACGTAATTGTGCCGAATGTCTTCTAGGACCGTCTGTGGATGGTGGTCTAAGTGTGTGCCAAGTCTCAAGTCCATCAAATTTACGAAAGTGTCTAAGTCATAGACTAAACAAAAACGTGTACAAAACCTATGGGGGAAACAATTGAACCTTTAACGTGACGCCCCGTGACCTTGAATGACGTAATCGTGCCAAATTTCTCCTACGACCGTCTGTGGATAGTGGTCTATGTGTGTGCCAAGTCTCAAGTCGATCGGATTTACTAAGTGTCAAAGTCAATAGTCTAAAGAAAAACGTGTACAAAACCTATAGGGGACAAATTAAACCTTTAACTTGACGTCACGTGACCTTGAATGACGCAATCGTGCTGAATTTCTTTCAGAAACATCTGGTGGTGGTGTTCTGAGTATATGGCAAGTTTCAAGTCGGTCGGATTTACCAAAGTGTCAAATTCAATAGTCTGAGGAAAAACGTGTACAAAACCTATGGGAAAAATTTCACCTTTAACGCGAAGTCACGTGACCTTGAATGACGTAATCGCGACGAATTTCTTCTAGGACCGTCCTTGGGTGGTTGTCTAAGTGTATGCCAAGTCTCAAGTCGATCGGATTTACCAAAGTGTCAAAGTGTATTGGCTGAAAAAACGTGTACAAATCCTATGGGAAAAAGTCTGAAAGTGAAAAAAAAAAAAAAAAAAAAAAAAAAAAAAAAAACTTTAACGAAAACAAAAGCTGTTTCGGTGAAAAACCGAAACAGCTAAAAAACTTTAACGATTACAAAAGCTGTTTCGGTGAAAAACCGAAACAGCTAAAAAAACTAGACATGTGTTTGTGGACAAACACAGAGCTGTTTCGAGTGTCTTTCAATATGTGTGTGATGGTCTTTTGTGTGTCGATCAGATTTACTAAAGTCTCAAGTCGATCAGATTTACTAAAATGTCAAAGTCAATAGTCTAAAGAAAAACGTGTACAAAACCTATGGGGGAAAATTTAACCTTTAACGTGACACCCCGTGACCTTGAATGACGTAATCGTGCCAAATTTCTCCTACGACCGTCTGTGGATGGTGGTCTATGTGTGTGCCAAGTCTCAAGTCGATCGGATTTACTAAGTGTCAAAGTCAAGAGTCTAAAGAAAAACGTGTACAAAACCTATGGGGGACAAATTAAACCTTTAACTTGACGTCACGTGACCTTGAATGACGCAATCGTGCTGAATTTCTTTCAGAAACATCTGGTGGTGGTGTTCTGAGTGTATGGCAATTTTCAAGTCGGTCGGATTGACCAAAGTGTCAAATTTAATAGTCTGAAGAAAAACGTGTACAAAACCTATGGGGAAAATTTCACCTTTAACGCGAAGTCACGTGACCAAGAATTATGTAATCGCGACGAATTTGTTCTAGGACCGTCCTTGGGTGGTTGTCTAAGTGTATGCCAAGTCTCAAGTCCATCGGATTTACCAAAGTGTCAAAGTGTATTGTCTGAACAAACGTGTACAAATCCTATGGAGAACAAAAGGCAAAAAAAAACAAAAAAAAACTAGACATGTGTTTGTGGACAAACACAGAGCTGTTTCGATTGTCTAACGTTACTTTCAATATATGTGTGTGTGGTGGTCTATGTGTGTGCCAAGTCTGAAGTCGATTGGATTTACACAAGTGCCAAATATATATTAGTTGAAAAAACGTGTACAAATCCTATGGGGAAATTTGAACCTTTAATGTGACGTCACATGATACCCGATGATGTCATCATGATGTCATCTTAATTTTCGTCTGTAACACATCCTGGAATACTTGCATACCAAGTTTGACCCCAATCGGACATGTACTTCTAGAGATAGAGGGTCCTAAAAACTGGACCTTTAATGTGACGGCACATGACCCACGATGACGTCATCATGATGTCATTTTATTTTTCGTCTATAACACACCCTGGAAAACTTGCATACCAAGTTTGACCCCAATCGGACCTGTACTTCCAGAGATAGCGGGTCCTAAAAACTGAACCTTTAATCCCTTTAATGTGACGTCACATGACCCACGATGACGTCATCATGATGTAATTTTATTTTTCGTCTATAAAACATCCTGGAATACTTGCATACCAAGTTTGACCCCAATCGCACCTGTACTTCCAGAGATAGCGGGTCCTAAAAACTGAACCTTAATCCCTTTAATGTGACGTCACATGACCCACGATGACGTCATCATGATGTCATTTTATTTTTCGTCTATAACACACCCTGGAATACTTGCATACCAAGTTTGACCCCAATCAGACCTGTACTTCCAGAGATAGCGGGTCCTAAAAACTGAACCTTTAATGTGACGTGCCGTGACCCCCCGATGACGTCATCATGAAGATTTTACCCTTGGCCCTCCTGGAGATGGTGGTCGAGGTGTGTGCTAAGTCTCAAGTCGATCAAGTCTACGAAAGTGTCAAAGTCAATAGTCTGAAGAAAAACGTGTACAAACCCTATGGGGAAAAAAATTGCACCTTTAACGTCACGTCACGTGACCTTGAATGATGCAATCGTACCGAATTTCTTCAAGAGCCATCTGTGTGTGGTGTTCTAAGTATATACCTAGTTTCAAGTCGGTCGGATATACCAAAGTGTCAAAGTCAAGAGTCTGAAGAAAAACGTGTACAAAACCTATGGGGAAAATTTTACCTTTAACATGACGTCACGTGACCTTGAATGACGTAATCGCGACGAATTTCTTCTAGGACCGTCCTTGGGTGGTTGTCTAGGTGTATGCCAAGTCTCAAGTCTATCGGATTTACCAAAGTGTCAAAGTGTATTGTCTGAACAAACGTGTGCAAATCCTATGGAGAAAATGCTGAAAAAGAAAAAAAAAAAAAACTAGACATGTGTTTGTGGACAAACACAGAGCTGTTTCGAGTGTCTAAAATTACTTTCAAAATGTGTGCGGTGGTCTTCTGTGTGTGCCAAGTCTCAAGTTGATCGGATTTACTAAAGTGTCAAAGTCAATAGCCTAAAGAAAAACATGTACAAAACCTATGGGGGGAAATTGAGGCTTTAACGTGACGCCCCGTGACCTTGAATGACGTAATCGTGCCGAATGTCTTCTAGGACCGTCTGTGGATGGTGGTCTAAGTGTGTGCCAAGTCTCAAGTCGATCAAATTTACGAAAGTGTCGAAGTCATAGTCTAAAGAAAAACGTGTACAAAACCTATGGGGGGAAACATTGAAACTTTAACGTGACGTTACGTGACCTTGAATGACGCAATCGTGCCAAATTTCTTCCAAGACCATCTGTGGGTGATTTTCTAAGTGTATGCCAAGTTTCAAGTCGGTCGGATGTACCAAAGTGTCGAAGTCAATAGTGTGAAGAAAAACGTGTACAAAACCTATGGGAAAAATTTAACCTTTAACGCAAAGTCACGTGACCTTGAGTGACGTAATCGCGACGAATTTCTTCTAGGACCGTTGTCTAAATGTATGCCAAGTCTCAAATTGATCGGATTTACCAAAGTGTCAAAGTGTATTGTCTGAATAAACGTGTGCAAATCCTATGGAGAAAAGTCTGAAAAAGAAAAAAAAAAAAAAAAAAAAACAAGACATGTGTTTGTGGACAAACACAGAGCTGTTTCGGGTGTCTAAAATGTCTTTCATTATGTGTGTGTGTGTGTGGTGGTCTAAGTGTGTGCCAAGTTTAAAGTCGATCGGATTTACCAAAGTGCCAAAGATATATTGGTTAAAAAACAACGTGTACAAATCCTATGGGGAAAAACTGCACCTTTAATGTGACGTCAGATGACACCCGGTGATGTCATCATGACGTCATCTTAATTTGCGTCTATAACACATCATGGAATACTTGCATACCAAGTTTTGCCCTAATCGGGCCTGTACTTCCAGAGATAGAGAGTCTTAAAAATTGAACCTTTAATGTGACGTCACATGACCCATGATGACGTCATCATGACGATTTTCCTCTGGGCCCTGCCGGAGATGGTGGTTGAGGTGTGTGCTAAGTCTCAAGTCGATCAAATTTACGAAAATGTCAAAGTCAATAGTCTAAGGAAAACGTGTACAAAACCTATGGGGGAAAAATTGAACCTTTAACGTGACGTCACGTGACCTTGAATGACGCAATTGTGTCGAATTTCTTCTAGGACCATCTACATATGCTGGTCTAAGTATGTGCCAAATCTCAAGTCGATCGGATTTACCAAAGTGCCAAAAATATATTGATTGAACAAAAATGTGTACAAATCCTATGGGAAAAACTGCACCTTTAATTTAACGTCACATGACACCCGATTATGTCATCATGATGTCATCTTAATTTTCGTCTATAACACATCGTGGAATACTTGTATACCAAGTTTGACCCCAATCGGTCCTGTACTTTCAGAGATATAGGGTCTCAAAAACTGCACCTTTAATGTGAGGTCACAAGACCCACGATGACGTCATCATGACGATTTTTCTCCTGGCCCTCCTAGGGATGGTGGTCTAAGTGTATGCCAAGTCTCAAGTCGATCGGATTTACCAAAGTGTCAAAGTCAATAGTCTGAAGAAAAACGTGTACAAAACCTATGGGAAAAAATCGCACCTTTAAAGTGACGTCACGTGACCATGAATGACGAAATCGTGACGATTTTGTTCAAGGACCATCTGTGGGTGGTAGTCTAAGTGTATACCAAGTCTTAAGTCGATCGGGATTTCTAAAGTGTCAAAGTGTATTGGCTGAAGAAAAAACGTGTACAAACCCTATGGAGAGGAGTCTGAAACAGAAGAAAAAAAAAAACAAAAAAAAAAAACTTTAACGAAAACAATAGCTGTTTCGGCTGAATTGCCGAAACAGCTAACTAGATATGTGTTTGTGGACAAACACAGAGCTGTTTCGGATGTCTAAAATGTCTTTCATTATTATATATATGTGTGTGTGGTGGTCTAAGTGTGTGCCAAGTCTAAAGTCGATCGGATTTACCAAAGTGCCAAAGATATATTGGTTGAACAAAAACGTGTACAAATCCTATGGGAAAAACTGAACCTTTAATGTGATGTAACATGACACCCGGCGATGTCATCATGACGTCATCTTAATTTTCGTCTATAACACATCCTCGAATACTTGCAAACCAAGTTTGACCCCAACCGGACTTGTACTTTCAGAGTTAGAGGGTCTTAAAAACTACACCTTTAATGTGACGTCACATGACCCGCGATGACGTCATCTTGATTATTTTTTTCTTGGCCCTCCTAAGGATGGTGGTCGAGGTCTGTGCTAAGTCTCAAGTCGATCGAATTTACAGAAGTGTAAAATTCAATATTTTGAAGAAAAACGTGTACAAAACCTATGGAGAAAATTGAACCTTTAATGTGACGTCCATGACACCCGGTGATGTCATAATTAATTCATCTTAATTTTCGTCTATAACACACCCTCGAATACTTGCAAACCAAGTTTGACCCCAACCGGACTTGTACTTTCAGAGTTAGAGGGTCTTAAAAACTACACCTTTAATGTGACGTCACATGACCCGCGATGACGTCATCTTGATAATTTTTTTCTTGGCCCTCCTAAGGATGGTGGTCGAGGTCTGTGCTAAGTCTCAAGTCGATCGAATTTACAGAAGTGTCAAATTCAATATTTTAAAGAAAAACGTGTACAAAACCTATGGAGAAAATTGAACCTTTAATGTGACGTCACATGACACCCGGTGATGTCATAATTAATTCATCTTAATTTTCGTCTATAACACACCCTCGAATACTTGCAAACCAAGTTTGACCCCAACCGGACTTGTACTTCCAGAGATAGAGGGTCTTAACAACTACACCTTAAATGTGACGTCACATGGCCCACAATGACGTCATTGTGATGATTTTTCTCTTGGCCCTCCTGGGGATGGTGGTCGAGGTGTGTGCTAATTAGTCTCAAGTCGATCGGATTTACAGAAGTGTCAAATTCAATATTCTGAAGAAAAACGTGTACAAACCTTATGGGGAAAAAAAATGCACCTTTAACGTCACGTCACGTGACCTTGAAAGACGCAATCGTGCCGAATTTCTTTCAGGGACATCTGGCAGTGGGGTTCTAAGTGTATGCCAAGTTTCAAGTCGATCGGATTTACAGAAGTGTCAAATTCAATATTCTGAAGAAAAACGTGTACAAACCCTATGGGACAAAATTGCACCTTTAACGTGACGTCACGTGACCATGAATGACGGAATCGCGACGAATTTCTTCTAGGACCGTCCTTGGGTGGTTGTCTAAATGTATGCCAAGTCTCATGTCGATCGGATTTACCAAAGTGTCAAAGTGTATTGGCAGAAAAAACGTGTACAAATCCTATGGGGAAAAGTGACCAAAAAAAAAAAAAAAAAAAAAAAAAAAAAAAAAGAAAAAAAAAAACTTTAACGAAAACAAAAGCTGTTTCGGCTGAATTGCCGAAACAGCTAAAAAAAAGAAAAAAAAAAACTTTAACGATTACAAGAGCTGTTTCGGTGAAAAACCGAAACAGCTAAAAAACTAGACATGTGTTTGTGGACAAACACAGAGCTGTTTCGGATGTCTAAGATAACTTTCATTATGTGTGTTCCAAGTCTGAAATCGATTGGATTTGTCAATTTTCCCAAGATATATAAGTTGAAAAATACGTGTACAAATCCTATGGGAAAAACTGCACCTTTAAAGTGACGTCACATGACACCCGATGATGTCATCATGATGTCATCTTAATTTTCGTCTATTACACATTCTGGAATACTTGCATACCAAGTTTGGCCCCAATCAGACATGTACTTC
This sequence comes from Crossaster papposus, assembly GCA_037893245.1. Classification (NCBI taxonomy): domain Eukaryota; kingdom Metazoa; phylum Echinodermata; class Asteroidea; order Velatida; family Solasteridae; genus Crossaster; species Crossaster papposus. Next base: position 705,737 of record JBAIAA010000381.1, on the reverse strand, counting down.
TAGAGATAGAGGGTCCTAAAATCTGCCCCTTTAATGTGACGTCATATGACCCACGATGACGTCATCCTGACGATTTTCCCCTTGGCCCTCCTGGGTATGGTGGTCGAGGTGTGTGCCAAGTCTGAAGTCGATCGGATTGATCAAATTGTCAAATTCAATAGTCTGAAGAAAAACGTGTACAAAACCTATGGAGAAAATTGAACCTTTAATGTGACGTCACATGACACCCGATGATGTCATAATTACGTCATCTTAATTTTCGTCTATAACACATCCTCGAATACTTGCAAACCAAATTTGACCCCAATCGGACGTGTACTTCCAAAGATAGAGGGTCTTAAAAACTGCACCTTTTGTGTAACGTCACATGACCCACGATGACGTCATCATGACGATTTTTCTCCTGGACCTCCTGGGGATGGTGGTCGAGGTGTGTGCTAAGTTTCAAGTCAATCGGATTCACCAAACTGTCAAATTAAATAGTCTGAAGAAAAACGTGTACAAAACCTATGGGGGAAAATTGCACCTTTAACGTGACGTCACGTGACCAAGAATTATGTAATCGCGACGAATTTGTTCTAGGACCGTCCTTGGGTGGTTGTCTAAATGTATGCCAAGTCTCAAGTCGATCGGATTTACCAAAGTGTCAAAGTGTATTGGCAGAATAAACGTGTACAAATCCTATGGGAAAAAGTGACAACAAAAAAACAAAAACAAAAGAAAAACAAAAAAAAGAAAAACAAAAACTTTAACGAAAACAAAAGCTGTTTCGGCTGAAAGGCCGAAACAGCTAAAAAAACTAGACATGTGTTTGTGGACAAACACAGAGCTGTTTCAAGTGTCTTTCAATATGTGTGTGATGGTCTTTTGTGTGTGCCAAGTCTCAAGTCGATCAGATTTACTAAAGTGTCCAAGTCAATAGTCTAAAGAAAAACGTGTACAAAACCTATGGTGGAGAATTGAACCTTTAATGTGACGCCCCGTGACCTTGAATGACGTAATCGTGCCGAATTTCTTCTAGGACCGTCTGTGGAAGGTGGTCTAAGTGTGTGCCAAGTCTCAAGTCGATCGGATTTACTAAAGTGTCAAAGTCAATAGTCTAAAGAAAAACGTGTACAAAACCTATGGAGGAAAAATTGAACCTTTAACGTGACCTTGAATGGCGCAATTGTGCCGAATTTCTTTCAGCAACATCTGGGGGTGGTGTTCTAAGGGTATGCCAAGTTTCAAGTCGGTCGGATTTACTAAAGTATCAAAGTCAATAGTCTGAAGGAAAACGTGTACAAATCCTATGGGGAAAATTTCACCTTTAACGCGAAGTCACGTGACCTTGAATGACGTAATCGAGACAAATTTCTTCTAGGATCGTCTTTAGGTGGTTGTCTAAATGTATGCCAAGTCTCAAGTCGATCGGAATTACCAAAGTGTAAAAGTGTATTGTCTGAATAAACGTGTGCAAATCCTATGGAGAAAAGTCTGAAAAAGAAAAAGAAAAAAAAGAGAAAAACTAGACATGTGTTTGTGGACAAACACAGAGCTGTTTCGAGTGTCTTACATTACTTTCAATATGTGTGTGTGGTGGTCTATGTGTGTGCCAAGTCTCAAGCCGATCGGATTTACTAAAGTGTCAAAGTCAATAGCCTAATAAAAAAACATGTACAAAACCTATGGGGGAAATTGAGGCTTTAACGTGACGCCCCGTGACCTTGAATGACGTAATTGTGCCGAATGTCTTCTAGGACCGTCTATGGATGGTGGTCTAAGTGTGTGCCAAGTCTCAAGTCCATCAAATTTACGAAAGTGTCTAAGTCATAGACTAAAAAAAACCGTGTACAAAACCTATGGGGGAAACAATTGAACCTTTAACGTGACGCCCCGTGACCTTGAATGACGTAATCGTGCCAAATTTCTCCTACGACCGTCTGTGGATAGTGGTCTATGTGTGTGCCAAGTCTCAAGTCGATCGGATTTACTAAGTGTCAAAGTCAATAGTCTAAAGAAAAACGTGTACAAAACCTATAGGGGACAAATTAAACCTTTAACTTGACGTCACGTGACCTTGAATGACGCAATCGTGCTGAATTTCTTTCAGAAACATCTGGTGGTGGTGTTCTGAGTATATGGCAAGTTTCAAGTCGGTCGGATTTTCCAAAGTGTCAAATTCAATAGTCTGAGGAAAAACGTGTACAAAACCTATGGGGAAAATTTCACCTTTAACGCGAAGTCACGTGACCTTGAATGACGTAATCGCGACGAATTTCTTCTAGGACCGTCCTTGGGTGGTTGTCTAAGTGTATGCCAAGTCTCAAGTCGATCGGATTTACCAAAGTGTCAAAGTGTATTGGCTGAAAAAACGTGTACAAATCCTATGGGAAAAAGTCTGAAAGTGGAAAAAAAAAAAAAAAAAAAAAAAGAAACTTTAACGAAAACAAAAGCTGTTTCGGTGAAAAACCGAAACAGCTAAAAACAAACTAGAAATGTGTTTGTGGACAAACACAGAGCTGTTTCGCATGTCTAAAATGACTTTCAATATTTGGGTGTGCCAAGTGTGAAGTCGATCGGATGTATTAAAGTGCCAAAGATATATTGGTTGAAAAAACGTGTACAAATCCTATAGGAAAAACCGTTCATTTAATGTGACGTCACATGACACCCGATGATGTCATCATGACGTCATCTTAATGTTCGTCTATAACACATCATGGAATATGTGCATACCAAGTTTGACCCCAATCGGACATGTACTTCCAGAGATAGAGGGTGCTAAAAACTACACCTTTGATGTGACGTCATGTGACACCCGATGACGTCATCGTGATATCATCTTAATTTTTGTCTATAACACATCCCGGAATACCTGAATATCAAGTTTGACCCTAATCGGACATGTACTTCCAGAGATAGAGGGTCCTAAATACTACACCTTTAATGTGACGTCACATGACACCCGATGACGTCATCATGATGACATTTTAATTTTCGTCTATAACTCATCCTGGAATACCTGAATACTAAGTTTGACCCCAATCGGACATGTACTTCCAGAGGTAGAGGGTCTTAAAAACTGAACCTGTAATGTGACGTCACATGACCCCCGATGACGTCATCATGACAATTTTCCTCTTGGCCCTCCTGAGGAAGGTGGTTGAGGTGTGTACTAAGTTTTGAGTCAATCGGATTTAACAAAGTGTCAAAGTCAATAGTCTGAAGAAAAACGTGTACAAAACCTATGGGGAAAAATTACACCTTTAACGTGACGTCACGTGATCATGAATGACGTAATCGCGACGAATTTCTTCTAGGACCGTCCTTGGGTGGTTGTCCAAATGTATGCGAAGTCTAAAGTCGATCGGATTTACCAAAGTGTCAAAGTGTATTGGCTGAAGAAAACTGTGTACAAACTATATGGAGAAAAGTCTGAAACTGAGGGAAAAAAGGAAAAAGAAAAAAAAAAAAAAAAAAAAAACTTTAACGAAAACAATAGCTGTTTCGGCTGAATTGCCGAAACAGCTAAAAAAAAAAAAAAAAAAAAAAACTAGATGTGTTTGTGGACAAACACTAGCTGTTTCGGCAGTGTTAAATGATTCTATGACACCATCACAACATACTTTCATTGATAACAAATGTGACAAAAATGACAAAAACATTCATCTAAAACTATAACAAATACACCTTTAATCTGACATCTCATTACACCCGATGACATAATCATGACGTGACCTCAATTAATACCTATAACACATCCCGAAATACTTGCGTACCAAGTTTGACCCAAATCGGACTTGTACTTTCAGAGATAGATGGTCTTGAAAACTACACCTTTAAGGTGACGCCACATTACACCCGATGACGTCATCATGCCATCACCTCCATTTATATCTATAGCATATCCCGGAATACCTTTAAACCAAGTTTGAGCACAATCGGACCTGTACTTCCAGAGATAGAGGGTCCAAAAAACTGCACCTTTAATGTGACGTCACACGACCCACGATGACGTCATCATGACGATTTTTATCTTGGCCCTCCTGGGGATGGTGATCGAAGTGTGTGCTAAGTCCGAAGTCGATCGGATTTACCAAAGTGTCAAAGTCAATAGTCTGAAGAAAAACGTGTACAAAACCTATGGGGAAAAAACTGCACCTTTAACGTGATGTCACGTGACCACGAATGACGTAATCGTGACGAATTTCTTCTAGGATCATCTGTGGGTAGTATGCTAAGAGTAGCTAGCCAAGTCTGAAGTCGATCGGATTTACCAAAGTGCCAAATATATATCGGGTGAAAAAACGTGTACAAATCTTATGGGGAAAACTACACCTTTAATGTGACGTCACATGACGTCGTTATGACGTCATTATGACGTCACCTTAATTTTCGTATATAACACATCCCGGAATACCTGTATACCAAGTTTGACTCTAATCGGACTTGTACTTCCAGAAATAGAGGGTCATAAGAACTAAACCTTTAATGTGACGTCACATGACCCCCGATGACGTCATCATGGCGATTTTCATATTGGCCCTTCTGAGGTTGGTGGTTGAGGTGTGCGCTAACTTTTAGGTCAATCGGATTTACTAAAGTGTCGAAGTCAATAATCTTGATGAAAACGTGTACAAAACCTATGGGGGAAATTGAACCTTTAACGTGACGTCACGTGACCATGAATGACGTAATCGTGACGAATTTCTTCTAGAATCATCCGTGGGTAGTATGCTAAGAGTAGCTAGCCAAGTCTGAAGTCGATCGGATTTACCAAAGTGCCAAATATATATCGGGTGAAAAAAACGTGTACAAATCTTATGGGGAAAACTACACCTTTAATGTGACGTCAAAAGACGTCTTTATGACGTCATTATGACGTCACCTTAATTTTCGTATATAACACATCCCGGAATACCTGTATACCAAGTTTGACTCTAATCGGACTTGTACTTCCAGAGATAGAGGGTCCTAAAAACTGAACCTTTAATGTGACGTCACATGACCCCCAATGACGTCATCGTGGCGATTTTCATATTGGCCCTTCTGAGGATGGTGGTTGAGGTGTGTGCTAACTTTTAGGTCAATCGGATTTACTAAAGTGTCAAAGTCAATAGTCTGGATGAAAACGTGTACAAAACCTATGGGGAAAAATTGCACCTTTAACGTGACGTCACGTGACCATGAATGACGTAATCGCGACGAATTTCTTCTAGGACCATCCGTGGGTGGTGTTCTTATTGTATGCCAAGTTTCAAGTCGATCGGATTCACCAAAGTGTCAAAGTGTATTGGCTGAACGAAACGTGTACAAATCCTATGGGAAAAAGTCTGAAACTGGAAAAAAAAAAAAAAAAAAAACTAGACATGTGTTTGTGGACAAACACAGAGCTGTTTCGAGTGTCTAAAATTACTTTCAATATGTGTGTGGTCGTTTTTTGTGTGTGCCAAGTCTCAAGTCGATCAGATTTACTAAAGTGTCAAAGGTAATAGTCTAAAGAAAAACGTGTACAAAACCTAACGGAAAAAAATAGAAACTTTAACTAGCGCCCCGTGACCTTGAATGACGTAATCGTGCCGAATTTCTTCTAGGGCCGTCTGTGGATGGTGGTCTCAGTGTGTGCCAAGTCTCAAGTCGATCGGATTTACTAAAGTGTCAAAGTCAATAGTCTAAAGAAAAACGTGTACAAAACCAATGGGAGAAAAATGTGAACCTTTAATGTGACGTCACATGACACCCGATGATATCATCACAATGTCATCTTAATTTTCGTCTATAACACATCCCGGAATACCTGAATACCAAGTTTGACCCTAATTGGACTTGTACTTCCAGAGATAGAGGGTCTTAAAAACTACACCTTTAATGTGACGTCACATGACCCACAATGATGTCATCATGACGTCACCCTGATTTTCGTCTATAACACATCCTGGAATACTTGCATACCAAGTTTGACCCCAATCGGGCCTGTACTTCCAGAGATAGAGGGGCCTAACAACTGCACCTTTAATGTGACGTCACATGACCCACGATGACGTCATCGTGACGATTTTTCCCTTGGCCCTCCTGGGGATGGTGGTTGAGGTGTGTGCTAAGTCTGAAGTCGATACAATTTACGAAAATTTCAAAGTTAATATTCTGAAGAAAAAAACGTGTACAAAACCTATGGGGGAATAATTTTCACATTTAACGTGACGTCACGTGACCTTGAAAGACGCAATCGTGCCGAATTTCTTCCAATATCATTTGTGGGTGGTGTTCTAAGTGTATGCCAAGTCTCAAGTCGGTCGGATTTACCGAAGTGCCAAAGTCAATAGTCTGAATAAAAACGTGTACAAAACCAATGGGAGAAAAATGTGAACCTTTAATGTGACGTCACGTGACCTTGAATGACGCAATCGTGCCGAATGTCTTTCAGAAACATCTGGGGGTGGTGTTCTAAGTGTATACCAAGTTTCAAGTCGGTCGGATTTACCGAAGTGCCAAAGTCAATAGTCTGAAGAAAAACGTGTACAAAACCTATGGGGAAAATTAAACCTTTAACGTGACGTCACGTGACCTTGAATTACGCAATCGAGCCAAATTTCTTCTAGGACCATCTGTGGGTGGAGGTCTAAGTGTATACCAAGTCTCAAGTCGATTGGATTTACCAAAGTGCCAAAGTGTATTGGCAGAACAAACGTGTGTAAATCCAATGGGTAAAAACACTGAAAGTGGAAAAAAAAAAAAAAAAAAAAAAAAAAAAAAACTTTAACGAAAACAAAAGCTGTTTCGGTGAAAAACCGAAACAGCTAAAAAAAAAAAAGAATAAACTAGACATGTGTTTGTGGACAAACACAGAGCTGTTTCGAGTGTCTTAAATTATTTTCAATATGTGTGTGTGGTGGTCTATGTGTGTGCCAAGTCTCAAGTTGATCAAATTTACGAAAGTGTCAAAGTCAATAGTCTAAAGAAAAACGTGTACAAAACCTATGGGGGACAAAATGAACCTTTAACGTGACGTCACATGACCTTGAATGACGCAATCGTGCCGAATTTCTTCCAGAACCATATATGAGTGATGTTCTAAGTGTGTGCCAAGTCTCAAGTCGATCAAATTTACGAAAGTGTCGAAGTCATAGTCTAAAGAAAAACGTGTACAAAACCTATGGGGGAAAAAATTGAAACTTTAACTTGACGTTACGTGACCTTGAATGACGCAATCGTGCCGAATTTCTTCCAAGACCATCTGTGGGTGATGTTCTAAGTATATGCCAAGTTTCAAGTCGGTCGGATGTACTAAAGTGTCAAAGTCAATAGTGTGAAGAAAAACGTGTACAAAACCTATGGGAAAAATTTCACCTTTAACGCGAAGTCATGTGACCTTGAATCACGTAATCGCGACGAATTTCTTCTAGGACCGTCCTTGGGTGGTTGTCTAAGTGTATGCCAAGTCTCAAGTCGATCGGATTTACCAAAGTGCCAAAGTGTATTGGCTGAAAAAACGTGTACAAATCCTATGGAAAAAAGTCTGAAAGTGGAAAAAAAAAAAAAAAAAAACTAGACATGTGTTTGTGGACAAACACAGAGCTGTTTCGAGTGTCTAAAGCTACTTTCAATGTGTATGTGGTGGTTTTTTGTGTGTGCCAAGTCTCAAGTCGATCAGATTTACTAGTGTCAAAGTCAATAGTCTAAAGAAAAACGTGTACAAAACCTATGGGGGAAAATTGAACCTTTAACGTGACGCCCCGTGACCTTGAATGACGTAATCGTGCCAAATTTCTCCAACGACTGTCTGTGGATAGTGGTCTATGTGTGTGCCAAGTCTCAAGTCGATCGGATTTACTAAGTGTCAAAGTCAATAGTCTAAAGAAAAACGTGTACAAAACCTATGGGGGACAAATTAAACCTTTAACTTGACGTCACGTGACCTTGAATAACGCAATCGTGCTGAATTTCTTTCAGAAACATCTGGTGGTACTGTTCTGAGTGTATGGCAAGTTTCAAGTCGGTCGGATTTACCAAAGTGTCAAATTCAACAGTCTGAAGAAAAACGTGTACAAAACCTATGGGAAAAATTTCACCTTTAACGCGAAGTCACGTGACCTTGAATGACGTAATCGCGACGAATTTCTTCTAGGACCGTCCTTGGGTGGTTGTCTAAGTATATGCCAAGTCTCAAGTCCATCGGATTTACCAAAGTGTCAAAGTGTATTGGCTGAAAAAACGTGTACAAATCCTATGGAAAAAAGTCTGAAAGTGGAAAAAAAAAAAAAGAAAAAAAAAAAAAACTTTAACGAAAACAAAAGCTGTTTCGGTGAAAAACCGAAACAGCTAAAAAGAAAAAAAAAAAAAACTTTAACGAAAACAAAAGCTGTTTCGGTGAAAAACCGAAACAGCTAAAAAAACTTTAACGATTACAATAGCTGTTTCGGCTGAAATGCCGAAACAGCTAAAAAAACTTTAACGATTACAAAAGCTGTTTCGGTGAAAAACCGAAACAGCTAAAAAAAAAAAAAAAAAACCAGAACGAAAACAATAGCTGTTTCGGCTGAATTGCCAAAACAGCTACAAATCAGAACGAATACAATAGCTGTTTCGGCTGAAGTGCCGAAACAGCTAAAAAAAAGAAAAAAAAGAAAGAAAAAAACTTTAACGATTACAAAAGCTGTTTCGGTGAAAAACCGAAACAGCTAAAAAAACTTTAACGATTACAAAAGCTGTTTCGGTGAAAAACCGAAACAGCTAAAAAAACTTTAACGATTACAAAAGCTGTTTCGGTGAAAAACCGAAACAGCTAAAAAAAAAAAAAAAAAACCAGAACGAAAACAATAGCTGTTTCGGCTGAATTGCCGAAACAGCTACAAATCAGAACGAATACAATAGCTGTTTCGGCTGAAGTGCCGAAACAGCTAAAAAAAAGAAAAAAAAGAAAGAAAAAAACTTTAACGATTACAAAAGCTGTTTCGGTGAAAAACCGAAACAGCTAACTAGAAATATGTCTGTTCTATGAACAGAGCATATGGCTTTTTCGCAATTTTTGTCATTGTTCATTACATTGATGATTTTATTGGTTAAATTTCCTTGGCATTCTATTTTCAAAAATGAAAATTGAAAAACATTAATTGGATTAAATCTCGCGGTTTATTTTAGGCAATGTTTAAACGTTTAAAGGTCTTTTCATTGTAACTTCCGGTGTAGTGGCGTCATATTTGTTTCTCTTTGCTAACTTGTTCCTAACAAGATGCTGATTATAAATACCAGTTATAAAGCGATTTGGGCAAACTTCGCCATACACATCATCTGATTATTCATTTTAAGCATTTTTCAACCTGCCACTAGAGGGCGCCATAACGAGTTATGACGTCGCCGGTAACTTTTGTGTAGAGAGCAGCATAGCCAGAGACTATCATCGTTGAAAGTAACTTCATATCATTTTCAACTTTCAAATTATAAGGCACTTCCGGTTCGGACCGGAAGGAAGGGTCAAGTCATTTTGCATGTAATACGAAATATGAAGACCCTGGATCATTCTACCAATTCCCGTTAAAATCTAAATCAGATCTCTTACAGTTGATTTTATATTGATTTTTGAAGATTAAATCCAGTAATCATTGGTTGCTTGTAATCTGATACTGGATGACGTCATCGTGACCTCATTAATAGAACGCTCAAGAGCTGTCTTAACTTTGCTATTTGAAGCGAAAATCTGGATTATATCTATCGCAGTTGATTTTTTAGCAATTATGTAAGGTTTAAAGGTCTTTTTATTGTAACTTCCGGTCTGGTGACGTCATAATTTGTTCTTTCCCACAACCTGTTCCTAACATGAAGATAATTATATATACCATTATAAAGTTATTTGAGCAAACTTCGCCACACACATCAACTGATTATTATTTTACACATTTTTCCATCTGCCGCTAGAGGGCGCTATAACAATTTATGACGTCACCGTTGACTTTTGTGCAGAGAGCAGCCTAGCCAGAGACTATCATCGTTAAAAGTAAGTTCATATAATTTTCAACTTTCAAATTATAAGGCACTTCCGGTTTGGACCGGAAGGAAGGGTCAGGTCATTTTGCATGTAATACGAAATATGAAGACCCTGGATTATTCTATCAATTCCCGTTAAAATCTAAATCAGATCTCTTACAGTTGATTTTATATTGATTTTTAAAGATTAAATCTATAAATCATTAGTTGCTTGTGATCTAATACTTGATGACGTCATTGTGACGTAATTAACAGAAACTCGAGATCAGTCTTAACTTTGCTATTTGAAGCAAAAATCTGGATTATATCTATAGCGGTTGATTTTTAAGCGACTTTTTAAAGTTTAAAGGATTTTTTATTGTAACTTCCGGTTTGGTTACGTCATAAATATTTCTCCTTCCCAATATGGTCTCAGCATGAAGCTGATTATATACACCAGTTATAAAGTTATTTCAGCAAACTTCGCAACACACATCAACAGATTAATCATTTTAACCATTTTCAACCTGCCGCTAGAGGGCGCTATAACATGTTATGACGTCGCCGAATTTTTTTTGAATAGTTTATTCTAGCCAGACAATAACATCGTTAAAAGTAAGTTCATATCATTTTTCACTTTCAAATTATAAGGCACTTCCGGCTTTGACCGGAAGGAAGGGTCACGTGATTTCACGCACAGGAGATAAAATGAAGATCCTGGATTATTCTATTAATTGCCACAAAATTCAAGTTTCGGTCTTTTGCGGTTGATGTTTTATTGATTTTCAAAGATTAAATCAACTGCACCTTTAAGATAAGGTCACGTGGGCCTGATGACGTCTTCCTCGTGGTGTCTGTCGGCGAGACTGGAGTTCACTATTGGGTCTTCACCTGGGTTAAGTTTATGATAATACGACTTTGTTTTTCCGTTAAAAGTGCTTTGAATTGTGCAAGCAACGTTTACAAAGTCTACGGGGTTGGATTCTGCGTAGCCGAAAGCGTGTTACCTACCTGTCGTAGGCGGCGCCCTTCCCCATGGGCAATTTGATGACGTCATCCTGTTTCACAGGTTGGCGGCTAGTGTCCTATTGGGTGAGCGTACATGTGCTTGCACGAACAATGTCAGTGGTGATACATTCGCTCAATACATAATGCACTATCAGTGTATACGTACATGTATTAGCATGTATATTATACGTGTGCCATGTACACGTAAGGGGTCAATGCTTTTTGCACCTAGGCCAAAACGATTACATTTCAAGGGTGCCGCAGGGTATGTTCAAGTTCGTTTTTTGCCCCAAAACACAGGGAAGTTGGAGAACTACTTTTACATTAACCTTTAGAGCAAAAATCAAGATTGTATCTGTCAAGTTTAATTTTTTAGGAATTTTCAAAGGAAAAGGAGTCTTTTCATTCTAACTTCCGGTCTGGTGACGTCGTAATTTTTTCTTCCCGTCAACTTGTTCCTAGCATAAAGCTGATTAAATACACCGGTTATAAAGTGATTTCAGCAAACTTCGCCACACACATCATTTTTCAACCTGCCGCTAGAGGGCGCTAAAACAATTTATGACGTCACCGGTCACTTTTTTGTAGAGCGCAGCCTAGCTAGAGACTAACATCGTTGAAAGTAAATTCAAATCATTTTCCACTTTCAAATTATAAGCCACTTCCGGTTTGGACCGGAAGGAAGGGTCACATGATTTTACGCACACGAGATAAAATGAAGACCCTTAATTATTATATCGATTCCCACAAACATCTAGTTTCGGTCTTTCGCGGTTGTTTTTGTATTGATTTTCAAAGATTAAATTATTAACACTTTAAGATGACGTCACATGTCACGTGATGACGTCTTGATGACATCCGAGTTTTAGGCACTAGCTCAGTATGAGTTCTGAGTATGTGCAAAGTTTCAATGACATTGAAGTCTGTTTAATGACAAAAGTGACTGGCAGAATGAAACGTGTACAAAGTCTATGCGATTTATTGCCAAGAACAAGAAGAAGAAGAAGACTAGACATATGTTTGTGGACAAACACAGAGCTGTTTCGAGTGTCTAAAATTACTTTCATTATGTGTGTGCCAAGTCTGAAATCGATTGGATTTGCCAATTTTCCCAAGATATATAAGTTGAAAAATACGTGTACAAATCCTATGGGAAAAACTGCACCTTTAATATGACGTCACATGACACCCGATGATGTCATCATGATGTCATCTTAATTTTCGTCTATAACACCTTCTGGAATACTTGCATACCAAGTTTGGCCCCAATCAGACATCTACTTCCAGAGATAGAGGGTCCTAAAATCTGCCCCTTTAATGTGACGTCACATGACCCACGATGACGTTATCCTGACGATTTTCCACTTGGCCCTCCTGGGTATGGTGGTCGAGGTGTGTGCTAAGTCTGAAATCGATCGGATTTACCAAATTGTCAAATTCAATAGTCTGAAGAAAAACGTGTACAAAACCTATGGAGAAAATTGGACGTTTAATGTGACGTCACATGACACCCGATGATGTCATAATTACGTCATCTTAATTTTCGTCTATAACACATCCTCGAATACTTGCAAACCAAGTTCGACCCCAACCGGACTTTTAATGTGACGTCCCATGACCCCCCGATGACGTCATCATGACGATTTTCCCCTTGGCCCTCCTGGAGAAGATGGTCGAGGTGTGTGCTAAGTCTCAAGTCGATTAAATTTACGAAAGTGTCAAAGTCAATAGTCTGAAGAAAAACGTGTACAAACCCTATAGGGAAAAAAATTGCACCTTTAACGTCACGTCACGTGACCTTAAATGACGCAATCGTGCCAAATGTCTTCAAGAGCCATCTGTGGGTGGTGTTTTAGGTGTATGCCAAGTTTCAAGTCGGTCGGATTTACTAAAGTGTCAAAGTCAATAGTCTGAAGAAAAACGTGTACTAAACCTATGGGGAAAAATTGAACCTTTAACGTGACGTCACGTGACCATGAATGACGTAGTCTCAAGACGATCGGATTTACAGAAGTGTCAAAGTGTATTGGCTGAAGAAAACTGTGTACAAACTCTATGGAGAAAAGTCTGAAACAGAAGAAAAACAAAACTAGACATGTGTTTGTGGACAAACACGGAGCTGTTTCGAGTGTCTAAAATTACTTTCAATATGTGTGTGGTGGTCTTTTGTGTGTGCCAAGTTTCAAGTCGATCAGATTTACTAAAGTGTCAAAGGCAATATTCTAAAGAAAAACGTGTACAAAACCTATGGGGAAAAGATTGAACCTTTAACGTGACGCCCCGTGACCTTGAATGACTTAATCGTGCCGAATTTCTTCTAGGACCGTCTGTGCACGGTGGTCTAAGTGTGTGCCAAGTCTCAAGTCGATCGGATTCACTAAAGTGTGAAAGTCAATAGTCTAAAGAAAAACGTGTACAAAACCTATGGGGGAAAAATTGAACCTTTAACGTGACGTCACGTGACCTTGAATGACGCAATCGTGCCAATTTTTTTCAAGGAACATCTGGGGGTGGTGTTCTAAGTGTATGCCAAGTTTCAAGTCGGTCGGATTAACCAAAGTGTCAAAGACATTAGTCTTAAGAAAAACGTGTACAAAACCTATGGGAAAAAATTTCACCTTTAACGCGAAGTCACGTGACCTTGAGTGACGTAATCGCGGCGAATTTCTTCTAGGACCGTCCTTGTATGGTTGTCTAAATGTATGCCAAGTCTCAAGTCGATCGGATTTACCAAAGTACCTAAGTGACCTGTCTGAACAAACGTGTACAAATCCTATGGAGAAAAGTCTGGAAAAAAAACAAAAAACAACTAGACATGTGTTTGTGGACAAACACAGAGCTGTTTCGAGTGTCTAAAATTACTTTCAATATGTGTGTGGTGGTCTTTTGTGTGTGCCAAGTCTGAAGTCGATGGATTTACACAAGTGCCAAAGATATATTAGTTGAAAAAACGTGTACAAATCCTATGGGGAAAATTGAAACTTTAATGCGACGTCACATGACACCCAATGATGTCATCATGATGTCATCTTAATTTTCGTCTGTAACACATCCTGGAATACTTGCGTACCAAGTTTGACCCCAATCGGACCTGTACTTCTAGAGATAGAGGGTCTTAACAACTACACCTTTAAGGTGACGCCACATTACACCCGATGACGTCATCATGCCATCACCTCCATTTATATTTATAGCACATCCCGGAATACCTGTAAACCAAGTTTGAGCACAATCGGACCTGTACTTCCAGAGATAGAGGGTCCAAAAAAATGCACCTTTAATGTGACGTCACATGACCCACGAAGACGTCATCATGACGATTTTTATCTTGGCCCTCCTGGGGATGGTGATCGAAGTGTGTGCTAAGTCGGAAGTCGATCGGATTTACCAAAGTGTCAAAGTCAATAGTCTGAAGAAAAACGTGTACAAAACCTATGGGGAAAAAACTGCACCTTTAACGTGATGTCACGTGACCACGAATGACGTAATCGTGACGAATTTATTCTAGAATCATCTGTGGGTAGTATGCTAAGAGTAGCTAGCCAAGTCTGAAGTCGATCGGATTTACCAAAGTGCCAAATATATATCGGGTGAAAAAACGTGTACAAATCTTATGGGGAAAACTACACCTTTAATGTGACGTCACACGACGTCGTTATGACGTCATTATGACGTCACCTTAATTTTCGTATATAACACATCCCGGAATACCTGTATACCAAGTTTGACACTAATCGGACTTGTACTTCCAGAGATAGAGGGTCCTAAAAACTGACCTTTAATGTGACGTCACATGACCCCCGATGACGTCATCATGGCGATTTTCATATTGGCCCTTCTGAGGATGGTGGTTGAGGTGTGCGCTAACTTTTAGGTCAATCGGATTTACTAAAGTGTCGAAGTCAATAGTCTTGATGAAAACGTGTACAAAACCTAAGGGGGAAAACTAAACCTTTAACGTGACGTCACGTGACCACGAATGACGTAATCGTGACGAATTTCTTCTAGAATCATCCGTGGGTAGTATGCTAAGAGTAGCTAGCCAAGTCTGAAGTCGATCGGATTTACCAAAGTGCCAAATATATATCGGGTGAAAAAACGTGTACAAATCGTATGGGGAAAACTACACCTTTAATGTGACGTCACATGACGTCGTTATGACGTCATTATGACGTCACCTTAATTTTCGTATATAACACATCCCGGAATACCTGTATACCAAGTTTGACACTAATCGGACTTGTACTTCCAGAGTTAGAGGCTCCTAAAAACTGAACCTTTAATGTGACGTCACATGACCCCCGATGACGTCATCATGGCGATTTTCATATTGGCCCTTCTGAGGATGGTGGTTGAGGTGTGCGCTAACTTTTAGGTCAATCGGATTTACTAAAGTGTCGAAGTCAATAGTCTTGATGAAAACGTGTACAAAACCTAAGGGGGAAAACTAAACCTTTAACGTGACGTCACGTGACCATGAATGACGTAATCGTGACGAATTTCTTCTAGAATCATCCGTGGGTAGTATGCTAAGAGTAGCTAGCCAAGTCTGAAGTCGATCGGATTTACCAAAGTGCCAAATATATATCGGGTGAAAAAACGTGTACAAATCGTATGGGGAAAACTACACCTTTAATGTGACGTCACATGACGTCGTTATGACGTCATTATGACGTCACCTTAATTTTCGTATATAACACATCCCGGAATACCTGTATACCAAGTTTGACACTAATCGGATTTGTACTTCCAGAGTTAGAGGCTCCTAAAAACTGAACCTTTAATGTGACGTCACATGACCCCCGATGACGTCATCATGGCGATTTTCATATTGGCCCTTCTGAGGATGGTGGTTGAGGTGTGTGCTAACTTTTAGGTCAATCGGATTTACTAAAGTGTCAAAGTCAATAGTCTGGATGAAAACGTGTACAAAACCTATGGGGAAAAATTGCACCTTTAACGTGACGTCACGTGACCATGAATGACGTAATCGCGACGAATTTCTTCTAGGACCGTCCTTGCGTGGTTGTCTAAATGTATGCCAAGTCTAAAGTCGATCGGATCTACCAAAGTGTCAAAGTGTATTGGCTGAACGAAACGTGTACAAATCCTATGAGAAAAAGTCTAAAAGTGGAAAAAAAAAAAAAAAAAAAAAAAAAAAAAAAAAATAAAAAAAACTTTAACGAAAACAATAGCTGTTTCGGCTGAAATGCCGAAACAGCTAAAAAAAACTAGACATGTGTTTGTGGACAAACACAGAGCTGTTTCGATTGTCTAACGTTACTTTCAATATATGTGTGTGTGGTGGTCTATGTGTGTGCCAAGTCTGAAGTCGATTGGATTTACACAAGTGCCAAATATATATTAGTTGAAAAAACGTGTACAAATCCTATGGGGAAATTTGAACCTTTAATGTGACGTCACATGATACCCGATGATGTCATCATGATGTCATCTTAATTTTCGTCTGTAACACATCCTGGAATACTTGCATACCAAGTTTGACCCCAATCGGACATGTACTTCTAGAGATAGAGGGTCCTAAAAACTGGACTTTTAATGTGACGTCACATGACCCACAATGACGTCATCATGATGTCATTTTATTTTTCGTCTATAACACACCCTGGAAAACTTGCATACCAAGTTTGACCCCAATCGGACCTGTACTTCCAGAGATAGCGGGTCGTAAAAACTGAACCTTTAATCCCTTTAATGTGACGTCACATGACCCACGATGACGTCATCATGATGTCATTTTATTTTTCGTCTATAACACACCCTGGAATACTTGCATACCAAGTTTGACCCCAATCAGACCTGTACTTCCAGAGATAGCGGGTCCTAAAAACTGAACCTTTAATGTGACGTGCCGTGACCCCCCGATGACGTCATCATGAAGATTTTACCCTTGGCCCTCCTGGAGATGGTGGTCGAGGTGTGTGCTAAGTCTCAAGTCGATCAAGTCTACGAAAGTGTCAAAGTCAATAGTCTGAAGAAAAACGTGTACAAACCCAATGGGGAAACAATTTGCACCTTTAACGTCACGTCACGTGACCTTGAATGATGCAATCGTACCGAATTTCTTCAAGAGCCATCTGTGGGTGGTGTTCTAAGTATATACCAAGTTTCAAGTCGGTCGGATATACCAAAGTGTCAAAGTCAAGAGTCTGAAGAAAAACGTGTACAAAACCTATGGGGAAAATTTTACCTTTAACATGACGTCACGTGACCTTGAATGACGTAATCGCGACGAATTTCTTCTAGGACCGTCCTTGGGTGGTTGTCTAAGTGTATGCCAAGTCTCAAGTCTATCGGATTTACCAAAGTGTCAAAGTGTATTGTCTGAACAAACGTGTGCAAATCCTATGGAGAAAATGCTGAAAAAGAAAAAAAAAAAAAAACTAGACATGTGTTTGTGGACAAACACAGAGCTGTTTCGAGTGTCTTACATTATTTTCAATATGTGTGTGTGGTGGTCTATGTGTGTGCCAAGTCTCCAGTCGATCAAATTTACGAAAGTGTCAAAGTCACTAGTCTAAAGAAAAACGTGTACAAAACCTATGGGGGACAAATTGAAACTTTAACGTGACGTTACGTGACCTTGAATGACGCAATCGTGCCAAATTTCTTCCAAGACCATCTGTGGGTGATGTTCTAAGTGTATGCCAAGTTTCAAGTCAATCGGATGTACCAAAGTGTCGAAGTCAATAGTGTGAAGAAAAACGTGTACAAAACCTATGGGGAAAATTTAACCTTTAACGCAAAGTCACGTGACCTTGAGTGACGTAATCGCGACGAATTTCTTCTAGGACCGTCCTTGGGTGGTTGTCTAAATGTATGCCAAGTGTCAAGTCGATCGGATTTACCAAAGTGTCAAAGTGTATTGGCTGAAAAAACGTGTACAAATCCTATGGGAAAAAGTCTGAAAGTGGAAAAAAAAAAAAAAAAAAAAAAAAAAAACTTTAACGAAAACAAAAGCTGTTTCGGTGAAAAACCGAAACAGCTAAAAAAAAAAAAAAAAAAACTTTAACGATTACAAGAGCTGTTTCGGTGAAAAACCGAAACAGCTAAAAAAACTTTAACGATTACAAAAGCTGTTTCGGTGAAAAACCGAAACAGCTAAAAAAACTAGACATGTGTTTGTGGACAAACACAGAGCTGTTTCGAGTGTCTTTCAATATGTGTGTGATGGTCTTTTGTGTGTCGATCAGATTTACTAAAGTCTCAAGTCGATCAGATTTACTAAAGTGTCAAAGTCAATAGTCTAAAGAAAAACGTGTACAAAACCTATGGGGGAAAATTTAACCTTTAACGTGACACCCCGTGACCTTGAATGACGTAATCGTGCCAAATTTCTCCTACGACCGTCTGTGGATGGTGGTCTATGTGTGTGCCAAGTCTCAAGTCGATCGGATTTACTAAGTGTCAAAGTCAAGAGTCTAAAGAAAAACGTGTACAAAACCTATGGGGGACAAATTAAACCTTTAACTTGACGTCACGTGACCTTGAATGACGCAATCGTGCTGAATTTCTTTCAGAAACATCTGGTGGTGGTGTTCTGAGTGTATGGCAAGTTTCAAGTCGGTCGGATTGACCAAAGTGTCAAATTTAATAGTCTGAAGAAAAACGTGTACAAAACCTATGGGGAAAATTTCACCTTTAACGCGAAGTCACGTGACCAAGAATTATGTAATCGCGACGAATTTGTTCTAGGACCGTCCTTGGGTGGTTATCTAAGTGTATGCCAAGTCTCAAGTCCATCGGATTTACCAAAGTGTCAAAGTGTATTGTCTGAACAAACGTGTACAAATCCTATGGAGAACAAAAGGCAAAAAAAAAAAAAAAAAAAAAAACTAGACATGTGTTTGTGGACAAACACAGAGCTGTTTCGGATGTCTAAGATAACTTTCATTATGTGTGTTCCAAGTCTGAAATCGATTGGATTTGTCAATTTTCCCAAGATATATAAGTTGAAAAATACGTGTACAAATCCTATGGGAAAAACTGCACCTTTAAAGTGACGTCACATGACACCCGATGATGTCATCATGATGTCATCTTAATTTTCGTCTATTACACATTCTGGAATACTTGCATACCAAGTTTGGCCCCAATCAGACATGTACTTCCAGAGATAGAGGGTCCTAAAATCTGCCCCTTTAATGTGACGTCATATGACCCACGATGACGTCATCCTGACGATTTTCCCCTTGGCCCTCCTGGGTATGGTGGTCGAGGTGTGTGCCAAGTCTGAAGTCGATCGGATTGATCAAATTGTCAAATTCAATAGTCTGAAGAAAAACGTGTACAAAACCTATGGAGAAAATTGAACCTTTAATGTGACGTCACATGACACCCGATGATGTCATAATTACGTCATCCTATTTTTTGTCTATAACACATCCTCGAATACTTGCAAACCAAGTTTGACCCCAACCGGACTTGTACTTTCAGAGTTAGACGGTCTTAAAAACTACACCTTTAATGTGACGTCACATGACCCCCGATGACGTCATCTTGATTATTTTGTTCTTGACCCTCCTAAGGATGGTGGTCGAGGTCTGTGCTAAGTCTCAAGTCGATCGAATTGACAGAAGTGTCAAATTCAATATTTTGAATAAAAACGTGTACAAAACCTATGGAGAAAATTGAACCTTTAATGTGACGTCACATGACACCCGATGATGTCATAATTACGTCATCTTAATTTTCGTCTATAACACATCCTCGAATACTTGCAAACCAAATTTGACCCCAATCGGACGTGTACTTCCAAAGATAGAGGGTCTTAAAAACTGCACCTTTTGTGTAACGTCACATGACCCACGATGACGTCATCATGACGATTTTTCTCCTGGACCTCCTGGGGATGGTGGTCGAGGTGTGTGCTAAGTTTCAAGTCAATCGGATTCACCAAACTGTCAAATTAAATAGTCTGAAGAAAAACGTGTACAAAACCTATGGGGGAAAATTGCACCTTTAACGTGACGTCACGTGACCAAGAATTATGTAATCGCGACGAATTTGTTCTAGGACCGTCCTTGGGTGGTTGTCTAAATGTATGCCAAGTCTCAAGTCGATCGGATTTACCAAAGTGTCAAAGTGTATTGGCAGAAAAAACGTGTACAAATCCTATGGGAAAAAGTGACAACAAAAAAACAAAAACAAAAGAAAAACAAAAAAAAGAAAAACAAAAACTTTAACGAAAACAAAAGCTGTTTCGGCTGAAAGGCCGAAACAGCTAAAAAAACTAGACATGTGTTTGTGGACAAACACAGAGCTGTTTCAAGTGTCTTTCAATATGTGTGTGATGGTCTTTTGTGTGTGCCAAGTCTCAAGTCGATCAGATTTACTAAAGTGTCCAAGTCAATAGTCTAAAGAAAAACGTGTACAAAACCTATGGTGGAGAATTGAACCTTTAATGTGACGCCCCGTGACCTTGAATGACGTAATCGTGCCGAATTTCTTCTAGGACCGTCTGTGGAAGGTGGTCTAAGTGTGTGCCAAGTCTCAAGTCGATCGGATTTACTAAAGTGTCAAAGTCAATAGTCTAAAGAAAAACGTGTACAAAACCTATGGAGGAAAAATTGAACCTTTAACGTGACCTTGAATGGCGCAATTGTGCCGAATTTCTTTCAGCAACATCTGGGGGTGGTGTTCTAAGGGTATGCCAAGTTTCAAGTCGGTCGGATTTACTAAAGTATCAAAGTCAATAGTCTGAAGGAAAACGTGTACAAAACCTATGGGGGACAAATTAAACCTTTAACTTGACGTCACGTGACCTTGAATGACGCAATCGTGCTGAATTTCTCCTACGACCGTCTGTGGATGGTGGTCTATGTGTGTGCCAAGTCTCAAGTCGATCGGATTTACTAAGTGTCAAAGTCAAGAGTCTAAAGAAAAACGTGTACAAAACCTATGGGGGACAAATTAAACCTTTAACTTGACGTCACGTGACCTTGAATGACGCAATCGTGCTGAATTTCTTTCAGAAACATCTGGTGGTGGTGTTCTGAGTGTATGGCAAGTTTCAAGTCGGTCGGATTGACCAAAGTGTCAAATTTAATAGTCTGAAGAAAAACGTGTACAAAACCTATGGGGAAAATTTCACCTTTAACGCGAAGTCACGTGACCAAGAATTATGTAATCGCGACGAATTTGTTCTAGGACCGTCCTTGGGTGGTTATCTAAGTGTATGCCAAGTCTCAAGTCCATCGGATTTACCAAAGTGTCAAAGTGTATTGTCTGAACAAACGTGTACAAATCCTATGGAGAACAAAAGGCAAAAAAAAAAAAAAAAAAAAAAACTAGACATGTGTTTGTGGACAAACACAGAGCTGTTTCGGATGTCTAAGATAACTTTCATTATGTGTGTTCCAAGTCTGAAATCGATTGGATTTGTCAATTTTCCCAAGATATATAAGTTGAAAAATACGTGTACAAATCCTATGGGAAAAACTGCACCTTTAAAGTGACGTCACATGACACCCGATGATGTCATCATGATGTCATCTTAATTTTCGTCTATTACACATTCTGGAATACTTGCATACCAAGTTTGGCCCCAATCAGACATGTACTTCCAGAGATAGAGGGTCCTAAAATCTGCCCCTTTAATGTGACGTCATATGACCCACGATGACGTCATCCTGACGATTTTCCCCTTGGCCCTCCTGGGTATGGTGGTCGAGGTGTGTGCCAAGTCTGAAGTCGATCGGATTGATCAAATTGTCAAATTCAATAGTCTGAAGAAAAACGTGTACAAAACCTATGGAGAAAATTGAACCTTTAATGTGACGTCACATGACACCCGATGATGTCATAATTACGTCATCCTATTTTTTGTCTATAACACATCCTCGAATACTTGCAAACCAAGTTTGACCCCAACCGGACTTGTACTTTCAGAGTTAGACGGTCTTAAAAACTACACCTTTAATGTGACGTCACATGACCCCCGATGACGTCATCTTGATTATTTTGTTCTTGACCCTCCTAAGGATGGTGGTCGAGGTCTGTGCTAAGTCTCAAGTCGATCGAATTGACAGAAGTGTCAAATTCAATATTTTGAATAAAAACGTGTACAAAACCTATGGAGAAAATTGAACCTTTAATGTGACGTCACATGACACCCGATGATGTCATAATTACGTCATCTTAATTTTCGTCTATAACACATCCTCGAATACTTGCAAACCAAATTTGACCCCAATCGGACGTGTACTTCCAAAGATAGAGGGTCTTAAAAACTGCACCTTTTGTGTAACGTCACATGACCCACGATGACGTCATCATGACGATTTTTCTCCTGGACCTCCTGGGGATGGTGGTCGAGGTGTGTGCTAAGTTTCAAGTCAATCGGATTCACCAAACTGTCAAATTAAATAGTCTGAAGAAAAACGTGTACAAAACCTATGGGGGAAAATTGCACCTTTAACGTGACGTCACGTGACCAAGAATTATGTAATCGCGACGAATTTGTTCTAGGACCGTCCTTGGGTGGTTGTCTAAATGTATGCCAAGTCTCAAGTCGATCGGATTTACCAAAGTGTCAAAGTGTATTGGCAGAAAAAACGTGTACAAATCCTATGGGAAAAAGTGACAACAAAAAAACAAAAACAAAAGAAAAACAAAAAAAAGAAAAACAAAAACTTTAACGAAAACAAAAGCTGTTTCGGCTGAAAGGCCGAAACAGCTAAAAAAACTAGACATGTGTTTGTGGACAAACACAGAGCTGTTTCAAGTGTCTTTCAATATGTGTGTGATGGTCTTTTGTGTGTGCCAAGTCTCAAGTCGATCAGATTTACTAAAGTGTCCAAGTCAATAGTCTAAAGAAAAACGTGTACAAAACCTATGGTGGAGAATTGAACCTTTAATGTGACGCCCCGTGACCTTGAATGACGTAATCGTGCCGAATTTCTTCTAGGACCGTCTGTGGAAGGTGGTCTAAGTGTGTGCCAAGTCTCAAGTCGATCGGATTTACTAAAGTGTCAAAGTCAATAGTCTAAAGAAAAACGTGTACAAAACCTATGGAGGAAAAATTGAACCTTTAACGTGACCTTGAATGGCGCAATTGTGCCGAATTTCTTTCAGCAACATCTGGGGGTGGTGTTCTAAGGGTATGCCAAGTTTCAAGTCGGTCGGATTTACTAAAGTATCAAAGTCAATAGTCTGAAGGAAAACGTGTACAAATCCTATGGGGAAAATTTCACCTTTAACGCGAAGTCATGTGACCTTGAATGACGTAATCGAGACAAATTTCTTCTAGGATCGTCTTTAGGTGGTTGTCTAAATGTGTGCCAAGTCTCAAGTCGATCGGAATTACCAAAGTGTAAAAGTGTATTGTCTGAATAAACGTGTGCAAATCCTATGGAGAAAAGTCTGAAAAAGAAAAAGAAAAAAAAGAGAAAACTAGACATGTGTTTGTGGACAAACACAGAGCTGTTTCGAGTGTCTTCCATTATTTTCAATATGTGTGTGTGGTTGTCTATGTGTGTGCCAAGTCTCGAGTCGATCAAATTTACGAAAGTGTCAAAGTCAATAGTCTAAAGAAAAACGTGTACAAAACCTATGGGAGACAAATTTAACCTTTAACGTGACGTCACATGACCTTGAATGACGCAATCGTGCCGAATTTCTTTCAGAACCATCTATGAGTGATGTTCTAAAGGTATGCCAAGTCTCAAGTCGATCGGATTTACCAAAGTGCCAAAGTCAATAGTCTGAGGAAAAACGTGTACAAAACCTATGGGGGGAAAATTGAACCTTTAAGGTGCCGTCACGTGACCTTGAATGCCGCAATTGTGCCGAATTTCTTTCAGGAAC
Organism: Crossaster papposus; assembly: GCA_037893245.1. NCBI lineage: Eukaryota > Metazoa > Echinodermata > Asteroidea > Velatida > Solasteridae > Crossaster > Crossaster papposus. The sequence goes on along the minus strand of JBAIAA010000381.1, from coordinate 681,959 downwards.
ATCTGGGGGTGGTGTTCTAAGGGTATGCCAAGTTTCAAGTCGGTCGGATTTACTAAAGTGTCAAAGTCAATAGTCTGAAGAAAAACGTGTACAAAACCTATGGGGAAAATTTCACCTTTAACGCGAAGTCACGTGACCTTGAATGACGTAATCGCGACGAATTTCTTCTAGGACCGTCTTTGGGTGGTTGTCTAAATGTATGCCAAGTCTCAAGTCGATCGGAATTACTAAACTGTCAAAGTGTATTGTCTGAAAAAACGTGTGCAAATCCTATGGAGAAAAGTCTGAAAGAGGAAAAAAAAAAAAAGAAAAAAAAAAAAACTAGACATGTGTTTGTGGACAAACACAGAGCTGTTTCGGATGTCTAAGATAACTTTCATTATGTGTGTGCCAAGTCTGAAATCGATTGGATTTGTCAATTTTCCCAAGATATATAAGTTGAAAAATACGTGTACAAATCCTATGGGAAAAACTGCACCTTTAATGTGACGTCACATGACACCCGATGATGTCATAATTACGTCATCCTATTTTTTGTCTATAACACATCCTCGAATACTTGCAAACCAAGTTTGACCCCAACCGGACTTGTACTTTCAGAGTTAGACGGTCTTAAAAACTACACCTTTAATGTGACGTCACATTACTCCCGATGACGTCATCTTGATTATTTTGTTCTTGACCCTCCTAAGGATGGTGGTCGAGGTCTGTGCTAAGTCTCAAGTCGATCGAATTGACAGAAGTGTCAAATTCAATATTTTGAAGAAAAACATGTACAAAACCTATGGAGAAAATTGAACCTTTAATGTGACGTCACATGACACCCGATGATGTCATAATTACGTCCTCCTATTTTTTGTCTATAACACATCCTCGAATACTTGCAAACCAAATTTGACCCCAATCGGACGTGTACTTCCAGAGATAGAGGGTCTTAAAAACTGCACCTTTTGTGTAACGTCACATGACCCACGATGACGTCATCATGACAATTTTTCTGCTGGACCTCCTGGGGATGGTGGTCGAGGTGTGTGCTAAGTTTCAAGTCAATCGGATTCAACAAACTGTCAAATTAAACAGTCTGAAGAAAAACGTGTACAAAACCTATGGGGGAAAATTGCACCTTTAACGTGACGTCACGTGACCAAGAATTATGTAATCGCGACGAATTTGTTCTAGGACCGTCCTTGGGTGGTTGTCTAAATGTATGCCAAGTCTCAAGTCGATCGGATTTACCAAAGTGTCAAAGTGTATTGGCAGAAAAAACGTGTACAAATCCTATGGGGAAAAAGTGACAAAAAAAAAAAAAAAAAAAAAAGAAAAAAGAAAAAAAAAAACTTTAACGAAAACAAAAGCTGTTTCGGCTGAAAGGCCGAAACAGCTAAAAAACAAACTAGAAATGTGTTTGTGGACAAACACAGAGCTGTTTCGCATGTCTAAAATGACTTTCAATATTTGGGTGTGCCAAGTGTGAAGTCGATCGGATGTATTAAAGTGCCAAAGATATATTGGTTGAAAAAACGTGTACAAATCCTATAGGAAAAACTGTTCATTTAATGTGACGTCACATGACACCCGATGATGTCATCATGACGTCATCTTAATGTTCGTCTATAACACATCATGGAATATGTGCATACCAAGTTTGACCCCAATCGGACATGTACTTCCAGAGATAGAGGGTGCTAAAAACTACACCTTTGATGTGACGTCATGTGACACCCGATGACGTCATCGTGATATCATCTTAATTTTTGTCTATAACACATCCCGGAATACCTGAATATCAAGTTTGACCCTAATCGGACATGTACTTCCAGAGATAGAGGGTCCTAAATACTACACCTTTAATGTGACGTCACATGACACCCGATGACGTCATCATGATGACATTTTAATTTTCGTCTATAACTCATCCTGGAATACCTGAATACTAAGTTTGACCCCAATCGGACATGTACTTCCAGAGGTAGAGGGTCTTAAAAACTGAACCTTTAATGTGACGTCACATGACCCCCGATGACGTCATCATGACAATTTTCCTCTTGGCCCTCCTGAGGAAGGTGGTTGAGGTGTGTACTAAGTTTTGAGTCAATCGGATTTAACAAAGTGTCAAAGTCAATAGTCTGAAGAAAAACGTGTACAAAACCTATGGGGAAAAATTACACCTTTAACGTGACGTCACGTGATCATGAATGACGTAATCGCGACGAATTTCTTCTAGGACCGTCCTTGGGTGGTTGTCCAAATGTATGCGAAGTCTAAAGTCGATCGGATTTACCAAAGTGTCAAAGTGTATTGGCTGAAGAAAACTGTGTACAAACTATATGGAGAAAAGTCTGAAACTGAGGAAAAAAAGGAAAAAGAAAAAAAAAAAAAAAAAAAAACTTTAACGAAAACAATAGCTGTTTCGGCTGAATTGCCGAAACAGCTAAAAAAAAAAAAAAAAAAAAAAACTAGATGTGTTTGTGGACAAACACTAGCTGTTTCGGCAGTGTTAAATGATTCTATGACACCATCACAACATACTTTCATTGATAACAAATGTGACAAAAATGACAAAAACATTCATCTAAAACTATAACAAATACACCTTTAATCTGACATCTCATTACACCCGATGACATAATCATGACGTGACCTCAATTAATACCTATAACACATCCCGAAATACTTGCGTACCAAGTTTGACCCAAATCGGACTTGTACTTTCAGAGATAGATGGTCTTGAAAACTACACCTTTAAGGTGACGCCACATTACACCCGATGACGTCATCATGCCATATCTATAGCATATCCCGGAATACCTTTAAACCAAGTTTGAGCACAATCGGACCTGTACTTCCAGAGATAGAGGGTCCAAAAAACTGCACCTTTAATGTGACGTCACACGACCCACGATGACGTCATCATGACGATTTTTATCTTGGCCCTCCTGGGGATGGTGATCGAAGTGTGTGCTAAGTCCGAAGTCGATCGGATTTACCAAAGTGTCAAAGTCAATAGTCTGAAGAAAAACGTGTACAAAACCTATGGGGAAAAAACTGCACCTTTAACGTGATGTCACGTGACCACGAATGACGTAATCGTGACGAATTTCTTCTAGGATCATCTGTGGGTAGTATGCTAAGAGTAGCTAGCCAAGTCTGAAGTCGATCGGATTTACCAAAGTGCCAAATATATATCGGGTGAAAAAACGTGTACAAATCTTATGGGGAAAACTACACCTTTAATGTGACGTCACATGACGTCGTTATGACGTCATTATGACGTCACCTTAATTTTCGTATATAACACATCCCGGAATACCTGTATACCAAGTTTGACTCTAATCGGACTTGTACTTCCAGAAATAGAGGGTCATAAGAACTAAACCTTTAATGTGACGTCACATGACCCCCGATGACGTCATCATGGCGATTTTCATATTGGCCCTTCTGAGGTTGGTGGTTGAGGTGTGCGCTAACTTTTAGGTCAATCGGATTTACTAAAGTGTCGAAGTCAATAATCTTGATGAAAACGTGTACAAAACCTATGGGGGAAATTGAACCTTTAACGTGACGTCACGTGACCATGAATGACGTAATCGTGACGAATTTCTTCTAGAATCATCCGTGGGTAGTATGCTAAGAGTAGCTAGCCAAGTCTGAAGTCGATCGGATTTACCAAAGTGCCAAATATATATCGGGTGAAAAAAACGTGTACAAATCTTATGGGGAAAACTACACCTTTAATGTGACGTCAAAAGACGTCGTTATGACGTCATTATGACGTCACCTTAATTTTCGTATATAACACATCCCGGAATACCTGTATACCAAGTTTGACTCTAATCGGACTTGTACTTCCAGAGATAGAGGGTCCTAAAAACTGAACTTTTAATGTGACGTCACATGACCCCCAATGACGTCATCGTGGCGATTTTCATATTGGCCCTTCTGAGGATGGTGGTTGAGGTGTGTGCTAACTTTTAGGTCAATCGGATTTACTAAAGTGTCAAAGTCAATAGTCTGGATGAAAACGTGTACAAAACCTATGGGGAAAAATTGCACCTTTAACGTGACGTCACGTGACCATGAATGACGTAATCGCGACGAATTTCTTCTAGGACCATCCGTGGGTGGTGTTCTTATTGTATGCCAAGTTTCAAGTCGATCGGATTTACCAAAGTGTCAAAGTGTATTGGCTGAACGAAACGTGTACAAATCCTATGGGAAAAAGTCTGAAACTGGAAAAAAAAAAAAAAACTAGAAATATGTCTGTTCTGTGAACAGAGCATATGGCTTTTTCGCATTTTTTGTTCATTGTTCATTACATTTAGATTCTTTTCATTTAATTTTCATCGTATACAAAATGAAAATTGAAAAAGAAAGTAATTGATTATACCTGATTGATTTTTAGGCACTTCCGGTTTGGACCGGAAGGAAGGGTCAAATTATTTTGCCTGGTATACGAAATATGAAGACCTTTGATTATTCTATTAATTACCGTAAAAATCAAAATCGGATCCATTACAGTTGATTTTATATTGATTTTTGAAGATTAAATCCAGTAATCATTGGTTGCTTGTAATCTGATACTGGATGACGTCATCGTGACCTCATTAATAGAACGCTCAGGAGCTGTCTTAACTTTGCTATTTGAAGCAAAAATCTGGATTATATCTATCGCAGTTGATTTTTTACCAATTATATAAGGTTTAAAGGTCTTTTCATTGTAACTTCCGGTCTGGTGACGTCATAATTTTTTCTTTACCACAACCTGTTCCTAACATGAAGGTAATTATATATACCAGTTATAAAGTTATTTGAGCAAACTTCGCCACACACATCAACTGCTTATTTATTTTACACATTTTTCAATCTGCCGCTAGAGGGCGCTATAACAATTTATGACGTCACCGTTAACTTTTGTGTAGAGAGCAGCCTAGCCAGAGACTATCATCGTTGAAAGTAAGTTCATATCATTTTAAACTTTCAAATTATAAGGCACTTCCGGTTTGGACCGGAAGGAAGGGTCAGGTCATTGTAAAGGTTATACGAAATATGAAGACCCTGGATTATTCTATCAATTCCCGTTAAAATCTAAATCAGATCTTTTACAGTTGATTTTATATTGATTTTTAAAGATTAAATCTATAAATCATTAGTTGCTTGTAATCTGATACTTGATGACGTCATCGTGACGTCATTAACATAAATCTCGAGAGTTGTCTGAACTTGTCTATTTAAAGCTAAAAAAAGAATTATATCTATAGCGGTTGATTTTTCAGCAATCATTTAAGGTTTAAAGGTCTTTTCATTGTAACTTCCGGTCTAGTGACGTCATATTTTTTTCTCTCCGCCAACTTGTACCTAACATGAAGCCGATTATACACACCAGATATAAAGTGATTTGGGCAAACTTCGCCACACACATCAACTGATTATTCGTTTTTAACAGTTTTCAACCTGCCGCTAGATGGCGCTGTAACATGTTATGACGTCACCGGCAATTTTGTTGAGAAGCACTACCTAGCCAGAGACTAACATCGTTGAAAGTAAGTTCATATTGTTTTCCACTTTCAAATAATAAGCCACTTCCGGTTTGGACCGGAAGGAAGGGTCACGTGATTTTACGCACACGAGATAAAATGAAGATCCTCAATTATTCTATCGATTCCCACAAACTTCAAGTTACGGTCATTCGCGGTTGATTTTGTATTGATTTTCAAAGATTAAATTATTAAAACTTTAAGATGACGTCACATGTCACGTGATGACGTCATGATGACATCCGAGTTTTAGGCACTAGCTCAGTATGAGTTCTGAGTATGTGCAAAGTTTCAATGACATTGAAGTCTGTTTAATGACAAAAGTGACCGCCAGAATGAACGTGTACAAAGTCTATGCGATTTATGGCACAAGAACAAGAAGCAGAAGAAAAAATAAAACAAACAGAAGAAAAAGAAAGGCTTTTTCGCTGAAAGCGAAAAAGCCAAAAAAAAAAAAAAAAAATAACAAAAACTTTAACGATTACAATAGCTGTTTCGGCTGAAATGCCGAAACAGCTAAAAAAACTTTAACGATTACAAAAGCTGTTTCGGTGAAAAACCGAAACAGCTAACTAGAAATATGTCTGTTCTATGAACAGAGCATATGGCTTTTTCGCAATTTTTGTCATTGTTCATTACATTGATGATTTTATTGGTTAAATTTCCTTGGCATTCTATTTTCAAAAATGAAAATTAAAAAACATTAATTGGATTAAATCTCGCGGTTTATTTTAGGCAATGTTTAAACGTTTAAAGGTCTTTTCATTGTAACTTCCGGTGTAGTGGCGTCATATTTGTTTCTCTTTGCTAACTTGTTCCTAACAAGATGCTGATTATAAATACCAGTTATAAAGCGATTTGGGCAAACTTCGCCATACACATCATCTGATTATTCATTTTAAGCATTTTTCAACCTGCCACTAGAGGGCGCCATAACGAGTTATGACGTCGCCGGTAACTGTTGTGTAGAGAGCAGCCTAGCCAGAGACTATCATCGTTGAAAGTAACTTCATATCATTTTCAACTTTCAAATTATAAGGCACTTCCGGTTCGGACCGGAAGGAAGGGTCAAGTCATTTTGCATGTAATACGAAATATGAAGACCCTGGATCATTCTACCAATTCCCGTTAAAATCTAAATCAGATCTCTTACAGTTGATTTTATATTGATTTTTGAAGATTAAATCCAGTAATCATTGGTTGCTTGTAATCTGATACTGGATGACGTCATCGTGACCTCATTAATAGAACGCTCAAGAGCTGTCTTAACTTTGCTATTTGAAGCGAAAATCTGGATTATATCTATCGCAGTTGATTTTTTAGCAATTATGTAAGGTTTAAAGGTCTTTTTATTGTAACTTCCGGTCTGGTGACGTCATAATTTGTTCTTTCCCACAACCTGTTCCTAACATGAAGATAATTATATATACCATTATAAAGTTATTTGAGCAAACTTCGCCACACACATCAACTGATTATTATTTTACACATTTTTCCATCTGCCGCTAGAGGGCGCTATAACAATTTATGACGTCACCGTTGACTTTTGTGCAGAGAGCAGCCTAGCCAGAGACTATCATCGTTAAAAGTAAGTTCATATAATTTTCAACTTTCAAATTATAAGGCACTTCCGGTTTGGACCGGAAGGAAGGGTCAGGTCATTTTGCATGTAATACGAAATATGAAGACCCTGGATTATTCTATCAATTCCCGTTAAAATCTAAATCAGATCTCTTACAGTTGATTTTATATTGATTTTTAAAGATTAAATCTATAAATCATTAGTTGCTTGTGATCTAATACTTGATGACGTCATTGTGACGTAATTAACAGAAACTCGAGATCAGTCTTAACTTTGCTATTTGAAGCAAAAATCTGGATTATATCTATAGCGGTTGATTTTTAAGCGACTTTTTAAAGTTTAAAGGATTTTTTATTGTAACTTCCGGTTTGGTTACGTCATAAATATTTCTCCTTCCCAATATGGTCTCAGCATGAAGCTGATTATATACACCAGTTATAAAGTTATTTCAGCAAACTTCGCAACACACATCAACAGATTAATCATTTTAACCATTTTCAACCTGCCGCTAGAGGGCGCTATAACATGTTATGACGTCGCCGAATTTTTTTTGAATAGTTTATTCTAGCCAGACAATAACATCGTTAAAAGTAAGTTCATATCATTTTTCACTTTCAAATTATAAGGCACTTCCGGCTTTGACCGGAAGGAAGGGTCACGTGATTTCACGCACAGGAGATAAAATGAAGATCCTGGATTATTCTATTAATTGCCACAAAATTCAAGTTTCGGTCTTTTGCGGTTGATGTTTTATTGATTTTCAAAGATTAAATCAACTGCACCTTTAAGATAAGGTCACGTGGGCCTGATGACGTCTTCCTCGTGGTGTCTGTCGGCGAGACTGGAGTTCACTATTGGGTCTTCACCTGGGTTAAGTTTATGATAATACGACTTTGTTTTTCCGTTAAAAGTGCTTTGAATTGTGCAAGCAACGTTTACAAAGTCTACGGGGTTGGATTCTGCGTAGCCGAAAGCGTGTTTACCTACCTGTCGTAGGCGGCGCCCTTCCCCATGGGCAATTTGATGACGTCATCCTGTTTCACAGGTTGGCGGCTAGTGTCCTATTGGGTGAGCGTACATGTGCTTGCACGAACAATGTCAGTGGTGATACATTCGCTCAATACATAATGCACTATCAGTGTATACGTACATGTATTAGCATGTATATTATACGTGTGCCATGTACACGTAAGGGGTCAATGCTTTTTGCACCTAGGCCAAAACGATTACATTTCAAGGGTGCCGCAGGGTATGTTCAAGTTCGTTTTTTGCCCCAAAACACAGGGAAGTTGGAGAACTACTTTTACATTAACCTTTAGAGCAAAAATCAAGATTGTATCTGTCAAGTTTAATTTTTTAGGAATTTTCAAAGGAAAAGGAGTCTTTTCATTCTAACTTCCGGTCTGGTGACGTCATAATTTTTTCTTCCCGTCAACTTGTTCCTAGCATAAAGCTGATTAAATACACCGGTTATAAAGTGATTTCAGCAAACTTCGCCACACACATCATTTTTCAACCTGCCGCTAGAGGGCGCTAAAACAATTTATGACGTCACCGGTCACTTTTTTGTAGAGCGCAGCCTAGCTAGAGACTAACATCGTTGAAAGTAAATTCAAATCATTTTCCACTTTCAAATTATAAGCCACTTCCGGTTTGGACCGGAAGGAAGGGTCACATGATTTTACGCACACGAGATAAAATGAAGACCCTTAATTATTATATCGATTCCCACAAACATCTAGTTTCGGTCTTTCGCGGTTGATTTTGTATTGATTTTCAAAGATTAAATTATTAACACTTTAAGATGACGTCACATGTCACGTGATGACGTCTTGATGACATCCGAGTTTTAGGCACTAGCTCAGTATGAGTTCTGAGTATGTGCAAAGTTTCAATGACATTGAAGTCTGTTTAATGACAAAAGTGACTGGCAGAATGAAACGTGTACAAAGTCTATGCGATTTATTGCCAAGAACAAGAAGAAGAAGAAGACTAGACATATGTTTGTGGACAAACACAGAGCTGTTTCGAGTGTCTAAAATTACTTTCATTATGTGTGTGCCAAGTCTGAAATTGATTGGATTTGCCAATTTTCCCAAGATATATAAGTTGAAAAATACGTGTACAAATCCTATGGGAAAAACTGCACCTTTAATATGACGTCACATGACACCCGATGATGTCATCATGATGTCATCTTAATTTTCGTCTATAACACCTTCTGGAATACTTGCATACCAAGTTTGGCCCCAATCAGACATCTACTTCCAGAGATAGAGGGTCCTAAAATCTGCCCCTTTAATGTGACGTCACATGACCCACGATGACGTTATCCTGACGATTTTCCACTTGGCCCTCCTGGGTATGGTGGTCGAGGTGTGTGCTAAGTCTGAAATCGATCGGATTTACCAAATTGTCAAATTCAATAGTCTGAAGAAAAACGTGTACAAAACCTATGGAGAAAATTGGACGTTTAATGTGACGTCACATGACACCCGATGATGTCATAATTACGTCATCTTAATTTTCGTCTATAACACATCCTCGAATACTTGCAAACCAAGTTTGACCCCAACCGGACTTTTAATGTGACGTCCCATGACCCCCCGATGACGTCATCATGACGATTTTCCCCTTGGCCCTCCTGGAGAAGATGGTCGAGGTGTGTGCTAAGTCTCAAGTCGATTAAATTTACGAAAGTGTCAAAGTCAATAGTCTGAAGAAAAACGTGTACAAACCCTATAGGGAAAAAAATTGCACCTTTAACGTCACGTCACGTGACCTTAAATGACGCAATCGTGCCAAATGTCTTCAAGAGCCATCTGTGGGTGGTGTTTTAGGTGTATGCCAAGTTTCAAGTCGGTCGGATTTACTAAAGTGTCAAAGTCAATAGTCTGAAGAAAAACGTGTACTAAACCTATGGGGAAAAATTGAACCTTTAACGTGACGTCACGTGACCATGAATGACGTAGTCTCAAGACGATCGGATTTACAGAAGTGTCAAAGTGTATTGGCTGAAGAAAACTGTGTACAAACTCTATGGAGAAAAGTCTGAAACAGAAGAAAAACAAAACTAGACATGTGTTTGTGGACAAACACGGAGCTGTTTCGAGTGTCTAAAATTACTTTCAATATGTGTGTGGTGGTCTTTTGTGTGTGCCAAGTTTCAAGTCGATCAGATTTAATAAAGTGTCAAAGGCAACATTCGAAAGAAAAACGTGTACAAAACCTATGGGGAAAAGATTGAACCTTTAACGTGACGCCCCGTGACCTTGAATGACTTAATCGTGCCGAATTTCTTCTAGGACCGTCTGTGCACGGTGGTCTAAGTGTGTGCCAAGTCTCAAGTCGGTCGGATTTACTAAAGTATCAAAGTCAATAGTCTGAAGGAAAACGTGTACAAATCCTATGGGGAAAATTTCACCTTTAACGCGAAGTCACGTGACCTTGAATGACGTAATCGAGACAAATTTCTTCTAGGATCGTCTTTAGGTGGTTGTCTAAATGTATGCCAAGTCTCAAGTCGATCGGAATTACCAAAGTGTAAAAGTGTATTGTCTGAATAAACGTGTGCAAATCCTATGGAGAAAAGTCTGAAAAAGAAAAAGAAAAAAAAGAGAAAAACTAGACATGTGTTTGTGGACAAACACAGAGCTGTTTCGAGTGTCTTACATTACTTTCAATATGTGTGTGTGGTGGTCTATGTGTGTGCCAAGTCTCAAGCCGATCGGATTTACTAAAGTGTCAAAGTCAATAGCCTAAAGAAAAACATGTACAAAACCTATGGGGGAAATTGAGGCTTTAACGTGACGCCCCGTGACCTTGAATGACGTAATTGTGCCGAATGTCTTCTAGGACCGTCTATGGATGGTGGTCTAAGTGTGTGCCAAGTCTCAAGTCCATCAAATTTACGAAAGTGTCTAAGTCATAGACTAAAAAAAAACGTGTACAAAACCTATGGGGGAAACAATTGAACCTTTAACGTGACGCCCCGTGACCTTGAATGACGTAATCGTGCCAAATTTCTCCTACGACCGTCTGTGGATAGTGGTCTATGTGTGTGCCAAGTCTCAAGTTGATCGGATTTACTAAGTGTCAAAGTCAATAGTCTAAAGAAAAACGTGTACAAAACCTATAGGGGACAAATTAAACCTTTAACTTGACGTCACGTGACCTTGAATGACGCAATCGTGCTGAATTTCTTTCAGAAACATCTGGTGGTGGTGTTCTGAGTATATGGCAAGTTTCAAGTCGGTCGGATTTACCAAAGTGTCAAATTCAATAGTCTGAGGAAAAACGTGTACAAAACCTATGGGGAAAATTTCACCTTTAACGCGAAGTCACGTGACCTTGAATGACGTAATCGCGACGAATTTCTTCTAGGACCGTCCTTGGGTGGTTGTCTAAGTGTATGCCAAGTCTCAAGTCGATCGGATTTACCAAAGTGTCAAAGTGTATTGGCTGAAAAAACGTGTACAAATCCTATGGGAAAAAGTCTGAAAGTGGAAAAAAAAAAAAAAAAAAAAAAAAAAACTTTAACGAAAACAAAAGCTGTTTCGGTGAAAAACCGAAACAGCTAAAAACAAACTAGAAATGTGTTTGTGGACAAACACAGAGCTGTTTCGCATGTCTAAAATGACTTTCAATATTTGGGTGTGCCAAGTGTGAAGTCGATCGGATGTATTAAAGTGCCAAAGATATATTGGTTGAAAAAACGTGTACAAATCCTATAGGAAAAACTGTTCATTTAATGTGACGTCACATGACACCCGATGATGTCATCATGACGTCATCTTAATGTTCGTCTATAACACATCATGGAATATGTGCATACCAAGTTTGACCCCAATCGGACATGTACTTCCAGAGATAGAGGGTGCTAAAAACTACACCTTTGATGTGACGTCATGTGACACCCGATGACGTCATCGTGATATCATCTTAATTTTTGTCTATAACACATCCCGGAATACCTGAATATCAAGTTTGACCCTAATCGGACATGTACTTCCAGAGATAGAGGGTCCTAAATACTACACCTTTAATGTGACGTCACATGACACCCGATGACGTCATCATGATGACATTTTAATTTTCGTCTATAACTCATCCTGGAATACCTGAATACTAAGTTTGACCCCAATCGGACATGTACTTCCAGAGGTAGAGGGTCTTAAAAACTGAACCTTTAATGTGACGTCACATGACCCCCGATGACGTCATCATGACAATTTTCCTCTTGGCCCTCCTGAGGAAGGTGGTTGAGGTGTGTACTAAGTTTTGAGTCAATCGGATTTAACAAAGTGTCAAAGTCAATAGTCTGAAGAAAAACGTGTACAAAACCTATGGGGAAAAATTACACCTTTAACGTGACGTCACGTGATCATGAATGACGTAATCGCGACGAATTTCTTCTAGGACCGTCCTTGGGTGGTTGTCCAAATGTATGCGAAGTCTAAAGTCGATCGGATTTACCAAAGTGTCAAAGTGTATTGGCTGAAGAAAACTGTGTACAAACTATATGGAGAAAAGTCTGAAACTGAGGAAAAAAAGGAAAAAGAAACTAGACATGTGTTTGTGGACAAACACAGAGCTGTTTCGAGTGTCTAAAATTACTTTTAATATGTGTGTGGTGGTCTTTTGTGTGTACCAAGTCTCAAGTCGATCAGATTTACTAAAGTGTCAACGGCAATAGTCTAAAGATAAACGTGTACAAACTCTATGGGGAAAAATGAAACTTTAACGTGACGCCCCGTGACCTTGAATGACGTAATCGTGCCAAATTTCTTTTAGGGCCGTCTGTGGATGGTGGTCTAAGTGTGTGCCAAGTCTCAAGTCGATCGGATTCACTAAAGTGTCAAAGTCAACAGTCTAAACAAAAACGTGTACAAAACCAATGGGAGAAAAATGTGAACCTTTAATGTGACGTCACGTGACCTTCAATGACGCAATCGTGCTGAATTTCTTTCAGGAACATCTGGTGGTGGTGTTCTGAGTGTATGGCAAGTTTCAAGTCGGTCAGATTTACCAAAGTGTCAAATTTAATAGTCTGAAGAAAAACGTGTACAAAACCTATGGGAAAAATTTCACCTTTAACACGAAGTCACGTGACCTTGAATGACGTAATCGCGACGAATTTCTTCTAGGACCGTCCTTGGGTGGTTGTCTAAGTGTATGCCAAGTCTCAAGTCCATCGGATTTACCAAAGTGTCAAAGTGTATTGTCTGAACAAACGTGTACAAATCCTATGGAGAACAAAAGGCAAAAAAAAAACAAAAAAAAAAAAAAACTAGACATGTGTTTGTGGACAAACACAGAGCTGTTTCGAATGTCTAAAATGACTTTCAATATGTGGGTGGTGGTCTAGTGTGTATCAAGTCTGAAATCGATCGGATTTACCAAAGTGCCAAATATATTGCTTGAAAAAAACGTGTACAAATGCTATTAAAAAAACTAAACCTTTAATGTGACGTCACATGACCCACGATGACGTCATCATCACGAGTTTTCTCTTGGCCCTCCTGTGGATGGTGGTCGAAGTGTGTGCTAGGTATCAAGTCGATCAAATTTACGAAAGTGTCAAAGTCAATAGTCTAAAGAAAAACGTGTACAAAACCTATGGGGGGAAAATTGAACCTTTAACGTCATGTCACGTGACCTTGAATTACGCAATCGTGCCAAATTTCCTCCAGAACCATCTGTGGGTGGTGTTCTAAGTGTATGCTAAGTCTGGAGTCGAGTGAATTTACCAAAGTGTCAAAGTCAATAGTCTGAAGGAAAACGTGTACAAAACCTATGGGGAAAACTACACCTTTAATGTGACGTCACATGACACCTGATGACGTCATCATGACGTCAACTTAATTTTCGTCTATAACACATTCTGGAATACTTGCATACCAAGTTTGGCCCCAATCAGACATGTACTTCCAGAGATAGAGGGTCCTAACATCTGCCCCTTTAATGTGACGTCATATGACCCACGATGACGTCATCATGACGAATTTCCCTTGGCCCTCCTGGGGATTGTGGTCGAGATGTGTGCCAAGTCTCAAGTCGATCAAATTTACGAAAGTGTCAAAGTCAATAGTCTAAAGAAAAACGTGTACAAAACCTATGGGGGAAAAATTGAACCTTTAACGTGACGTCACGTGACCTTGAATGACGCAATCGCGCCGAATTTCTTTCAGGAACATCTGGGGGTGGTGTTCTAAGTGTATGCCAAGTTTCAAGTCGGTCGGATTTACTAAAGTGTCAAAGTCAATAGTCTGGAGGAAAACGTGTACAAAACCTATGGGGAAAAATTGCACCTTTAACGTGACGTCACGTGACCATGAATGACGTAATCGTTATGAATTTCTTCTAGGACCGTCCTTGGGTGGTTGTCTAAATGTATGCTAAGTTTCAAGTCGATCGGATTTACCAAAGTGTCAAAGTGTATTGGCAGAAAAAACGTGACAAAAAAGAAAAAAAAGAAAAAAAAAAAGAAAAAAAAAAACTTTAACGAAAACAAAAGCTGTTTCGGCTGAAATGCCGAAACAGCTAAAAAAAAAAAAAAAAAACCGGAACGAAAACAAAAGCTGTTTCGGTGAAAAACCGAAACAGCTAAAAAAAAAAAAAAAAAAAACTTTAACGAAAACAATAGCTGTTTCGGCTGAATTGCCGAAACAGCTAAAAAAAAAAAAAAAAAAAAAAACTAGATGTGTTTGTGGACAAACACTAGCTGTTTCGGCAGTGTTAAATGATTCTATGACACCATCACAACATACTTTCATTGATAACAAATGTGACAAAAATGACAAAAACATTCATCTAAAACTATAACAAATACACCTTTAATCTGACATCTCATTACACCCGATGACATAATCATGACGTGACCTCAATTAATACCTATAACGCATCCCGAAATACTTGCGTACCAAGTTTGACACAAATCGGACTTGTACTTTCAGAGATAGATGGTCTTGAAAACTACACCTTTAAGGTGACGCCACATTACACCCGATGACGTCATCATGCCATCACCTCCATTTATATCTATAGCATATCCCGGAATACCTTTAAACCAAGTTTGAGCACAATCGGACCTGTACTTCCAGAGATAGAGGGTCCAAAAAACTGCACCTTTAATGTGACGTCACACGACCCACGATGACGTCATCATGACGATTTTTATCTTGGCCCTCCTGGGGATGGTGATCGAAGTGTGTGCTAAGTCCGAAGTCGATCGGATTTACCAAAGTGTCAAAGTCAATAGTCTGAAGAAAAACGTGTACAAAACCTATGGGGAAAAAACTGCACCTTTAACGTGATGTCACGTGACCACGAATGACGTAATCGTGACGAATTTCTTCTAGGATCATCTGTGGGTAGTATGCTAAGAGTAGCTAGCCAAGTCTGAAGTCGATCGGATTTACCAAAGTGCCAAATATATATCGGGTGAAAAAACGTGTACAAATCTTATGGGGAAAACTACACCTTTAATGTGACGTCACATGACGTCGTTATGACGTCATTATGACGTCACCTTAATTTTCGTATATAACACATCCCGGAATACCTGTATACCAAGTTTGACTCTAATCGGACTTGTACTTCCAGAAATAGAGGGTCATAAGAACTAAACCTTTAATGTGACGTCACATGACCCCCGATGACGTCATCATGGCGATTTTCATATTGGCCCTTCTGAGGTTGGTGGTTGAGGTGTGCGCTAACTTTTAGGTCAATCGGATTTACTAAAGTGTCGAAGTCAATAATCTTGATGAAAACGTGTACAAAACCTATGGGGGAAATTGAACCTTTAACGTGACGTCACGTGACCATGAATGACGTAATCGTGACGAATTTCTTCCAGAATCATCCGTGGGTAGTATGCTAAGAGTAGCTAGCCAAGTCTGAAGTCGATCGGATTTACCAAAGTGCCAAATATATATCGGGTGAAAAAAACGTGTACAAATCTTATGGGGAAAACTACACCTTTAATGTGACGTCAAAAGACGTCGTTATGACGTCATTATGACGTCACCTTAATTTTCGTATATAACACATCCCGGAATACCTGTATACCAAGTTTGACTCTAATCGGACTTGTACTTCCAGAGATAGAGGGTCCTAAAAACTGAACCTTTAATGTGACGTCACATGACCCCCAATGACGTCATCGTGGCGATTTTCATATTGGCCCTTCTGAGGATGGTGGTTGAGGTGTGTGCTAACTTTTAGGTCAATCGGATTTACTAAAGTGTCAAAGTCAATAGTCTGGATGAAAACGTGTACAAAACCTATGGGGAAAAATTGCACCTTTAACGTGACGTCACGTGACCATGAATGACGTAATCGCGACGAATTTCTTCTAGGACCATCCGTGGGTGGTGTTCTTATTGTATGCCAAGTTTCAAGTCGATCGGATTTACCAAAGTGTCAAAGTGTATTGGCTGAACGAAACGTGTACAAATCCTATGGGAAAAAGTCTGAAACTGGAAAAAAAAAAAAAAAAAAAAAACTAGACATGTGTTTGTGGACAAACACAGAGCTGTTTCGGATGTCTAAGATGACTTTCATTATGTGTGTGCCAAGTCTGAAATCGATTGGATTTTCCAATTTTCCCAAGATATATAAGTTGAAAAAAACGTGTACAAATTCTATGGGGAAAACTACACCTTTAATGTGACATCACATGACACCTGATGACGTCATCATGACGTCAACTTAATTGTCGTCTATAACACATCCCGGAATACCTGAATACCAAGTTTGACCCTAATTGGACTTGTACTTCCAGAGATATAGAGTCTTAAAAACTACACCTTTAATGTGACGTCACATGACACCCGATGACGTCATCATAATGTCATCTTAATTTTTGTCTATAACTCATCCTGGAATAAATGAATACCAAGTTTGACCTCAATCGGACCTGTACTTCCAGAGATAGAGGGTCCTACAAACTGCACCTTTAATGTGACGTCACATGACACCCGATGACGTCATCATAATGTCATCTAATTTGTGCCTATAACTCATCCTGGAATACATTAATACCAAGTTTGACCCCAATCGGACCTGTACTTCCAGAGATAGAGGGTCCTAAAAACTGCACCTTTAACGTGACGTCACATGACCCCCGATGACGTAATCATGACGATTTTCCTCTTGGCCCTCCTGAGGATGGTGGTTGAGGTTTATATTAAGTCTAAAGTCAATCGGATTTACCAAAGTGTCAAAGTCAATAGTCAGAAGGAAAACGTGTACAAAACCTATGGGAAAAAATTGCACCTTTAACGTGACGTCACGTGACCATGAATGACGTAATCGTTACGAATTTGTTCTAGGATCATCTGTGGGTGGTGGTCTAAGTGTATGCCAAGTCTCAAGTCATTCGGATTTATTAAAGTGTCAAAGTGTATTGGCTGAAGAAAAAACGTGTACAAACCCTATGGAGAAGAGTCTGAAACAGAAGAAAAAAAGGAAAAAAAAAAACAAATAAAAAAAACTTTAACGAAAACAAAAGCTGTTTCGGCTGAATTGCCGAAACAGCTAAAAAGAATAAAAAAAACTTTAACGATTACAATAGCTGTTTCGGCTGAAATGCCGAAACAGCTAAAAAAACTTTAACGATTACAAAAGCTGTTTCGGTGAAAAACCGAAACAGCTAAAAAAAAAAAAAAAAAACCAGAACGAAAACAATAGCTGTTTCGGCTGAATTGCCGAAACAGTTACAAATCAGAACGAATACAATAGCTGTTTCGGCTGAAGTGCCGAAACAGCTAAAAAAAAGAAAAAAAAGAAAGAAAAAAACTTTAACGATTACAAAAGCTGTTTCGGTGAAAAACCGAAACAGCTAACTAGAAATATGTCTGTTCTATGAACAGAGCATATGGCTTTTTCGCAATTTTTGTCATTGTTCATTACATTGATGATTTTATTGGTTAAATTTCCTTGGCATTCTATTTTCAAAAATGAAAATTGAAAAACATTAATTGGATTAAATCTCGCGGTTTATTTTAGGCAATGTTTAAACGTTTAAAGGTCTTTTCATTGTAACTTCCGGTGTAGTGGCGTCATATTTGTTTCTCTTTGCTAACTTGTTCCTAACAAGATGCTGATTATAAATACCAGTTATAAAGCGATTTGGGCAAACTTCGCCATACACATCATCTGATTATTCATTTTAAGCATTTTTCAACCTGCCACTAGAGGGCGCCATAACGAGTTATGACGTCGCCGGTAACTTTTGTGTAGAGAGCAGCCTAGCCAGAGACTATCATCGTTGAAAGTAACTTCATATCATTTTCAACTTTCAAATTATAAGGCACTTCCGGTTCGGACCGGAAGGAAGGGTCAAGTCATTTTGCATGTAATACGAAATATGAAGACCCTGGATCATTCTACCAATTCCCGTTAAAATCTAAATCAGATCTCTTACAGTTGATTTTATATTGATTTTTGAAGATTAAATCCAGTAATCATTGGTTGCTTGTAATCTGATACTGGATGACGTCATCGTGACCTCATTAATAGAACGCTCAAGAGCTGTCTTAACTTTGCTATTTGAAGCGAAAATCTGGATTATATCTATCGCAGTTGATTTTTTAGCAATTATGTAAGGTTTAAAGGTCTTTTTATTGTAACTTCCGGTCTGGTGACGTCATAATTTGTTCTTTCCCACAACCTGTTCCTAACATGAAGATAATTATATATACCATTATAAAGTTATTTGAGCAAACTTCGCCACACACATCAACTGATTATTATTTTACACATTTTTCCATCTGCCGCTAGAGGGCGCTATAACAATTTATGACGTCACCGTTGACTTTTGTGCAGAGAGCAGCCTAGCCAGAGACTATCATCGTTAAAAGTAAGTTCATATAATTTTCAACTTTCAAATTATAAGGCACTTCCGGTTTGGACCGGAAGGAAGGGTCAGGTCATTTTGCATGTAATACGAAATATGAAGACCCTGGATTATTCTATCAATTCCCGTTAAAATCTAAATCAGATCTCTTACAGTTGATTTTATATTGATTTTTAAAGATTAAATCTAGAAATCATTAGTTGCTTGTGATCTAATACTTGATGACGTCATTGTGACGTAATTAACAGAAACTCGAGATCAGTCTTAACTTTGCTATTTGAAGCAAAAATCTGGATTATATCTATAGCGGTTGATTTTTAAGCGACTTTTTAAAGTTTAAAGGATTTTTTATTGTAACTTCCGGTTTGGTTACGTCATAAATATTTCTCCTTCCCAATATGGTCTCAGCATGAAGCTGATTATATACACCAGTTATAAAGTTATTTCAGCAAACTTCGCAACACACATCAACAGATTAATCATTTTAACCATTTTCAACCTGCCGCTAGAGGGCGCTATAACATGTTATGACGTCGCCGAATTTTTTTTGAATAGTTTATTCTAGCCAGACAATAACATCGTTAAAAGTAAGTTCATATCATTTTTCACTTTCAAATTATAAGGCACTTCCGGCTTTGACCGGAAGGAAGGGTCACGTGATTTCACGCACAGGAGATAAAATGAAGATCCTGGATTATTCTATTAATTGCCACAAAATTCAAGTTTCGGTCTTTTGCGGTTGATGTTTTATTGATTTTCAAAGATTAAATCAACTGCACCTTTAAGATAAGGTCACGTGGGCCTGATGACGTCTTCCTCGTGGTGTCTGTCGGCGAGACTGGAGTTCACTATTGGGTCTTCACCTGGGTTAAGTTTATGATAATACGACTTTGTTTTTCCGTTAAAAGTGCTTTGAATTGTGCAAGCAACGTTTACAAAGTCTACGGGGTTGGATTCTGCGTAGCCGAAAGCGTGTTTACCTACCTGTCGTAGGCGGCGCCCTTCCCCATGGGCAATTTGATGACGTCATCCTGTTTCACAGGTTGGCGGCTAGTGTCCTATTGGGTGAGCGTACATGTGCTTGCACGAACAATGTCAGTGGTGATACATTCGCTCAATACATAATGCACTATCAGTGTATACGTACATGTATTAGCATGTATATTATACGTGTGCCATGTACACGTAAGGGGTCAATGCTTTTTGCACCTAGGCCAAAACGATTACATTTCAAGGGTGCCGCAGGGTATGTTCAAGTTCGTTTTTTGCCCCAAAACACAGGGAAGTTGGAAAACTACTTTTACATTAACCTTTAGAGCAAAAATCAAGATTGTATCTGTCAAGTTTAATTTTTTAGGAATTTTCAAAGGAAAAGGAGTCTTTTCATTCTAACTTCCGGTCTGGTGACGTCATAATTTGTTCTTCCCGTCAACTTGTTCCTAGCATAAAGCTGATTAAATACACCGGTTATAAAGTGATTTCAGCAAACTTCGCCACACACATCATTTTTCAACCTGCCGCTAGAGGGCGCTAAAACAATTTATGACGTCACCGGTCACCTTTTTGTAGAGCGCAGCCTAGCTAGAGACTAACATCGTTGAAAGTAAATTCAAATCATTTTCCACTTTCAAATTATAAGCCACTTCCGGTTTGGACCGGAAGGAAGGGTCACATGATTTTACGCACACGAGATAAAATGAAGACCCTTAATTATTATATCGATTCCCACAAACATCTAGTTTCGGTCTTTCGCGGTTGATTTTGTATTGATTTTCAAAGATTAAATTATTAACACTTTAAGATGACGTCACATGTCACGTGATGACGTCTTGATGACATCCGAGTTTTAGGCACTAGCTCAGTATGAGTTCTGAGTATGTGCAAAGTTTCAATGACATTGAAGTCTGTTTAATGACAAAAGTGACTGGCAGAATGAAACGTGTACAAAGTCTATGCGATTTATTGCCAAGAACAAGAAGAAGAAGAAGACTAGACATATGTTTGTGGACAAACACAGAGCTGTTTCGAGTGTCTAAAATTACTTTCAATATGTGTGTGGTCGTTTTTTCTGTGTGCCAAGTCTCAAGTCGATCAGATTTACTAAAGTGTCAAAGGTAATAGTCTAAAGAAAAACGTGTACAAAACCTAACGGAAAAAAATAGAAACTTTAACGTGACGCCCCGTGACCTTGAATGACGTAATCGTGCCGAATTTCTTCTAGGGCCGTCTGTGGATTTGCCAATTTTCCCAAGATATATAAGTTGAAAAATACGTGTACAAATCCTATGGGAAAAACTGCACCTTTAATATGACGTCACATGACACCCGATGATGTCATCATGATGTCATCTTAATTTTCGTCTATAACACCTTCTGGAATACTTGCATACCAAGTTTGGCCCCAATCAGACATCTACTTCCAGAGATAGAGGGTCCTAAAATCTGCCCCTTTAATGTGACGTCACATGACCCACGATGACGTTATCCTGACGATTTTCCACTTGGCCCTCCTGGGTATGGTGGTCGAGGTGTGTGCTAAGTCTGAAATCGATCGGATTTACCAAATTGTCAAATTCAATAGTCTGAAGAAAAACGTGTACAAAACCTATGGAGAAAATTGGACGTTTAATGTGACGTCACATGACACCCGATGATGTCATAATTACGTCATCTTAATTTTCGTCTATAACACATCCTCGAATACTTGCAAACCAAGTTTGACCCCAACCGGACTTTTAATGTGACGTCCCATGACCCCCCGATGACGTCATCATGACGATTTTCCCCTTGGCCCTCCTGGAGAAGATGGTCGAGGTGTGTGCTAAGTCTCAAGTCGATTAAATTTACGAAAGTGTCAAAGTCAATAGTCTGAAGAAAAACGTGTACAAACCCTATAGGGAAAAAAATTGCACCTTTAACGTCACGTCACGTGACCTTAAATGACGCAATCGTGCCAAATGTCTTCAAGAGCCATCTGTGGGTGGTGTTTTAGGTGTATGCCAAGTTTCAAGTCGGTCGGATTTACCAAAGTGTCAAAGTCAATAGTCTGAAGAAAAACGTGTACAAAACCTATGGGGAAAATATTTACCTTTAACATGACGTCACATGACCTTGAATGACGTAATCGCGACGAATTTCTTCTAGGACCGTCCTTGGGTGGTTGTCTAAATGTATGCCAAGTCTCAAGTCGATCGGATTTATCAAAGTGTCAAAGTGCTATGTCAGAAAAAACGTGTACAAATCCTATGGGAAATAGTCTAAAAAAAGGAAAAGAAAAAAAAACTAGAAATGTGTTTGTGGACAAACACAGAGCTGTTTCGCATGTCTACAATGCCTTTCAATATTTGTGTGTTGGTCTAAGTGTGTGCCAAGTCTAAAGTCGATCGAATTTAGTGCCAAAGATAAATTGGTTGAAAAAAACGTGTACAAATCCTATGGGGAAAATTTAACCTTTAATGTGACGTCACATGACCCACGATGACGTCATTATTACGATTTTTCCCTTGGCCTTCCTGGGGATGGTGGTCGAGGTATGCGCTAAGTCTGAAGCCGATCAAATTTACGAAAGTGTCAAAGTCAATAGTCTAAAGAAAAACGTGTACAAACCCTATGGGGAAAACAATTGCACCTTTAACGTCACGTCACGTGACCTTGAATGACGCAATCGCGCCGAATTTCTTTCAGAAACATCTGGGGCTGGTGTTCTAAGTGTATGCCAAGTTTCAAGTCGGTCGGATTTACCAAACTGTCAAAGTCAACAGTTTGAAGAAAAACGTGTACAAAACCTATGGGGAAAATTTTACCTTTAACATGACGTCACGTGACCTTGAATGACGGCATCGCGACGAATTTCTTCTAGGACCGTCCTTGGGTGGTTGTCTAAATTTATGCCAAGTCTCAGGTCGATCGGATTTACCAAAGTGTCAAAGTGTATTGGCAGAAAAAACGTGTACAAATCCTATGGAAAAAAGTGACCAAAAAAACAAAAAAAACTAGACATGTGTTTGTGGACAAACACAGAGCTGTTTCGAGTGTCTAAAATTACTTTCAATATGTGTGTGGTGGTCTTTTGTGTGTGCCTAGTCTCAAGTCGATCAGATTTACTAAAGTGTCAAAGGCAATAGTCTAAAGAAAAACGTGTACAAAACCTATGGGAAACAAATAGAAACTTTAACGTGACGCCCCGTGACCTTGAATGACGTAATCGTGCCGAATTTCTTCTAGGGCTGTCTGTGGATGGTGGTCTAAGTGTGTGCCAAGTCTCAAGTCGATCGGATTTACTAAAGTGTCAAAGTCAATAGTCTAAAGAAAAACGTGTACAAAAGCAATGGGAGAAAAATGTGAACCTTTAATGTGACGTCACGTGACCTTGAATGACGCAATCGTGCCGAATTTCTTTCAGAAACATCTGGGGATGGTGTTCTAAGTGTATGCCAAGTTTCAAGTCGGTCAGATTTACCGAAGTGCCAAAGTCAATAGTCTGAAGAAAAACGTGTACAAAACCTACGGGGAAAATTAAACCTTTAACGTGACGTCTCATGACCTTGAATGACGCAATCGAGCCAAATTTCTTCTAGGACCATCTGTGGGTGGAGGTCTAAGTGTATACCAAGTCTCAAGTCGATTGGATTTACCAAAGTGCCAAAGTGTATTGGCAGAACAAACGTGTGTAAATCCTATAGGTAAAAACACTGAAAGTGGAAAAAAAAAAAAAAAAAAAAAAAAACTAGACATGTGTTTGTGGACAAACACAGAGCTGTTTCGGATGTCTAAAATGGCTTTCAATATGTAGGTGGTGGTCTAGTGTGTATCAAGTCTGAAATCGGTCGGATTTACCAAAGTGCCAAATATATTGCTTGAAAAAAACGTGTACAAATGCTATTAAAAAAACTAAACCTTTAAAGTGATGTCACATGACCCACGATGACGTCACCATCACAAGTTTTCTCTTGGCCCTCCTGGGGATGGTGGTCGAAGTGTGTGCTAGGTCTCAAGTCGATCAAATTTACGAAAGTGTCAAAGTCAATAGTCTAAAGAAAAACGTGTACAAAACCTATGGGGGGAAAATTGAACCTTTAACGTCATGTCACGAGACCTTGAATTACGCAATCGTGCCAAATTTCCTCCAGAACCATCTGTGGGTGGTGTTCTAAGTGTATGCTAAGTCTGGAGTCGAGTGAATTTACCAGTGTCAAAGTCAATAGTCTGAAGGAAAACATGTACAAAACCTATGGGGAAAACTACACCTTTAATGTGACGTCGCATGACACCTGATGACGTCATCATTACGTCAACTTAATTTTCGTCTATAACACATCCTGGAATACCAGAATACCAAGTTTGACCCTAATTGGACTTGTACTTCCAAAGATATAGAGTCTTAAAAACTACACCTTTAATGTGACGTCACATGACCCACGATAATGTCATCATGACGTCACCCTATTTTTCGTCTATAACACATCCCGGAATACCCGTCTACCAAGTTTGACCCCAATCGGACATGTACTTTCAGAGATAGAGGGTCCTAAAAACTGCACCGTTAATGTGACGTCACATGACACCCGATGACGTCATCATAATGTCATCTTAATTTTCGTCTGTAACACCAAGAAAAAAAAAATCTTAACGATTACAATAGCTGTTTCGGCTGAATTGCCGAAACAGCTAAACAAAACTTTAACGAAAACAAAAGCTGTTTCGGTGAAAAACCGAAACAGCTAATAAAAAATAAAAAAAAAATAAAATAAAAAAACTTTAACAAAAACAAAAGCTGTTTCGGCTGAAAGGCCGAAACAGCTAACTACGTCTGTTCGAGGAACAGAACATAGGGCTTTTTCGCATTCGCAATTTTTAATATTAAATTTTTCAAAAATGGAACTTTTCTACCATCAAAACATTTAAAATCATTTAAAACGAATTTAAAATCATTTAAACAGATTAACATGTATTCAAACATATTAAAACGATGACGTCACATGTTTGCGAACTTGTTGTGTAACTATCTATCACCAAACAATACAAAAAGATGTGTTATATTAGCACGTTCCGTTGCTGAGATACGGCTTAAAGGTTTAAAAACTTCATAATTCAAATATAATCGTGATATGACGTAACATTTGCCAACATGCCGCTAGAGGGCACTATAACATTTTATAAATTTACCGTTAACTTTGTTGTTACTTACAACCTAGCCATCGCCCAACATCGTTGAAAATAAGTTCACATCGTTTTCCACTTTTAAACTATATGGCACTTCCGGTTTGGACCGGAAGGAAGGGTCAGGTCTTTTTGCGTGTACTACAAATTATGAAGACCATAGATTAATCTATCAACTCCCTTAATAATCTAAACCAGATCTCTTACAGTTGATTTTATATTGATTTTCAAAGATTAAATCTAGAAATATTTGGTTGCTTGTAATCTGACACTTGATGACGTCATCGAGACGTAACTAACAGAAAACTCGAGAGCTGTCTTAACTTTGTTATTTGAAGCAAAAATCTGGAATATATATATCGCGGATGATTTTTAAGCGACTTTTTAAGGTTTAAAGGTCTTTTCATTGTAACTTCCGGTTTGGTGACGTCATCAATATTTCTCTTTCTCAATCTGTTCTTGGCGCGAAGCTGATTATATACACCGGTTATAAAGTGATTTCAGCAAACTTCGCCACACACATCAACAAATTATGCATTTTAACCATTTTTCAACCTGCCGCTAGAGGGCGCTATAACGTGTTATGACGTCACCGGTAATTTTTGTGAAAAGTTTATTCTAGCCAGACACTAACATCGTTGAAAGTAAGTTCATATCATTTTCCAGTTTTAAATTATAAGGCACTTCCGGTTTGGACCGGAAGGAAGGGTCACGTGATTTTACGCACGCGAGATGAAATGAAGATCCTTAATTATTCTACCTATTGCCACAAAAATCAAGTTTCGGTCTTTTGCGGTTCATTTGTTATTGAATTTCAAAGATTACATCAATTACACCTTTAAGATGACGTCACGTGACCCCTGATGACGTCACCATGACGTATGTCTGCTAGGCACGAGCTTACTATGGGGTCTTCACTTGGGTTAAGTTTTATGGAAATACGACTTTGTTTTCTGGTAAAAGTACTTGTGCAAAAAACCGTGTACAAAGTCTATGGGGTTTTGGTTACTAAAAGAAAAAACAAAAAAAACTAGAACTAGAACTACGTCTGTTCAAGGAACAGAACATAGGGCTTTTTCGCTTTCGCATTTTTTTAGAGTATTTTTTTTCAAAAAAACCCAAATTTAAGTTAATTTAAACAGATTAAAATAAATTCAAACTGATTAAAACGATGACGTCACACGTTTCTGAACTTTTTGTGCAACTATCTATCACCTAACAACACAAAATTAGGTGTTATGTTAACACGATCCTTTGCTGAGATATGCCTTCAACGTCTAAAAACGTAATAATTTAAATATAATCGTAATATGACGTAACATTTGTCAACATGACGCTAGAGGGCGCTTTAACATTTTATGAAGTCACTGTTAACATTTTTGTTACTTACAACCTAGCCAGCTCCTAACATCGTTGAAAGTAAGTTCACATCGTTTTTTACTTTTAAATTATACATACATACATACATAGAAGACTTATATAGCGCCGGTATCCGCCGTAAAACGGCGCTCATGGCGCTCATAAGGAACTTCCGGTTTGGACCGGAAGGAAGTGTCAGGTCTTTTTGCATGTAATACAAATTATGAAGACCATGGATTAATCTATCAATTCTCCTAAAAATCTAAATCAGATCTCTTACAGTTGATTTTATATTGATTTTCAAAGATTAAATTTAGAAATATTTGGTTGCTTGTAATCTGACACTTGATGACGTCATCGTGACGTAATTAACAGAAAGCTCGAGAGCTGTCTGAACTTGTCTATTTAAAGCAAAAATCTGGATTATATCTATCGCGGTTGATTTTTAAGCGACGTTTTAAAGTTTTAAGGTCTTTTCATTGTAACTTCCGGTTTGGTGACGTCATCAATAAATCTCTTTCTCAATATGTTCTTAGCACGAAGCTGATTATATACACCGGTTATAAAGTGATTTCAGCAAACTTCGCCACACACATCAACAGATTATTCATTTTAACCATTTTTCAACCTGCCGCTAGAGGGCGCTATAACATGTTATGACATCGCCGGTATTTTTTTGAAAAGTTTATTCTA
Organism: Crossaster papposus; assembly: GCA_037893245.1. Classification (NCBI taxonomy): domain Eukaryota; kingdom Metazoa; phylum Echinodermata; class Asteroidea; order Velatida; family Solasteridae; genus Crossaster; species Crossaster papposus. Next base: position 654,769 of record JBAIAA010000381.1, on the reverse strand, counting down.
GCCAGACACTAACATCGTTAAAAGTAAGTTCATATCATTTTTCACTTTTAAATTATAAGGCACTTCCGGTCGGTTTAGACCGGAAGGAAGGGTCACGTGATTTCACTCAGACGAGATAAAATGAAGATCCTGAATTATTCTATCTATTGCCACAAAAATTAAGTTTCGGTCTTTTGCGGTTGATTTGTTATTGATTTTTAAAGATTAAATCAATTGCACCTTTAATATGACGTCACGTGACCCGTGATGGTGTCACGATGACGTTTGTCTGCGAGACACGAGTTTACTATAGGGTCTTCACTTGGGTTAAGTTTTGTTTGGATACGACTTTGTTTTCTATTAAAAGTACTTGTGCAAAAAAACGTGTACAAAGTCTATGGGGTTTCTGTTACTAAAAGAAAAAAGAAAAAAAAAAAGAAAAAAAAAAATCAGAACAAAAACAAAGGCTTTTTCGCAAAATTGCGAAAAAGCCAACTACGTCTGTTCGAGGAACAGAACATAGGGCTTTTTCGCATTCGCAATTTTTTAGATTAAATTTTTTTTTAATTTAAATTTTATACCATCAAAATAATTTAAAATCATCGAAAACGAATTTAAGTTAATTTAAACAGATTAAAATGAATCCAAACTGATTAAAATGATGACGTCAAACGTTTGTGAACATTTTGTGCAACTATCTATCACCTAACAATACAAACGTATGTTATGTTAGCACGTTCCGTTGCTGAGATATGACTTAAAGGTCGAAAAACGTAATAATTCAAATATAATCGTAATATGATGTAACATTTGTCAACATGCCGCTAGATGGCGCTTTAACATTTTATGAAGTCACTGTTAACTTGTTTGTTACTTACAACCTAGCCAGCGCCTTACATCGTTGAAAGTAAGTTAGCATTGTTTCCACTTTTAAATTATAAGGCACTTCCGGTTTGGACAGGAAGGAAGGGTCAGGTTTTTTTGCATGTAATACAAATTATGAAGACCATGGATTAATCTATCAATTCCCTTAAAAATCTAAATCAGATATCTTACAGTTGATTTTATATTGATTTTCAAAGATTAAATCTAGAAATATTTGGTTGCTTGTAATCTGACATTTGATGACGTCATCGTGACGTAATTAACAGAAAGCTCGAGAGCTGTCTTTACTGTGCTATCTGATGCAAAAATCTGGATTATATCTATAGCGGGTGATTTTTAAGCGATTGTTTAAGGTTTAAAGGATTTTTCATTGTAACTTCCGGTTTGGTGACGTCATAAATATTTCTCCTTCCCAATATGGTCTAAGCATGAAGCTGATTATATACACCGGTTATAAAGTGGTTTCAGCAAACTTCGCCACACACATCAACAGATTATTCATTTTAACCATTTTTCAACCTGCCGCTAGAGGGCGCTATAACATATTATGACGTCGCCTGATTTTTTTTGGAAAAGTTTATTCTAGCCAGAAACTAACATCGTTGAAAGTAAGTTCATATCATTTTTCACTTTCAAATTATGAGGCACTTCCGGTTGGACCGGAAGGAAGGGTCACGTGATTTTAGCACACGAGATAAAATGAAGATTCTGGATTATTCTATCTATTGCCACAAAAATCAAGTTTCGGTCTTTTGTGGTTGATTTGTTATTTATTTTTAAAGATTAAATCAATTGCACCTTTAAGATGACGTCACGTGACCCCTGACGACGTAACCATGACGTATGTCTGCGAAACACGAGTTTACTATAGGGTCTTCACCTGGGTTAAGTTTTATGGAAATACGACTTTGTTTTTCGTTAAAAGTGCTTGGAATTGTGCAAACAACGTTTACAAAGTCTATGGGATTGGATTCTGCGTAGCCGAGAGCCTGTTTACCTACCTGTCGCACACGGCGCCCTTCCCCATAGGCAATTTGATGACGTCATCCTGTTTCGCTTGTTGGCGGCTAGTGTCCTCTTGGGTGAGCGTACATTTGCATGCACGTACGATGTCAGTAGTGATACATTCGCTCAATGCATAGTACACTATCAGTGTATACGTACGTACATACAAGCATGTACACCCCCATTATACGTGTGCCATGCACATATAAGGGGTCAATGCTTTATGCGCCTAGGCCAAAACGATTAAATTTCAAGGGTGCCGCAGGGTATGTCCAAGTTCGTTTTTTGCCAAAAAACACAGGAAAGTTCGAGAACTACTTTTACACTAACCTTTAGAACAAAAATCAAGATTATATCTGTCAGGTTTAATTTTTTAGGAATTTTCAAAGGAAAAGAAGTCTTTTCATTGTAACTTCCGGTCTGGTGACGTCATAATTTTTTCTTCTCGTCGACTTGTTTTTAGCATGAAGCTGATTAAATACACCGGTTATAAAGTGATTTCCGCAAATTTCGCCACACACATCAACAGATTATTCATTTTAACCATTTTTCAACTTGCCGCTAGAGGGCGCTATAACATGTTATGGCGTCGCCGGTATTTTTGTTGTTAAATACAATCTAGCCAGACACTAACAGCGTTGAAAGTAAGTTCATATCATTTTTCACTTTTAAATTATAAGGCACTTCCGGTTTAGACCGGAAGGAAGGGTCACGTGATTTTACGCACATGAGATAAAATGAAGATCCTGGATTATTCTATCTGTTGCCACAAAAATCAAGTTTCGGTCTTTTGCGGTTGATTTGTTATTGATTTTCAAAGATTAAATCAATTGCACCTTTAAGATGACGTCACGTGACCCCTGATGACGTCACCATGTCGTATGTCGGCTAGGCACGAGCTTACTATAGGGTCTTCACTTGGGTTAAGTTTTATGGAAATACGACTTTGTTCTCTGGTAAAAGTACTTGTGCAAAAAAACGTGTACAAAGTCTATGGGGTTTAGGTTACTAAAAGAAAAAAAAGAAGAAAAAAAAAAGAAAACTAGAGATATGTCTGTTCAAGGAACAGAGCATATGGCTTTTTCGCATTTTTTGTTGTATTGTTCATTACATTTATGATTTCATTTAATAAATTTCTTTACTTTAATTTTTTCAAAACTGCAAATTTTAAATTATTAATTGGATTATATCTCTCGCGGTTAATTTTCAGAAATGTTTAAAGGTTTTTTAATTGTAATTTCCGGTCTAGTGACGTCATATTATTTTGTTTTTATCCGCCAACTTGTTCCTAACAAGATGCTGATTATAAATACCAATTATAAAGCGATTTGAGCAAACTTCGCCACGAAAATGAACTGATTATTCATTTTAAACATTTTTCAACCTGCCACTAGAGGGCGTTATAACAATGTATGACGTCACCGGTAAGTTTGTTTGGAGAGTGCAGGCTACCTAGAGACTATCATCGTTGAAAGTAAATTCATATCATTTTCAACTTTCAAATTATAAGGCACTTCCGGTTTGGACCGGAAGGAAGGGTCAAGTCATTTTGCATGTAATACGAATATGAAGACCCTGGATTAACATACAGCTCGAGAGCTGTCTGAACTTGTCTATTTAAAGCAAAAAAAAGAATTATATCTATCGCGGTTGATTTTTCAGCAATTATTTAAGGTTTAAAGGTCTTTTCATTGTAACTTTCGGTCTAGTGACGTCATATTTTGTTGTCTTCGCCAACTTGTTCCTAACAAGATGTTGATTATATAAACCAGTTATACAGTGATTTGAGCAAACTTCGCAAAACAAATCAACTGGTTATTCATTGTTAACAGTTTTCAAACTGCCGCTAGAGGGCGCTGTAACATGTTATGGCGTTACCGGTATTTTTTGTGAAAAGCACTACTAGCCAGAGACTAACATCGTTGAAACTAAGTTCACATTATGGTCCACTTTTAAATTATAAGCCACTTCCGGTTTCGACCGGAAGGAAGGGTCACGGGATTTCACGCACACGAGATAAAATGAAGATCATGGAATTAATATTATATCAATTCCCACAAACTTCAAGTTCCGATCATACGCGGTTGATTTTTTAATTAATTTTCAAACATTAAATCTATTGCACGTTTAAGACGACGTCACGTGACCCATGGTGACGTCATCACGACGCCTGTCCCCAAGCACGAGTGCACTATAGAGTATTTACGGAGGTTAAGTTTGATGAGAATACCAATTTGTTTTCTGTTAAAAGTACTTGTGCAAAAGTTCGCGTACATCTATTATATGGTACATGTATAATTCACGCGTAGTTCTGCGTTGCCGAAGGCACGTTTACCTACCTGCCATAAGCGGCGCCCTTCCTCGTGGCCTATGTTGATGACTCTCGTGTTTCACATGTCACCGTACAAATGGATACCAGTGTCCCGCCTTCCCTTCTCTATTGTACAATGTATGGAGCGTACTGACATCGTACGTGCAAGTACGCTCAATACAATGTACACGTATACTGGCGCCGTGCAATCAAGGACATAAAACATGAAATTTCAAGGGTGTCTCAGGGTATGTCCAAGTTCGCCTTTTGCTACAAAACACAGGGAAGTTTGAGAAGTACTTTTACATTAACCTTTAGAGCAAAAAACAAGATTATATCTGTCTGGGTTAATTTTTTAGGATTTTTTTAAGGAAAAGAGGTAATTGCATTATAACTTCCGGTCTGGTGACGTCATATTTTTTTCTTTCCGTCAACCTGTTCCTATCATGAAGCTGATTATATACATCAGTTATAAAGTGATTTGAACAAACTTCGCCACACACATCAACACATTGTTCATTTCAAACATTTTTCAACCTGCCGCTAGAGGGCGCTAAAACAATTTATGATGTCACCGATCACTTTTTTGTAGAGCGCAGCCTAGCTAGAGACTAACATCGTTGAAAGTAAGTTCAAATCATTTTCCACTTTTAAATTATAAGCCACTTCCGGTTTGGACCGGAAGGAAGGGTCACGTGATTTTACGCACACGAGATAAAATGAAGACCCTTAATTATTCTATCGATTCCCACAAACATCTAGTTTCGGTCTTTCGCGGTTGATTTTGTATTGATTTTCAAAGATTAAATTATTAAAACTTTAAGATGACGTCACATGTCACGTGGTGACGTCATGATGACATCCGAGTTTTAGGCACTAGCTCAGTATGAGTTCCGAGTATGTGCAAAGTTTCAATGACATTGAAGTCTGTTTAATGACAAAAGTGACCGCCAGAATGAAACGTGTACAAAGTCTATGCGATGTATTGCCAAGAACAAGAAGAAGAAGAAGAAGAAGAAACTAGAAATGTGTTTGTGGACAAACACAGAGCTGTTTCGGGTGTCTAAGATGACCTTTATTATGTGTGTGCCGAGTTTGAAATCGATCGGATTTACCCAAGTTAATTGGTTGAAAAATATGTGTACAAATCCTATTGGGAAAGCTACACCTTTAATGTGACGTCACATGACACCTGGGAATGTCATCATGATGTCATCTTAATGTTCGTCTATAACACATTCTGGAATACTTGCATACCAAGTTTGACCCCAATCAGACTTGTACTTCCAGAGATAGAGGGTCCTAAAATCTGCCCCTTTAATGTGACGTCACATGACCCACGATGACGTCATCATGACGATTTTCCCCTTGGCCCTCATGGGTATGGTGGTCGAGGTGTGTGCTAAGTCTGAAGTCGATCGGATGTACCAAAGTGTCAAAGATATATTAGTTGAAAAAAACGTGTTCAAATCCTATGGGGAAAACTGAACCTTTAATGTGACGTCACATGGCCCACGATGACGTCGTCATGGCGTCATCTTAATTTTTGTCTATAACACATCCTGGAATACTTGCATACCAAGTTTGACCCTAATCAGACCTTTACTTCCAGAGATAGAGGGTCTTAAAAACTACACCTTTAAAGTGACGTCACATGACCCACGATGACGTCATCATGACGATTATCCTTGTGGCCCTCCTAGAGATTGTGGTCGAGGTTTGCACTAATTCTCGAGTCGATTGGATTTACCAAAGTGTCAAATTCAATAGTCTGACAAAAAACGTGTACAAAACCTATAGGAAAAACTGCGCCTTTAATGTGACGTCACATGACACCCGATGACGTCATCCTGATGTCATCTTAATTTTCGTCTATAACACATCCCGGGATACTTGCATATCAAGTTTGTCCCCAATCGGGCCTGTACTTCCAGAGATAGAGGGTCTTATAAACTGCACCTTTAATATGACGTCAAATGACCTACGATGACGTCATCATGACGATTTTTCTTCTGGCCCCCCTGGGGATGGTGGTCGAGGTGTGTCCTAAGTCTCAAGTCGATCGGATTTACTGAAGTGTCAAATTCAATATTCTGAAGAAAAACGTGTACAAATCCTATGGGAAAAAATTGCACCTTTAACGTGACGTCACGTGACCACGAATGACGTAATCGTGACAAATTTGTTCTAGGATCATCTGTGGGTGGTGGTCTAAGTGTATGCCAAGTCTCAAGTCGATCGGATTTACCAAAGTGTCAAAGTGTATTGTCCGAACAAAAAACGTGTACAAACCCTATGGAGAAGAGTCTGAAGGAGAAAACTAGACATGTGTTTGTGGACAAACACAGAGCTGTTTCGAGTGTCTTTCAATATGTGTGTGATGGTCTTTTGTGTGTCGATCAGATTTACTAAAGTCTCAAGTCGATCAGATTTACTAAAGTGTCAAAGTCAATAGTCTAAAGAAAAACGTGTACAAAACCTATGGGGGAAAATTTAACCTTTAACGTGACACCCCGTGACCTTGAATGACGTAATCGTGCCAAATTTCTCCTACGACCATCTGTGGATGGTGGTCTATGTGTGTGCCAAGTCTCAAGTCGATCGGATTTACTAAGTGTCAAAGTCAAGAGTCTAAAGAAAAACGTGTACAAAACCTATGGGGGACAAATTAAACCTTTAACTTGACGTCACGTGACCTTGAATGACGCAATCGTGCTGAATTTCTTTCAGAAACATCTGGTGGTGGTGTTCTGAGTGTATGGCAAGTTTCAAGTCGGTCGGATTGACCAAAGTGTCAAAGTGTATTGTCTGAACAAACGTGTACAAATCCTATGGAAAACAAAAGGCAAAAAAAAAAAAAAATAAAAAATAAAAAATAAAAATAAAAAAAAAAAACAGAACGAAAACAAAAGCTGTTTCGGTGAAAAACCAAAACAGCTAAAAAAAAAACTTTAACGATTACAAAAGCTGTTTCGGTGAAAAAAAATAGACATGTGTTTGTGGACAAACACAGAGCTGTTTCGATTGTCCAACGTTACTTTCAATATATGTGTGTGTGGTGGTCTATGTGTGTGCCAAGTCTGAAGTCGATTGGATTTACACAAGTGCCAAATATATATTAGTTGAAAAAACGTGTACAAATCCTATGGGGAAAATTGAACCTTTAATGTGACGTCACATGATACTCGATGATGTCATCATGATGTCATCTTAATTTTCGTCTGTAACACATCCTGGAATACTTGCATACCAAGTTTGACCCCAATCGGACATGTACTTCTAGAGATAGAGGGTCCTAAAAACTGGACCTTTAATGTGACGTCACATGACCCACGATGACGTCATCATGATGTCATTTTATTTTTCGTCTATAACACACCCTGGAATACTTGCATACCAAGTTTGACCCAATCGGACCTGTACTTCCAGAGATAGCGGGTCCTAAAAACTGAACCTTTAATCCCTTTAATGTGACGTCACATGACCCACGATGACGTCATCATGATGTCATTTTATTTTTCGTCTATAACACACCCTGGAATACTTGCATACCAAGTTTGACCCCAATCGGACCTGTACTTCCAGAGATAGCGGGTCCTAAAAACTGAACCTTTAATGTGACGTGCCATGACCCCCGATGACGTCATCATGACGATTTTCCCCTTGGCCCTCCTGGAGATGGTGGTCGGGGTGTGTGCTAAGTCTCAAGTCGATTAAATTTACGAAAGTGTCAAAGTCAATAGTCTGAAGAAAAACGTGTACAAAACCTATGGGAAAAAAATTACCTTTAACATGACGTCACGTGACCTTGAATGACGTAATCGCAACGAATTTCTTCTAGGACCGTCCTTGGGTGGTTGTCTAAATGTATGCCAAGTCTCAAGTCGATCGGATTTACCAAAGTGTCAAAGTGCTATGCCAGAAAAAACGTGTACAAATCCTATGGGAAAAAGTCTGAAAGAGGGAAAAAAAAAAAGGAAAACTAGAGATATGTCTGTTCAAGGAACAGAGCATATGGCTTTTTCGCATTTTTTTCATTGTTCCTAACATTTATGATTCTTTTCATTTAATGTTTATTGTATACAAAATGAAAATTAAAAAAAAAGTGATTATATCTCTCGCGGTTGATTTTCAGTCACTTCCAGTTTGGACCGGAAGAAAGGGTCAAATCATTTTGCATGTTAAACGAAATATGAAGACCCTGAATTATTCTATCAATTACCGTAACAATCAAAATCAGATCTTTTACAGTTGATTTGGTATTTATTTTCAACGAATAAATGTAGAAATCTTTGCTTGCGTGTAATCTGATTCTTAATAATTGTTATGAACGTTATCGTGAAGTCATTAACTTAAACTACTCTTGTGACGTCACTCTATTCAGAAAAGTGTAGATTATTTTAAAGAATGTACAGTTAACTGTACATTCTTTTAAGAATTAACAGTAAAAGAACGACTCAATGGACACAGAATTTGCTATTGATATATTTATTACAACTTAGTAAGAGCTATGTTGACAATTTATCTATATAGCTCTCAACAGTTGTCTTGGAAGTCTTTTTGCTGTGTCGACGCGCTTATGCAGTTTTCAGCCCGGCTGACTGCTCTTAATGGTCCTCACTGGTTCTGGCCACCGAAGCTCTTGTTGTAGAGGCGAGATGCTGCCATGCTCGATCGTATCGAGTGGTTCGTCCAAAAGCCTTGTTGCACAGATTTGCCACAACCTGGGATATCAACATTAACAAAAATCAAATAAAATGGATGCGCCAACCCGCATGTAACAAATTGCACAAGGTTTTCTAAAACATTCAAAAATGAAAATGGCCCAAGAACTTATTACGACTAAGAAAACAAATGGGGAGGATAAACCTTTTCATTAGCAAGGTCGAAGCGATGGTTTGCGATTTAAAATATGTACATGTAATAGGAATTGATTTCTTGTAAATGGGAATAGTTTTCGACGGAGATAGGCCACAGTTATGTCTAACGTTCGAAGGTTCTAAAATGTACTACTAATACACAACTTTAAAAGGCCTGGTATACGTACAACACGTACATGTACTTTACATTCGCTAACTCGCCCATGCTGTCCTGTCGTATACCCGTGTAGCAAAACCGACCGAAAAACCAACATAAATTTGTTTTGTTCCGAGTCTGGTTTAACATGTGATAATGAAACCGTTCAGAGTTTAACAAAAGGCTGGTAGGCTTTCGACACGGAATAATGACTACTGACGCTAAGTTATTTACACCATAAAAAAGGGCTAAAAATAATAAGCCCAAATGAGCTGCCGAGAGCCAAGCCAAATGTTGGGAATAAAAAGGTTATTTTACCTGTTCTTGCTTATTTTCCATCCTTTCCTGATCTGTTACAAGGGGTCCAAATCGGCCACGAGTGTAGGAAGTTTCTTCACCTCTGAATCTGCCGCTTTAGTATACATCCTCATTGGAGAATAAATCCTCATCGAATATGTCCCAAAATACTGGTTTGAATCGCCATCAAATAAATTGGGGAGTCAGTTCTTGAGGTGACACAACATATCTCCCAAAGTATTCCTACTCAAGAATATGTACGTATCATCACTGGAAGACATTTTAGCGGAGTTAGCCAAGACACACCCGACGCACAAGAACGTATGGCATCAAATGACTTCGATGTCGAATGTACTGGGCATTTTAAACACCCTCATTATACCCAACTTTTATTCAATTGTTTGGTTATGCAACACGGAGACCAGACAGGACAAAGCTTTCACATTCCTTAGTAGCTTGTACCACTGAACAATAGACTTAATACATCTCATACTTTAAAGCATTAGTAAGAATTGACACTTGTTGTTCCTTTTAAATATTGACAATGGTTGTAAAAGGGACGTAGTTTAAGTCGGAGAAACGACTCAAAAGGTGGGCATTCTTCGATTCAAATTGGGCTCGGACGCTGCGCGTCCTTGCCCATTCGAATCAAAGAATGCCCACTTTTTCGTCATTTCTCCTTAACAGAAAATATGGGAAATGTCTTAACTGTACTATTTTAAGCAAGAAAAATGAATTATATTTCCAGTCTTTTTATTACATAAAATCGAAAATTTACAATGAAAAATGGGAAAAGGAAAATTAAAAGGAGCATTGTTTGTCAAAATTGTATGACATGAAGTATTTTAGATGCATGTTGCATGATGTGGTATGAGTAATGAGTGGTAGATTTTACAGCATTTTGGGGAACACTTTATAATTATGGCTTTCGAAGAAAAAAAAATGTTAGACAAAATGAAATGTGTACATCAATTTATAATAATAATGGACATCGTGGAGTTATGCATTTTTTTATTTTGTATGAGTTTGAAACAACTATGATGAAGATGAATGTGTTGAGTTGGACCGTAAAGTATAATGTGAATTTGTTTTTACAAAATTCTGTGTAGGCCTATATTTGCATTCTGTATTAGCAACAATTTTGTTTTTAATGTTACAAAGATAATTGGATAATTGTAGGGTACACGCTATTATATGATTATTATTTACAAATGGCATGACTAGAATCATTATTAACTTTCAAAATTGTAAGATATTTCTGAAAAATTCGGTGATTTTTTTTCGAAATCTACCAATGGTGTATACTACCTTTAAACGACTTAGATAAGTTGGAGTTGAAATTATTATCAGAGTAGTCCCATATCTTGTTGTAGGTATTTCGTATATTATTTCTTACAAAATTAAACATTTCAAATTAAACTACGCGGAAGCCGATGTATTTTTTTATGTATAAAGCCACCGGTAGACTAATGGTTTTAATAAAATTATGTAAAGTTGAATTATTTATTTATTTATTTTGTTTAAAGGTAGGATACACCATTTGCAGATATTCAATTTTGTTTACTATTTTTTACTTATTAGGAAATATGTTATTTATTCGAAAGTAAATAATAGATTGTAGGCATCCAGCAAAATTATTGCGCTAGATATCTTGTAATTGTTGCACAAATTGAAGAGAAACAAAGAAAAACGTTTATTGTTGTCGGCAGTCATGCTTGTAAATCTTCAGACAATTAAACGATATTCACTATAAAATACAACCCCACAAATCCACCTATTCCTGATAATTCAAGCAATTACCATTGGTGGGGTACAATGCGTAATCTAGAATGGTTGCGGTTGCGGTAATTGTTTTAAATCATAGTTGAAAAAGCGCAGACATTAATTCGTATCATTTTGTGCAGTTTAGTAGGGATTTTATTAAGCATATTTTCAAAGAAAGAAAGATTGAGGATGCTAGACGGCCAAACACTACTCGTATCGTACGAGGATGGAAGATCGCCTATGTGAGCGCGAGCAGCGCTGCCGATTATTTAGGTCTGAAGCTGGACAGAAGTTGAGTAGCGCCCTCAATAATGCCTCAATAATGTCTCAAGCTAGCCGCGATGCCGCCCGATTTTTAGCCTCGAACTTAAGCCACGTCTGAATCTCTTGGTTATGGCCGGCCGGCTATTGTCTCGCTAGCTGTACGCGTGAGCATGCTGACAATAGACGTAGCCGTAGCTATGGAAGCCCGTTTCAGCCTGAATGAAAGCCTCGAACTCAGCCTCATATTCGTCAAATTAGTCTGGCTTCAACCTCACTCACTTACAGACGATAATCTATAGCGTTCAACGAGATTTGATGGATCGGAGCCAAGCTAAGGTTTATATTGTGCAGCGTGAATCGTAAGTGTTCAAACTTCAATGAATTCAGTGAACAAAAATGTAAAGAATTCATTGTTTTTTTAGAATAATTTAACTTTTAATTGGAAGGGTTTTCCTTTTTGAAATACATGAAAGTATAACTGTGTAATTAGTTCGCATTTTTTAGGAATTGAATGCGAGTAACGTTAGGATGTCGATGTACTTTAGCGGAACGTGAATTGCACATACTGTAGACCACAATGGTAATATTATACAACGCCACACCAGTCTGTGTTAGGCTACATAAAAAAAATTAATTGTTTCTCATCAGAACCCTTTTGGAAAAATGGTCCGTCAGGGCATTTTATATTTTATATTTTATAGTCCCGCGTGCACGTGCGCAAACCCAACGTAGTACATGTACATCATGTATTACCAAACACAACGCTATCCGTCATCCCGCTATGGTAACGTGCGCTATAGCTACGGTACCATGCTTTGGGTACAAGCTGTGTGTGACAGAGTTTGTACACTAGATTGTACCGTCGCGATAGCTGGTCACCGTAGCTATAGCAAGCGACTGCCCCGGTCTAGTTCCGATGTTCAAACAACAATATCGCTGATTCTTTGAAACCGGTATCTGACTATACAACTACAGGCGCGCTGGTTTCGTTCGTGCCCACCGCATATACATACTACATGTACATGTTGATCAACTGGGCGGCGGTGGTAAGCGCTGATGTGCATTCAGCTCTGATTGGATAATTTTTGTTGCGACCTGTGAACGTAGGTTACTACTTCCGTGGCTCAGCTGCGCGGCAACCATATACGCTACCCAGAATGCCGTGCGTTTTCCTACACAGAAATCTATGAAGCTCGTCAGGCGTTTTCCAGCGCCCAGTTATAGTATGGGCGCCGCGGTGCGCGCGCTCGCGTAGTATGCGGGGGCGAAAGCGCTAGTTGACAAAAACTTCGTTGGGACATGGCATTCTTTTTCTAAATTACAAATTGTTTTCGTTGATTTACTTTCCAAAACTGACCAATGCACACATTTCATATAGAATAAAAGCTCAAATAATGTTGGTAGAAACACAAAAATATAGTAAGTCCATTTATTTTCCCATATAATTTTGAGCACCCCTGTTTTTTTAATGAAAGAGGCACACAGACACCGTTCTCACTACTAAAACTATACTCGGCTTCTCCGATCTCCTGTCCGTCGATTTAGATTTTCCCGGCTTGCTTCTGGCACATGTATGGCCACTAAAAACATTTCCTTGGCCCGCTGTACTTCGGTCAGGTTGCCGAACATCTCCAACGTGAGTTATTGTTATTGTTATTGCTTTCAACAGCGTGTTTTTACAGCATATACAAAATAAAAAAATTAAAAATCTCGGAATTTTCGGGCGTCCGGTACATTTATATTTTGAATATAAAATATAAAAAAATATCCACCCGGCACAAAAAATTTGCCCGGCCGCTGATGAGAAACAATCAATTTGTTTTATGTAGCCTACTAGCCTTACATGGTAAAAACTAATGAAAATTCTTACTTTTGCATCCGCAAAATGTAGCCTCATAAATGTGGCTCAAATACTTGACTTACTTACTACGGTACTTCGAGATATGGCCGCAGCCTCGTTTATTTTTTACACGTAACACTAAGGCCAAATACAAAAAAAGATGTTTAGCGTCACCGCCCGCTTCCTTTTTGGGGGCCGCCTCCTTTTTTTTTCTTTTTTTTCTTTTTGAAAAAAATGATAAATTTGACCATTAATTTTTGGTAAAAAAAATTAAAAAAACAAATTGTAAAGATAATAAAATTTTAAGATCGTAATTTAGACTTTAGCATCACTGTGTGTATGCTCTGGAAAATATTTTTTTCTAATAAGAAGGCTAGAGTGTGACGTGTAGTTGTGTACGGTGCATACATGATCGACCCACATGAATTTTTGATTTTTAATCGTGGGTAAACCATGTTTTAATTTTAAATTGGAAGATAGGGTGTGACATGTTTACTACATGACTCGAATTAAGATGTGTCGGGCAGCCATTTTGAAAAAGAAAAGAACAAAAAGGGCCTCCTCCTTCCTTTAAAAAAAAAGGCATGACGCTAAACATGTTTTTGTTTTTATTTGGCCTAACTGACAGTGACACTAACACTGGTTCACGTGCAAATAAAGTGGGATTAATACATGTACAGTGTGTAAACAAAACACTGTAAACATTGGAATATTTCGACCGATAAAGTGTATTTTTAGGAACAAATTTTATAACGTCACGTGTGTGGGTCTAGTCTAAACCTAAACTGTTTAGTGTTTATTGTCGTTGAATATGTATATTGTATTGACAACACTTTAGGGGCTGTGGAATGTTAACAATGTTAAGTAAAAAGTGTTTGGAGTCAAGAAAATTTGGAATGATTCTCAGTAGCAGTCCCTGAATTGGAAATGTTTCTCAGTCCCTTAGGCATAGTCTATGCTTATTTGTCATGTGTTTTCAACATTTTTGCATTGAATAAGATAAAAGTGGAATTGGGTTGCAACATTCTTTTCACAAACTGACTGTAGTAGTGTTACATGTAAGTCCCTAGCGTAGCCTCATAAATACGTGGCATACCAGTAGGTGGCTTGTGCAAAAAAGCACTTGCCTCTCACCAATGTGCCCTGGGTTTCATTGTGGCATTGGGTTGCAACATTCTTTTCACAAACTGACTGTAGTAGTGTTACATGTAAGTCCCTAGCGTAGCCTCATAAATACGTGGCATCCTGGTAGGTGGTTTGTGCAAAAAAGCACTCGCCTTTCACCAATGTGTCCTGGGTTTCATTGCGGCTCGGACCATATGTGAGTAGAGTTGTGCATTGGCTCTCTTCTGTGCCACGAGGTTTTTACAATTTAAGTAAGTTTCCTCCTAAATGACTGCTCATATATTCTAAAGTAACAATTTCTTACAGATTACATCTATAAAATACCTATGGTTATCATGGTAATGTTGTGTGAAGAATGGAGGCATCCATGACTTTATGGTGACTGAGCCCTTATGCCATTGAAAAACAGTGTACATACATACGTACAAAGTCTTGTAAAGATTAACATTTCCTTGTTTTTGTTAATTCCAAGTTGCCAGCCTGATAAGATGTTATTGGGACTTTGAAAACATTTACAAACCCAGTATGAGTACATAATGTGAAGATTCGATACAATTGCAATGAAGAGTTTTCCTCACTCTGGTTCTGTGAGCATACTGAAAAATCTTTTCCAGCTTGTGTTGAAAACATTTGAGAATGGAAAGTTTAATTAATAAAATTGATTTACAAATGACTAAGTACAATTTAAATAAGTTTTTTGACTATATCAGATAAAATACAAATGGCAGTGTACCACCACACTCTGCCCCTGCACCAACAAGAAAAAAAATGTTTTTGTGTTGGGGATGTCTAAGATATATACTGATATTGATAGTTATAGTTTTGACAACAATTCTATATAATCCCGTTGATCGGATTCTTGTTGATGATTTGTTTACATCTAGTACTTTTATTTGTGTATTTACAGATTGCATCTTCAGAAGTCATCAATGATTTTGCCCAAGATACCGCATCTTGAAAATCCTTGAGAACCCTGAGAACCCTGAGAACCCTGAGAACCCAGGTGAGAACCCTGAGAACCCTGAGAACCCCGAGAACCCCGAGAGCCCCGAGAGCCCCGAGAGCCCCGAGAGCCCCGAGAGCCCCGAGAGCCCCGAGAGCCCCGAGAGCCCCGAGAGCCCCGAGAGCCCCGAGAGCCCCGAGAGCCCCGAGAGCCCCGAGAGCCCCGAGAGCCCCGAGAGCCCCGAGAGCCCCGAGAGCCCCGAGAGCCCCGAGAGCCCCGAGAGCCCCGAGAGCCCCGAGAGCCCCGAGAGCCCCGAGAGCCCCGAGAGCCCCGAGAGCCCCGAGAGCCCCGAGAGCCCCGAGAGCCCCGAGAGCCCCGAGAGCCCCGAGAGCCCCGAGAGCCCCGAGAGCCCCGAGAGCCCCGAGAGCCCCGAGAACCCCGAGAACCCCGAGAACCCCGAGAACCCCGAGAACCCCGAGAACCCCGAGAACCCCGAGAACACCGAGAACCCCGAGAACCCCGAATACCCCGAATCTGAGAATCTGAGAATCTTGAATCTGAAAACCCTGAAAACCCTGAGAATCTTGAGAATCTTGAGAATCTTGAGAATCTGGAGAATCTGGAGAATCTGGAGAATCTTGAGAATCTTGAGAATCTTGAGAATCTTGAGAATCTTGAGAATCTTGAGAATCTTGAGAATCTTGAGAATCTTGAGAACCCCGAGAACCCCGAGAACCCCGAGAACCCCGAGAACCCCGAGAACCCCGAGAACCCCGAGAACCCCGAGAACCCCGAGAACCCAGAGAACCCAGAGAACCCCGAGAACCCAGAGAACCCAGAGAACCCAGAGAACCCAGAGAACCCAGAGAACCCAGAGAACCCAGAGAACCCCGAATCTGAGAATCTGAGAATCTTGAATCTGAAAACCCTGAAAACCCTGAGAATCTTGAGAATCTTGAGAATCTTGAGAATCTTGAGAATCTTGAGAATCTTGAGAATCTTGAGAATCTTGAGAATCTTGAGAATCTTGAGAATCTTGAGAATCTTGAGAATCTTGAGAATCTTGAGAACCCTGAGAACCCTGAGAATCTTAAGAAACGCTGAGAATCTTAAGAAACGCTGAGAATCTTAAGAAACCCTGAGAACCCTGAGAATCGTGAGAACCCTGAGAACCCCGAGAACCATGAACCCGAGAACAATGAACCCGAGAACCATGAACTTGAGAACCATGAACTTGAGAACCATGAATCAGAGAACCATGAACTTGAGAACCATGAACTTGAGAACCACAAGCAAAGCCAAAAATCCTGAGATGAGACAGGTACCTGGGGAGAGCCAGGTTTTTATGAACACATCAAATCCTGGGGAGAGCCAGGTTTTCATGAACAAAGCAAATCCTGGGGTGAGCCAGGTACCTGGGGAGAGCCAGGTTTTTAGAACAAGTTTGACAAACCATCTTGAACAAAACTTGAGAATGAATGAACTTAAAGAAAACATGAGTACAAACCAACACGAGAAAAATTGGTATGCAACACATAGTGAAATTAATGAATTGCCTGGAGCCGATCCGGTTTTGAGAAAAAAGTTTTACAAAGAAAAGAACTGTGATGAAACACATGTGATGAAACTGTACTATTTACAGATTGTGCAACCTAAGAAGATGCAGTTGAAGAAGGTACAAGAAGAATCTACGAGAAAGATACAAGTGCACAGACAGAAACAAGTAAGTGTTCTGAGAGAGGGCAGGAAGAAGCGACTATCGTCAGTGAGTAACTTACGTGGTGTACAATGGCTGAAACAGTACAGTTGGACAAAGCACTGTGATAAAGGTCATCTCTTGGATTATGTAGAATAGTTTTGGGAAGGAAACGGTAGAAAGAGACCATCACGACAGCACAACAGAAAAGTGAGAAAACAAGTGTTCAAGGAGACTCATAACATCACGAATGGAGGAAAGGTAGTAGAGAGTCGCATGAGCAAAGTAGATAGAAGGTTGCATGAGCAGTGGCAGAAACATATCTGTTGTCATACAAAGAGAAGTTTGAATACAGTTTTGAAGAACATGAAGAACTTGCACGACAGGACAAACAAAAAAACAAAGAATATGATACCTGCACAAAAGGTGTGTTGTAAAAACCAAGTGTTGAAAACTCAGATGAAGAAACAAGAAAATGAATGCAAAACAAAATTAGGCAGAAATGTTGAAAGAGGGACAGCACATATTGTAGAAATCCGAAGTGATGTCACGGTTGATAAGGCATGTTGGATGTGTGATAAAGTAATTAGGACATTTGATCACAAAGTACAGTGTGACTGTGGATTATGGTATCATGTTGATTGCATGGGATTTACATCTAGTATTGCGAATGACATCTTGGCTAACAAACCAGTAGTATGGGTATGCATCACATGTCAAGGAAATAACTATTGTAAATCTTTACATGACTATCTTGAAATTCCTGTAGATTTGACCATGTATGAGGAAACATTGATGGATGGCATTGAAGAAGACATGTTGGAACAGTCTGTTGAACAGAATCCTGACAAGCAAGAAAGAATTGAAGGTAATACAATCGGAGCAATTATAAATGATAACAAAGTTGGAATAGAAATGACGAAATGTAGACGAAGAAATAGGAAATGCTTGAGACAAAAAAGTAGAAAGCAAAAGCAAAATGAGGAATTTGACAAGATACGTCAGTATGCAAGCCAAACAGAGGACATTGATATTGAAATAACAGATGCATTTAAAGATAGACTAGCAGAAAGTACAACTACAACACCGGGAAACAAGAATTTGGCAGAATCAGTGAAGTCACAGTCTACAGTAAAGCAAACTGGAGGTTATTCATTGCGTAATAAGAAACGATCTAAAGACGAGGCAACTGCCAGCACAAAAAACAAAAATAATGTTGCAAAAGTTGAAGAGGGGCCAAGTGACGAAAGAGAAAAGAGTAGTGAACAAGAGAATAGACATGATTCAAAATATGCTGATAAAGGGACTTGTAAAGAAGAAATGTGTGTGAATTATAATCTTCGCAGTAGGAGGAAAGTATCAAAGGAAAGTGAAAAGAACAGAGAAGAAGTAAAAGTAAAAAGAAAGGCAGAAAACTTAGACAACTGTTGTGAAAATTCTTCATCTGCAAGTAACAAAAAGACTTGCCTTGTTTCACAAGAACAAAAGTCGCAGAAGGAAAATAGGACAAATATTTGTGATGAAGCTACTATTGAAATAGAGAAGGTGAATGAATGTATAACAATTGTACAAGGTAGTTTTCACCAAGGAGATTTTAGGTTTCACAGAAATTCTGGTAAACAATGTGTGCCAAACTCACTCTGTGCAATATTGTACCAGGAAGTGAAGAATTTGAACAGCTGGACTTCTAATGACATGGATTTTGTATTGAAGACAGGAAATGAATTGTACACTTTTTTGTCTCACAGTTCAACAATAGCGCATGATTATTTGTTGGTTAATGAATTGCCTGATCAAATAGATGTTTTTAGTAAACATTTTAATATTAAGATTCATGAACCTGTTTCTGGTATTTTTGGAGACGAAAATCTGACAGAATTTAATATGATGTCAATGAGTAGTGCAGTTCAGGAAACAGTTGAAAAATATTCTGCATGTTTTATCTGTTTCCGTGGAAACACATTTTCAGTAATGGCTCAAGATGGAATGTATTATGTTTTTGATTCACACTCGAGAGATGCAAATGGACATCAACATTGTCAAGGGAGAAGCTTGCTTAAATGTCTGTCATCATGGCGAGGTGTTTACAGTTATTGTACTGAACTTGGTAACTCTATGAATATTAGGGATGATGAACAATTTGAAATTACGGGTGTCACTGTCTGGATAGATGATGATCTGAGTATCTGTAATCATGCAGAGAGTAGCGATGGGAGGAAAGTGTGTACCAGCATAAATGGACAGGCAAAGCAATCAAATGAAAGTGAGATAGAAATTGTAGAAAGCCATGAAGCAGTTATTCATCAATTTATTCCTTTAACATATACAGATAAGATTGATTTGTGTGAGAAATTGGGTGTTTCAAAAGTATGTCTTAATATTCATGACATAAATTCATGTGACACGATGGGAGCACCTGATTGTATTCGAAGAATTCAAGGTGATGGAAATTGTTTCTTTAGAGCTATTTCTTGTGCTATATCTGAAACTGAGAATAATCACATGCAACTCAGGGCAGCAACAATTAATCACTTGTTGAAAAATAGAACCACATTTCAGTGTTTATTACGTGAAGGGTACACAACAGTTGAAGATTATATATCAAGAACAGGAATGTGTAATAGTGGTTCGTGGGCTACAGAATTCGAAATAATGGCAGTGGCAAGCATGTTGAATGTGAATATTTACACATATGATGCTGTAAATAAGTGGTATAAATTTTGTAGTACATATACATGCAACACCAGTGAAAACGTTTTGCAGTCTGGAATTTACTTGTACCATAGAGGACGTGTACATTATGATTTGGTCAGAAAAGTTTTAGACATTGCTGGGGAAGAAAACCAAAGCTCTAACAAGAAAAAGTTCATTGCACAAGGGAAACCACAAGTGCTAAAAAAATCTAATTGTAAAAGAAAGAAACGTGTTAATGTGAAATTGCAACAGAAATTAAAAAGAGAGAAAGGTAAACAAAGATATAACAAAACAAAAGATTTGAAAATTGTACAAAATGAAACGTCTGATGTTAATAAAACAAACAAAAAATTACGGAAAAAAACAAGGTATGCTAACGATAAACAGTATCAAAGTGATGAGAAGGCAGCAGCAAAAACTAAATACAGACAAAATAGTGTATACAGGGAAAAGAAAAAATGTGCCAAGAAAGAAAAGTACCATGGCTGTCAGAAAAGTAAAAAAGCTGCACTTGAGTATGAGAGACAAAAATATAGGGAAAATGCTTCAAAGAAGGATGTTTTGAGAGAGAAATATAAAAATAATCTTGCATATAAAGACAATAAAATAAGATGTGTTAAACATAAATATCATGAGAATACACATTATAGACAAGAAAAGATTAGACGGGCAAAAGATATCTATCACACAAATGAAGCACACAGGCAAGAAAAGATTAGCTGTGCAAAAACAAAGTATCACAGGAATGAAGCGCACAGGCAAAAAAAAACCACAGATGTGAAAATTAGGTATCATGGAAATATAACATACAGGCAAAAAAAAATTAATAGTGCAAAGATTAAATACAATACTAATTCAGCATATAAAAACAATCTTATCAACAATATTTTAAAAAAGTATTATTGTAATATACATTATCGAAGATCTTTAATTGAAAAATCAAAAAGGAAATATAAAAGTGATGAAAAATATCGTCATAAATTGAAGCACATGGCTTTACAGAGATCAATCAGAAATAAAAGAAAGCAAACAGTTATGAGTAATGTCAGAAGAATGTGGAGGAAAGAAGTGTCATCAGGACCCGAGTATATCTGTGCAGTCTGTCATAAACTTCTGTTTCGCAAACAAGTTATTAAATGTAAGCAAAACAAATACAGTAACATTGGTTGCATATCGGATATGTATTTGCATAAATGTACAAGCACGAGTTGTAAGAAGTGTGAAGTTTCAGATTCAAGTCGATTATGTTTGTGGATTTGCTACACCTGTCACAGGAAATTGCTTCAAAATAAGATGCCAGCAGAAGCATGTGTAAACAATTTGGATTTAAAAGATATTCCCGAGGAATTGAATTGCTTGAATACACTGGAGAAACATTTGATTGCAATTAACATTGCATTTGTTAAGATGATAGCTTTACCCAGAGGTGGTCAAACTTCTGTTCGTGGGCCAATAGTTTGTGTACCGTCTAATGTTTCAGAGACAGTAACAGCACTACCTAGATGTGGAAACAGTAATCAGTTAATCAAAGTTAAGTTGAAGAGGAAATTATCATTTAAAGGATATTACCAGTATCAATGTGTAAGTAGAGAACATGTTGAAAGTGCTCTTTTGTTTTTGAAGCAGAACAATTTGTGGTATAGTAATATTGATATAAACTACGAGTGGGAAAATCCATTGCAAGATAAAAATGAACAAGGAGATGAATCTGACAATGAACAAGGAGATGAATTCGACGATGCAAGTAAAAGTGATGAAGATACTGATGAGGAAACGGACGAAGAACGTTTGACAGGAATGTCTTATGATACATGTATGCAGCCAGTGAATGTTGCTTCTGAAGTCTTAGACCAGCATTTTGATGAAGTATTATGTGTAGCTCCTTGTGAAGCAAATAGCCCAGTGAGAGTTCTTATGGAAGAAGCGAATGAGGCCAAGTGTTTTCCAACATTATTTCCAACAGGCATGCCTACATTTACTGACCACCGTGAAGGGAAGCTAAGTCTTTATAGATATTTTCATAACAGGTTAATGAATGCGGACAATAGATTTGCTAAAAATATTCCGTATGTTTTCTATGCTCAATATCTATCAGAAATACAACAAGTTATGTCAAGTGTGTCAATTGCAATGCGTCAGAGTTCAGGCAAAAATTGTGCTGAGAATGTGAATGCTAGTATGATTAAAGATAGAGATCAATTGAAAGATATTTTACAGTCTGATAGTGGTTATAAGTTCTTGAAGCCAATCAGAGGTACACCCCCATACTGGCAAGCCGCTCAGAAAGATGTCATGGCTATGATTAGACAACTTGGAATACCAACATGGTTTTGCTCATTTTCAGCAGCTGATATGAGATGGCCTGAGGTCATAAACACATTATTGAGACAACAAGGTGATGATAGAGACATTGAAGATTTGGACTGGAATGACAAATGTGGACTGTTGCGAAGTAATCCTGTGACTGTAGCTAGAATTTTTGATAAACGGTTTCATACATTTTTAAAAGATGTCATCATGTCAGGAGCTCAGCCTGTTGGGAAAGTTAAGGACTATTTCTATAGAGTCGAATTTCAGCAAAAAGAATCTCCACATACACATTGTTTATTTTGGATTGAAAATGCACCAAAGCTGGGAGTTGACAGTGATGAAGACGTTATTAAATTTGTTGATTCGTACATCAGTTGCAAATTGCCATCTGAGAAACAAGACAGTGAACTTAATGACATCATCTCTCATGTGCAACTGCATAGCCGAAAACATTCAAAGTCGTGTAGAAAGAAAGGAACTGATTGCCGGTTTAACTTTCCAAGACCACCTTCGAATAGAACATTTATTACTAAGCCAGATCCAATAGCTAATGACAACAATAATGACGATGATGATGAGGACTACTGTGATAGTTTTGTTGGTGATAGCAGTGACAAAGTTAATGAGAATGCTAAAGGTAATGTTGACAGCAGTGGCAGAATGAAAGAGAGTAATGCAAAGGAGTTATTGAAGTCAGTGTGGGATTCACTGCAGCTTGAGGAAAACCAGCATTTGTCAACTATAGACTTGTTTAATACACTTAATATTACACAGGAGGATTTTGAAAAAGCTAACAATGTCTTGAGCAGCAAAGCTAATATTGTCTTAAAGAGAGAACCACAAGATGTATGGGTCAATCTGTACAATCCTAATTTGATAAGATGTTGGAATGCTAACATGGATATCCAATATATTAGTGATGCATATGCCTGTGCAGCTTATGTTGTATCATATATGTCCAAGTCTGAACGTGAAATGGGTCAATTACTGTCTAATACCCATAAAGAAGCACAGAAGGGTAATTTAGATGCTAGGCAAAGCATGAAGCAACTTGGTTGTGTGTATTTACATAATCGTGAAATATCAGCCCAGGAAGCAGTGTTTCGTGTTTGCAGTCTTAGATTGAAAGAGGGTTCAAGAAAAGTAGAATTTATACCTGTCGGTGAGAATCCAGTCAGAATGAGCTTGCCACTGAGTGTAATCCAGAGTAGATCCGAGGATGACAGTAATATATTCATGATTAATAAAGTTGACCGTTATAAAGCAAGACCAGAACAAGATATATTTAATTGGATGTGCCTGGCAACATTTTGTTCAGAATACAGAATTATATATAACGTAGACACTAAGAAGAAAAAGAATCCAGCAGTATATGAATTAAAAGATGGTTTGGGTCACATACAGAAACGTACTAGAACTGAGCCTGCTGTGATAAGATATCCTCGGTTTTCAGAAGATAAACAACCTGAGAAATATTACCACAGTATACTGCAGCTGTTTCTTCCATATCATGTAGATTCCCAACTCAAACCGCATCAATTTGAAACCTATCAAGAATTCTATACAAATGGTGCTGTGCGTATTACTGATGAATTGGAATTAGTACGATGCATTGTTGAAAGTAATCGATCCATTTATGAAGCAAATGCTGAATCTCTTGAAGCGGCAGAACAGTATGTGAGAAAATTTGGTCCCCAAAAAGATGCTTGGGCTTTAATCTGTCCTAAATCTGAGCAAGACACACTTGAAAGTCAATCAGAACGTGAAGCAGTACCGGACGATGAGAATGAATTTGATATTCCTGATTTGCAGGGTGACAAAAAAGAACAAATCTGTAATATTGAACCATATTCAGTAACAATTTCAAAGCATGATGCTATGAATTTGTTGAGATCCTTGAATGTTCAGCAGAGACAGGTGTTTAATAAGATTCGTCAATGGTGCTTACAAAAAGTTAACGGTAAAAGTCCTAAACCATTTAATGTGTTTGTCACTGGTGGAGCAGGAACTGGAAAAAGCCATTTGATTAAATCAATACATTATGAAGCTACAAGATTGTTTACAAGAACAGTTCAGAATCCAGATAATGTTTCAGTCTTATTAACTGCACCTACAGGAGTTGCTGCATTTAATATCAATGGTAAAACAATCCACAGCGCTTTATCTATCCCAGTTAATGCTAGATTACCTTATCAACCACTTGGCGACGAGAAAATAAATACTTTGAGGAATGAATTGCAAGATCTCCACATTTTAATTATTGATGAGATTTCAATGGTTGATCACAAGATGTTGTGCTATATTCATGGACGGTTGCGTCAGATAAAACAAACACGCAATCATAATCCATTTGGAAATATAAGTATTTTAGCTGTTGGTGATTTTTATCAGTTGCCTCCTGTCAAAGGAAAAGCGTTGCATCAGAAAGCAGTTGCAGTTGATTTGTGGAATGAACATTTTCAGAAAGTTGAGCTTTGTGAAATTATGCGACAAAAAGATGATGTTCAGTTTGCAGAGATATTGAATAGATTACGTATGAAACCGAAAAAAGAAAAGTTATCGGATGAAGATGTGGCAATTTTAAAATCTCGAGAAACAGGAGAGGATTGGAATGATGCTTTACATATCTTTCCGTGTAACAAGGAGGTTGGTGAATATAATAGAGAGAGATTGTTTGCAATGTGTAGTGAGTGCACATGTATTGCTGCAAAGGATTTTCAGAAAAAATCAAGTAAAGGTAATCAAACAGCAAAGTTCAAAGTTCCTAAGAAATCAACATACACAAACTTGCCCGAATCATTGTGGTTAGGTGTTGGTGCTAGAGTGATGTTAACTAAGAACATTGACGTCTCAAATGGGCTTGTCAATGGAGTGTTTGGGATTGTACGTGAAATAATAATGCTGCCGGATAAATCTTGGCCAAAATGTATTGATGTTCAGTTTGATAATAAAGATGTTGGACGTAAGTTTAAAAAGAAATGCAAATTACTAAATAGTGCTGACACAGTTTCAATAGAAAAAAAAAAGGAGAATGTGACTAAACAGTGTGTTAGACAACAGTTTCCATTAAAATTAGCCTGGGCATGTACAGTACACAAGGTGCAAGGAATGACAACAGATAGAGCAGTTGTTTCACTTGAACATACATTTTCAGCTGGTCAAGCGTACGTTGCACTGAGCAGAGTGACATCCTTGAATGGACTTGTGATCAAAGAATTTGATGAAAAATATATCTATTGTAATAGGAGTGTGTCAGAATCATTACAAAGTATGCCAGCATTTATTGATGAAGCAAATACTTGTACAGTGCAAGAAGAATCAGACAGGACTGTCATTATGATGCATAACATTCAAGGATTGCGGGAACATTATGTGGACTTGATAGGTAATAATGAAATGATGAAACATGATTTTATTTGTCTTACTGAGACATGGATTGATGATGAATTGTATTTAGATACAGAATTAACTGAATTTAAATGCTATCATCAAATTAGAAGTTTATCATATGATAATTCAAATGAGGTGACAAGACGTTTAAAACAGCAAAGTCATGGAGGTGTCAGTGTATTTGGAAGAAGAAACCTATCTTTCAGTAAGCTAAAGTTACCAGTCCACAATATTGAGTTTGTTGCATTTCAGATCATTTGTGACATATCCTGTTTGGTAGTAGTTATATATCGTCCACCATCGTATACTATTGAGACATTCATTTTGAATCTTAAAATATTACTTGATGAACTTCACAAGATATCTAACAGATGCATTATCATGGGTGATTTCAATGAAGACATTTTGAAAAAGGTTTCCAGGATTGAAAATGTAATGCAAGATCATGGCTATAAACAGATTGTTACTGATTCAACAACAGAAGGTGATACATTGCTTGACCATGTATATGTAAGAAATATGAATTCAGTGTGTGCTTCAGTAATCCCTACATATTATAGTTATCATGAAGCAGTTTGTATAACAATCTAAGTATTTCTTTACATTTTAAGCATCAAATACAGATCAAACAGATGCATTTCAAAACACACACTACAATGCTGTCTAAAGCAAAATGTGAAACAGTATAACAATCTAAGTATTTATTTTTCTTTGCATTATTACAATACATGTAGTGATGCGTAAAGCAAACTGTAAAACAGTCAAAAACAAATATAAAAGAATGTCTAAAGCAGCGGCAGACCACAGCAAAGTAATCGAAAAACCTGTATAAGACCTTAGTCCCAAATCCTACATTGTAATTTAGTTATGGGTTAACTGCAAAATAAAAAAAAATTGCAACCAAAACGTACAGCTAAATGAAAAGGAACTAACACATGAATTAAAACCTGAATTCAGACCTTGGAATATACTAAAGTAAATGACGACTCCATTTTAAAAATCTACAATGTAAGAAGGTGCGGACTTTAGAACCTGACATTGCAATGACACCTGACATCTTGCATTGAAAAACTTTGGTACAGTTCAGTACTTTCGAATAATCTTGTGAAGGGTATTTGATAAAAAAAGAATACAATGTAACATCATTATTACAAATTGGTAGGGTGAGTGAAAGTTTGTAGCATTTATATCAAGGCCATTTTGTTAGGGGTGTGTTTAAAATATACTGTAAATACACGATTGCATAATTTTGCAATACATTGTTGGCACCACTGTTGAAGGCAAATACAATCTGCAGTTGTATATACTGATACAATAAGGATCCCGAGTTTTACACTTGCTGCAAATTTTAAGCACTGTGTTTAGTAGAAAAATCACCCACACCAAGTCATAAGGCTATAATTATGCCAGCATCTTTGATGTCATTTTCATCACCACTATAACTCTATGGTTGTGTTGATGTCTATAGCTTTAATAATAAACCCAAAATTTCCGATGACACCCAGTACAAAGTTGTCGATAACATGTCATTCTGATTTTTTTGGAACTGCCGCAGAGTGTTTGTTTATAACGTTAACAAAATACATCTGCAATTATTATATCTAGCTAAAAATTTGAAATGAGAAGGGAATTTGTTTTGGTCACTTAGGTATGAAGTTAAAGATACAGTCAACAGCCACTGCAATATTGTTGCACTTCACACCCTGCTTGCGGTGCTACACTGTACGTTAACAGTGTCGTCAACCAATGTGCAGCTGACTGTGTACGTTCATGAAGCTCGGCTGTTCAGGTAAGTTAATTAAGGATGATATTTGAGATATCATACTAAGAGTTTTGTTTGTATGTGTGTAAGCTCACGTTAACTACTTGGTACATTTAATTACACTTCAATTCAATTCTGCACCTACGGCATTAATTACACGCAGTAACCCATGAAATGAGACTAACCAAATATTGTTATGTCCTTGGCATTCTTAGCAAATAGAGGGCAACAATTGTAGTGGAACAAGATTTCCAAATGTAAACATTGATGACACTGTATTCACTTTTTCAACATCAGGAACAGGTGGACTCTGAAGTGGATGAAACCAATTGATGGCACTGTATCAACTTCTCCACCATCATTAACTGGTGGACTCGAAACCAAGTGATGGCACTATATCCACTTCTCCACCATCATGAACTGGTCGACAGATCTGATGGGGTGAAACCAAGTGATGGCACTGTATCCACTTCTCCACAATCATGAACTGGTGAACTCTATCTGAACTAGGTGAAACCAGGTAATGGCACTGTACATCCGCTTCTCCACCATCATGAACTGGCGTACAGATCTGATCGGGTGAAACCAAGTGATGGCACTGTATTCGCTTCTCCACCATCATGAACTGGTAGACTCTGAAGTGGGTGAAACCAAGTGATGGCACTGTATCTGCTTCTTCACTGTCATGAACTGGTAGACTCTCAAATGGGTGAAACCAAGTGATGGCACTGTATTCGCTTCTCCACCATCATGAACTGGTAGACTCTCAAGTGGGTGAAACCAAGTGATGGCACTGTATCCGCTTCTCAACCATCATGAACTGGTAGACTCTCAAGTGGGTGAAACCAAGTGATGGCACTGTATCCGCTTCTTCACCGTCATGAACTGGTTGATTCTGAAGTGGGTGAAACCAAGTGATGGCACTGTATCCGCTTCTCCACCATCATGAACTGGTAGACTCTCAAGTGGGTGAAACCAAGTGATGGCACTGTATCCGCTTCTTCACCGTCATGAACTGGTTGATTCTGAAGTGGGTGAAACCAAGTGATGGCACTGTATCCGCTTCTCCACCATCATGAACTGGTAGACTCTGAAGTGGGTAAAACCAAGTGATGGCACTGTATCCGCTTTTCTACCATCATGAACTGGTAGACTGTGAAGTGGGTGAAACCAAGTTATGGCACTGCATCGGCTTCTCCACTGTTAGTTGTTTGTTTATGTCCTTCCCTCAAGATGTTACTATTCAAGACCTTACTGTTCACAAGTGTTGTGACCTCGTGGTCTGGAGCATTGAATTCGCAGTCTGTATGTAAATTTGCAAGAAGTGGGTTGGAGTTTTGCTTGGGACTGAGGTGTGGGTTCGAGTTTAGCCTCGGACTACGGTGCGTGTGCATAAACTGAGGTTCCTAAAATAAGTGCAAAAACTTTGTAAAAAATATTTGCAATGATGTAAGCCGATGGCAGTCTATGTCCTGTACACGTCCATACATGTACATACACAGCTGCCGTATGATTTCCTTTTTTCATGATACAACAAACATACACCATGTCATAGACTTTCACCTTCAGTCAGTATGTAAAGCTGCAGGTTGTTGGTTGGACTTTGGCCTGGGACTATGGTGCATGTGCCCTTTGGTTTCTAATTGCTTCTCTGTGGAGTGCTATCGTGGTCTTGAACATTGAATTTGTAATCTGTAGGTAAAGCTGCAGGTTGTGGGTTCAAGTCCAGTCGGGGACTACGGTGCGTGTGTCCTTAGGCAAGTCACTTTTTTACTAATTGCTTCTCTGTGGAGCGCTGTTGCTGCGTGGTCTGGAGCATTGAATTTGTAATCTGTAGCTAAAGCTGCAGGTTGTGGGTTCAAGTCCAGCCTGGGACTACGTTGCGTGTGTCATTCAGCAAGGCACTTTCTCACTCATTGCTTCTCTGTGGAGCACTGTTGTATCGTGGTCTTGAGCATTGAATTTGTAATCTGTAGGTAAAGCTGCAGGTTGTGGGTTCAAGTCCAGCCTGGGACTACGTTGCGTGTGTCATTCAGCAAGGCACTTTCTCACTCATTGCTTCTCTGTGGAGCACTGTTGTCTCGTGGTCTTGAGCATTGAATTTGTAATCTGTAGGTAAAGCTGCAGGTTGTGGGTTCAAGTCCAGCCTGGGACTACATTGCGTGTGTCATTCAGCAAGGCACTTTTTCACTCATTGCTTCTCTGTGGAGTGCTGTTGCCTCGTGGTCTTGAGCATTGAATTTGTAATATGTAGTTAAAGCTGCAGACATACATGTTTGCAAATAGTGTATACTATTACACAACGGAAAGTTTGTTGTAATTTTTTGAAAGTTTGTTGTAAAGTTTGTTGTAATTTTTTGAAAGTTTGTTGTAAAGTTTGTTGTAAGTGAAAAATAGGTTTCAAATTCAATTCTGAATTATTAAGTGCAATACAAAACCACATGGTCCATCGCAATGTTCATTGTCAGAACTTGGGCGAAGTCTAGTTGCCAAACAATTGTGCCTAAAGTCAGACACAAGTAAAGTATGGACTTGAGTAGAATCATTACAACTGGTTTTTTTAACCGACTACCATTTATACCTGTAGATTTCAGTATTGTATGACAATGTTAGTACATGTATGTTTATGACACCTTTCAACTGGCAGACAGCAAATGAAACGTTATCAAATACAGATGTCGGTATACATGTAGTACTATTCACTTTTACCACTTCAATTTCTAAGATATTACAGGATCTCAGTTTCACACTATACTATCTCAACATTCGGAATGCGTTTTTAACAACTATATACTGTTATCGTATGCAATCGTAACATTGTTGATTTTGTAACTCTTTGGACAGGAATTGTGTATCTTTTAGGAGTTTTACTAATTTGCATTGTCTTATAGATTTTATGTCGAACAGTTTTGATACTGATAGAAAGCGCTGATTTTAGGAGGAACAATGTCGATGTTGGTTGAAATGAAATTATTTAGATTATTTTAACCATTAATGAGTTGGACAGTTTAAATGATTTAAAACATGCTCTTTAGTGCATTTAAAATCCAATAGTCCAGCTGGTTTGCAACCTTTTTCTCTTAAATGTATGTACAATGTACATGTATCTTACTAGACATCATATTTGAGCCCCCTGGGAGGCAAAGTTGGCGATCGCAAAGGTAAACAATTATATACGAACATTACACTCTTCCTTAAGGGGGAATGCATTATCATACCTTGTCAAAATTCATACCATTTCTAGTTCATTAAACAAGTATTTTTTCTTCTGTACGAACTCTGCCGATTTTTCTGTATTGTTCCAACGATAAACCTCAACTACTAAACAAGTTTTTGTATAGCCCACTTTCCCTCCCATAGGGCTAATTTGTTGTTATTGGAAAGTGTACCTCGTTAAACATTAAACTACACGTAGTACTAAACAAGTTTATTTTTACAGCCCACTTTCCCTCCCATGATGCTAATTTGTTGTTATTGGAAAGTGTACCTCGTTAAACATTAAACTTGTTCATGCTTGTTCAACAACTGATAAAGGTGCTGTTCTTTCAGAAAGATGGTTTAATTTATTAGCAGTTTTATGTTCCAATTGTGAACCGTTAAGTTTGTTCAGACAAAAATGTAACAAAAAAAATGTTTAGAAAAAATTCTGAGTTGCTTTAAAATACCAAAACTAAGTTCTTAAAACATTGGTAATAAAATGGCTTTAACATTCCTTTTGTTTGTTAAAAAACAACCCACCCAGAGATTAACCGTTGAAACTTGAAAGTAAGTACACACCCTGTTCGACTTTTCCCATAATATTTCATGACGTCATCATAACGTCTTTAACAGAAGGCTCGACAGCTGTTTAATACTATTTGAAGCAAATACAATGTATCTGGATAACAAACTAAAGGGAATTCAGCAAACTCCATCACCCACACACATCAACAGATTATTAAACTAACAGTTTCCAACCTGTCGTTAGATGGCGCAATAACATTTTAAACGTCACCTGTAACTTTTTTTAAAAATCGCAAACTAGCCAGCGATAAACATCGTTAAAAATAAATTCACATCATTTTCCACTTTCAAATTATAAGGCATTTTCGGTCTGAACTAGAAGGAAGGTTCACGTGATTTTAAGCAAACGAGATAAACATGAATCTCCTCGATTATTCTATAAATTACCACAAACTGCCAGTTCCGGTCTTTAGCAGTTTAATTTGTTTTAATTTTCAACTCGAGTTCACTATATTTAAGGTCTTCACCCGACCCTTACGCGGCGCCCTTTTCCAAAGTCGTGTTTCACAGGTCACCGTACATGTCCAATCTTCAATCACCGGAACGTATTTCTACATGTACTGACATCGTATGTGTATACATGTACGATGTCAGTACATAGAACATGTACATGTATTATACGTGTGCCCTGCAACAGTAGGACATTATAGATGCAAGGGTATCGCAGGATATGTCCAATAAGTTTACCTTTTTGCCCAAAAAACAGAGACGTTCGAGAAGTACTTTGCACTAACCTTTAGAGCAAAATCAACATTATAAATGTCGGGGTCGATTTTGCAGAATTTTTCTAAGGAAAAGTGGTCTTTCCATTGCTACTTCCGGTCTGGTCACGTAATATTTTGTTTGTAGCCAGAAACAAAATAAATTCAAATTCCACAATTTTCTCCGCTATTATTATTACGCACCCACATATTTTCTGTCAAACCGCGATACAGTTTGCGTACCAAATGTTTTTGTATATAATTGTACGTACATGTACACATTAAATTATTTACAACCCTTATATATCCGGATACCGTACCATACCGCCATTTAGCAACGTTCCTGCCTTTGTGTACAATATTTTACCGCAGTAGCAGATGTTTCCAACGATCCAATAATTATAAAGTTGTCAACAATTCTTTGCGGTATGGGGATTTTCTAATCGATCTGGTTACAGCGGGCGGTGCGCACAAAAGCGGTAAACATAAATTGGCTCTTCAATTAAACTGACAATTTCTATTGGGGAAATTTTGGTGGGGGAAAAACTACAGTATATGATTTAAGGCTACTTTAATAATAAGGTTCCTATTTTTCTGTTAAAGGCATTTGTAGTTTGGCATTGCCTTGGAAATTCTTAGGATTTTTAGTTTATGATGCTTGGGGCTTTCAAATTTGATAAGTGGCTATGCTTGTAGTGTCAATGCGAAATGGCAATTGGTCGAAGTTCGTAAAAGCTCAAGGGGAAGAAACCGGCGACTTTTTGGAGTGGACAGTAGAGGGCGGGCAATAACGTACCGTATAAATGGGGAGGTACAAATATGTACGTGTCGGGTTTTGTTTAATGTTTTTTTCTATTTCATCTGGGTTTTGTGGGTGGAAGTGGGTTTCATGGGGCTGGAAAACCGGGTTACGTTTCGCGTTTGTTTTTTAGAGCTGCTGGACACGATTCCGTACTGCCGCCCAACATCTGCCTTCTTGCGACTTAATTTTACTTAGGTGATGATCTCTATCTTCGTCAGACTTTATTGTTAAACACCGACTCTAACACTACAGGGCAGTGCCGCGTTTGGCGGCATGCTTATGTGGTCGGGCGGCACGAGAGCCGCCATAAAGAAATCCTCTGGCGGCACGGAAACCACAAACACCCATTGTCTGTCCAATAGCTGCAACTTGTTTGGCATTTGCGAACATGAATTGATACATCTCTTCAAATTGAATGGGTTCACTGATCGACAGGTTGTCTGCCCAAATACTAATGTAAAATAGACAACAAAACTCCAAGGTAAATTTCAACTATAAAACTAATGTCACTGTTTGTTTATTATTGTAGCATTCTATGAATGACGTCAATGACCGACTGATTTGGCACTGATAAATCAAAACAGGTCTACATATTACAGTGTACTACATTGGCTAGCTTCGATTTAACTGGCGTGGGATACGGTGTGCATTTGTTAATAACTGCAAAAAACAACAATTGTTTATTATGATTTCGCAAAAATATCAAATTACATGTACATGTACCTGTCAGTGGCGTATCCAGGTTTTGCACTTGTACACTGCCAACAATACAAAACGTTTTTAAAAAAGTGACTGAACAATTTCTTGTGCCAATATAATTATATTGAAACGTTCACCTTATATTTGTTTCCACCCAGAGGTCAAAATATTAATTTTAAAGCAGTCGCACTGTAAATTCTAAAAATGCCACTTCCAATTGACAATTGCGTCCTTCCCAACAACCCCCCTCCCCCTTGGATACGCCACAGACACACGCTAAAAAACAAAAAGTCACAAGAATATATATTGAACAAAATAGAAACTTTTGAATACTGTAAAAATATATGCTTTCAAGACTTCAAACTTTCAAAACATTAAAGTACAAATGTCAACAAATATATTAAAACATTCACCTCATATCAATTTTGAAGCAGTCACACTGTCAACTTCAAAAACAAATTGCCAAAATGCCACTTCTAATTGACGAATGCCTCCTCCGCAACAACCTCCCTCCCCCTTGGATGTGCCACAGACACGTTATAAAACAAACATTTACATAAATATATATTGAACATATACAAAACATAAACTTTCGAATACTATAAAAATATATGCTTTCAAAACTTCAAACTTTTAAAACATTAAAGTACAAATTAAAAAAAACCACAGAAACAATCACTGGCATATCCATGCTTTCCAAGCATGTAAAATTTGAAAGTGACCTCATTATCGTTTGGCGATGCCATTTTTTAAATATTAAATATTGTTGACAAGTTTGAAAAGTCTAAAATTCACCTAAAAGTGATGACAGTTTCACTTGATGAACCCAAAACTCAAAATGTCTCCTCACCCCCCCCCCCCCCCCTATTTTGTTTATATCACATCTCATATTTGGCTCTCCGACCCTCCTCTAGCTGGATATGCCATTGAAATCATTTTCAATATGTGTATGCATAACAGTTTATAATTGTGTATATAACCAAGGAAATGCCCTTCAAAGGCGAATAGCAAACTCCAAAACTCTTATAAAAAAAACATGCAAATAAAGAACTTAATTTTAACTTTTCCAACATTTTATGATTTTATGCAACCTATACTATTGCATTCTTCTCTACATTCAAAATGATATTTCCCGATTCCTTTTTTATTAAACAAAAATAAAATCAAATCAAAATATCTTCTCAATTTCACACCTTTTTTAAACTCCCGCCAAATTGCAAATTTTTTCCCCCCAATTTCTCAAATGAACATTCTCTTCCGTTTAAAAGCAATATTATAGGAGTGGCACTTATGTTATTATCATCATTGATTTTGGCACTCCAAATAAATCAACATACACTGTATATCAAACCAAATAAGTTTGACTAAAAAACTGACGAAAATCAGTATATGTCTCACCTCACTAAGTGTAAAAACTGTACACTGTGAACTCATTCCAAATACTTAATAACAATCACACAAGAAAATACCACCCTCATGTTCTTACTCTTGCAAGAAGTGAAATATGGACAAAACTGCCAGAAAGGTCACATAATTATGGAAGTTGCCATTTCTGCATTATTGCTGCACTGTTTTGAACGTAGTGCGACTGTTTCAGCCGGTAATTTTCCGACAGTTTTAAGATGAGACGTTTGTATGTACTTAAACCCTAACGGTCCTCAATCCTCCAGAATCCTTTTTTGCAGTTTTGAAAAAAAATTGAGGATTGAGGATGAATGGGGTTTTCAAAAAATGAGGATTTTGTAGGATTAACTTTAACGAAAAAAAAGGATTTTATAGGAGTACATGGTCATTCGGCCTGAGATGGTATTGAAGGATTGGTTGACCTAGGCCTGGGTGGTACATGTACATGTGTCCATGTGTATGTACTGGTAATAGTAGACTAATTATATGCAATTAGTGTTTTTGAGGATTTTGGAGGATTGAGGCACAAGTTAAAAAATTGGAGAATTGAGGATGAATGCATTATTTTTAATAGGTCAATCCGAGGAATTTGGAGAATTGAGGATGATTGCTAGCAAAAATGGCCTGGGGGTTTGGGTTAACAATTTCTTATACAGTATTGACTGGGACTATAGATACTGCATCATATGTCATGTTTTGACTCAAATTACTTAAATTTATGTATCCATGTAGTTGTATATCCTTCAATTTTTTTTAAAACAAATTATGTCTCTATAACTACAACTACTCGAAAACTATGAAACACTGAAGTACCTTACTATGTGATATTTCTGAAGAACCCCCCCCCCAAAAAAAAAAAAATTAAATCGCCAACTCACAATCAACACTTTCTCAATTTCACCGTGTTTTCTAACTTTCCACAATGATCTCTGCTTTCAACTTGCTTTAAATCACAAGTGAGAAACAATTCTCACCCTTTTCATTGCAAATTATCTTGCATTTCAATGGAATTTTACTTGCTATCACATCTTCCATGTTCTCGTCGTCACTGATATCCAAGCATTCTTTCACCTTCTCTTTGGTAATCTTGTAGGTAGGACAACCATCTTCATTAGTTGTTAACTCCAAAAACTCGTCGTCATCATCATGCACATCGAATCCTATGACTTCTATCTCTGGGACGACTTTCTGTAATTGAAATAAAAAAGAAAACACATTTTTATTGTAACACTGTACAACATATTCTTTCCATTACACCATGGACAAAGCTAACTCAGACAAAATGTGTCGCAAACATTCTTTCATTACACATCATCATGTATTACATAACCTAATGATGCGATGATGATCAGGATAATAACAAAGCATGTGTTACACTCTTCCCTCACATATGCTCCTAAAGGCAGTTTCTATTACGCGTATACATTGTACATGTACATATAACACTGTTTGGTACTGCATGTAAATATTGGTGGACATGAAACCAGTTACAGAGAGCATCACCCAGTCACAAAGTTTGATAGGAACTACCTGTTGTTTACAGGAGTGCATCCCAAACATTCTTTCATTACACATCATCATCATGTATTACATAACCTAATAATGCAATGATGATCAGGATAATAAAAAAGCATGTGTTACACTCTTCCCTCATGTATGTTTTATTAACCCTGCGAGCAGCACTACCCAAAAAATAACTCAAGCTGCTCCTGAAGGCAGTTTCTATTACACGTATACATTGTACACAGAGGGTTAATTAATTAAGGAACCATCTGTTGTTTACATTATGTCACTGGGCTAAAAGTAAAAACAATTAAACATATTCAAGTTAGTGTTTAATTAACCAAGTTCTCATTTTCATAACCAGTCCGTACACTGTTTCCCCTGAGGGTTTCTTTACTTCAAGTTTCGAATTGACTATTTAAGTTTCAAGTTTACTTTTCTACATTCCTTTGTGGCCCAGGCTTTCCGAAACTAAAAAAAG
Source organism: Crossaster papposus (assembly GCA_037893245.1). Classification (NCBI taxonomy): domain Eukaryota; kingdom Metazoa; phylum Echinodermata; class Asteroidea; order Velatida; family Solasteridae; genus Crossaster; species Crossaster papposus. The sequence goes on along the minus strand of JBAIAA010000381.1, from coordinate 618,115 downwards.
TCAACTCGATACTAAAAAAAAGTTAACTCGAAGCTCTAAACTTGAAGAAAAGTAACTTGTTTCCTCTGCATGACGAAAACAAGTGTACACACAAAGCTGTACGTGCATCACAGTACAATTCCACTAATATTACCACCATGTTACACAGTTCTGAAAAGTTCGAGAAAATTATCACCCCCCTTAAAAAAAAGTAATCTTTCCCGATGTAAATGTGGCACACTACAGTACATGCCCGTAGCCTGTTATGTAGAAAACAGGGTCAAAGGTCACTCATAAATTTAAGGCGAGGTCACTCATAAATTTAAGGCGAGGTCACTCATAAATTTAAGGCGAGGTCACTCATAAATTTAAGGCGAGGTCACTCATAAATTTAAGGCGAGGTCACTCATAAATTTAAGGCGAGGTCACTCATAAATTTAAGGCGAGGTCACTCATAAATTTAAGGCGAGGTCACTCATAAATTTAAGGCGAGGCCACTCATAAATTTAAGGCGAGGCCACTCATAAATTTAAGGCGAGGTCACTCATAAATTTAAGGCGAGGTCACTCATAAATTTAAGGCGAGGTCACTCATAAATTTAAGGCTTGGTCACTCATAAATTTAAGGCGAGGCCACTCATAAATTTAAGGCGAGGCCACTCATAAATTTAAGGCGAGGTCACTCATAAATTTAAGGCGAGGTCACTCATAAATTTAAGGCAAGGTCACCCATAAATTTAAGTGAGGTCACCTATAAAGTTAAGGCGAGGTAACCCATAAATTTAAGGCGAGGTCACTCATATATTTAAGGCGAGGTCACTCATATTTAAGTAGAGGCCACTCATAAATTTAAGGCGAGGCCATTCATAAATTTAAGACAAGGTCACTCATAAATTTAAGATGAGGTCACTCATAAATTTAAGATGAGGTCACTCATATATTTAAGGCGAGGTCACTCATATATTTAAGGCGAGGCCACTCATAAATTTAAGGCGAGGCCACTCATAAATTTAAGGCGAGGTCACTCATTAATTTAAGGCGAGGTCACTCAGTATTCGCAATATATCATCGCTTTCTGAATTTAAAGTTGCCCTGAAGACCTATTTGTTTCAGACCACTCAAAATATTCTCGTTTAGTTAAATGTAATTGTTTTGTTACATCTGATTTGATATAATTTTTGTTTGCGCCATGAGCGTCATTTATGGCGGATAATGGCGCGGTATAAATTCCCGTTATTATTATTATTATTATTATTAATTTAAGGCGAGGTCACTCATAAATTTAAGGCGAGGTCACTCATAAATTTAAGGCGAGGTCACTCATAAATTTAAGGCGAGGTCACAGCTGTTACAATAGCTATAAGTACTGGTAATTTGATGCACTATTCATAAATACCTGGGATAGTTTAGGCATTCCTATTGGTCGAGAGCCCGTCACGTGGCTGGTATTAAACGGACGATAAAGACATGGCTGGAAGTGTTTAAAACCAGCTGGCAACAAAATAAGTCACGCGATGTCGCACTATACCCGTCCCCAGGGCTCACTTTATTCCCAACCGTACATCGTCTTCAATAGTAAGAACGGGTGGTGTTAAGCGCGTACAGCTCAATACCCTGGGAATGAGGTTGCCAATGGCAATAATAGTCTGGTTCCTAGTAAATACGCTTTATTGCATGTATTGTGTAGAGCGACAGAGGCGGAAACATGTCATTTGACACATACAGAATGGCGAAAAACAGAAATTTACTTGTGACAATTTTCCGTGATTTTCGGGGCTTTTTTTGGCTGAATTTTACAAAAAAGGTATTTATGAATGGGAATAAATGTGTGTTCGGTCGGTATTAATCACTCTGTTTAATAGCGCTTGGAGTCTGGGTGCTAATAATTACCCTCGCCTTCGGCTCGGGTAATTATCAGCATCCAGACTCCAAGCGCTATTAAACAGCGTAATTAAAACCTCTCGAACACACATTTATTCCCTTATTAAAATACTGGTTAATGCTGCAGACAGGAAATGTGCCTTTGTGATTTGGCATTTCTTGCATGCTGTCAAACTCTTTTTCATAGCATTTAATACAACGGAAAATGAATTACAGAGCGAGACCATGCTACATGTATGTCGTATGTCGTTTTTCCACGATAGTAAAGGCGTGCATGCTCGCTGTGTATGGCTACCCAAGTTTACGGTATATAGCATGGTCTCAGTGTAATTCTTTTTCCATTATATTAATTGCTATGGAATAGAGTACGCGACATGTACATGATGAAACTGGTACGTATGGTATGCCAAGCGTAAAGTTATGATCAGACTAACTGGAAACATTGCAAAATCATTGCGGTATTATTAATAATATTTTGCTGGAATAATAATAGATTGTTACTAAAAAGGTACATGTACTCTAAACTTACAGCTTTGGATACAACTTTTTACTGGTAAATACAACATTTTACATAGTGTTTAAAATATGTGGAAGGAATTAGGCAATTTTAATGCAAAAAGTTGGAAAGTGTGTGATGGTCAGAAAAAGAGGGAATTCCGCCAGTTGTGGTTGGGGAATCATGATCAGTGCAGGGCAGGTTTTCTGGCACAGACCATTTCGGGCAAAACTCTGACATACTACATGTATTGCACTTGATATGAATTTTGCTCGAAATTTGTTGAAACAAAACACACTTTGAAATTCAGAACAAATGTCTATAACAAAATTAATGATTTTGTTTCATTTTTGAAAATTTAAGCCATATTTCATCCACAACATAATAAATTTAAAATTCCTTTTGTAATATGTTTATTGGGTCATGGACATACCGGTATGCACACAATAAAAAATATGTCACGTCATCATGACGTCATCAAAATGCCATTGTGAAAATCCAAGATGGCCGCCATAAAGAACTTGAAAACATTGGGGGGGGGGGGGGGGGGGGTGGAACACAAGGGGACAAGGGCGCACTTGGTGTCCCTACATAAAGGTGTCACAATTTAAGCTACACTTTTCTTATATTTTATTTTTCAGTTGGGGGGGGGACACAAGGGCGCACTTGGTGCCCCTACATAAATACAGGTGTCACAATTTAAGCTACACTTTTCTTATATTTTATTTTTCAGTTGGGGGGGGGGGGGGGGACACAAGGGCGCACTTGGTGCACCTACATAAATACAGGTGTCACAATTTAAGCTACACTTTTCTTATATTTTATTTTTCAGTTGGGGGGGGGGGGGGGGGGACACAAGGGCGCACTTGGTGCCCCTACATAAATACAGGTGTCACAATTTAAGCTACACTTTTCTTATATTTTTTTTTTCATTCCAATCTTAAAGGTAGGATATACCATTTGCATATAGAAAATATTTACTACCAAATTATTAGGAAATATCTTACTCATCTTAAGGTAAATAATGATTCTAGGCATCCAGCAAAATGATTGCGCTAGATATCCTGTAATTATCTTGACAAATATAATTTTCGAAAGAAAAATTTGCGATCGACGTCCGAGCATAATACATGTACATGTACCTACTCGACGCTGGTTGAAAACAAACGCTGTTTTTCGTGCTTTTCTCGGCATCCATGATTGTAAAATTTCGGACAGGTCAGTTAAACTATATTTACTATAAAATAAACCTTTAAAGGTAGGATACACCATTGGTACCGGTAATTGCTTGAATTATCATTAATGGGTAGATTTGGGGGGTTGTATTTCATAGTAAATATCGTTTAACTGACCTGTCTGAAGTTTTACAATCATGGATGCCAAGAAAAGCACGAAAAACAGCGTTTGTTTTTAACCGGCGTTGGGCAGTTATTCTTATGTTATCTTTGTTTTTTCGCGATCACCGTCTGGCAATCGCGAATTTTTCTTCAGAAAATCATATTTTTCGGAATAATTACAGGATATTTAGCAAAATCATTTTGCTGGATACCTAGAATCATTATATCCTTTCAAGTAAGTAAAATATTTCTTCATAATTCGGTAGTAAATATTTTCGATATATGCAAATGGTGTATACTACATATACCTTTAACCTGTAATGAGGCAATTTTCACACAAAAAACACAAATATATCAGCTGGCTTAAAAACTAGTGAACCGGGCCACCTCACAAAGGCAGGGCTAAATATCAGTACATTCCTTATTAATTTAATTTCAAAAGTCAACAATAATTTAAAACAAATATTATTTCACATTATTTCTCACATTATTTTTAAATGTAACGTACCTTAAAGCCAGTATGACTGGTGGATGAGACAAACTTGATATGCTCGAACTCGTTTACTACCACGTTGGTGATTTCCACGAAATCCCCAACGGCCAGCTGCGTTGGAATCTGATTGCGCCATAGGGCAACTTTGCAGCTATCTCCTTTGTTGCTCATTGTGATGTTCTTGACCTTGACATCACGGCCCTTGGATTGTACAGTTTTCACCATCTCTTCCTGTATTTAAAATACAAAACAAAAACAATACATAATCGCACTTATTACAGTATCATCACAACTGTCCAATTGGAAAAAAAGATACTATCGCAATGGAAAAGGGCAAGATATGATTTTGCATTCAAAGCAGAAACATTCATTATAAATACATGTAGAAGAATGTGATTTCAAACAAAAGATTTCAAAAATCCCTTAAAAAAATGCTCTCAATTTCTGCATAAACCCCGTCCCCAATCCTTCAAAATCAATATGATTTTGCACACAGCCAAGGGAGTTCGGGTCAATTGTTACGTCCAAGTCGCCTCCAGTTGAAAGAAATCCAATATAATACATACAAAACTAATATGCATTTGCACACACAGTATACATTGATACTAATTGGTGCAAATTTTCACTACCCAAATTGTTCACCTCTTAATCGTAACAATCGCCATACACCCAAACTCCAGGGTTTGGTTGAGTCTAGTTGTTTAGTGCATAATAACACATGGTGTTGGGATTTGGAAAGACGAGTAAGGTTCCTATACTAGTAAATCCCCAAAAGAAGTTAAGGTTATTTGACAAATTGAACCCTGCAGAAATTTAACAGCACTGTTCCTGTGACATTTACTTACAAAACAGAAGTTGGAATTCTAGTTGTCACCTTTTTATTGATAATTGTTTTTAATGACTGGCTAACTCACCACTCAAAAAAAGCCGAATACCCAAACATTTAGAAAACATTCAGAAAAAACAAAGCAAATCCTTATTTTGTTTAGACAGTGACACAAATTAGTTTTCATACTAAAACATCCCACATCTTGTTCGATATGTAGTGACATACACTCGCCATTACACCAATTTTATGGAGACCAAAAACATTGACTAAATGAAATATCTCCACAACTTAATTCTAATTTACCTACAAACTTCACCAAAATGCACATCCTGCTTATAGGTGCATTAACACTTCCAAAATAACAAACCAATAATTAATTGTAATTTCAAGTCCCAAAAAGGTACTTTCCATTGATTTTATTTCACTTCACAAACCAAAGGTTCAACATTATGGTAAATTGGATTTACAGGCTGGTGTATATTGTGCGAAATTAACCACACAAAGCCAAATAAAGAAACAACATGTTTAGTGTCGTGCCTTTTTGAAAAAGGGAAAGAGGCTCTTTTTTTATGGCTGCCCGACACATTTTGATGCGAGTTATGTAGTGAACATGTCACACCCTATCTTTCAATTTAAAATTAAAACATGGTTCACCCACGTTTAAAAATCTAAATTCATGTGGGTCGATCATGTATGCACCATACACCTTAGCCTTCCCATTAGAAAAAATATATTTCCAACGCATGTACACAGTGATGCTAAAGTCTAAAATACGATCTGTACATTTTATTATCTTTTTGATTTTTGATTTTTTAAATATTTTTTTTAAAAAGATAATACAATTTATCATTTTTTTGCAAAAGGAAAAAGAAAAAAAGAAAAAAGGAGGCGTCCTCAAAAAAGGAAGCGGGCGGTGACGCTAAACATGTTTTTTTTTTTTTTTTAGTTGGCCTAAATCACTCTTCCAAGTTTCATGTCACCTTTCAAATACTTACAGACACAACTTTTCCACGCAGTGATACCAACGTCTTCAAAGGAGATGTCTTGACATTTGCGATTTCCACAAATTCCGCTGCTGCTTCAGAAATCAGTTCTGCGCCTCTCTGGCGAATTTCCTCAGGCACCTCTACTCTACCCGTTTTCACCACTTTGGTATTTACACTAATTTGAACACAAACTTCTTTGTTGGGATATCTCTTCACCACGGCATTCAGAATCAACAGCGACGCTCCTAACTGAAACTTTGACAAGAGACTATCATTATACACTGTGCAATTGACGGCGCAACTTCCATCTCCGATTGCAAATCTTCTTCCATCACTAGCATTTATTCCAATCACTTGCACACGCAATTGTGGCACATATGGTTTAAACCCACTATTGACGCTCGCAAGTGTAGCCATCTGTAACAAAACGAAACAAAACAAAAACAACAATTGATATAAAGCAATTATCAAAAATAAAGAAAAACGTTAATATAATCTAGACATCATCCGAGTTCCTCCATACAAAAATTATTATTAGCCACAAACTAAATTGCACAAAACAAAGTATTAATAAATACCTAGGAGAGTTGATGCCTTCGGCTTGATCTATTACCAGCAGTCATCCCCAAAAATACCCGGTCATTATCACGCAGTAATGACCGGGTCCTCGCATAGAGGAATGGTTCTAGAAACAAATGCTTACCCAGGTCATGGAGAATCATGTCACCTGCTAGTCCGAGTATAGGACCCTACTTATCGTTTTTTTTTACATTTGGACATGCTCTGGCGATAAAGTAGGGTCCTAGGGACTTCCAATGGGTTTTCTACATTTAAATCAAAATGCCACTTTCCCAAATGTTTGCCCAAAGAAACATCTGATTTCACCCTCAAAACGGCCACAAAAGTACTCGATAAGCCATGAGATACAAGAACACATCAACAATTAAGGTTGTGGTACGGTACTTAGGTTTATTTACGATTCGGATGAAAATTTACAGCTTAATGCGTGTTGGTCGCGCGTGGCACCAACATCGCAAAGTGCCAAAGCAGCTTGCGGAATTAAACTGGAAATTATCAGAATCGTAAGTAAACCTTAGTACATGTACCACAATCTTAATTATCGATGTGTACTTGTATCTCAGATGGCTTATCGAGTACTTAATTTTGTGGCTGTTTTGAGGGTGAAATCTGATGTTTCTTTGGGCAAACAAAACATTTGGGAAAAGTGGCATTTTGATTTAAATGTACAAAACCCAATGGAACTCCCTTGGACTCTACTATCGCCAGATCATGTCCAGATGTTAAAAAAACGATAAGTAGGATCCTCACTCCTACCATGGAGGAATAAAAGCTCTTATTCCTCCATGCTCCTACTACTACTACATGTAGTTACTCGGACTAGTCACAGGGGTGTGCAAGGTAAGAATTTGTTTCTAAAATTACACTTTATTGTGCAACAAGCTGTAAAGTGTCTCCAGGCTATATTGAGTCCCTCACCTCAGTTGAACCATGGAGAAATGTTTTGTCGAAATATTTCAATGTTCATAGAGTTTTCCCAGACTTTTTTTGCATGTCTATCATTTATTCCGCTTTGTTTGTATGTTGACCCTGTAAAATAAAAGCCGAGGCCTCACTTTCGAATAGCACTAGCAGTAACATAAGTACACGTGGCATGCATGGAGGAATATACATTCAGCAAAATTCGATCTTTCCTCCATTCCCCTTGTCTTCATGATTATGCTCAATGTGACATTGACAATCTTTCTTCAACCAATGAAACAACATGGAAACAACATGCAAACAACAACACCAAAAATACTCACTTTGATGCAAAATTCACGTTCAACTAGGGCAGTGTTAGTGTTATATTACGCCAAGCACAAGTGACAAGACCCGAGTCACAATACCTTTAACAACAGCGCATCACACGCAGCACATGCAGCGGACTCATCAACACAGTATAGCCAGGGCATGGCAACAGTGTACAACGCACCTCAGCTTTTGCGCGTTTGTAAGTGACTGCATCCAATCATATCGCGACACACCACTAATTACAAGCGCTCATTGGCTAAACGCTAATAATAGGGCGTTCCTCCATGGTGTGCACGATTTAAGCCGTGTTTACATGTATTGTTTTTCAAAAAGTGTCCTCATGCATAACGCCATCTATATGTTTAAAAGACATGTTTAAGAATTACGTTATATCGTTCTGAACAATTTCGCATTTTTAACAATAAAATAAACATTTGGAAATATTTAATTTTTTTTTTTTTGTGCAGTGTTCAAGCTTCCCGCTCATAATTGGTGGGGAGCTCATGAGCTTTTAATTATAATGTATTGTATACAATATACAACGCGCGTTCAACATGCAGTTTCAGCATGCATACTAGGCCCCCACGAATTACATACGGGACGCTCCTTATTTTAAATTAGAATTTAATTAATAATTACTCGCCGTTATCAATTTATTTTCGTGCAATGTCTCATGATCATTCGAAAGCTCATAACAAATACAATGCTATAGAAGATTATCAATTCATTTTTTCAGGGTGATAACCACTAAAAGCACAGACACGTCAACTTTAAATGTAAAATTAGGTCCGAAACTTCCTCGTGTTTCTTTGTAAAAATCGAACCGTGGCACCCTTAAAATGTCTTTCTGCTCATCCCTATTCTATATTGATTGGACTGCGCGTTTAATACACACATGTACATGTATATTTGTATTTATATGTACATACTGATTACTGTAACGGGGGATTGCGCACGTATACATCTGAATAGAATTCCCCACCAATGCTCACCAAAAGAGGGCAGTACATATGCTTAACGGTCAAAACACTGCACGCTGCAAAAGACACGTATACGTTCGTGCGCCGTGCAATCTACGACATAAAACATAACATTTCAAGGGTGCCTCAGGTTATGTCCAAGTTCGCCTTTTGCCGAAAAACACAGGCAAGTTTGAAAAGTACTTTTACATTAACCTTTAGATAAAAAAAAAAAGAGGTATTTTCATTATAACTTCCGGTCTGGTGACGTCATATTTGTTTCTTTCCGTCAACTTGTTCCTACCACGAAACCTATAATATACACCAATTATAAAGTGATTTGAGCAAATTTCGCCACACACATCAACTGATTATGCATTTCAAACATTGTTCAACCTACCGATAGGGGGCGATATAACAATTTATGACGTCTCCGGTAACTTTTTTGTAGAGTGCAGAGACTATCATCGTTGGAAGTAAGTTCATATCAATTTCAACTTTCAAATTATAAGGCACTTCCGGTTTGGACCGGAAGGAAGGGTCAAGTCATTTTGCATGTAACACGAAATATGAAGACCCTGAATTAATTCCCGTTAAAATCTAGATCAGATTTATCACAGTTGATTTTATTTAGATTTTCAAAGATTAAATCTAGAAATAATTAGTTGCTTGTAAAAAGTTCGCGTACATCCATTGGTACATCTTATATATGGTATAATTTACGCGTAGTTCTGCGTTGCCGAAGGCACGTTTACCTACCTGCCGTAAGCAGCGCCCTTCCTCATGGCCTATGTTGATGACTCTCGTGTTTCACATGTCACCGTACAAATGGATACCAGTGTCCCGCCTTCCCTTCTCTATTGTACAATGTATGGAGCGTACTGACATCGTATGTACAAGTACGCTCAATACAATGTACACGTATACTTGCGCCGTGCAATCAAGGACATAAAACATGAAATTTCAAGGGTGTCTCAGGGTATGTCCAAGTTCGTCTTTTGCTACAAAACACAGGGAAGTTTGAGAAGTACTTTTACATTAACCTTTAGAGCAAAAAACAAGATTATATCTGTCAGGGTTAATTTTTTAGGAATTTTTAAAGAAAAAGAGGTATTTTCATTATAACTTCCGGTCTGGTGACGTCATATTTTTTTCTTTCCGTCAACCTGTTCCTATCATGAAGCTGATTATATACATCAGTTATAAAGTAATTTGAACAAACTTCGCCACACACATCAACTGATTATTCATTTCAAACATTTTTCAACCTGCCGCTAGAGGGCGCTAAAACAATTTATTACGTCACCGGTCACTTTTTTTGTAGAGCGCAGCTAGCTAGAGACTAACATCGTTGAAAGTAAGTTCAAATCATTTTCCACTTTCAAATTATAAGCCACTTCCGGTTTGGACCGGAAGGAAGGGTCACGTGATTTTACGCACACGAGATAAAATGAAGATCCTTAATTATTCTATCGATTCCAACAAACATCTAGTTACGGTCTTTCGCGGTTGATTTTGTATTGATTTTCAAAGATTAAATTGTTAAAACTTTAAGATGACGTCATGTGTCACGTGATGACGTCATGATGACATCCGAGTTTTAGGCACTAGCTCAGTATGAGTTCTGAGTATGTGCAAAGTTTCAATGACATTGAAGTCTGTTTAATGACAAAAGTGACCGCCAGAATGAAACGTGTACAAAGTCTATGCGATTTATGGCACAAGAACAAGAAGAAGAAGAAGAAGAAACTAGAGATATGTCTGTTCAAGGAACAGAGCATATGGCTTTTTCGCATTTTGTTGTTGTATTGTTCATTACATTTATGATTTCATTTAATAAATTTTTTTACTTTAATTTTTTCAAAACTGCAAATTTTAAATTATTAATTGGATTATATCTCTCGCGGTTAATTTTCAGAAATGTTTAAAGGTTTTTTAATTGTAATTTCCGGTCTAGTGACGTCATATTATCGTGACGTAATTAACAGAAAGCTCGAGAGCTGTCTTAACCTTGCTATTTAAAGCAAAAATCTGGATTATATCTATCGCGGTTGATTTTTAAGCGACGTTTTAAGGTTTTAAGGTCTTTTCATTGTAACTTCCGGTTTGGTGACGTCATCAATAAATCTCTTTCTCAATATGTTGTTAGCACGAAGCTGATTATATACACCGGTTATAAAGTGATTTCAGCAAACTTCGCCACACACATCAACAGATTATTCATTTTAACCATTTTTCAACCTGCCGCTAGAGGGCGCTATAACGTGTTATGACGTCGCCGGTAATTATTTTGAAAAGTTTATTCTAGCCAGACACTAACATCGTTGACAGTAAGTTCATATCATTTTTCAGTTTTAAATTATAAGGCACTTCCGGTTTGGACCGGAAGGAAGGGTCACGTGATTTCACGCACGCGAGATAAAATTAAGATCCTGGATTATCCTATCTATTGCCACAAAAATTAAGTTTCGGTCTTTTGCGGTTGATTTGTTATTGATTTTCAAAGATTAAATCAATTACACCTTTAAGATGACGTCACGTGACCCCTGATGACGTAACCATGACGTATTTCTGCGAGACACGAGTTTACTATAGGGTTTTTACCTGGGTGTTAAGTTTTATGGAAATACGACTTTGTTTTTCGTTAAAAGTGCTTTGAATTGTGCAAACAACGTTTACAAAATCTATGGGATTGGATTCTGCGTAGCCGAGAGCCTGTTTACCTACCTGTCGCACACGGTGCCCTTCCCCATAGGCAATTTGATGACGTCATCCTGTTTCGCTTGTTGGCGGCTAGTGTCCTCTTGGGTGAGCGTACATTTGCATGCACGTACGATGTCAGTAGTAATACATTCGCTCAATGCATAGTACACTATCAGTGTATACGTACGTACATATACAAGCATGTACACCCCTATTATACGTGTGCCATGCACATATAAGGGGTCAATGCTTTATGCGCCTAGGCCAAAACGATTAAATTTCAAGGGTGCCGCAGGGTATGTCCAAGTTCGTTGTTTGCCAAAAAACACACGAAAGTTCGAGAACTACTTTTACACTAACCTTTAGAGCAAAAATCAAGATTGTATCTGTCATGATAAATTTTTTAGGAATTTTCAAAGGAAAAGGAGTCTTTTCATTCTAACTTCCGGTCTGGTGACGTCATAATTTTTTCTTCCCGTCAACTTGTTCCTAGCATGAAGCTGATTAAATACACCGGTTATAAAGTGATTTCAGCAAACTTCGCCACACACATCAACAGATTATTCATTTTAACCATTTTTCAAACTGCCGCTAGAGGGCGCTATAACATGTTATGACGTCACCAATACTTTTTTTGAAAAATACATTGTAGCCAGACACTAACATCGTTGAAAGTAAGTTCATATCATTTTTCACTTTCAAATTATTAGGCACTTCCGGTTTAGACCGGAAGGAAGGGTCACGTGATTTCACGCACATGAGATAAAACAAAGATCCTGAATTATTCTATCTATTGCCACAAACATCAAGTTTCGGTCTTTTGCGGTTGATTTGTTATTGATTTTCAAAGATTAAATCAATTCCACCTTTAAGATGACGTCACGTGACCCCTGATGACGTCACCATGACGTATTTTTGCGAGACACGAGTTCACTATAGGGTCTTCACCTGGGTTAAGTTTTATGTAAATACGACTTTGTTTTCTATTAAAAGTGACGGGCAGAAAAAACGTGTACAAAGTCTATGGGGTTTAGGTTACTAAAAGAAAAGAAGAAAAAAAGAAGAAAAAAAAAAATCAGAACAAAAACAAAGGCTTTTTCGCAAAATTGCGAAAAAGCCAATAAAACAAACAGAAGAAAAAGAAAGGCTTTTTCGCTTTTGAGCGAAAAAGCCAAAAAACTAGACATGTGTTTGTGGACAAACACAGAGCTGTTTCGGATGTCTAAAATGGCTTTCAATATGTAGGTGGTGGTCTAGTGTGTATCAAGTCTGAAATCGGTCGGATTTACCAAAGTGCCAAATATATGGCTTGAAAAAAACGTGTACAAATGCTATTAAAAAAACTAAACCTTTAAAGTGACGTCACATGACCCACGATGACGTCACCATCCGGGTTTTATTGTTTTACTTTAGCCAATACACAGGTCGTCCATCTCTTCTATGGCCAGATCGATCGCTGATACCTTTGTCTTTAGGCTCTCCCACTCCGATACGGTGAGGTTAATCCCTCGCCCGGGGACCAATGGAAAACCTTTTGTTTTTACCATGACGTAATCCCGTATCTTTACGTAAGGCACATCACGAAACTTTTCGATCACCACGTGACGAGTGTCCGTCAACTTTATTCTTACGCTGGACGTGAAATGTTGATTCGAGAGCTTTGCCGCTTTCGATGGCTTTGATGGAGCCGACATCCTGCTTCCTAGCAACACCATTTTTCTAGATTCTTCGTTATCTTTAATCAAGGTTGCTTTTTTCATGTCCATAGGTACTTGAGCGATTGGAATCTTTTCCATTTCTTTACGAAAATCAGAGACCGCATTAAGACCGCCTGCCGAATCCCAGCTATAGTCCGGTCTATATGATGGCAATGCGTTACTTTTCGGAGACCAACTTGAAGCCATTTCTACTTCTGTTCGTGATTATTCGTAACTACATTGTATCCCCGTTTACGAAGCTCTTTTATTCAGTTTTTTGTGTGTTTTTTGTTTGGGGGGATGGGATATTACACAATATTGCTAAATGCCAAAGTTTAAAATAGACCGTGACATCATCACTAAAAATAGATCAAGGTTAAATAATTTTTTATTTTTTTTAAATGGTTTTTCTCTCTCTTATTAACTATAATGGTTGACTTTTTAACCACCGATTCAAATTAACCTTGATTACTCTGGGTACAGAAATTCATACGCGATGTGCGTTATGTTGCATCGCTGACACCCCATTATGATCTTTTCGATCGTGGCATTTTTATAATGACGATGTTTCCATTGAATAAGTGCCCCAAAACACTGGCCCCACGGATTATATACATTTTCCTGCTTTCGTTTATAAACATCTGCTTCTGACAGACCGAGCCAAAAAACGAGTCTTTCCCACGGCTGACGTTCCAATCCATTCCACGTGCATTCCACGTATTGTGGTGAAGAGATTCTCCAATGAAAAACCCTGGTTTGATCGGACAGTGCGTACTCAACTTCATGCTAATAGACCGTGGGCCGGTCCCTGAATAAATGTTTAGAAAAGGACTTTGTTTACAGGGGTCTTTGGGGCAACCTGATATGTGCTCCAAATCATAGTTTCAGATGTATATAGTAATAATTTGCAATGTTCATATTAATGCCTTTGTTCACTTTCTAAAACGAAATCCCAAAACATGTATGCTTGTATAGGCTCAAATATGTGATCTGCTATATCATAATGAGGAATAAGCCTCATGTTCGACTTTTTTTGTTAACACCATGATAAAGCTCAAATGTGTTGGCTTAACAATGGTTCCTTTGATTCTAAATTTACTTAGTTTATTCCAAAGAAATGCTGCATCACTTTAACAATATCCCGCCAACTTTTAAAAAAGAAAAAAAAAAGATACCCATTTGCGCTGCCAGTGGTCATGAAAAACAATCTTGTTTTTCCACTTTTAGGGGTATTTTTTCCTTACAAAAATGTAGTGTGGAATTTATATACTTTGACTAACTGAAAAAGTAAACAAATAAAAACTAAATTGTATCGATTTCGATTTAAAAAAAATATTTTTGTAGTATTATTGGACGAATACAAAACTGAAAACAAGGTTTTGGGGGACATTCCTCAGTTTGACACAGCAGCCACATGTATACATACACTGTACATGTTTACTGGTGGTTTTTTTTGCTTAGTCTATAGGCAATGGCTCGTCCTGTGATAAGGTAAAAACATGACGATTGTCCACACATGAATATCTCACTTTAAAATCGAATAAGAAACAATAGTTACATACTTGTATTTAATTTCTGGTGGGAATTAGCTGATGTTTTAATAGAACACACTTTATTTTTCATTTTCCAAATACAACATGTACATATATTTCGACCAATTGCATAACTGCCGGGATATTAAATAATTTTTATTTATTTCATTTTCCGGGATATACAATTAATGTCACAGAACTACATACAAAATAATGAACATAATAAATAATAAATCATTCTGATGGACCAGAGGGGAAATGAATTATTACAAATAATGTTGGGTAAAAGCTTTTTTTGTTTTTTATATTTAGTCAATCATTGTGTCAATTGCACTGATGTCTCTTCAAATACAACAATGGGAAAAATTTTAAAAAAATACAAGAAATGCACAGCTGTTATCATTCAAATTATCCCTTTTCGCTATATATTTTAACTTCGATGGCTAAATTGTTTGAATACATTAACAACTTGTTGTATCAATTTTAAGTTATTAAAATTACTTGGCCTTATCACAATATTAACAGTTGTCTCTTGTAATTTGACACTAGGTCAGGGTGAGAGAGAAACAAATAAAAAGGAAAAAAAAAAAAAAAAATTGTGTGTAAATATCATGTTTTGAATGGTATACACAGTGAGAATTTAGACAATTATAACATGCGTCTTTTTCTTTTAATTGGGTGAACCTAGATTTACACTGTATACAGGGGGCTCACACTGGAGAAGCTTGCTTTTTGTGAGTCTCCTGCATCTCATGGTATTATCCATGCGAGTGACTCAAAAAAGAAAACTAATCTTAACCAGTAAAACTTTCTTCTGATATGACTTGGAATAGACAAACCAAATTGCAGTCAAATCAGCCTGCTTAAAAGAACATTATTTAGCTGATAAACACACCAAAGAAATAGCATATAAAGCACTTGTTCGACCCTCACCAATGTAACACATCAGTGCGCTTGAAAAAGTTCAGAGATGTGCAGCCAGGTTCATTCTACTGGACTACAGTAGCTCATCAAGTGAGCTAGGCTGGGATCTCTTGGAAGAAAGATGCACCAGAGCTCAATTATACACCATCTACATGTATACAGAGATTTACGATCTAATTCCAAGTACATTGTGGTATTTCCCACCTGCAAAATCATCTACCCAGTGACCAGTTAAGCACTAGACGTACTACAAGACAAACCAATAGCGCTTTAAATCTTCAACACATCCGGTCGTTATACCCATGGACAATTCCTAAATGGAACCTCCTACCTGACTCGACCAAAAAACAACCCGCACTGAATGCCTTCCAAATCTAAGACAAGATAAATACAAGATAAAACTAGACAACATAAATCAGTCAACTTTCAACTCATGCGCACTTGACAGCCCCACCATAGGCGATTGATTCAGATGAAAACCAGACAAGCCGACTGCCTTGTCTACCTCAATCTTGCTGTGAATTCAGTCGGTGTCATCACTTTCATCACCACTTGGTCTGGTCTCTACGTCATCACGTCTGTTTGTACATTTGGAGGATGTACATTGGCAAAGATCTGTACACGGCAAAGTTGCTTTAGTGCAGGGACATCTGCGTGTATCACATGATGACTTCTTGCATTTACACTTGATGTAATTCATGACAGAATCTGGTGCTGGTGGCAAAGTCATCCACTGTATGACAAGGTCATTTCCAGAACACTGCCACCCATGGCCATCTGGATTAGGTGCACTGATTGTCTGCAATAGACATCGCCTAAACACAGCTGTCTGGTAATTTGCTCGACTGATGTGTAGAACCAAACTGTCATGATTTGGAGGCAGCGCACTGTCATTATGGCCAAGCCGAAAGCAGTTGTATCGAACATCGTTGATGTTGTTGCACTGTTTTTGGTCATACAACTCGCAAACAAATCTTTCAATCTGCTCTGTCAACTGCTGTGTGACTGTCCAGTCTGCACCCAATTGGAGGAATGTGGTAACATGACTTTCACTGTTCAACAACACCTTGACAAACTTCTTCTTGCCTTTCACTGACAGAGTCACAACCAGAAAGAGAGTGCAGTCCAATGAGAGCCTGTGCTGGTTTCTCCCCTAGTTTATCAACTATTTTGTTGACATGTACGATCCGACTACTTTTCCCTGGCAAATGTTGAAACAGCTGGGTATGCAGACTTTTGACGCAACTTACTGCCAACACAAGGACATCTGTATCTGGGCTACGAATTACGACGTTCACAGCCTTACCAACATTAGACGCATGCTGTGCATGGAGAAAGACACGTGTATCTGCCTCTTCATGGTCACAGTGCAATTTAGGTACTTCACTGATAACCAACACGCTGTTAACAGTCTGAAGCGTGAAGCAATCCTGACCTTCAGTAGCATACAGTGTCACATTTTTCAGACGGTGTGGCTCAGACTTTTTCCACGAGTCTACCAGAAAAGATAACAGACCCTCTTTATTCTTCCCACATGCAAGGAACTTCTTGAACTGCCTTGGCATTTTTTGACCTGCCCTTGTTATTCGTATCTCGTCATAGGTGCCGGCACTTGTTCTTCTCATTCTTTCGGCATTCTTGATAGACACTTCTTCATACCTGTCAATTACAAAATCCACTCTGGTAGCACTGAACTGTGATGCAATAGAGACAACCTGGTGCAGAACACTAGACACAAACTCGCCAAATGTGGCAGGTAGTTTGCTCTGTACCTGAATCATAGCCATAGCATCAATGAAGACAGCTGTCTCACCTTCAAATGGTAAGTTGACCACAGCATCAGGACATTTTTCTTCCAGCACATGTGCCATTACAGCTTTGTTGGTCTTTCTCATGGTTCCATCAAAGTTAGCCAATGCTGGTGGCACAGACCCAAGTGAATAAGTCATCACTTCATGCATGTCAAGATCTCTTACTTGTGCAATGGCGAGCGTTCTTCCCAAGAGATTTCTGTTTTCTTTCAGGGAAAGGCTGTTCATTGTTCCCTTCTTGCAAATATCTGAGAAGGTCTTGCATTTAACCATTGTCATCTTTTCAAATAAGTCCTTTGACCCTTCTGAAAGACGCTGCTGTTGAAACTGCACGTAGGCATCTTTTCCTTTGGCATAGGCATCCATGAGATCAGACTTTATATCATCTGTAGCTACATAGCCTGCTGTTAAGTGGACAAGCTGGTTGTCATCTTCCAAAGAAAATGGTGATCCCAAAGATGTTAGAGTTGTTCCCACCTCTTGAACATCTGACTCATCCTTTACTTTTCTGGAGGCTGCGAGGTCTTTGTGAACTGACTCAGACTCTGTTTTTCCTGATTGGGAGAAACAGACATTTGTGATAGCAGCCCGTGAGGGATGGCTTAGAATCCATCGGCTGACAGCACCACTGTTTTGAGTGAACCCCACCATACCACCTTTGGTCTTCGAGTCACGGTTGAACGTCTGTTCGATTATCTGGTCACAAGCTGTCATTGTAAAAGCGTAGTCACTTGACCGCTGTACAGCAAACTCTCCATCACAGAACTTCTCATGCACACTTGGATGGGTTTCTGGGAGTGCCAACATCTCTTGAAGATAGACAGGCAGGTAGCGAGAATAATTCACCCTCCCATAAGCAAAGTACCATGGAAGCATATCTCTGACAGCTGACAGATGCAACTCCCATGCTCCTTCTCGTGTTGCTCTAACAAAAAGGAGGAGAAGTTGTACCATTTCCAAGTAAGAACACCAGAAAGCATAGTTGATGTTTCTTGTGCAGCATTCCTTGATGTGTGCCCGATACTTTGACTGTAACATCTTCACGCTGCCATTCTTTATTTCATGACTGAATTTTTCAGGGAAACATTCATGAAGGTGGCTGAGGCATTCAAGTGCCTCGAGGTATTGTGTCTCCGGCAAGGTACCAAGAAACTCTGTGAAACGAAGGCGCTGCATAGCTTCAGCTACAAGCTTATGGCATCGCATACTTCTATTGTAGTGATGCCCACTCATCACAGCATTGACAGAACCTTGCGCCAGAATACTAGACTCTATCATGAGGTCCTCCAGCCCAGCATCTCCAAAGCGCTTACCAATAACAGCAAGGAAAGACATCGCTGTATGGAATTCTCCTAGTCGAATGACAAGTCGCCTGCTGAACTCAGGATTCTGCCATCGAATCAGGGGGGGCAGGGGGGGGGGGGGGGGGGGGGGGTGGTTGAGTAAAAAAGAAATCTCCCCTGCTCTGACAAATAAAACAATTACAGTAATATTAAAAAGATAACAATGTCAGTGGCAAATCTACAGGATCTAACAAAAAAAAATTAAAACAATAAATTTGATGATTCAGGCCGGCATCTTATAGTGAGGTGGATTAAGGAAAAAATCGTTACACGGTGGACAAAAGCACCATTTTTTTACCAAAGTATCAGTTTGACCCATAGATTTCAAAAAAGTCATGCTCCAAAAAATCTGAGAATTGTTAACCTTGAATTACGTCATTATGACGTCATAACCTCTTGTTATGTAATAAAGCAAACGCAAATGCCATGGTGGGATTTCTACATGCCAAAATTATGTTTCTGAGGTCAAGGAATTCAATGAGGGTGGTATTAGTTTGTAAAAAATTAATATCCTTTATGGTGACTACATGTATATTGATGTAAATATGACGTCATCATCGTCAATACTACACAAATAACACAAAATTTGAAAACAACCGATTTTATTCCCGTTTTTTCACCAAAATGCTATTTTTTGTGTGTTCAAAATGGTAACAGTATAATTACCGTGGCACTGATCTACAAGATACCATGATGTCATTATGATATAATAAACAATAACTATCAACCAAAACAAAATCACATTAACACAATGAAACACAATGATTCTGACCGGATATAGGTTATGACAGGATATTTATTATATTGAATAGCGCATATAACAGTTAGTTTGTGTAGACGAGGGATTATAGTGTGTTACCATTTATTTAACTGCATCTTACAGTTACAGTTATTAGGTTTTTTTTACAGTTTATTACTAAGAACCACCTACTTAAAGGGGCAGGATCGTCGCTCAAAAAATTGGCGTTCTCGGGAAACCTGTACCCAAGTCAATCAATGCTGGTCCATTTGTTTGACGTCACAACTGTTTAAGTCTAATATTATAGTCTAAAGATTTCCCCGTTCTCCTGCACACCTCACTGAACAAAAACCTGACCGAAAGAAAACATTGAGTGTGCTTGAGAATGGCAAGGAGAATCAACAAAAGCCAAACAAATCACAAAACTAAAAAAGCAAGAGAAAGATCGTTCGAGTCTCGCAAAATAAGTAAAAAGCAAAACAAACAGACGAGAACGATCACTCTCAAAATGAGGGCCAAGAAAAGTATGCCTTATGTGAAAAATCTATCAGACGCTCAACTCTCCAACATTGAACTGGTAGCATTGGGCAGGGGCCTTAACTTCATCCCGACCCCCAAAAAACCAAAAAGGTCGACCATCCTTCGCCATTCCCGATCCTTCTTCAGAAAGATGAGATTACAGTTAAGAATGGCAGGGAGAGTCAGACCTATAAGCTCACACCCGTTCAAACTACCTTCAACTTGGACTCCCCAACCTACCTTCAATCTAAACCTAGAGTCATATATTGAAGGCACTCTGGAGGAACTGTCCAGACTGAAAATTCAAAATGTCAAACTAAATATAACAAAAGCAGAACGTGTTGCGCTATCTGGCCTTAAGAAAAGACAGGATATTATCATCAAACAATTCGATAAAGGCCGCGGTGTGTGCGTCCTTAACAAACAAGACTACATACGTGAAGGGACACGACAATTAACAGGCCCCCACTATGAAGAAATTAACAGGGACTTTACCGATGAAACCGCGGAATTAGTCTCTCAAGCCATACGCCAACTCTACGTGGACGGACTCATATCGAAAGACATATCTGAGTTTCTTAACCCCCGCAACCACGACATTAAAACACCTTGCCTTTACCTCCTACCGAAAGTTCACAAAAAAGTACCAGAAGGAACACGGTTCGTGGGGAGGCCAATCATTAGTGGTTGCGGAGGATTGACTCAATCCATATCCAAATACATAGACTATTTCTTGCTCCCAATTGTCAAACAGCAAAGCACATACACACGCGATTCTGGGCATGTGCTTGAAAAACTAAATAACCTGACATTGGAGCAAGATAACTTATTGATAACACTGGATATAGTATCCATGTACACTAACTGCCCACAAGATGAGGCAATTGAATCAGTTTGCGACGCACTTGCAATGGCCGATGACAGACTATAAGCAATACCCAAGCCCACGACAGACCACGCGCGACGTCTCCTTGAACTCATTATGCGTCGAAACACGTTTGAATTTAATGGCAAGTTTTTCAGACAAAAAATTGGCGTGGCCATGGGCAGCGAATGCAGTCCGGAGATTTGTGACATAACTCTATTCAAATACGAACAAGACAAAATCCTCCCTCACAATCCCTCAATTGTGAGCTACATGAGATATAGAGACGATGTTCTTATAATCTTTAACGGAAATGAAAAGCAGGCTGCTGACCTAGTGCAATCACTTAATAAAATTCACCCTACGCTGAAGTTCACGTCTGAGATCTCGCTCCCTCAAGTCACTTTTCTCGACCTTATTATCTACAAAGGCGAACGATTCATACATGAAGGAATATTGGATACTCGAGTCGCTACCAAAAAAACTGATACATTTCAGTACCTAGCTCGAGATTCAGCACACCCTAAGTCGGTATTTGGCGGATTAATCAAGGGCGAAGTGACCAGATACAAACGTATATGTACCCATTCAAAAGACTTTGAGGAGAGGGTTGAATTCTTCAAAGACAAACTTCAAAAGCGCGGATACACAAACGAAGACCTAGCTCTCCTTTCTCAAAGGGGAAAGACTCCCGCGGACCCTAAGCGTGAAAAAAACAAAAACAATATCCCACTGGTGTTCGTCCTACCATACTACCCACATGTCGCGCACCACCCAGCCCTGAAACGGGCTATCCTCAAACACTGGCCCTTGATTAGCGAAAACGAATATCTGAATAGGCTATTTGATACCCAACCCATCCGGGCATACAAACGGCACAAAAACATAAAAGATGAACTTGTTCGATCTAGGACTAAAGCGTCTCCACAATCCAACCAAGAGGAACAAAATCTTGATGAGGAGAATCTGCAAATTCTATTGGAACTATTGAAAGAACAAAACAATGATCAAAGAAATGGATCTCAAGACTAAAACAAAATAAATAAGTCAACCCCCCCCCCCCCCTTGTCCTTGCCACGCGTCATAATAAACCGACACACACACAAAAAAGGAAAGTAAAATGAACTATAAGAAGGTGGCTGATGACGTGCATGATATAGCACAGAAAATATGCCCTGCTCCCCTTCCAAAAAAGGAGAAAAAAGAGGGGACGGCATATTACCACCGGTAAAAATCAATCACTGTGTGAACCAAAAACAAAGGGACCACTGTGGCAATACACAAACCAGTCATCGCGTCGCCAAAACCAGAGACAGGGTTTGAAACTCCCGCTTTTAGGGAATGTCTAACCCAATTGGCCTGCAGACGTTTGATGTATTTGCCCGTCCACGAACTCCAACCACGGACTGTCATCTAGCAGAGATAAGGTGGCTAAAACTGACCCCCAAATGCGTGTCTTACGGGACAAAAAGGGAAAAAAGAGTTAAAAATCACGCTCTGGAGAGACCAGTCAAACAGCCACTTTCTAGCATACCCACTAGTTAACGTACAATTACAGATTTATCTTCGGCAGAACAGTCACAAATACAATCCATATGATACTTGTCAGCAGAACCTTTTCCGCGTCTCAAAAAAATAACGAAAAGAACGGAGGGGTTCTGTTGAAACTTGTACACAGAAACACCCCCCCCCCCCCCCCCCCCCCCCCATTCCTACAGACTGCAATCTCGCAGAAAAAAAGTGGCCTGAACTGACCTCCCATGAAGCGTATATCACTAGAAAAAAAACTTAAATTAGGAATTACGCTCTGGGCGGGATAGTTACGCAACCACACTGCTGGCATACCAGCACACAATAAATCATGCAGATTTATCTCTGTAGACCAGCCACTACCTAAAATCCAATGATACCTTACGCAGCAGAACTGCTTCAGCATCTCCAAAAAAATAACGAAAACGATGAGAAAAAGTTCTGACTTAGTGAAAACTCCCATAAAACACCCTCCCCTTCCCACATAGAATGAGTTCTGATTCACTGCAGCTAACTCTAGAATTGGTCAAAATAGCCTCACAGAAAAAGAAAAGAAAATTCCACAAAACCCAGTATTACACGTCCTTCACGTTAATGTCCTTCCCAGGTGACCGAGAATTGAGTGACATGTATGATTACGCTGCTTCACAATAAACACAAAGTTATATATGGCAATTGCATTGTCTGAAACTGAAAAAAAACCATTTCAATCCAAAACCGAGTTATAATTACAAATGTTACTAACATTGGTCTGCTAGCCATCACAACCATGAGCTGAAATTAAAAAAAGTGTTAAAATATTTTAATACAAACCACTGATTTTCCCACGGTGATGATGATGTATTTTATACCATCATATGCTAATATAGACAAATTTAATACAAAAATGATGAAACTGTTTGTTTCAGCGCAACACAAACGTTGCCATGCGATTCCTTGGCCTTTGATACATATAATTCGCTACTAAAATCACTTGCCTCGGCATTATATAACTAAAAACA
The DNA here is from genome assembly GCA_037893245.1 of Crossaster papposus. Lineage (NCBI taxonomy): Eukaryota > Metazoa > Echinodermata > Asteroidea > Velatida > Solasteridae > Crossaster > Crossaster papposus. The sequence continues at coordinate 594,680 of JBAIAA010000381.1, read as the reverse complement.
TGCCGTTTTAAGGAAATGGCGGCCATTTTGAATATATTACGTCATAATTAGGTCAAGGTCATTGCAATTTTTTTGGAGCATGGGATTTTATTAATCTACATACCCATAGGAGTCTTTAAAAAAAAATTGGTGCTTTTGTCCACCGTGTCACGATCTTCGTGTTTTTTGTCCTTAATCCACCTCACTATTATGGGTAGTACACCCATAGATGCCGGCTGCGAGTTGCTCGTGGCATGTTCATCAGTCATCCATTTTAAAATTCAGGACATTTTGCATATACATGTCAACTGACACGAACTGGTTCAATAACTGAATTTTGATGAATCGGGCAGTAGTTTGGGAACAAATAGTTAATTTTATGAACAGGTTTTAAAAAATATCACTTTCCAGTGATTGTCGGCCAGCCAGATGGTTACAATTTTTGTATGGTATGTAGTTTGTTTTAAGAGAACCAACTTGTACAGTCTTGCACATCCACATTGCAAGGTCCATGCTGACAGTTGCTTCCTGAATGCTCCTGTCCACCTCAAAAGACAGTTCAGTCCCTGCATAATATTTAAATTTTTCACAATAATTAACTAATTACATAACCTGGGAATCTTTTTCTTTTTGAAATTTATGCAAATTTACCTAGTCAGTTTTCCTTGTGGTTTATTTGTGTAGTAAATGTAAATGTTAGTAAAAACAACATTACAATAACAGGAAATGCCAAAAAATTATTGAATTTGATTCTCCCTGTGCATAGTACTGACTGCCTGTATTACACTGCACATCATTCAAACTTTAAAAACAAATCAATTGCTTATCAATTTCATGCAATGTATTCATTAGGGATTAATTCCAAGAGTATTTACAAATATCATACTTAACAAGTTAACCATGTCAGGTGCTACTTTTTTTATTACTCTGGAGTGCAACATAAAGAATGATACAATTTAAAGATGTGGTTGTTAACCAGTTCGCGCCGGATGACGTATATAAACGCAAAAATTTTCCAAAATTCAAAACGGATGACGCATAAACACGCCAAGTTCAAGTTCGGAAATGTATGTCAGCAGCGCGCAAGGCCGGAAATGCGTGGGTGTGCTTCCCGGCACTATCAGCCTGAACACGCTTCGGATCGAGTTTCGTTAAAAATAATCCCGCCCGTTGGCTCGGCGTTGTTAAAATAATCCCGGCGCGAACTGGTTAAAATGTCCTGAGTAACAAAAAAGGACAAAGGTAATCAAACAAAACAAAAACAAAACTATTTGGCACTTCGGTTGTCTCAACCGTAAAATGAACATTGAAAATAACAATAACAATTAATGCAATGGTTAGTACTTACAACAGGAACAGATATCAACATCAACATCAACATCAGTGCCAAAAGGTCAAATTGAAACACTGGTAACCTGTTGGTGCTGGCCCATGACGTGGTTTGCCATGGTACTCCTTGATATCACTAGGTGGTGGTTCCAGTGTTCTTTTCTTGGACTTGGCAAAGGTCACTGCTCTGGTTGTGGTACATGCCAAGGTGGAACTGCACGTGCAGTCGGCCTGGGTCCTTTGCAGGATGATTCCATTTGTATTATGCGTGGTTCCTTTCCCTGAAAGTGACCAATGTTTAAACAATTCAGCAAAATCATATTTCTTTTGTATGTGATCCGCAGACATTGATATTTTCAGCATTATTTGTAGCAAGGCCCTTGGCCCCTTTTTATTCCTTCGATATCCACAATCCTTATTTCCCCTTAAAAATTATTAAAGAGGTTTGGGGTTAAACATACACATGTACATGTAGCAATTACCTACCAGTTAAAGTTTCTTCGCCGAAATCGTTGTTATCCCAAACGAGCGTTGTAAACACCCCTTGATGAAATCCTGGTGGGATTCCCTCTCCTGCAAGTTGCTGGACGGCCAATGCTGTATCGGGCTGCAATACTGCGGAATGTGAAGTGCAGTGACCAAAGCCATTCAGAAGTCGTATCATTGTTGAGGATTCTGTCAGATGCCGCACTGCCATTCCTAAGGCAATATGCTTTGGAGTATGTTTTTGTCCCTGTAAAATACAGGTAAAGGTACACACTGTACATGGATTTTCACTTCATACAAATGTTCAACAAACATTTGGTCTATAAATGTTGCAGACAAATTACCGACCTCAAACCTTTTGTTGCTATTTTGCTAGTCGATAATTTTAAATGAACTGGTTTCAATTTATTTTGTTTGACCTAATTGAAGTCCAGTTTTTTTTTGGGTAGGCCTACTTTATGTTTCATTAAAATGTTAAAGACATATGGTTATCTAAAATAGTAATTGGCTCATCCTTACCCGTGAGGTCAAATAGATCAGGTCTTGACCAATAGACAACAGCTTTCTCTGTGTATCTTCTGAGACTTGCACATAATCATCTGAGCAAAAGGTACAGGTGACTCCAGTACACCAGGCCAGAAAGTTGAATAACTGAATCGGTATCAGTTCTTTGCACCGTTCTGGTGTGAGGTCTTCTTCTCCTGGGGGCCATATGTCAACACTTTCTGCATCCTCAATAATGCCGTGCAACCTCATTGCAGCATGGTAAATGTCTCGTAGATCATTTCCACCAGCATTTCTCATTTTTGTTGTGGGTCCTGCTTGCTCCATTTGTTCCTCGTCATCAGTCTCACTTTCAGACTCTGCAATGCTCAACATTTGACCAGGTGAAACAGAACACTGAGCAAGAACCAGTTCACACTCACGAATATGAGGACGGATAAACTGTAGTTTGTCACCATATTTATTCAACAGCCTGTTTTTTAAGGCACTGTTTCTGTAGTTGACGGGATTACAGTTCTCAGTTTTACTGATTGTTTTTACGAAGAGGATCTTCAGTGTTCTCATTCTCAGCACTTCACCGCCATTAATAATTCTCGTCTCAATTACATCGGTGCAGAAAACTTTGAATGATGGTGCATACATGACATCACTGTCCTCTTCGGCTTTCTTCTGGTACTTGTTTGACAAACAGCGAGTGTAGTTTCTGTAGCATGACTTGTGGTACCGTACTTCTATGCTGACTAAATCTTGATCTCTTAAATGGACCAGCAGCTTTTCATCTTGCTTCTGTTCTGCCGCTTGTTTCAGTGATCTTCCTTCTGTTTCACATGTTGTCAACTTCTCCAGTACTCGTTTACCCATGCCTTTGTTATACGTGCGCTTTACATCTCTACAAATCAAGCACATTCGCGGCAAAACATGCACGCTTCTGCGATCGACATGTGGCCCAGAAATACTGCTAAACTCTGATCTTAAATGTCGCTTGGTAGGTGGTTCGGACACTTCAACCACATCATCAATGTCTACGGCTACGACGGGGACATGGGCTGCTTTAGGCTTACCCTTTGCGATCCGTTTCTTCGCTTGAGCTATGCGACATTTGTCCGTGAACCGTTGATAACAATTACGGTGAAAGCCGGCCTTTTTCGCGGAATCCGGATCGAAATTTGCTGCAATTGTACGTTCCAGTCCATCCAGTGACTTCCATTTACTGACAGACTCCACCAATTTGGCCCAAGAGGTATCGGAGAAAGGTCGAATCGCGTCGTTTTCAACCTCCACAACATGACAGACACAGGGCGTTTGGTCGTCCGCCATGATGATTGCGAGGATTCCAATGAGTATATAACAAACGTTCTGATTTGACAATATTTTCCCCAAAACTTTTTCACAACCAATCAGATCACTTCTTACTTATCAACCATTTTTGTGACCCCGGAAATTTACAAGTTCCGAATGAGAAATTCTCGGGGTTTTTTTCAACGAGATTTCGGCTAAAACCACATAAACAAATTTGAACATTACATTTTTGAGAAGCATTCGATGTTAGCTTTTGAATAGGGATGCAAAATAATAGTGCCAAAGACCCCTGTAAACAAGTTGACAAGAAAAGTGGTGACGGCCCACGATCTATAAGGAAGCTGCATTCAGGTCCGGTGATGCTTCAGCCATCAAAAAGGCCAAATACGACCTTCGTAATGCAATCAGCGATGCGAAGCTAAGGTACCGCAACAAACTTTAGGATGGTATCTCTGTCACTAACTCCAGGGAACTGTGGAGAGGTTTTAATAAAATGACTGGATATAAACCGAAGTCAAGACGAGTACCCGAGGACGATATAACACTTCCAGATCGACAAAATGACTTCTATACGCGCTTTGATCGTCCAAAGGAATATTTACCAGAAATTTACGAAACATTACCTCCGCCATTTGAGGTCACGCTTGAAGACACCCGTCGTGTACTAGGACAGCTAAAAGTCAATAAGGCACCTGGACCAGATGGCATCAGCCCACGACTTTTGCGATCTTGTAAGGACGACTTGTGTAATATTTTATGTAAATTATTCAACTGGTCATTGAAAACTTGCCATGTGCCAAATATATTTAAGAGATCGATTATAATCCCAGTGCCTAAACGTTCGCCAGTTACTTGCCTCAATGATTACCGCCCTATAGCTTTAACTTCAATTCATAAATACCTGGGACAGTTTAGGCATTCCTATTGGTCGAGAGCCCGTCACGTGGCCGGTATTAAACGGACGATAAAGACATGGCTAGAAGTGTTTAAAACCAGTTGGCAACAAAAGTAGCCCCTGCACATGGACAACTCACTGGACATCCTTCTCCGGGCACTTCACTGCTGCGCAGACCATTGTTCTTATCTATTTTGAACCATTCGGGTGCAAAATCCTGTTTTCCTCCAACTATGACGAATTTAAGAAAAAAAGTCTTCCACTTTAAAAAACAAATTCCATAAGTCGTGCACAAACGCGGTCGCGTCACGTTCGTTCTTTTCCCTTTGAAAAAAACACGCGCGCGTACGCCATTTAGACGCGGAGGCCTATCCAGTCTATATAATGGAGATCAATGGTAAATACGCTTTATTGCATGTATTGTGACGTAGAGCGACAGAGGCGGAAACATGTCATTTGACAGTGGCCCGTGAACATGGATAGGGGAAAACACACAGAATGGCGAAACACCAACATTTACTTGCGACAATTTTCCGTGATTTTCGGGGCTTTTTGGCTGAATTTTACAAAAAAAGTATTTATGAATGGGAATAAATATGTGTTCGGTCGGTATTAATCACTCTGTTTAATACCGCTTGAAGTCTGGGTGCTGATAATTACCCTCGCCTTCGGCTCGGGTAATTATCAGCACCCAGACTCCAAGCGGTATTAAACAGAGTGATTAAAACCTCTCGAACACACATTTATTCCCTTATTGTTATGAAATGCATGGAGACTCTAGTTAGAAACTACATCCAATCACAGCTGTCACCCAAACTGGACCCGTTCCAGTTTGCTTATAAGAAAAATAGATCAGTTGATGATGCAGTCTCATGGGCTATATTTAAAGCATCGCAATTCCTCGACAAGAATATTCCTAATTACTGCAGATTTGTATTTGTGGATTATAGTTCAGCTTTTAACACCATATCACCTTTTAAATTGTACGATAAACTGATATATTTGGGTCTTAATTCTTCTATTTGTCAGTGGATTTTAGATTTTGTATTGGATCGTTCACAAATTGTAAAGATAGGGCAACATTTTTCTGAGTCACGTGTCCTGAATACTGGAGCCCCACAAGGATGTATTTTATCACCTATGTTGTATTCATTGTTCACGCATGACTGCGCAATAAACTCGGATAATAATTGTATGGTTAAATATGCGGATGATACTACACTGGGTGGACTTATTATCAAAGACGAATCCTCATATCGCGATGAAGTCAGCCATTTAGTTCAATGGTGTCACGACAATGGCTTAGAGTTGAATGTCGACTAGACCAAGGAGATAGTTGTAGACTTCCGGATGACATTCAGCCACTCATTATCAATGGATCTGAAGTCGAAATTGTTGACTCTTTAAATTTTTAGGAGTACATATATCAAACGATCTAAAATGGGTGACCCATGTTGATTCCATTGTTAGGAAAGCTCAGCAACGTCTGTTTTGTCTTAGAAGATTGAGGAGTTTTCGTGTCAGCCAGGATCTGTTGGTGAAGTTTTATCGGGCAGTGGTTGAGAGTGTTTTGACTTTTTCAATTGCTGTCTGGTACGGGAGCACCACGGTGGATGACCGGAAACGCCTCAGTCGTGTAGTTAACACTGCAAGTGCTATCATTGGTTGTGAGTTACCCACATTAGATATACTTTATAAGTCACGTGTCCTAAAAAAATCTAGGTCAATTATTTTAGACGAATTTCATCCTGCAAATCATTTATTTGAATTGATGAGAACAGGAAAGCGGTACAGATCAATCCGAGCTCATTCGAATCGAACCTTGAACAGTTTTTATCCAGGAGCAGTACGTCTACTGAATGATGATCAAGTGTAATTTTAATTTTATAATATTAATCTAATGTTATTGTAATTTTAATCTGTTTAAGTGCTTTTATTTGTTATACTAAGATTAATTGTAATGCTCGCAAGACCACAGTGAATTTCAATGTATCTTTATATACAAATGACAATAAATAAATATTCTATTCTATTCTATGATCGCTTTCTTTCGACAGATTAGACGCGAGTTCATTTAGCTGCGACTCTGATATTTCCATAGCCAGATGATTTAATCGATTGTCCGTTTGAACCAATTTGACCAATGGAGGCGTTTCCGACCGCTTGCGTTTTCTGATAGACATTCTAAATATAATATTTCTTTCAGCTTGTACACTAAGGATTATAAACCACCCCCACTGATTGCGCGGTATTGCACCGTGACTCGCAATTAATTCATAACTAAGGTCAAACTGTGCCAGAAATGTTTATAGTTGTCCCATACATTATACAGTATTTCCTGTACAACGGGTCAAACTGTACTCAATTTTTTAACCCTGTATTTTCATCCTATTATTATTATTATTCATTTCCATACCAAAAGGTTAAACTGTACTCTATTTTTTAACCCTATAACATCATCCTCTATTCATTTTCATACCAAAAAGGTCAAACTGTACTCAATTTTTAATCCTACACTATTACATATTTATATCATAATTATACATATTCATATCATAATTATACATAATCATATGACCTTTATCATATTTCTCCAAAGGTCAATCTGTACCAGGAAGTCCTCCTACACTACTTACGTCGGCTCCAGTCCTTGCTAAACTGCATGAATAAAGCCTCAAACTAAGATAAAGCTGAGGTTTGGAAAACGGTTGATAGCTGGCCAAACGTGTCTCCTTTCCGATGATGACGTTTCAAGAGTTCTTCATCGGCCAATCACATTTTTCCAGTGCCATTCGCGCGCCTTCCGAGTCGGAGTGATGTACATGAAGATCTAGAAACTTAATCTCGCGTTGGAGAATCATCAAATACTTTTTTTTTCGGACGAAAGGCATTTTAAAATTTAACCATGTGGTATACACAAATATCTTTTCAATAAAATATATAAAACAGGAAAATTTGCTAGATTTCTGACTCGCACTTTGACGCGTTTTGTTGAAAATTACGGGGGCAGCAACCCCACAATAAATATTATTTTCTGCGATAGGCAACTCACAACATGTGATTTCGAATATACCTTATGTAATCGATTATTTGTTGAATTACAAAAGTAGAAAAGTTTCCAGTAATATAGTATTAACAATCTGACAAATACTCAACGCATGGTCACAGTTTTTCAAATTTCATAGAGCTAGAGGTCAGTATTCTGGATCGTACAGTTGGTACAGTACATGTAAATGTACATGTAAATGTACCAACTACACGCGCGCGCAAGCGAGTTATGTTCGTTGCATGCCGCACGCACGCGCGCGCCCCGGCCAGGGGCCGTATTCACAAAACTTAAACTTAGGAGAATACTTAAGTCAGACCTAAATCTAAGCACCCTGCTAACTTAAGTGCCGCGCTTAATTTAGTATTCACAAAAGATCTAAGCAATCCACTTATCTTAGTGCTCCACTTAACTTAAGTGTTTAAAGCAGTCACTGTTGCTCATGCGCAAATCATTTTCGTCATAAACGTTCCTACGCAACCAAAATGTTATCTATCTGCGCGGTTTACCATGCGCGCGTGCACACGCACGCAGCTAGCGACGCAGTTTTGTTCGTCATGCACGTTTTATATGTTTTAACACAGAATAGTAGTGAAATGTTCATTTTATTTACTCTCGAGTGTGAAACAAATTGTGATGTTGATTTATCCGCATTCTTTCAAACATGCTGGAAGGTAAGATAGTTCTTTTGCATTTTATAGTCGGCAGTCACGTGTATTGCATGTCATTGGTTAACGTTAACGTAACATGTTAAAAAATTTAACAAATCGATCGAAAAAAATCGTTAGAATGTTAACGAACTACAATCTAGAGCTGTCATACATTAACTTCAAATTGGCTTCCTTTTACAATAATTCGATAGTGTCGAGCTTTCCCATAGCCCCTAGAATATCAAATTTTGTGCCCAAAATGCACAAACCGAAGGACAGAAAAAAAGCCGCCATGACACCCAAGCGCCCCGCTTAAACGAGTTAAGACTAGTCAGACCACACTTAGATTTAAGACTCAAAAATAAGTGGGGTACTTAGCAAAAATGTTTTGTGAATACCGCAAAGTCATTCAGATTTGTCTAAGTCGGGTATTTAAGTGGGGTGCTTATTTCTTTTGGACTTAAGTCGTTTTGTGAATACTGTAACGTTTGTGCCGGTTGGCCGGTAGAGGGCGCTGGAGCGATTACACGGTGGTGGGGATCGCCCTGGTGGCTCCTGCTGGTGCGCCCCGGAAACCCGCCTTTGGATCGCGCGTACGCCGAACCAGTTCTGACCAGTTCTAGAGTCCGCGTTGTTGTGTGAGCTTCGGGTTAGTGTTTAGAGGCAAGAGTCCACAATAAACGGCAGGTATATCACGGTATTCGAAGAACACTGGTGTCAAGATTCCTTCTTGTGTGTTGCGTCGACCCCTGGACAAATTCACGTTACATTGGTGGCAGCGGTCGGCATACAAGAGGAGGAAAAAAAGGAAACCAGGTGAAGTTGTTCATGTTTTCGCGGGGCCATGATGGTGTGGCGGCCGACTCGCCCTGCGGCGGCGGGGAGGCAGCGGGCTGGAGTGCGGGCCCGCAGAGCGGGGCCCAGTTTGGAGAGGAGCCGGTGCATTCCGTGCATCACACCGGGGGAGTTGGAGGCCTTCTTTAGGGATGTTATGAGGTCCTGGGAGTCTGGTTGTTTCCTGGGGAAGGAATTGGGGACGGATAGCGGGGAATTTCGGGACATGCGCCAAGTGCTGGGGGTCGTCGGTGCGTCCACTCCAATTCGGAGAGAGGGCGCCCTTCCCCATATTTTGTCCGGGGCCGCTACCGGATCTGACGGGGGGCCGCCCCATGCTGTAGACGGCGGCGCAGCAGACGTCTCGCTCCACACGGGGCGATTCCGAGCTGTGCCCTTGAATGCAGTGGGGGCGGGGCCTCGTCGGGACATTCCCTGGATCTTCTACAGGAATTATACCGAGTCCGGGGGGGCCCCGGCCCATGCTGTGAACGGCGGCACGGCAGACGTTTCGTTCCGCTCGGGGCGATTCCGAGTCGGGTCCGTCGGCGCAGTAGGGGCGGGACCTCACCCGGACGCCCACGCTCCCTAAGCCAGTCGCAGTCGGAGGTGCCAGTCACGGTCAGTCACAGTCACAGTCGCAAGAATCAGTCGCAGTCGCAAGAGGCAGTCACAGTCGCGGCCACAGGAGCCAGTCGCAGTCGCAGGAGCAAGTCGCAGTCGCAGGAGCCAGGCGCTGTCGCAGTCGCAGGAACCACAGTCGCAGTCGCAAGAGCCAGTCGCAGTCGCAGGCACCAGATACAGGAGCCAGTCGCAGTCGCAGGAGCCAGTCGCTGTCGCGGGAGCCAGCCGCAGTCGCAGTCGCAGGAACCACAGTCGCAGTCGCAAGAGCCAGCCGCAGTCGAAGGCACCAGTCGCAGTCAGAGGAGCCAGTCGCAGTCACAGTCGCAGTCAAGTCTTAACATTAGAGGGGTGTGCCGGGGCCAGGGGTGTGCCGGGGCCAGGGGTGTGCCGGGGCCAGGGGTGTGCCGGGGCCAGGGGCTTACCCCACAAAATGTTGTATTGTAAATTGTTGTAATGTAAATTGTTGTAATGTAAATTGTTGTATAATTTTTGAGCCCACCGTCTTGTTTGGGGGCAAACAAGGTCTTCGTGGGGGGCTGTGTAACGTTTGTGCCGGTTGGCCGGTAGAGGGCGCTGGAGCGATTCCACGGTGGTGGGATCGCCCTGGTGGCTCCTGCTGGTGCGCCCCGGAAACCCGCCTTTGGATCGCGCGTACGCCGAACCAGTTCTGACCAGTTCTAGAGTCCGCGTTGTTGTGTGAGCTTCGGGTTAGTGTTTAGAGGCAAGAGTCCACAATAAACGGCAGGTATATCACGGTATTCGAAGAACACTGGTGTCAAGATTCCTTCTTGTGTGTTGCGTCGACCCCTGGACAAATTCACGTTACAATACGGCCCCTGGCCCCGAACGTAAGGCCGGCCAGTCGCCGCGTTAATGCTTTACAAATTACAGACGGAAATTGCCATGAATAATTTCTTACGCAAGTCGATCCTCCTGAAAGTCTTCCTTACTATTATTATTACTATTATTGGAGGTATTTTACATGAACCGCGGCTTAACTAGGAAAAAATGCGGATATGTCGGCACCATTTTCTCTCAAATATACATGACTAGGCCTGCAGTCTTTCCTTGCAATGTTTATGAAGTTTGTGGTTATTAACAGTTAGCTCTGTGGTTTTGTATACAGTGTATTTGCATACAACAGTAGCAAAAGGCCAGGCAGGTTCTTGTGGTTAGCGGGTGGTTGTTGACAACTGGTGGTGGCAGGCAGAGGCTATCTGTCTCACACCTCTTAATCCTTACACAATAGCAGTATTACGTTTCAGACATTTCTTGGCCAAGACTCGGCCAATGTTATAACCTAATTATGTTTCAGACATTTTGAGGTTTGCAAATGTCTGAAATGTAATTGGTGATTAGGAAGCTTACGTTTCAGACATTTGAAATGTCTGAAACATAATTGCTACTTACGTTTCAGACATCTAATGTCTAAAACGTAAGTCTATTGTTCACGTTTCAGACTTTTTGGCACTAACAAAAGAGTTTCAGACATTCTTGGTTCACAAGGAGCCCAACACAGCATAGCCACGTACAGTGGAAAAAAATTCCAAATATGCAATTGAGGGGGAGTTACGCAAGAACTCCGCCGGCCAACGGCCTTGTATCCATTTGCCATGAAAATAAGCTCCATAGCCAATACTACCCGCAGAATCTGTGAATAGGGCCAGGCTATCATCGGACTCCCACTCAGCACCTGCAAATACTGATACCCCATTGAAGTTGGTAAGAAAATCAAGCCACGTGAGCAAATCGAGCCTTGCACCTTTGGAGATGCGCACCCGATGGTAAGGCTGGGAGAGACCCGAAGTCAACGCAATTAAAACCTTTCAACAAAACTTTTGCATCAGCAACTACAGGGTAACTGACAAGCCAATCCTGTAAAACCGAAATCTTAATTGGGGTTGGAAGAACGAAAAGAATGCTGCGGACCCGCAAGTCCTGGGGTCTGTTTAGGTCTGGTGCCTAAGTTGTCAAACACACGCTTAGGTCCGGCTGAGAGATCAGCTTTGCGAGGAGCTTCAATCGCTACGGGGCTGCGGGATTGGTGCATGCGAGCGAAAGGAACTGTGCATTGGATTGCGCCCCACGCACCTGACCGCTCCAAGCTCGACAGCGAGTAGCCCCATGACCAAATCGCATGCATTTTTTGCAAGAGTGTGTGAATTTGCAATGCGCAAAAGAGCAACCCGTGGCAGCGTTAAATGCGAAACATACACCTGACCTAATTGGTTTGGACCGAGAATTAGCCGGGGACCATAGAGGGCGCCCCGAACTACTAGGGAAGTGGTGCCGGCCGCTGCAACCGTAAGAGCAGTTCCGAAAACCGGGATGCATGCTTCAACGTATAAATGGCCATAAATATTAAAAGCAGATTGCCACATATCGAACGTGTCAACCTTCTTGCGCTGCAACCCTGCTTTTTTCAACACCAACTTTCCCCCCTCAACAGACAGGGAAAAATTGGCACTGCCCTGCTCAAATGATTGCGTCACCACGGCAGTGGCAGCATCATTGTATAGAAGCGAAAAATCTACAAACGCCCCTTGCCAGATTTTTTCACGCACGGCCTGCGGTACGTGCATGCCTAGGGGGGAGGACGTGCATGTTGATATCGCTGGGCAGTTTGATAAATCCGTGGGCCCACCTACGCTTGTTGCACTTGCAGGTGGCCAGACAACATTATTAGTACTACTAGCATGATCATTAAACCTATGCCTACACTACTAACAGGGCCAGTAATGGAACCAGTTACGCTAGGGGTAGTTGTGGGAAATGATGATCAAATGTGCCTGATCAACTCACCCCCAGGCACCATGTTGGTGCCGCTATTACTACATGTACTCGGAGCCGGACCCGAAAACCCCGGCGCCAGCGTGGAGGGGAGGACCGGGTGAGGAGACAACACCCCGGTCCCGGACGATGCCCCGAAGTAGTGCGCTTGATGTGGCTGTGCCACCTGCAGAAATTGATGCCCCGATGTTCCCGGGTAGAGGTGAGGGTGACCAGTGTTACCAGGGCCAGAAGGGCCAACGTTAAAGTCCTGGCGACTCTCGGCAAATGGCGCCGTAGTAGCGGCAGCATGATGGTGAAAACCGCCCGGAACCGGTGCTGTTGGAACGGCAAACGTGGCCGCCGGTGGCGTCGCAGTGCCCTCGACAACAGAGGGCGCCAGTCCTGGTGCTGTGGTGGTTCCAGGAAAATGGGTCCTAAACCTAGCTGATGTGTGATGAGCCGGTGGAACGACGACGGACGCCGATGACCCGCAATAACCGCAGACAGGTTGATGGGCAAAGGCAGGTTGATGGGCAAAGGCCGGAGGCGCCGCACTGGTGGGTGGACCCGCGTTGCCGTTGGACACGCTGAAGACCGTACTCTCGCAAGTGGTGGGAGCAGCAGGGGTGTGAACGTCGACGTTAGCAGTACTACCAGCAAGGAGAGGCGGAGGCGGGGGAAAAGGCCACTCGTCGAAAAAATTTGGCTCGCTGAATGCGGCAGGCGAAGGGGCTGTGACAGCACAGCACCGGAGGCCGAAAATACCGGGTTCGATGGGACGTAGAAGGACGGCAATCGGCGGCAAAACCAGACCTTCGGCCGGACTTAAAGGCGGAACTCCGTCAGCCAACGGATACGAAGCCCGGGCTCTCCTACCCCGAGGCCTGCCGGGATTTCTCCCGCGACTCGCCGCAGTCTCCGTAGGCGTGGCCTTTTGGCGCCTGGGCTGCTTCGCTGACGCCCGCACGACAGTGTCCGAAAAGCGAGCTGGTCGCCGACGGGTGCGGAGTAAATCCCCGCGATTCATGCTGACGTGCCGACGACTAACTTGACGTTCACGTAAAACAATAAAGCGGAGAATGACGACAGATAAACTGAAGAGTTGTAGAAATGCCCAGAAGAAAATGGGTGTGTTCGGAAACGAGGTTAGATAAGAAATAATCGGAGAACGAAGAAAAAAATTGCTGAACAAAAATTGAGATGTTGACTCTGAAATTGGCTGTGACAGAGTGGCTATAAAATTCGAACCCGCCAAAAGCCCCGCTTCCCCACGCGGAACCCATGACTCTCATTGGCCCAAAGTTAACTGTAAAAATTTTCATACTGCTGACCTTTTACCTTTTGCATAATTAACCCTTGTATGGCGATAGTGTGACATGAACTAAAATTCAACTACCACCGCCTGCCCAGGCAAAATTTTGTTGACCTTGCACTTAGTGCTAAATTAGGTGTGAATGTCAAAGAAATGCCATGAGAGCGTAGGGAGGCCGCATGAGCTTTCGCTGTGTATAAAACCTTTTACCGTGAAACTGTAAAAGGAGATATTTCATAATTTTCGATCTGAACAAGATTTTCTTCAGAGACTAAATTACTGTGTACAAGAAACAAACATATAGGACAACATACAACATGATGCACATCACATCAAGAAACACAAAAGAAAAAGCACAGAGTCCAAAGGAACAATCAGTAAGAGGAGGATTAGGCTGAAGAATTAAAGGGTGAGTACGTCATTGTGGGTTGGATCAAAGACAGGGTAGGAACAAAACCAGAAGGGGTAAAACCACAAGGAAGGGGTCCAGGGTGGAGATCAAGGGGAAGAACTAACAAAGAAGTATAAATAGGAGTAATGAGGAGGGGGTGGGGTGCGGTTAGGAAAACAAAAACAAAATCCTGGCGAGGAATAAATCTGAAACAGATGACAAATAGAGAAGAAGAAAAAGTTGGATGTTAAGCCCGTGTGGATGAGTAGTCTGAAGACGATTCATCCAAACTTTCTCCCGGCTGAGGCGGACTGACTCTTTCTGGTGGCCAAGTGATTATATGCCCTGTAGAATCATATCGGAAATGCAATGGTTAGGCTGGTTAAAGTGATGTCCGACGGGGTTATCCAGTTTCTTGGTGTTGACAGTCGATCTATGACCGTAGAAACGCTTTTTTAGGGCATTGTCATATCATGATATGTCTTTGTAGTTTACCCCAAGCTAGGGCGCATTTGGTTGTGGTTCTGTCTTCAGACTTGAGCGAAGTCTACACATTTTTTACACGAGTTTCTAGAGTTGTTGTTTTTCCCTGCAAAGTTTTACGTCAAAGATCGCCTTTTTTATTGGCCTTCCTAGCCAAGGTATGTGAAATTTGCTTTCTATTGATCTGGATTGCTCCCTGAATCCTGTAGTTAGGATATCTGTTATATAGAGAAGCCGTATAGTTAGCTTTATGATGATATATTTGTCGTTCACTGAGGTGCTCACGTGGACAAATGTATTTTGTAGCGAAGCAACTGAGTTTCGGTGCTGTGCTACATTTTTCTAGATAGTCTGCATTAGTTTTTGTTATTTAGGGCTGTACTTCTTCCGTGTTTTTTCCCTCGTCATTTTCTTGTAGATCGTAGAGGTCAGGGTTACGCACTATTTTGTCATGCGGTCCAGCCACGTTGTGATATGTCCGTTCATGTGTCATCATGGAGGAATGTGTACTCTCACAGGCGTACACGCGGTGTGATATTGTTCAGTGACAGTTTTGGTGATCCGCCCAGTCGTAGTCTTTTTAAGTCGCTTGATGTAGTTTTGGTCTTATTGAGCATATATTGGCATTAACAGTCTCAGATTAGGGGATAGTGTAGTGGAAGTTAAGATGATTAAGAATGTGTTTCACTGTTTTAGAAGTAATACGCAGGCTCAGTCAGTTGTTTTATTTATTCAAATTTGTATTCGGCACAATTAAAAAATAGTTCACATGTAATTTAGGAGCTTGTTCTTCATTAAGGATTATACACTGTTTGATTGTGACAAGGAATTGCAGGTTATAGGCTGTCTGACTTAAGTTGAGTTTAACTGCTGATATTTGGAGAACTAATTGTTTATCCGTTTGCCTGAGTTGTTCATGGAATTCCAGATTTTTGACAGTGGTTTTCCCTTTTTATTTTTGCTTTCAGGAAATAACACACAGTTGTTGAATATTACAACTACATTTGACTACACTACCTACTGTTGTAACCAAATAAAGTAGAAGCACAACAGTGGAGTACAGTTTCATGTGCAGTTTCATTGCAGCAACGTGTTAGACCTTTTTTTCGATTTCATCACAGGCATTTTTGGTCTCTCCGACATACTGAACTCCACAAAACCTGCAAGAGATGAGATATATGACATTAGATGTACTGCAAGTGATGTTACCAATAATTCTATGCGTGGTACCAGAATAGTGGCCAGAAAAGAAGTCAGACTCCTGGATGTGGATCTGGCAAACCACACATCTGGAACTGCACTTGAAAGTTCCGTGCTGGATGGGATGGGAGGAGATGCATCCAAACTGGGAACTTCGGCTCGAACATTAAGGTCTCGTAGATTACGAGGGCGTGTATAAGCCAATACAGGGCTGTCTGGGATGGCACGTACAAGGCGATCTAAAGTGTGGAGAATGTGATGGCTGTCGTTAGTGATTTTGCGAAGGGAAGGGAGACTGGGGTGAAAGGTAGTCACCAGGGGGATCATGGGTTTGGCATTAGCCTGGCGGGCCTTTACCTTTAGAGCCAAATTTATGGGTACAGCTTTGGCTCTGGCAATGGCACGTTGAACTTGGCGGGAGCTGTGACCCCTGGCAACCAAGTTGTTTTTCAGTATATGTGAATGGCGGGAGAAATCATAGTCGTTAGAACAAATCTTTTTGAGTCTGAGGGCCTGACTAAATGCTATACCAGTCTTACAATGCCTAGGGTGACAGCTGGAGAAGTGGAGATACTGGTGTGTGTCTGTGGGTTTAGAATACAGATCAGTGGTTATTAGTTATCCTCCTTGCGGATGGTGGCATCCAGGAAGTGGGCCTGGTGATGCGAGTACTCTGATGTGAACTTGGTGGTCCTGTGGAAAGAATTCATGTAATTAGTGAAAGTCATCAGACTGTCCTCATCACTGGTCCAGATGAAAAATACATCATCAATGTATCTCCACCAGATCTAGGGACGGCACGGTGCTGAGGCAAGCATGTGTAACCACGAAAAATGGTACAGTTAGAAAAATACTAATAAAGCTAGAGGGATTGCAGTGAGAACCAAAGATCTAAATGAAGAGTCGCAGATTTTCCTTAAATAACTGGGGCAAGAACACTAAATTTTGCACTGAAACAACACTATGAACTTTTAATTAAACTTTGGCCACTGGTGTTTGAACAATCCAGAATAGTTTACTCTAAGCCAGAGCAAATGTTAACTCCAGATTAAACTCAACAATACAAAATATAAAAAAGAAGTAAAAACCCAACACAGCACTAATAGCGAATTACTCTCTAAGCACAATCAGAACAAATAATGAATAGCCTATAAATACAAAGAAAAATGCAAAAGAAATGATTAAAGATCAAATTACAAATAAACATTAATAAAATATGCATTTCCAATTATATCATGCACAGTACACTTTTCCTGTACAAAACTATACTGGGAAAGCTTAAGAGAAAATCATCTCTCCAATACACCTCAAAAATCTAAATAACAAAGGAACTGTTGACTGTGGCAGGGGATTAAGTAATAAAAACCAGCCACAACCCTATGGAACTCATTAGGTATGCAAATCCCCCAAATAAACATCTTGAGAAAAATAAGAGATGCACAGGCAAAGCATGGTCCAAAAGAAAAATCAGGTTTCTACATAAAATGCAAAGTGTATCAGCATCAAACCTATGTTTAAAATTACTATAAAACAGTCCTTAGAAAAGTCAGTCAAGTAAATCCAGACTAATATCATACAAAAACTCCTCTTCATTATATCCCAAAAACCATAGACGCAGCAAGTAAAATCCAGTCACAAGTGCTAATATTTGATGCACAAGTTTGGCCAAGGTACTGATTAAAGTGCCTCCAAACTAAACAAGGAAAATGACATAAAAACACTGGTCCTTAGCAAAATGACTTTACTAGGTTTAGGAATAATAATTAGTTTCCAAAAGTTTCAGAACCTTCAACAGTAACCTTTATACAATGTGAACAAGGCTTTACTTAGTAAAAATAAACTTTCTTTGGAAACCTACCAAAGGCAAAGAAATAGTTTCCATACTCTGAAAGTTTTATCTCAACAACAAAAATAATGCACAAAAAGGTAAATATGTACACTAGATTAGACAATGTAAAAAATAAGTAAATAAATGAAAACTCACCAGAATTATTGAGCAAACAGGAAAATACAGCAACTTGATGTCCAGACTTTTAAGATTTGTGGAGGACACAAGATAAACTTTACAAGTAGGTCTGTCCTCAATGTTGTATCTCTGCTCACTGACCCACACTAGCACATGTGGCCAGTGGAACACAAAGCAATAGACTGGTGCGCCTCGCATCATTAATTAAGTAAAGAGTAAATTAAGTCAATGTACTACGCAGGGGTGCCACTCCTATAAAAAACAGTAACTTTAGGGGAACCACTTTGCCAAAAATCCCATTGTAAACTAAAAAGGATGAATAAAAACAAAGTTAAATTTCACTCCTCTACACACGCCCATTCTTTAAAACCTTGTTGTCCTCAACAATTAAAGAAAACAATCTAAAGGGAAATACATCTGGGAAGTACGTCGTCTTTCGGTTTCATCAGGCTTCATCATGCTTCATCATGATACTTCATAGGTGGGCGGATGGTCCTCTTTGGTCGGCTGGTGTCCAACATCTCGTCAACAGAACTGGAATCAGTTTCATCAGTAGATGGAGATTCATAGAAGTTTACTGAAGAGAGTTCAACATCACTGAAGTCTTCTGGAGGGGGAATCACATCAGTCAAACCAGGGTGATGAAGGATTAAGTCATCTCGGAACTCGTAAGGAGGTTCCATGGTAACGTCCATACCAGAAGAAGATTGAAGAAGCGGGTCAGCATTGGATATCTCCTCTTCAAGGGGAACTTCGAAAGGGCAAAGGGAGATCAGGTTGCGGTGGACCGTCCTCACCTTTTGCGTTTCCAACTGCTTCACAGTGTACACTGGAATACCATCTAGCTTCTTTACAACCAAGTAAGGAGTATCTTCCCATCGGTCTTTCAGCTTACACTTTCCTCTCGGTGTTTGTCTCTGCCAAATTGAACGCCTTGGTCATTTCTTCCTTCAGCATTTTGACGAAAGATTTGTAGTCACGATAAAGATGTTGTGTGTCTTCTCCTTGGCAAGGGAATATCACGTCCACTGGCAGCTTAGGTTCCCTCATAAACATCAGGAAGAAGGGCGAGTAGCCTGTCGAAACATGCTGGCTGCAATTGTAGGCATGGGTCAAAACTTCAACGTGCGTTGCCCAAATCACATTCTTCATTGGATCAAGGGTCCCTAGCATCGATAAAAGAGTTCGGTTAAACCTTTCAGTCATTCCGTTGCCTTGGGGATAATAGGGTGTTGTCTTGCTCTTGGACACTCCCATTACTGCACAGAGTTGACGGATTACTTCAGACTCAAAACACTTCCCTTGGTCGGAATGCAGTCGCTCTGGAATCCCGTAGTTCGAAATGTATCTCTCCCACAATACTCGTGCCACCGTCGTCGCTTTCTGGTCTCTTGTTGGGTATGCCTTGGCATAACGAGTGAAGTGGTCCGTCACAACGAGTAAGTGCTCGTACCCACCAGCAGACTTCTTAAGACTCATGAAATCGATGCAGACTAGTTCTCCTGGACGACTTGTACGAATACTCTGCAACCCAGCGCTCCGTCTTCCTTCTGGACGTTTATGTAAAGTGCAACGTTCACAGGTTTGTATGTAAGTCTTTACGTCACAGTATGCACCAGGCCAGTAGAAACGTTTTCTGACCGATCGGAGAGTCTTCTGGAATCCAAGGTGTCCCAACTCGTCATGGAGGTTCTTCAAGATTGTTTTATGTAGCGAACGAGGTAGAACTGGGATGTAATTCATGTCATTATCCTCTCCGTTTCTATAGACCAGCAGTCCCCCCTTTTCCTGAAGGTGGTCCCATGAACGAAGTAGTCTCTGAACATCTTTTCCTTCACGGTTGGTTTGTCTTTGACTCAACTTGCTACGTCTGGTTGTCTTGAGATGTAGAATGCGTGTGATACCTTCATCTTCCTGTTGAGCATCCTGAAGTTTCCCGCCATCTTGAATAGTACTGGTTCCATACTTCTCAGCTGAAGCGTTGTCAGGTTCGGAGGTCTCTTTAGGTTGCAGGGATCTTAGTTCATCAGCTCCAGATTGTCTTTGGTTGTCCGTCTCCGTTGATACATCATGGGTCGAAAGAGTAGCTTGCACGTGCACCTTAACATCTTCCGTGGGATTCTGCTTATCGGCGGAGCCATTCTCGGTTGCATCCAATATGCGGGTTACTTCTCTTCTAGTAATTCTCAAAAGTGCATCAGCATTTGCATTATTCTTTCCTGGACGATACCGTATGTCTAATTCGAAGAGAGATAGGTCATTAACCCAGCGTTGACTATGAGCATCCAGCTTAGCACTCTTCAATACATAGGTCATAGGATTATTGTCGGTTACCGCTGTTAACTTTTGTCCATACAGATAATCTCCAAATTTGATAGTCAGGGCCCAATGTAATGCTCGAAACTCTAGCTTGTGTGCTGGATATTTCTTCTCGGCTGAAGAGAGAGTGCGGCTCGCATATGCCACTACACGTTCACGGCCATCCTGTTGTTGGGTAAGTACTGCACCAAGGCCTTCAAGAGATGCATCAGTCTGTATGACGAAAGGAATATCATAATCAGCATAGGCTAAGATGGGAGCTGATGTTAACTTGGATATCAACGTCTGAAATGCAACACCACATGCATCCGTCCAGACAAACGGTGGGTCTCGGGTTTCACGCTTACCCCCAATGAGGCCGAAAAGAGGACTCGCTACCTTTGCATAGCCTTGGATAAACTTCCGATAATATCCAGTTATCCCAAGGAAACTCCTGACATCCTTCTTTGATTTGGGGATCGGCCAATTCTGTACAGCTGTTATCTTCTCAGGGTTTGTGGAAATACCTTCTGCCGAGACAATATGACCCAGATATTGAACACTGCTCTTCAGGAAGTGACACTTCTAAGCTTGAGGTTATTCTGTCTTAATCGGTCGAACACTTGGCTTAGTCGAGTGATGTGTTCTTCAATCGTCGAACTGTAGATGATGACATCGTCGAGGTAGAGCAGGACACTTTCAAAATTCATGCCGCTGAATACATTCGACATCAAGCGTTGAAATGTGGCGGGTGCGTTAACAAGTCTAAATGGCATTCTGGTAAACTCGTACAGGCCCATCGGGGTAGTGAAAGCTGTTTTTGCCTGGTCCTTCTCAGCAACGCCAACTTGGAGATAGCCAGAGGTCAGATCTATGCAAGAAAAATACTTAGCTTTTCCCAAAGCATCCAGCGCTTCTTCGATCCGCGGTAGATGATACGCATCTCGAATTGTTCTGGATTTCAGCTTGCGGTAATCGACACACAGTCGAATGCTGCCATCCTTCTTTCGGACGATAACCACTGGAGAAGCGAATGAGCTTTGACTGGGTTTGATGACGTTTGTTTTCTCAAGATCCTTGATGTGCTTTCGAACTTCTTGAAACTCAGCGGGTGGGATACGTCGGTACGGCAAACGAAATGGGGTAGCATCACTCAAAGGAATCTCGTGCTCAGCGGTTTGGGTCATGCCAATGTCGAGGGAATCTTTGGAAAAGACATCATAATTGGCTTTGAGAAGGTCCTGAATGGCTGCCTTTGCAGAGGGGGTCAAATCAGCAGAATCAATGTCGGGCAAGGGGGATTCATCTGAAGCTGTGTGTGGATCTGCAGTCTCGGGCTCTGGCGTGGAATTAATGACTTGGATATGGGACAGCAATGCCACAACTGCATTCCTTCTGACCGTCACCTTCTGATGAGACAAGTTGCACAGCCGAATGTGTACTTTACAGTCTCGGACTTCAACCAACATTTGCCCAACAGCTAGACTATTGTTCCTCTTGCCCTCCACCAGTGCTGTGATGCATCTGCCTTTAGTAGATTTTGGAGTTTTGGCCGTTATGATTATTTCTGCTCCAGGCTGTACTTCAAGTGAACGTCGCCCTGTGTAGCGAAGATGACCAATCTCTCCATTGGTACGAGCAATGTCTGTGCCATCACTGTTGACGCACTGGAAAGCTGAATGCCAAGCAAAGGACTATTTCTTCATCTTGGACATCATTCCCCTGCCAAACTTCTTGTGGATGGAATCTCGTAAGGTGAGGATCACATTGGTGCCTATCAAAAGTGGAATAGATCGCCGGAACTCTGTTACTGGTACAACTAAGGCGGGGACATTCTTGGTAACTTCTCCAAGTGCATCCATGGTGAGGAGTATATACCCCTGATGTGGAACACTCTGGCCTCCTGCGCCACTGATAATGACGGGTGACTTCTTCAGATCCTGAAGCTTCAGAGTAGGGTGGGCTGACACGAACTCATCGGTTATGGTCGTCACTTGCGATCCGGTGTCGAGCAAAGCCTTACATTTTCTTCCTGAAATAGTGACTTTTGTAGTGTTAACTGGGCCTACAAGTCCATCAGTATTTGATTGGTGTTCCTGGTTGGTCTGCACCAACATCCTGCCTTGTCGTTTCTCTTTCTCATTAGGGCGATCTCTTTCTAAACCACCTGCCGACTACCCAGCATCCGCAGGTCCATCTAGTTTAAAGGACTCTGACTGGATCTGCCTTGCTCCATCCTCCTGCCTGGTCTATTGCACTCCCTCGCAAAATGGCCGACTTCTCCGCAGTTATAGCATCTTTGCTGGCTTTGTGGCGCAGGAAAACGTCGGGATTGGTAGTTGCCATGTGGATGTGTAGGGGGCCTCTGCACAGGGGGTACTCGTCTGAGGGCGTCCTCTATGTCATCAACACGTTGGGTTAGCGAAGTCTGCCTCTGAGAAACTTTATCCAGCATCGATAGATGTTTCCTCATCATGCTGGTCAATTCTTCTAGTTGCTTATTGACATCGGTGGCAACCTGGGAATTCGTGTGGGCTGGTTCCGTCGTGGCTTTGGTAGGACAATTTGATGGAGAGTTGGTCGTGTGCTGATTAATCTGGTACCTCTGCCGTCTAACCTCTCTGGCATGCCTCGCTTCTTCATAATAATAATAATAATATTTAAAATTTATATTGCGCCCCTTGCATACAAAATGATCAAAAGCGCAGAACACGGTTAAAAAGCACAGAATGGAAGAAAAAGACAAAGAAAAAAGAATGATCACCAGGCCCGTGCCCAAACAAAAGTATGGGGATACGTCTGTCCCGCCAACAGAGAACTACTAGTTACTTATTACATAGGCCTATCCCTGCTGGCATCGGTAATGTCTTGATCTTTTCAGGAGACAGACGCCTCAAACCCTATCTATACTAAAAATCTAAACAAACTGGCAAGGCGACCATAGAAGAAAGACAAACAAAATACACACAAGAATAACACCAAAAACACACTAAAAAGCGGCTTTAAAAAGATTGGTTTTTATGTTACATTTAAAAGAGGCGAGTTTCTGTTCGTTACGTATATGAAACGGTAGTGCATTCCAAAGCTTAGGGGCTGCCACAGAAAAAGCCCTGTCACCAAATGTAGTCAACATTTTACCAGAAGGATAATCTAAAAAAATACCATTATTCCCTGACCTAAGTTGATATGAAGATACTTTCCGGATGGAAACAAGATCCTGTAAATACTTTGGAGAAAGACCATGAAGAGCTTTGAATGTCAACAAAAGAATTTTAAAATAAATTCTGTACGAAACAGGCAGCCAATGTAATTGACGAATTATAGGTGTAATGTGTTCAAACCGGGGCGTGTTAGTAACAATTCTGGCTGCAGCATTTTGAACCCTTTGCAGTTTAGCTAGCTGTGACTTTGGCAGACCATACAAAAGGCTATTACAATAATCAAGGCGACTGGTCACAAATGCATGAATTAGTTTTACAAGAGAGTCTTGCGTCAGGAATTGACTAATTCGTTTGATGTTGTGAAGATGGAAAAAGGCTGCAGAGCAAGCTTTATTGATGTGGGTATTCATTGTAAGTTCAGAATCAAACCATGACCCCAAATTACGAACACATGTTGTAGGGAAAACTTTAACATCGCCTATCATGATATCAGAAATATTAATTTTCTTTAACTGCTGCTTTGATCCGATGATCAAAAATTCACTCTTAGCGTCATTAATTAAAAGCCGGTCATGCAACATCCATTGCCTGATGTCCCTGATGCAATTTTCCATTACAGTTACAGCAGCTTGACAAGATATATCGTCAGGTCTAAAAGATAGATACAGCTGAGTGTCATTGGCATAACAATGAACATCAGGCAGATGATGCTCAATGATGTCAAACAATTTAGAGGCGTAGACAATGAATAAAAAAGGTCCTAAGCAGGATCCCTGAGGAACACCACAGTTGATATTAAACTTGTCTGATAAGGTACCTTGAATGGATACGCGTTGGCTTCTATCTGACAAATAAGACGAAAACCAATCGAGGGCCTTGCCAGTGACTCCAAATTTAGACTGCAGACGTTTCAATAAAATGACGTGATCAACAGTATCGAATGCTGCACTCAGGTCTAAAAGAATAAGCAGAATAACATGTTGGGAATTCATCCTCATCAGTAAATAATTTTTAACCTTTATTAGAGCCGTCTCTGTACTGTGATGCTTCCGGTAAGATGATTGGAAAACCGGAAACATGGAATGTTTTGACATGTGACAATAAAGTTGGTCACAAACGGCCCTCTCAGTTAATTTATAAATAAATTGTAAATTACTGATTGGTCGGTAGTTTTCTAATTTCATATCGAGATTGTTTTTTTTTTAATAAAGGGCAAACTAAAGCTTCTTTCCAGTCAGTAGGAAATGTGCCAGATACTAAAGATGAGTTTATAATTTTGGTAAGTACTAGAAGCAAAACATCAAGGCACTCACCCACAAGGTTAGTAGGCATAGGATCCAGAGCGCATGATCCCTTAGAAGAATTGACAACAAGCTGTTTTACCTGTGACTCTGTTAATGGTATGTGTTTCAGATGTAAAAGAAAACGTTCTGCCAACAGAGGTTGAAACTTCTAAGTCATCAAGTTTAGCATGAATATTAGATATTTTCTTTACAAAAAAGCTACCCATATCATTAGCAAGGGTCATCTTATCTTTAAAAGGGGGAAAGAGGACGTCATTACTATGCCCAAGCTGCTTTTTAGATGCTCTAAATAATTTCCTCTGGTCGGAACTATTACTTTCGATAAAGTCTTTGTAGAAATTGCAGCGAGCTTTGTTAAGAAGAAAGGTTACCTTATTTCTTATTAGCTTATATTCTGATAGATCAGTGGCCATGTTAGTTCGTCGCCATTTCTTTTCTGCACGTCTCCTCATCCTCAAGGCAGAGTTGATTTCTTGATTAAACCAAGGTAGACGGGGCCTAGTGGTGACCATCTTGGACTTTAATGGGGCATGTGTGTTGAAGGTACCAGCTAGTGTAGTGTTGTAGCAATTCGTAAGCTCCTCAAGACATTGAGGAGTGTCCCTGCACAGCCTAGAAGAGACTAAGTCACTTTTCAAGCAATTAATGTCAATGGATTTAATATCCCTATAAACAATCTGTTTAGCAGGAAAAGAAGACTTGTTTTGTTGCAAGTTGCAAATAACAGAGAAATGATCAGAGAAAAGGTGGTGAGGTGTCGGGGTACTGTTAAGAACTATGTCCGATTTCCGGGTAATAACAAGATCTAGTATGTGACCCATCTCATGTGTAGGTTTGTTAACATGTTGCCGGAGACCCATGGATTCAAGAAGTGTTAAAAAAACGTTTAGTGTTTGGATCGTCAGATATGTCAACATGAATGTTAAAATCTCCAGTTATTAAAATTGGTTCAGAAGATAAAATAATGGATTATAAATAATCGGCAAATTCAGTGATAAACCGATTAACAGTACAAGGATGGCTAACTGAGTAAGGTGGCCTGTAAATGATTACAAGTCGTAATTTAAACGAATTAATTCCTACAGACCATTCTGAAAACTCAAATGAATCTAATTCATCTCCAGCAATTTTCTTGACATGCAAATGATCACGAAACAACAAAGCAGTGCCTCCCCCCACACGGTTTTTCCGGGGATGATCCAGCAATCTAAAACCAGTGGAGTTGCTTCAACCTTGTGGGCAACATCTATATCTGTAAACCAAGTCTCTGTAAGGGCAAACAAATCAGCCTTACTATTAATAGCATAAGAAACAAAATCAGCTGTTTTATTTTTAAGAGATCTGGTATTTAAGCAACAAAGTTTAAATAGATCACCAGAGGAATCGGCAGGATTTACAACAATGTGTTTAAGGACAGGAGTACGGTTACCCAAAGCTAACCTATTATGAACATAATCAAGCTGGTGACCAATGTGAACAGGAATTCTACACTTATAGTTACAATGACCCGCTCTACTACCCCTGAACCGAAAAATTCCATTCAGTGATGACCCGGAGCTCTTGTCGGAGGGATCTGAAGGACATTGGTCTTGGTTGCATCGGGGCCTGTCTCTGCCTCACACTGTCGTCCTGCAACCCCTTCATGAACTGGGTCGTGAGGAGTAGGTCCCGGTCCTCACCTAACTGTCCCCATTGTCTTCCCTGGCGTCGGTTTACATCCTCCACATGTCTCAGCAAGGCCTCGAGAGCTATAGCGTAGTCGGTTGTCGTCTCCTCTGACTTCTGTATACGAGAGAAGAATGTCGCTATCGGTGTTGTGGCCGTGCTCCCCTCTCCAAACTCTTCTAACAATTCGGTAAGGGCGGCTTCTGCGGTTTTCAGCCCTCGACACTCAAGGTTGAGCACTAAGTCTCGGGCTCTCCCTCGTGTGTGCCTCACCACCTCGTGGAACTGGACGTGGTCTGGCTGGGGTCCCTTCAACTCCAATAGATATCTGATATCTCTCACCCAGTCTTCAACTCTCAGATTACTGCGTTCCGATGACGACCCGGAGAAGGTTGGGACGTTCTTAAGTTGATGTGATGTGTAAGTCAGTGGCAAATATGGCTGTTGTGTTGTCGTCTGAGCTGCTTGGTGTTCCATCGGTGTCAGGGGGTCGAAGTCTGTCATAAGGGGAGTCCTTGGGTGGAGTTGATGTGGCACAAAAGGATTGGACGGGCTCCCATGGTAAGACAGGACTGGTGGACTTGAGTGGCTTGGTGTATCTGCCATTATGCACGTTGAAAGCTCTCCCACTAAAAGCACTGTGTTGGATTTTTTTTAAATGTATTGACTCTACTTAAAAAAAAGATTTTGCCCCAGATGAATAAGAAAAATTGGCTAAATTTTCAAAAGAAATATATCAATTACCCGGATCTTCCACCAAAAAAATGTAACCACGAAAAATACTAATAAAGCTAGAGGGATTGCAGTGAGAACCAAAGATCTAAAAGAAGAGTCGCAGATTTTCCTTAAATAACTGGGGCAAGAACACTAAATTTTGCACTGAAACAACACTATGAACTTTTAATTAAACTTTGGCCACTGGTGTTTGAACAATCCAGAATAGTTTACTCTAAGCCAGAGCAAATGTTAACTCCAGATTAAACTCAACAATACAAAATATAAAAAAGAAGTAAAAACCCAACACAGCACTAATAGCGAATTACTCTCTAAGCACAATCAGAACAAATAATGAATAGCCTATAAATACAAAGAAAAATGCAAAAGAAATGATTAAAGATCAAATTACAAATAAACATTAATAAAATATGCATTTCCAATTATATCATGCACAGTACACTTTTCCTGTACAAAACTATACTGGGAAAGCTTAAGAGAAAATCATCTCTCCAAGACACCTCAAAAATCTAAATAACAAAGGAACTGTTGACTGTGGCAGGGGATTAAGTAATAAAAACCCGCCATAAACTTGAAGAAGCTACACAACCCTATGGAACTCATTAGGTATGCAAATCCCCCAAATAAACATCTTGAGAAAAATAAGAGATGCACAGGCAAAGCATGGTCCAAAAGAAAAATCAGGTTTCTACCTAAAATGCAAAGTGTATCAGTATCAAACCTATGTTTAAAATTACTATAAAACAGTCCTTAGAAAAGTCAGTCAAATAAATCCAGACTAATATCATACAAAAACTCCTCTTCATTATATCCCAAAACCATAGACGCAGCAAGTAAAATCCAGTCACAAGTGCTACTTGATGCACAAGTTTGGCCAAGGTACTGATTAAAGTGCCTCCAAACTAAACAAGGAAAATGACATAAAAACACTGGTCCTTAGCAAAATGACTTTACTAGGTTTAGGAATAATAATTAGTTTCCAAAAGTTTCAAAACCTTCAACAGTAACCTTTATACAATGTGAACAAGGCTTCACTTAGTAAAAATAAACTTTCTTTGGAAACCTACCAAAGGCAAAGAAATAGTTTCCATACTCTGAAAGTTTTATCTCAACAACAAAAATAATGCACAAAAAGGTAAATATGTACACTAGATTAGACAATGTAAAAAATAAGTAAATAAATGAAAACTCACCAGAATTATTGAGCAAACAGGAAAATACAGCAACTTGATGTCCAGACTTTTAAAATTTTTGGAGGACACAAGAGAAACTTTACAAGTAGGTCTGTCCTCAATGTTGTATCTCTGCTCACTGACCCACACTAGCACATGTGGCCAGTGGAACACAAAGCAATAGACTGGTGCGCCTCGCATCATTAATTAAGTAAAGAGTAAATTAAGTCAATGTACTACGCAGGGGTGCCACTCCTATACAAAACAGTAACTTTAGGGGAACCACTTTGCCAAAAATCCCATTGTAAACTAAAAAGGATGAATAAAAACAAAGTTAAATTTCACTCCTCTACACATGCGTTCCTCGAGGTCACTCATGAAAAGGCATGCAAAGGAGGGTGCCATGCGAGTACCCATTACAGTGCCATGTACCTGTAGATAGTGCTTATCTAGGAATGACAAATTATTCTTCGTTAGTACAAGTTTCATGAGGGCGCGAATGTCACTTATGGGAGTGGTCGTGTGTCCTGCCCTAGCTAGGGGCATGGAACAGGCACGAATATCTTCTCCGTGTGGTATGTTGGTGTACAATGATGAGACGTCAAAAGTCCCAATGATGGCCGTTCTGGAAATCTGGTCCTTGATTCCTTCAAGCTTGCGCAGGAAGTCTGCGGTGTCATGGATGTATGATGGAATCCTAGGGACAGGGGGTTTAAGAAAACTGTCAATAAACTGGGAGATGTGTTCCGTGGGCGAGTTATTACCCGAAACGACGGGCCTACCAGGGTTACCAGTCTTGTGAATCTTGGGGAGAAGATAGAACTAGCAGTTCTACAGTCCGTTGGTGAAAGCAATTTGTGAGCTTTCTTTGGTCACGTGATCGCATGTCATCCAGAAACTGCTGTATCTCTCGAGAGAATGCACCTGTGGGATCAGAGTCAAGGCAGATATAGTTAGTATGGTTGTCCAACTGGCGGTGGGCCTCGTCGATGTACTGCTGACGATCCATATGATGACCACGGCTGAGCCTTTATCAGCTGGCTTGATGGTGATGTCAGTACGAGAACGCAAAGCAGTGAGTGCAAGGCGCTCTTCTCTAGGGAGGTTATCATGGGTCCTGTGGGGAAAGTTACCAGGGTTAGTGACATGGGTATTGACAACTTGAACGTATGTCTCAAGGGCTGGTACACGATTCTTGGAGGGTTCCCATGCGCTCTTGACACGGAAGGGTTGTGGGTCACAAGGGTCGGAATCAAGAAAAAACTCACGGAGACGGATCCTACGATAGTATTCCGTGAGATCTTGGCTGATCGAGCTGTACCTGGTTCACAGTGCTGGGAGTGGGACAACAGTTCATAGTTCATAGTTCATAGTTCATTTTATTTCCACAATATCAAATATTATCAAGAACACAGAAGAGAGTCTTAATTTACAAAATGTAATTAAATCGAACATATAGTAATATTGTGGAGGGGCTCATTATGAAGCAAAGCTTATAAGCATGGCCCCTAGCATACACATGCATTGAGGCCTAAGGGGGAAATGTTAATAAAAACTGCAAAACTACTGTAAATAGGACTCAATGCATGGCATGTACATGTACAATAAGGAAAGTTACATAATACACGTACACTCGGACACTAACAATAGACAAGGAATGGACAGACTAACAGGTCAGCAAGAGGTTATAGCAATGTACATCTACTACATTATAGGGATTTGACGTTTAATTACAATGATTCAACAATTAGATTCAACAGTAGGATTTCAGCAAGACAGATTTAAACCCACGTTTAAAAATGGAGAGATTTTTATATGTTTTAAGTTGTTCATCAAATGAGTTCCAAAGTGTGGGTCCCTCATATTTAATAGTTTTATGAGCAAAAGAAGTGCGAGTAAATGGGATGTGAAAGTTGGAAGCTTGACGAGTAAAATGAGTATGAATTTCACGATTCCGAGTAAATATACTCTGAATTGTTAATGGTAAAGTATTACAGGTGGATTGATACATAAGGGACCCAAGCTGATGGTTATATACATCGTTGCATTTTAAAATCCTATGTTTAACAAAAAGAGGGTCCGAGTGCGTACACAAATCTACATAATTAATTAAACGTAAAGCCCGTTTCTGTAAAAGGAGTAGCCTGTTTAAATTTGTGACAGAACTATTCCCCCATGCAAGAATTCCATAATTAAGATATGATAAAATTAAAGTATTATACAGAGATTCAAGAACTGGTTCAGGAAAAAAATGTTTGATCCTATTTATCACACCAACATTCCTGGCAACAAATTTACACACATTGTTAATATGAAATTTCCATGTTAATCCAGAATCAATCAACAGTCCCAGGAATTTACAACAGTCGGTCTTGTTAATGATAACATTATTAATTTCTACATCACCAGGAAGGTCACTAATAGAATTACTGAACAGCATATAGTTGGTTTTACTGATATTGAGGGACAACTTATTAACGTTGAACCAATTTGCAACAGATTTGAGTTCAGTGTTGACTGTATCAATAAGATATCTGGGGTTACTATGTGAAACAAATAAATTTGAATCATCTGCAAATAATATAAACGAAAGTACGTTAGAACATTTTGTAAAATCATTAATATATATTTAAAAAAGTAATGGTCCAAGAATTGATCCTTGGGGTACACCATATGTTAATTCCTTATATTTTGAATTACTACCATCGATAGACACATATTGAGATCGATTAGATAGATAATTCTTAAACCACTCTAGGGAAGTTCCACGAATGCCATAAAAAGAAAGTTTGTACAATAAAATATTATGGTCGATTGTATCAAATGCCTTTGACAGATCGAGGAACATCCCTATAGTGTGTTTCGAGTCATCAATTGCATTGGAAACTTTGTCTATAAAATCAAGAAGAGCATGAGTAGTAGAATGTTTACTACGAAATCCAAATTGTGAACTTGTCAAGATATCAAATTTATCCAAAAAACGTACAGTACGGACATAAACGCATTTTTCAAAAATCTTAGAAAAGCATGTGAGGACAGAGATAGGTCTGTAGTTATTGACACAATTAGGATCTCCCTTTTTAAAAACTGGAATAACTTTAGCAATTTTTATTTGTGAAGGAACAATACCAGTTAAAAATGAGGCATTAACAATGTGAGCAAGTGGCTTACATGGCATTAATAGAATTCTTAATAATAGATATATTAATCGAGTCATGACCAGAGCTTTTCTTATTTTGCAAATTATGAACAATATCAACTATCTCATATTCAGTGGTCGGAACAAAGAATAAAGAATTTGGATTAGGATGAATCAGATAATCTGTAAAACTACTAGATGGGCGAGTAGATTGAATGTCACTTGCAAGATTAGGTCCTATGTTTACAAAGTAATCATTAAAGCAATTAGAAATTTGATTAGGATCACTGATTATTTTGCCATCAGAAATGATACTACTAATAGTATGGGAAGACTTCTTATTGTTTAAAACAGAATTAATTACTTTCCAGGTATTACGAATGTTGTTTTTTTCCTGTTCAAACTGAAGAGCAAAGTAATTTTTTTTTTATGTACGTAAAAGACTAGTTAAAATATTTCTATATTTAGTATACTTGCTTTTGTGTGTATTCGTGGGATGCGACAAATATTGACGATACAATTTATTTTTCTTATTTATGGATTTAAGGAGTGAATTGGTGATCCAGGGTGAATTCGATTTATGAATAGTTCTAGATTTGCGTTTAATTTGAATAAGTGGAATATTTTTATCATATATATAATTGAATTTTTCCATAAACATATTAAAAGCAACTTCTGGATTATCACTAGAAATCACATCCCCCAATCACTAGAGTATAAATCATTATTAAAGCTTTGGAGATTGACATTAGTGAATTTACGAAAAAAAGAAGAATTATAAATGTTGCTATCATGGGTAATGGTTGAGGTAGGAGAGTGTACAAACATAAAAATTGGAAAGTGATCTGAAATATCGGATAATAAAACACCTGATTTGGGGGAGGGAAGAATATTACAAAAGAGATTATCTATAAGTGTCGCGGAAGAATCAGTTATGCGAGTGGGCTTATCAATTAAGGGAAGAAAGGAATAAGATGTAATTAAATCAACGAAGGCCTGCGAGTTAGCGTTGGCATGGTTGAGTAAATTAACATTAAAGTCTCCAGAAATTATACAAGGTTTGTTATTACAGGCAATACGAGAACACACGCTTTGAAAAGTGTTCATAAACTCACAGTGAACAACAGAGGGTGCTTTGTATACAACACCCACTATAATGTTTTTGGCTTTGGGAATTAAAAACTCAATAAATAAGGATTCAAGGGAGTTATCTGAAAAAATAGATCTTCCCTATTAACAATATTCAAATCACAAGAAACATAAAGGGCAACTCCACCACCGCTTTTAGCACCCTGTCTATTATTCACAATGAGCTCATAACCAGGCAAACAATAGTAACTATGAGGGGCAGTTTTTAACCAAGTTTCAGAGAGTGCAATAACCGAATAATGCAAAAGGATATTTAGTTGATCAAATTTGTTTTGGTCAAGTTGAGACCCTTGGAGAAAAGTTTGTGTTCAGCATCTGATATGGATGAGGAGGAAAGGTTAATTGCAGGGGGTAATGTCGATTGGGGCTTGGGACGTCTAAAACGTCTTTGTCTGCGTTGATGCTGCGTTGATGCTGATATGGATCGTCAGCAGTACATCGACGAGGCCCACCGCCAGTTGGACAACCGTACTAACTATATCTGCCTTGACTCTGATCCCACAGGTACATTCTCTCGAGAGATACAGCAGTTTCTTGATGACATGCGATCACGTGACCAAAGAAAGCTCACAAATTGCTTTCACCAACGGACTGTAGAACTGCTGGATTGAAACTAATAATTACCGTAATGTCCTGCGGATAAGACCAGCATAGTCCTTTTTTTCTGCAGAGGGTGCGTTCCATTACAAACCTTGCACATATTTCCTCCCCCCCCCCCCTCCCCAGGCAGCGATTTTTTTTTTCCCAAACAGGTTTGCACAATTTCATGAATTATTCAGTAGTTTGGATGAGAAGTTATGTTTATTCATCGGAATAAAACATGACGTCACAGCATTGTTGTTATTAGTTAACTAGTTACAATAAATCACTTTAAAGAACAGCTGTTGTCGAGCTGCTATACGTAGTGTAGTGGATAGTGGGATTGGCTATGGATCAAAGATCCCGGGTTCGAATCCTGCTGTAGTAGGTCACCTCGTTTTTCCTAGTCAAATTGATATCTTTAGAGTATTTTTAATTTAAGGGGAAAAGGAGACCTAGAACCTAAGTGTTGTACAGCGATCAACGCAACTACTGAATAATTCATGAAATTGTGCAAACCTGTTTGGGAAAAAAAAATTCGCCCCCAGGCATGCACTATCATTCCCTTTCCCCCATAAAGAACAATAAATACAACGTACGCACTGGTTTTCAGTTCCTTCTTGAGCTCCTGGTCCATACTGCTGCCGATACTGGAGATATGCAGTATCTAGCACCCATCTGTCCAGGCATATACCACTATGAATTTCTGAACAATAGAAAAAAACCTTTCCCACTTAAATCACCGTGAAACTGTTTTTTCACGGCGATTACACGTCGTGTCATCGGTGAAATCGCCGTGAAAATATTCTCAATCGGGGCCCGATTAAACCACATCAAGGTAAAGTTAAAACACCGTGAAAATACAATGACTCCCTTCTTGCATGCCCTTTGCGCCTTTGCGGTCTAGCTCATTATCTTTGTGGTAGAGTTAATCCGTTAATCTGTACACAAACGTTGTGGTCCAGTCCTCTCATAAAAGCTTGCCGTTACCTGTCTGTCAAATTAATGACATCAGCCTTATCTTGGATATTGTGTTTCAGGTACATGTACATGTACACGTACCCACACACAGAGATAATTCGTTCCGTGCCCATATACTGCGCGCCGGCGTCATGTATTAATTATGTACATGTACGTCGTGTGTACGCTGTGCGTATTTATGATGCCATCTAATACATGTACATGAATGAGGTACATTTTGTATCTGCCTGCCTTGGGCCTGGGCAGTGTAAACTTTTCCCCGGCCACACCGCGTGGCGTAAAACACGCCGTGGCCCGGGCCGGGCGCGGGCGAACATTTGTGTTGGTGTTGAGTGGACCATGGACGTCGCGCGGGCCGGGTGCCGGTTAAACGTTGAGACCGATGCCTACTTGGGTTACAAGTACTATTGCTACATTATTATTATTTATTTATTCGACCTAACAATAAGGAATATACAAGATAGAAACAAGACAAACATACTTAAAATGAAAACAAAACAACTTAACCAAAAACAAACATGTACAAAGGAATTAAAACGGAAGACAGAATGGAAGTCAACAATAAATACATGATGAGGCCAACCTGTGACAGTAATCTTTTCCTAATAAATCATACGCAAGGGGGAAATATTGACGTATGAATGGGAGATAATTATTGACCGCGTTGGTAGTTCGAAACAAGTGAATATAATGAGTGAAGGCATAGTTATATTCCTTAAACGATTGACCGACAAAAAATAAGATGTAATATTAATAAGTCACAGTTTTAATTTGTGTGTTACATGTACCAGTTTCTTGCGATGACGCCTGTCTTTTTAGAACTATTATTACACTGGATATTAAAACTAACATCTGAATTTGTTTTATTAAAATGTTTACTTTAACTCGTCCCATACCAATACTCCCTATACCATGCCGCCACATCGATTCCTAATGCAGTACACGTACATGTACCATAGACATGGAGAACAAAACAACTCCATGTCTATGTACGTGTACCGGCGGCGGCGCGGCCCGTACCATCGTCACGTGTAGCTAGCTGAGAGAGGAGCGGTAATTCTGCTGCATTATGGGCCTTTTCGAAACCTTTGCTTCGTCTTCGGCTTTGGCTTCGCCTCCGAATTCTGATTTACTGAAAAGCAAATAGAAATTAAAGCAAATGTAAATAGTCTAACTTTTGGGTTCATATCAGTAGATTTAATGTTTCTGAAGCACAACAGACACCAGAATGTGTCTGGAGATCTCGCAGTTGGAAATCTAAAATCGCCTTAAGCCAAAGACAAAGACGAAGCCAGGGATTCGAAAAGACCCTATGTATGATGAGCGCTTAGGTCAAATGCCAATGCGCACGCTCAGTGCAGTATGCATACCCGTACCCGGTGAGCTTCATTCATCAAGCGTAAAGGCCGGTTCATACTTTACGCGAAAGCGATTGCGATACGAATTTGACGTCACAAAGCGTTCGCTGCGAACATTCGCCCAAGTTGAAATGTGTTCAACTTTTGCGATTTCGCATCGGATGGCAGTGGCACCGCAGACTCGTGTACGCTGCACGATGTATTCAACCACCAGAGCAACTTGTGCGAATTCGCAGCACAATTATATAACACTGCAGACAAACACTGGCAGAATTATATCAGCCGTGCGAAGCAG
The DNA here is from genome assembly GCA_037893245.1 of Crossaster papposus. Classification (NCBI taxonomy): domain Eukaryota; kingdom Metazoa; phylum Echinodermata; class Asteroidea; order Velatida; family Solasteridae; genus Crossaster; species Crossaster papposus. Next base: position 559,074 of record JBAIAA010000381.1, on the reverse strand, counting down.
GCTGATATATTGTATTCGTCGCCTTTCTTTTTTTCTTTCTTTCTTTCTTTCTTTCTTTCTTTCTTCGGGCAAACGCTCACAAACAAATCTGCCAAATTCAATATCTGCCAAATTCTTTGACCGATTTCAACCAAATTTCGACAGGATCTTCCTTGACCCGAGCTCTATCTGTAGTAATCAGCAGGTGTGGTCAAACGTCACCTAGTGGTCACTAGTGGTCATTTTCTTTAAAAGTACAAAATGCTACTTCTTCCACAGTCTTGGTCCAATTATTGTCAAACTTGGCCAGTTACATCTCTGGACCATGCCTCATAAAAGTTGTTCACAGAATTTGGCCAGTGGTCACCAGATGGTCAGTAGGGGTCATTTTCTTCAAAATTAGGAAATGCTGCTTCTCCCAAAGTTTTGATCCAATTCATGTCAAATTTGGTCAGTTATATCTCTGGACCAAGCCTCATATAGGGTGTACACCGATAATTTGGCCAGTGGTCACCTAATGGTCAGCAAGGGTCATTTTCTTCAAAATTACGAAATGCTTCTTCTCCCACAGTCTTGGTTTAATTAATTTGGCCAATGGTCACCTAATGGTCAGTAGGGGTCAAAATTTGGCCATTGGTCACCTAATGGTCAGTAGGGGTAATTTTCTTTTCAAAATAACGAAATGATTCTCCCACAGCCTTGATCTAATTAACTCGTAAAAGTTGTTCACAGAATTTGACCAGTGGTCACCTAATGGTCAGTAGGGGTCATTTTTTGTCAAAATAACGAAATGCTTCTCCCACAGCCTTGATCTGATTAATTTGGCCACTGGTCAACTAATGGTCAGTAGAGGTCATTATATTGAAGCATATCAAATGTATTTTCTTCTATATTCTTTAGCCGATTTCAGTCAAACTTGGTTAGATGCTTTTGCAATTTGGGAGTGGTAGTCATCACCAAGTGGTTAGTGCGAGGCGGTTTACACAAGCCTTACAAAATACTATTTAGGCTGATATCCGTGCTTCCTGAAGCACATTAGCTCTAGTTAATGTTTCTGTTCATGTTTGCATTCGCACTGAATATGAAAAATCTTCAGAGAAGGTGGTGTACGTAGCTGCATGATAGCCTAGCTTTAAAAGACCTGGGCCCAATTTTACGGCGCTAGCTTAACAGTTAGCGGGAATGTTGCGCTAACTTTAGCAGGAAAAATTTGCGCCGTTTTTGTGCTAACGTTTGCGCGCGCATGGAGATTTTTCTGAGCACATTTTCCCGCTAGGTTTAGCGTGCGTTTTGCTGTGCTTACTGCTTACGGTCTCCATGAAATAGACGGAGGCTCTGTTAGCAAAAAATCGTGTGCTTAGCATGCAGCGCCGTGAAATTGGGCCCTGTAGTCTTTGTTCTGCACACTCGACTCAAGATGATAACCGGACACAGTACCCGTACCTAGCCTACGGGTTTTAATTCTATCTTGGCATTCCATAACAAAATGCGAAATTTAGAATGGGTCAAATGAATTTTAAGAGCTTCGAGTTCAGATTATCGTTTCTATTGATATAGGTCTCTTTGTTCGATCACGCTTGTTTTTGGCATTGCGTGCTTGCGCGAGTCGGATGTATTTTCGAATTATTAAGTTTGTAGTCATGTTTTTGAACAGTTTTAACTACAGTCATTTCGTTTTAATAGTTTTAAAGGAGAGTTTTCTTCAACGTTTGGCATCGGAGGGCAAAGCCACGTTTCATATTGAATCTCAATTTAAAAAGTATGAAAAAAGAACTGGAAACAGAACGTGAAAAAGAAATCGCAATTTTATCCTTTCTTTAGTATAACCGTTTGTTTTAATACAAAATAGTTGACAAATATCTTTTAGTATACATGTACGTTATATACGTAAAAGTTAAGTACAATGTATGTTATTGTGATCCACGGATCTGTTGCCCCACACCGAATTAAATGATGTACAAAATGTATAGGCCTAAAGATTTTTTTTAAATGTGACCCAGCACGAGTAAATTAGACACTTTGCGGCAAAAATAAAAATTTGAGATTTTGATTTCATCATTTAAAGCTTGTTTAGCTTTAAATGATAAAATCAAAATCTCAATTTTTTTTTTGCCGCAAAGTGTCTCATTTACTCATGCTGGGTCACAAATAAATGTACATGTTCATATAGAAGATTTTTTGTTACCCCTAAATTTGAATAACAAAAGCTTCCACTCATCTTGGAGGAATCTACATGAGTTAAGGTGGACAGTTTGAGGGGATACCTGGCACATGGAAGATGGTTTATTACCCATAAATTTGAATAACAAAAGCTTGCTTGCTTGCATGCTGGCCAAGTGTACCCCAGGCCATTAATTGGTGGGCAATAAGGCCCCTGTTATTATTTTGCAAAAGTGGAACAAATGCTTGTGAATTCATGTAAAATGCTTGGACAAGGATATTTCATTGCAAATGATTTAATAGGCCAAACTTTCAATTTCAACTTTTTTCAAAAATGATAATTGTTTTTTTATGGCGCAATTAAAAAAAGTAAACTATTTTGACACCTTAAAATATAATTGCCAAGGTTAAATTGAATCTGCATGTATAAGCCTCTCGTATAAAATATACAGTATTTATCGAAAGGGATCTTAAAAAAAAAAAATTATACATGTTTATTAGCATTAGCCCAGATTTTTAGTAAGGGGAATTTAATTAGCAGTGCCTCTCTTTTTCTCGAGTTGACACAGATCTAATTTTTGGAAGACCAGGAATAATTGCGACACTGATAATCTCAATTCCACAACGCTATTAATTATGGGAATATTTTACTTATCGACATATAAATGCTGGGTTGCATGTCTATACAAGTATCCTCCTAAAACCTCCAAATAATGCAATGATTAATATTGGAGGATTTTGGAGGGTAAAGTTTAAAACTGGTAATTTCTAATGCACACTCCTTTTCCTTTACATATTTGACTCCAGGGCTTGTTCCGACATCAGGTGTCCATTTTTGTGTAATTTGCACCAACGGTATGGGTTTTGGGGTTAAAAAACACTTGTTTGATTGATTGGCTTACTCAATAAAGCTCAAAAGTATCATTTTTGACCAGAAGACTAAAAATTGTACACGTCAACTTTTTTCCTTTCCATATTTGACTCGAAGGCTTGTTCCGACATCTGGTGTCCAGTTTCGTGGAATTTGCGCCAACGGTGCGGGTTTTGGGCAGAAAACCACAAATTTAAGCTGTTATTTACAATGCAGCCTGAAATTATCATTTTTGACCCTAGGGCTGGAAATTTCGAATGCACACTTCTTTTTCTTTACTTATTTGACTCGAGGGCTTGTTCCGACATCAGGTGTCCAGTTTGGTTGCATGTCTACATCCTCCTAAATCCTTCAAAAATGCAATGATTAATATTGGAGGATTTTGGAGGGTAAAGTTTAAAACTGGAAATTTTTAATGCGCACTTCTTTTCCTTTACATATTTGACTCGAGGGCTTGTTCCGACATCAGGTGTCCAGTTTTGTTGAATTTGCACCAACGGTGCAAGTTTCGGGGCAGAAAACCATAATTTCAGCTGGGGGATTATTGTATGTGTACCTGTATATCAATTTTTTGACTGAAAATATGGTAAAATACACATGAAATCTCTTACAAAAGGCCAATTCTTACAAAAGTGGGCGTATGATATCGTACGATGGATATGTTTGTGCTCTGGAAATTTCTAAAAATTCCGTCCAATTTTACACAATCAAATTTCCAAATTTGTTAACAATTGCCCATGTTGGTTGTCGGGGAAACCAGTTTTTGCATGAAAGTTGTCAAAATCCCCCCTAATATCAGTTGTGAATAAGCAATCGACACAAAATTTGGACTGAGGGAGCAGATTCTAGATTTATGTCAGTACAACAAATTTCAGACAAAAGCAATTATGTTTACCCAAATTAATTGAGGAATTGTACCTTATTTTCAGTGTTTTTATCAATTTTTGGACTAAAAATATGGTAAAATACACATAAAATCTCTTACAACAGGCCAATTCTTACAAAAGTGGGCGTATGATATCGTACGATGGATATGTTTGTGCTCTGGAAATTTCTAAAAATTTTGTCTAATTTTACACAATCAAATTCCCAAATTTGTTAACAATTGCCCGTGTTGGTTGTCGGGGAAACATTTGGCATGAAAGTTGTCAAAATCCCCCCTAATATCAGTTGTGAATAAGCAATCAACACAAAATTTGGACTGAGGGAGCAGATTTTAGATTTATGTCAGTACAACAAATTTCAGACAAAAGCAATTATGTTTACCCAAATTAATTGAGGAATTGTACCTTATTTTCAGTGTTTTTATCAATTTTTGGACTAAAAATATGGTAAAATACACATAAAATCTCTTACAACAGGCCAATTCTTACAAAAGTAGGCGTATAATATCGTACGATGGATATGTTTGTGCTCTGGAAATTTCTAAAAATTCCGTCCAATTTTACACAATCAAATTTCCAAATTTGTTAACAATTGCCTATGTTGGTTGTCGGGGAAACCAGTTTTTGCATGAAAGTTGTCAAAATCCCCCTAATATCAGTTGTGAATAAGCAATCGACACAAAATTTGGACTGAGGGAGCAGATTCTAGATTCATTTCAGTACAACTTCCAGACAAAAGCAATTATGTTTACTCAAATTAATTGAGGAATATACCTTATTTTCAGTGTTTTTATCAATTTTTGGACAACAAATATGTTAAAATACACATAAAATATCTTACAACAGGCCAATTCTTACAAAAGTGGGCGTATAATATCGTACGATGGATATGTTTGTGCTCTGAAAATTTCTAAAAATTCCGTCCAATTTCACACAATCAAATTCCCAAATTTGTTAACAATTGCCCGTGTTGGTTGTCGGGGAAACATTTGGCATGAAAGTTGTCAAAATCCCCCCTAATATCAGTTGTGAATTAGCAATCGACACAAAATTTGGACTGAGGGAGCAGATTCTAGATTTATGTCAGTACAACAAATTTCAGACAAAAGCAATTATGTTTACCCAAATTAATTGAGGAATTGTACCTTATTTTCAGTGTTTTTATCAATTTTTGGACTAAAAATATGGTAAAATACACATAAAATCTCTTACAACAGGCCAATTCTTACAAAAGTGGGCGTATGATATCGTACGATGGATATGTTTGTGCTCTGGAAATTTCTAAAAATTTTGTCTAATTTTACACAATCAAATTCCAAAATTTGTTAACAATTGCCCGTGTTGGTTGTCGGGGAAACATTTGGCATGAAAGTTGTCAAAATCCCCCCTAATATCAGTTGTGAATAAGCAATCAACACAAAATTTGGACTGAGGGAGCAGATTCTAGATTTATGTCAGTACAACAAATTTCAGACAAAAGCAATTATGTTTACCCAAATTAATTGAGGAATTGTACCTTATTTTCAGTGTTTTTATCAATTTTTGGACTAAAAATATGGTAAAATACACATAAAATCTCTTACAACAGGCCAATTCTTACAAAAGTAGGCGTATAATATCGTACGATGGATATGTTTGTGCTCTGGAAATTTCTAAAAATTCCGTCCAATTTCACACAATCAAATTCCCAAATTTGTTAACAATTGCCCGTGTTGGTTGTCGGGGAAACATTTGGCATGAAAGTTGTCAAAATCCCCCCTAATATCAGTTGTGAATAAGCAATCGACACAAAATTTGGACTGAGGGAGCAGATTCTAGATTTATGTCAGTACAACAAATTTCAGACAAAAGCAATTATGTTTACCCAAATTAATTGAGGAATTGTACCTTATTTTCAGTGTTTTTATCAATTTTTGGACTAAAAATATGGTAAAATACACATAAAATCTCTTACAACAGGCCAATTCTTACAAAAGTGGGCGTATAATATCGTACGATGGATATGTTTGTGCTCTGGAAATTTCTAAAAATTCCGTCCAATTTCACACAATCAAATTCCCAAATTTGTTAACAATTGCCCGTGTTGGTTGTCGGGGAAACATTTGGCATGAAAGTTGTCAAAATCCCCCCTAATATCAGTTGTGAATAAGCAATCGACACAAAATTTGGACTGAGGGAGCAGATTCTAGATTTATGTCAGTACAACAAATTTCAGACAAAAGCAATTATGTTTACCCAAATTAATTGAGGAATTATACCTTATTTTCAATGTTTTTATCAATTTTTGGACTAAAAATATGGTAAAATACACATAAAATCTCTTACAACAGGCCAATTCTTACAAAAGTGGGCGTATGATATCGTACGATGGATATGTTTGTGCTCTGGAAATTTCTAAAAATTCCATCCAATTTCACACAATCAAATTCCCAAATTTGTTAACAATTGCCCGTGTTGGTTGTCGGGGAAACATTTGGCATGAAAGTTGTCAAAACTCCCCCCTAATATCAGTTGTGAATAAGCAAATTAATTTGGGTAAACAAATTTGGAAGTTGTTGTACTGAAATGAATCTAGAATCTGCTCCCTCAGTCCAAATTTTGTGTCGATTGCTTATATATTTTCCTAAATCCTCAAAATAATCAATGATTAATATTGGAGGATTTTGGAGGGTAAAGTTTAAAACTGAAAATTTTGAATGCACACATCTTTTCCTTTACATATTTGACTCGAAGGGTTGTTCCGACATCTGGTGTCCAGTTTAGTGGAATTTGCACCAACGGTATGGGTTTTAGGGAAAAAAAACACTTATTTGGCCTTAAATTACAATACTTAGCTCGAAAGTATCATTTTTGACCAGAAGACTAGAAATTTTACATCTCAACTTTTTTCATTTACATATTTGTTGGTGCAAATTCCACTAAACTGGACACCAGATGTCGGAACAAGCCTTCGAGTCAAATATGTAAAGGAAAAAAGTTGAGATGTAAAATTTCTAGTCTTCTGGTCAAAAATGATACTTTCGAGCCTGTATTGTAATTTAAGGCCAAATAAGTGTTTTTTTATGTCGATATGTAAAATATTCCCATAATTAATTTAGCGTTCTGGAATTGAGATTCAGTGTCGCAATTATTTTCGGTCTCCCAAAATTCAGTGGGTTTTTTGTGTTGAATTAGATCTGTGTCAACTCGAAAAAAAAAGAGGCACTGCTAATCAAATTCAAATAATTTATGCAAAAATGTTGATTGTTAAGGGAACCTTATTTTTCCCCAATTAATGTTGAAAAATAGATGGATGTACGGGCATAAGGTCGAGGCTCAACTATGGATGACAGTTTTGCATCATCAAGGGACTCCTAGCCTTTTTCATCTTCAGGCTCACTGCGCGGTGGTATCCATACTGGAACATCACTGCCACAAGACGAGGACCACAGAAAAGCTGCAAAAATAATTTAAAAATAATTTTACTCAACAAATTATTTGCCTTAATTTGTTACAAAGAGAAGGTGTAGCGCCAAGGAAATTTGATTCACTGATTGGAGTATAACAACAAAAGGAAATACTGAAGAACCAATAACAACGTTATTCAAACTCAATAACACAGAAATTATCTAACAAATTATACTTATTATTTAAAAAAACAAATATTTAGTACATGTAGTAAAATCATGTTCCATTCCTCACATAGGGATGTCCATAATGATAAAATATTTGTAAAAAGGGAGGCAGAAGAAATAATCACGATTATAAAAAACATAATATGCCAGAAGAAAATTATTACCCTAAATGTTTATTAATTGGATTATTGCCACGTTACAATGCATTATTTAAGCGCAAAACGCGCCAGATAAGCGTCACAAAATTTAAAACCCCTCTTTAGGTAAATGGTATCGCCCAAAATGGCAACACGCTCGCTTAAGTTGTTGTTTTCTTTCGTAAAATGGGAACGGTTTTGCTTTAAATTCACAACTAAATATGTTTAATTGGTGTATCTGATATCACGTATTGTCTTTGAATGTTAATAAATTCAACATCAGTTACGAAATTGGGACACAATTTTGCACAGATTGACGTTAAAACGCAGGTTTTCTAACGCTGCATCATCGCTTGTTTCACGGGAATTATCGTGTATGCAGCCAGTACGTTCCACGCCGTGTAGGGACGGCGGTGGTGTGCCGTCCCTACACGGCGTGGAACGTAGTCTTGGTCAAGACCAAGCTAGCCCGTTCATTTGTTCGGCGGCGCGCCGTCCGTATTATCTGGGCTTATTGAGGGCGCCCTTAATTATCGCCAGATTCCTGGATCTCTTCCAGTAGCTTGGTCTTGGCGCATCGGTCACGTGAACCCGGAAAATTCCGAGGACATTCCAAGCATAGCTCAAATAGCTACTCGCCCCCCGCATGCGCACTAAGTCGTTTTTGTTTAATGTGGTGTTCGTCTATTATAGTCTGGTTCCCAGACCAAATATTTCTGACTATTTGTGATTTTTCATTTATTATTTAGCCGTTAATGTCACGTGACCAAAAACTGGAGGAATTGCTTAACGTTCGCGATGTTCGAGTGTTTCCAGGTTTTTATAAAATAAAACTCACATTAGCAAAGGTCAACACCAGACGAAATGCCTAAGACTATCACAGTCATTGTAGTCATTGTGCTATTTTTTGGAAAGAGCCGTTAGAATTTGAATTGTTGCGTCGTCATAGCTACGCTGCTTGTATCGCGTCATTATCTATTTTTTGTCGCCGGCTGCTACCTGACCGGACGTGTAAAGCCCTGTTCGCACTGGACTTAAAATGATAAAACGTACCTAGACGATGGGTCCTTCTCCCATTTTAAGTCCAGTGCGGACAGCCTAGGACGTTTTCCTCTCAGGTACTTCTCCCGAGTCCAGTGGGTACTTCTACCGGCCAACTGCTGCCCGGGAAAACGTCCCTGGTCCCTTTTCCCTAGACGATAAGTCCAGTGCGAACAGCGCGACTCGGTAACTTCGTCCCAGGAAAACGTCCACAGGCCCTCCAATGCAAGGTCACGCTATACAAGGCACTGCGCATGCGCTCTTTGCATTGTTTACGTGCGGGCGCCGCACGCTGATGCATGCAAATCGCATCGTTATCACATTCGGGGTCAATGCAGAAAGGTCACGCAAAGCGCCCTCATGAGTCATTATAATGACAGCTCGGCTACTTCTCCCACGGTCTCGGTAAAATTTTCCCGTGTCGAAAGTCCAAGTGCGAACAGTGGTTACATTTGACCATTTTTTATTTTACCATCGTCTCAGTAAAACCTTCCCCAAAATAAGTCCAATGCGAACACGGCTTTAGAAACCACATTTGGCTATACGTCTAAATTGTAGTGTAGGTCAGGTAGCCGCCGGCGACAACAAATAGATAATGACGCGATGATACAAGCAGCGTAGCTATGACGACGCAACAATTCAAATTCTAACGGCTCTTTCCAAAAAAATAGCACAATGACTACAATGACTGTGATAGTCTTAGGCATTTCGTCTGGTGTTGACCTTTGCTAATGTGAGTTTTATTTTATAAAAACCTGGAAACACTCGAACATCGCGAACGTTAAGCAATTCCTCCAGTTTTTGGTCACGTGACATTAACGGCTAAATAATAAATGAAAAATCACAAATAGTCAGAAATATTTGGTCTGGGAACCAGACTATAATAATCTAACACCACATTAAACAAAAACGACTTAGTGCGGGGGCGAGTAGCTATTTGAGCTATGCTTGGAATGTCCTCGGAATTTTCCGGGTTCACGTGACCGATGCGCCAAGACCAAGCTACTGGAAGAGATCCAGGAATCTGGCGATAATTAAGGGCGCCCTCAATAAGCCCAGATAATACGGACGGCGCGCCGCGGAACAAATGAACGGGCTAGCTTGGTCTTGACCAAGACTACGTGGAACGTGGTCGCGCGAGCGAAGTCTCGGATTCCAACTCAACATGCCCTCCTAAAAGTACATTTTTTCGACAAATGGTAGGCCTTACGGACTTTTTGTCAGTATGGTAGGATTGTTTAATGTCTACTTTTGTATACATACCTTGTCGCTTGGTGATTCATGTTGATTATGGATCGCTTTAGGACCGTGAAAAACTGTTTTCGATCGCAAAAATTGGAACCCGTGGTCGATTTTGTACGCGAATGGACCCGTGTAAGCTGAAAGCATACTCTTTCCGATGATGACGTTTTCTAAGCCAACCGGCCAATCAGAACGCGCAAATCTTTACCCGAAGTGTTCCGATCATATTTAGCCCGACTCGTTTTAGCGTTGAAGTGTGGATGTACCATGCCCACGGGTGCGAACTCTCCAGAAGTTGTGTGTGCCCATAGGAATGTGCAGTAATCACGCGCGCTGTGTGTGGAGTCTATGGGGCCTCTGTTTGCGATAACGGAAGTCGTCCTTCTGTGAAACAGCCTATTTTTAATGAAATATCTAAAACAGGAAAATTTGCTAGATTTCTGACTCGCACTTTGACGCGTTTTGTTGAAAATTACGGGAGCAGCAAAACCACGATAAATATTATTTTCTGCGATACGCAACTCACAACATGTGATTTCGAATACACCTTTATGTAATCGATTATTTGTTAAATTAAAAAAAGTAGAAAAGTTTCCAGTAATATAGTTTTAACAATCTGACAAATACTCAACGCATGGTCACGTTTTTTCATAGTCTAGCCCTAGACCCTTGTGTTATTTCGGCGCCCACCACGCGCGCAACTACGTTAACGCTGTCTCTTTTTCAAATCCCGGCTTCGTGTGCGTTCTGGTCTCACGCATGCGTAGTTTACAAAATGCGGCTGGATCCATGTTCGCACTGGAGCCGACGTTTGACAAACGTACATGATTTTGGATTCCCCTAAGGGTCTAGCACTAGTTGGCAAGCAATTGTTAACTTTAACCTTAGTTTTCGACGATTCTCCCTCGCTTTTCCGAGGGATCCAATCAGCGACCGAGTTTGAGCCTCATCATGAATTATTCATTAAACACAAATACAGGATATGACTGGGTGTGTGTACACAAGACAGTGTACATGTAATGTACATTGTACATGTACAGTGTATGTGATGGCGACTGTATGCACGTATGCATTGCGCGAAATGTGCAGACTTAATGCATTGTGTGGCCGATCTTCCGGGGCAGTGCTACTACTAGTGCAAGCTAGCTAGCTGCAGCCGCCAACCGGCGCGCCCTTACGAAAATGTCCTGTGGTATTCCTGTGGTATACCACACAATTACCGCAGGACAGTCAAATACCACACAAATTTGTGTGGTATGTACCACAGGACATTGCTGCCCTGTGGTATTCCTGTGGTAATAAAATTAGATACCACACAAATTACCACAGGACAGTCATACAAAATGGTTTTGTGTGGTAATATACCATAGGATACTACAGGATAGAGATGTCCTGTGGTATTCCTGTGGTATTTACTTGGATATCACACAAATTACCACGGGGCATGTCATACAAAATGGTTTTGTGTGGTAATATACCATAGGATACTACAGGATAGAGATGTCCTGTGGTATTCCTGTGGTATTTACTTAGATACCACACAAATTACCACAGGACACAAACATGTCATACAAAATGGTTTTGTGTGGTAATAAGTACCACAGGGCATCTCTGCCCTGAGGTACTCATGTGTTGTAAATATCAAGGGACCACACAAGGACAGTCAAGTACCACAATATTGCCGTTTCCCACATCTCTGTCCTGTGGTATCCCTGTGGTAAATGCTGAGATAACACACAAATTAAAGACATTGAAGTACTACATAATTAGTTCCCATCTTGTTGTCCTGTGGTATCCCTGTGTTACAAACTGAGATACCACACTGCACATCGTACCACATAGATTGGTTCCTACTACATCTCTGTCCTGTGGTATCCCTGTGGTACTCGAGTTAGATTTACTTTTGCTGTAATTTTCATAGGGATTTTAATTTTGAGGGCAGGTAGAAATAGTAAATTGTTTCACAGAACTGTCTGCGTTGTTTTTTTGTGGACGCTGGAAGAAAATACCAGACAAGAAATGCTGTTCGTATTCCAGTTAATACAGACATCACACAATCTCAAACTAAATGCTTATCTCTCAGTCATTGTGTACATATACTGTACACAGCTCTGGTGCAGTATAGGCACACAATGGCTTGTGGTTGTCTTGCAAGGACACATGAATGCCCTTTGACCCCTATATACAGTGCATGCAAGTCTCAAGGTGCAATGACCTTGCATTAACTCTAGGCTTGGCTACTCCACTGCACATGCTGCATATTTTGAATTGGGTTGGGGAAAGAGCAGTTTATCAGTGGTATATGTACATCAATGTTTGCTAGAAAACTGCAACTATTCATAGTATAATGGTGACCCAGAACTGCCAAAATGTATCTCACATGCCTGTCATGATATCATGACAAAATGACTTGAGTTTATGTATGTTTTGGTTGAAAACATAAGGCTTTCATTTGGACAGAACTTCACTGCATTCTGCATATATAGTCTTGCTGTCATGGCTGTCGGTTGACTCGGTTGTGTGGTAAGTTTTTTTGTATTGACTTCAATGTTTAACATTTATATCGTGTCAATCTTTTATATACTTGTTGTGATCCTGTAATGTTAGTCAACTGATTGCTTATTCCAATATGCAACTTACGATCAACACATTTTTGATCACATCACATTACATGTACTTTAGGGATAATAAGAAGACTTTATTAAAAACTAATGGAATATTAAAACATCATCATGGGTGCTTAACAACTACAAACAATGTCAATGTAATGACTGAAAATATTGAAGGCTGAAAAGGCTAGGTTTGTGATTGGTGCCATTCTTTAAGGTGTACGTCTTAAACTACGTTTGATTCTTTCAGATTATAGTCTTTGTTTTTCCCCTTGGTTTTGAACTTTGTTAATGATTTTTCCTTTTTGTAATTTTTATTTTTGTTCTCAATGCCAGGGAGTTGGTCAAGATTGAAGATCAGTTCAACCGTACTACTAGTGAAGAGATCAAATTTGTGGCTGCATGGTTGAAACAGATGTAGATGGGGGAATTCAGCGAACACCGAGAGGAGCATACGTACAGAGACTTTATAAATGAAGTCTTAATTGTTGATGTGATCGAACAAACTTGTGCATTATAAGGGTAAACTCTGGACACTAAGAAATTTTGAAGGACTTTTTTGTGTATACATGTTCATTATTCAATTATACGTTTCGCATTCGCACCACGAAGATTTTAACAGCTACCGGTAATTATACTTGAACATAATTGTATTTGTAAGTCAAATACATTAGGTTTGAAACTAAGCAATCAGTAGTTTCTTTCCTCTTCTTGAATCAGTACAATTTGCAAATATCAAGCGAAGAGACTGTTCTATGAGTTTTGTATCATCACATGTAAATCAAATGTGACAGAACCTAAATTCATTTGTTTAAAAAACCCAATAAACCCTTCCACTTTACTTAATCAAATTACGCACGAGTTGACTCAGAAATATATATAAAATAACTTGCTGAGATGCTGTTATTACCGTCATTATAGTTTAAGGACATGAAACTTCATTGCAAAGAAATGTATGAATGCAAACAGTTGCTCCTTGAATCCAAAATTTGAATGTAACCTGAATCTACTTTGTTTGCTGTATATCTTAAAAATCGACACAAGTACATGTAGGATTGGTGGTGGTGGTGGTGGAAGGGCTTTCAATAAACAACAATCTAAAAGAGCATATTTAAAGGGTTTTAGTGCATCACTTTAATTTCAAAGTGCCATGTTTTTACAGGAATATTCAACAGAAGAAAGTGGTACTCATTGAAAGGGAAATACCACATGATCGATACCACAGGAACAAGTACTGGAAACATGTATCACAGGAACATGTTACCACAGGAATGGTACCACAGGAATATAGTACCACAGGTACCACAGGAATAGTTTCACAGGTACCGCAGGAAAAAAGTACCGCAGGAAAATAGTACCGCAGGAAAAAAGTACCGCAGGAATACCACAGGAATTTGTCCTGTGGTAATGTCCCCAAAAATGACAGGACATTTCCTGTGGTACTGTCCTGTGGTATTTTTTGTGGTAATACCACAGGACATTTTCGTAAGGGCGGCCTGGCCGCATTGTACCCGTACCGATCTTGTCGAGTCCCGCTGCAGCATCGCTTCAGGAGTTAGTAATCTGGTGCCGCGGAGAAGGGAAGGTTTTTTTTTATTCCAGTGTATCGAACCATAGAGAAAGGAACAGATCGAACGTACGACATTTTGGCTACATTTTCCTGAAATCAAAGGACAAATTATAATTCGTTTCGTGGTTTCACTCATCACAAATTTAAACACCAAAGACAAATACCTCTGCACCCGCAGTCACAAATAAACTCCGGGGCAGCCATAATTTGCTGTGTCGATGTATAATGTACATTGTACAATGTACATGTACATGTGTACACAGGTCAATCGCGGCGAGTCTGGACATGTTTTGCGCGACACAATAACCCTCGGGTCTGCACGTATTTGCTTAACCGTCAATCATTATCACGTGATATGAATACTGCATATATTACAATAGTCTGACCTCGCCCCTAATGAGCCAACTTATCCAAGACCTTCGACAGGGTCCAGTTCACGGGTGGGGGTTCGTCGTGAAATAGCGCCCTCTATAACATCGGTGGTTTGTATCAGTGATCGCGAAATAAACAACACGAAGGTCTTGGAACCAAGACTAGTTTTTTTCATAGAGCTAGAGGTCAGTGTTCTGGATCGTACAGTTGGTACATGTACATGTAAATGTACATGTGAATGTACCAACTACACGTGCGCGCAAGCGAATTTTGTGATGTTTCCACGTGATGGGCCAAAGTTGATGTCCGTTGTTGCATGCCGCACGCGCGCGCGCCCTGGCCCCGAACGTAAGGCCAGTCGCCGCGTTGCTTTACAATTAATTACAGACGGAAATTGCCATGAATAATTTCTTACGCAAGTCCTCCTGAAAGTCTTCCTTACTAAACTTTATTGGAAGTATTTTACATGAACTATATTTAATTATAGCAATTATTTTTAAAATACTTTAACATAAATCGGCTTGATTCGGGGTGGTTATATAGCTGGGAAAATGATTTTTTTTTTTATGCAAAGAACTGATCCGGAACTGTTCAACCATAGGGGTTCAAAGCGCCTCACGTTCGTCGCCGCGCTGATAAAGATCTGCGGTTTTACGACCGCAATTAGGCTAGTGTAAACATTGTCGGTCACTCAGCGAGTGCTGCACTCTGACCTTCACTTTCGCTTTATGGGTACTGCGCATGCGTAATTATTACAACTCTCTCGCGTCCTCGACTCGTCGTCTTGACGACAACAACAAAATGGCTTTCACTAGCGTGACTCCGATCTGTGAAGACATCGACTCCAGCGATTTTGATAATTAGTTTGATAGCAAATTGCAATAAAAACAACAGGCCTAATAATAAATGTAATTATTCAATAAATCAAACAATAAGTAAAATTATACTTCCAATGCAGTATATTGATTTCTTGATTGTTTTACCCTTTCTCTATGGTTTTACTAGCGCCATGCTTTTAGTTTACAAAATGATCATACCCTAGAATTCGCTAAAAATTATTAACACACTGCTAGTGCTGGCTCAGGACGACGAGATTTAATTCTTCAGATTACAATAAGTTATCTAATTATTGTTGATTGATCAAACAAAATTATTGCAAGACTTTGAAATTGAGCATTTTACAACAGTCCATGTGTATCAAAAATGTTATTTTGTAATCCATCAAGGGATCAAATTAAAAGTAACTCTTTGTTCCATCAATAGATTGTCCTTTAACATGTTTAAGTTAACAATACTATAGTAAATACGTTAAAAATTTAATTTGAATTAAAATTTCCATACCTCTTGGAAATCGCAACAAATTATACTATTTTCGACATGGACAAAATCATTTCAAAGTTGCTTTGTATACAGTAGGAATGGTCATGCTGATTTGTGCCTTGTTTACAAAACAAATCGTGAAAACTTAAAATATTCTCGATTTTCAAGTTTTTTGTTTACAGTTGGGTAACACTGGGGAACGTAATGGCATACATCACAAGAAAGCCCATTTCATTACAAAGAACATGCACTATTTCGTTAGCATGCAGGGTCATGCATTTTCATGAAAATATCATATTTAATAACCTATCCCCTAGGATTGAATTTTTTCATAAATGGACCATTATTT
The DNA here is from genome assembly GCA_037893245.1 of Crossaster papposus. Classification (NCBI taxonomy): domain Eukaryota; kingdom Metazoa; phylum Echinodermata; class Asteroidea; order Velatida; family Solasteridae; genus Crossaster; species Crossaster papposus. Next base: position 542,926 of record JBAIAA010000381.1, on the reverse strand, counting down.
ACTGAAAACGTGGCCGATTTTCGCCGAACAAACGTTGAAATATACTGCTTCGAATATAGAAACTTCACATCGGTACTTCACGTGGTATGAGTCACCAATAAACACTGTGCATGCGTTAAAGCTTCGCTTGTTCACATTTTGTTCTCTCCAGAAAGTGGGAAATCGCTGCAGTGAAGTGACGTCAGCGTTGAGTTTTTCACCGTACAACGCATAGGAGGTTACCGATTACCAGCTAAAATGTCGGCGACGAACGTATCGCGTCAAAGGAGGCTTGCGGTCAGTGGTCCAGCTTGCGGTCGTAGTGCTTTAGCAATGGGCATACCAGGGGGTCTGATAACAGTAATTGGCTTAGATTTTATCGCCCGGGAAGTTCAGACTCCTTCTGTGGTCCTTTCTCTATGGTTCAACCGATCCGCGGCGTAACTAGAAAAAAATGCGGATATGTCGGCACCCTTGAGGACGCTGTGTTTTTCAAAAAGAGGAGTGGTCTAGCCCGAAAGCAACCTGAAATAAATTTGGCGATCCGCAACTAGAAAAACATGCACCGTTTTGTATAACCATAACCATAAAAGAACAGGCTTATTCACGTCTTTTTCTCTGATAAGAATGTTGTTATTGATCGTTTACAACTAACCTTTGTAAGTTAATTAGGTCAAACACCTACCCAGGATGGTTTGGTAACGGTCTCAAATCCTTACAAATATGTGGGCCACCGCAGAATTATTGTCCAAGAGCGCCTATTGCAACAAAAGACACTCCGCTAATCCGCCAACAATGGGCACGCGTTCGGCAAAGTTTTCACGTATTTTGTACGTGAAAGATCAACCCTAGCAACGAGGCTAGCTCTACAAATACGTGATACTTTGACATACGTGAAAAGTGGACTTATCACGTTTTTTAATACGTGAAAGATAAGTCTATTGTTTACTTTTCACGTTTTTTGTTCCAACAAAAGGTTTTCACGTAGTCGGGCTTCATAGTGTGATTGCTGACATGTAACGACATTATACAGGAAGTGAGTGTGAAAGAATTTTTAAGAAAGTGGATTTTAATGATTTGGTGAAATAAAAAAGATAGTTGGAATTAAGAATTGAACTTTTCCGTTGTAATAGACTGATTTTTGTATGGCAGGATATGTTACGACATGAAGAAAACAAATAACTTTTGTTAGTAAGTTTATGAGTTCGTTTTCACTCAATCGTAATTTTGAATCTTTGAATCTTTGAAAAACAAAGAAAAACGAACCATCCAGCATAAACCCCCCATGGACCCAAATACCCAAAACAATAATTTACTACTTTCTCCGGACGAGGATGACCTGGCCTGTAAACCCCCTCTTGGACCAAAGCCTCTGTTGGACCAAAACCACCCCTGGACCAAAGTGCCAAACGCTGGTCCCGCTTGGACCAAAATAATGGTCCAAGGGTGGACCTAATGCAGAATTGTGTCTCCGTTGGACCAAAGTACCACAAAAAGCAGCCAGGGTAGAGCTCCGTCCGCCGTCGCCGCCGCCGCCGCCGTCGCCGTCGCCATCAAATTCATCGCGATTGTCATCATCCAGAGCAGGGTACAGTGGTGGAAAAAAATATAGTGATGACTAAAAATACCTATTCCTACGTCTGTGCCTAAAATGAAGTGCAGAATGGAAAAATCTAATTCACGTCCAAAAACGAAAATGAGCCACACATCAAGAAAACTGATAATCTCGAGTCGAATGTTAAATCGGTAACCTAAATCAACTATGTATTGAACGATGCTTGGAAATACAGAAAGAAAGATGCCTTTCGGTTCTGGTAGAAAGGGAGGAAGGTGTGTGCAATACGGTTTGCTCCAGTTTGACATATAATGTTAACGTTAACGATGGTCGACTAGGTCAAACAAACAAAATGGCGGCAAAGTAAGACTGTCGTTACCCCGTTAGGCATGTGTTATGGCCCAGTTTAATTTCCCCAGTGTGGTGTCTTTGCGGGTTTTTTGTGTGAACAAATTTAACTAACGTTAGGCCGAAACGCCTACCTTCGCAAAATAATTAAAATTAAATAACTTACTGTGCCATGTTCCAGTATTCAATGGTTTTTCCAGCAATTTATGCGGAGCTACATGTAGCCACGTGAACCACAAACGTCAGAGTACCAGTAGAGCAGGTGTCAATACATGCTCGCGCCAGCTAGCCGGACGCGGGCTGTCGTCCGCGCGGGCCGGGCGGCGCCGCACGCGCACGAGGCCTGCAAAAGCGCTGCATAGAGGGCGATAATGCATGGCCTCGGCGCGCGAAGAACGCTAATAATCGATGCAATCGATTATTGGGGAGAAGATATGACGTCACCCAACATTAATAAACAACAAAAAACAAACAAAATTGAACGAGAGTGGTACCCTTACTTCATTGGTACATGGTTTGTGCCTCGGATAAGGTACCAGACTAAAATTTAAATTTAAAACAAAAGAGGGCGCACCACTCTGCGCCAAGTCAGAGCACTGACCTCTAGACATGAACAGATCATCATTGTTTCACACTTGAAGTCGGCGCGAACTGGAAGTGCAACATGGCGGACCCACGACATCACTCTGTGAGCCAATGAAATGTCCAGGTGTAAGGTTCAGTGGGTACGGTACGTATGACGTAATGTTTATAAATTAAAAAATGTATAGAGTAAATCCACTGACCTGTACACCTGGACATTTCATTGGCTCACAGAAGTGACGTCTTTGGTCCGCCATGTTGCACTTCCAGTTCGCGCCGACTTCAAGCGTTAGCGCAGCAGAATATGGACAATGGTCCGTCCAGGTGTAGAGGTCAGTGAGTCAGAGCCGTAGATAGAGAGAGTTGCGACAACTACGGATTAGAAGCCATTTTGTTTCCATGTAACGCCGCGCGCGCTTTCCGTGTTTTTGTACTACAGCGACGTACACACACTCACTGCATGCGTTTTACGCACGACTCGGCTGATCAATCGTTGTCATTGAAAAACTGCTCATCAGAGTGACATAAACCTATACTAGAGCCAATTAACAAATAAAACGGTTTCAGGATACAAAAGTAATTTGGAAAGTTTAACGGTCGTAATTGTAAAAGTCATTTTCGAAAGGAAGAACTATTTACCCAAGGAGCTGCAGCACTGATTTCGCATGTTTTTTTTTTAATGCCAAGAATGAAGTATACAATGTATTAGGTATTGAAATTCCAGGCCAAACAGAAATCTACTTAGTCACAACAAACAAAAGTAGTCAGAAGTACGACCCAGCTTGGATATTTTATTTTCTTAGACATTTAATTTTCAGAAATTGTCTTTAAACAAAGAGACAAAAAGACTTTGAAGTTTGAGTGTCATTCAGTCTGAATTTATTTCCAAGTAGGTTAACACGTAAAAGTAAACCAATGGAATACAGTTAAAATCCATTTGTTCTAGTAAAAAACTAACTTTAATTTTGAATCTTTGGTTACATTTCTTTTGCCAAAATTACTTTTGTTGTTCAGAGTGTACATGTTCCTCAGGTGACACATTCATTTGTAATACAGCTTGTTTAGAATGAGCATGCATGTTTTCTACAAATCAAAGCTCATACAGCCACTTAAGTCAAAGCAGTTCATTTTAATCTGGCTAGGCCAACAATATTTGTTTATCTTTCAACTTATTGGGGGCAAGTGTTCCTGACAAATCCTGATCCATGATAGCAGCAATTAATTGAACAGTAACAGCAGAGTACTTCAAGTACCAGCAGCGTAACTTGCGTTGAATTGGTTGAACCTGGAAATTCTAAATTTTAAAGGGGGGGGGGAGGGGTGGGGGGTTATAGTTACACCACTGCTTAGTACAAGCGGACCTGCTGCATGAAGGCAATGTCAGCCCAAACTGCTTTGCATGAGTAACCAACAAGTTAATAAAACTAACACAACAAAAGTAAAGGTACATGTGAAACAATGGTTCTATTGCGCGTATCAATTAATTTTAATAATTTACTTTCCTTTTTTACAAATGTCATAGCACAAACTGCAATATATGATGAGGAAAAGGTTTTCTCATTCCTAAACAGTGTTCTCCAACTTTCCAAAGTCAAGTGCCCTTTGTGGAAAGGCCGTGGCTATTTTTACGTGACCGTAAACCGTACTTACTTTTTCTATTTTCTTTTGCTATTTTTACGCGAGTTCTGGTTGCCCATGCGCAGTCCTTAGTTAATTGTATACAGTCCCTAGTTTTTCGTATACTCTACTTTTATATCTTTTTCTATAAGACCCTATCTAGATGAGATTATTAACCAATAATTTTGGTTAATAGAAACAGGTATAAAAGTCCTTTATACGAAAAAAACTAGGGACTGTATACAATTAACTAGGGATTGTATCCATTTTGTGTGTGTGTGAAATATGGCTGTCAACCGTGGTTGGTCTTCATAGTTGTAGAGACTTGCAGGAACTCTCAGGAACTTCAACTTTTTGTCAGCCTGTTGAGGCTTTCCTTGCCGTCAAGGAAAGTTCTCCTACACGTACGTGTAATCATTTGAACAGACACAACCACAAGGCATGCTTAATACAAAATAAACCAATGTAAAAGCAGTGTACATGCAATCCAGTTGGGCCTACATATGTATTTTAAACCAGAACATTTTTATTTTCAATACAGTTTGGCATGTTCTCTTTGTCATGTGTGTCATTTTGTTTTCTTTGTGTTGCATTTTTTAATTTTCCATCATCACTTTACCCAAAAATGTCTCTCTAAAAATAACATAAAATACTAGGCCTCTCCTCTGGCATAGAACCTACAAAATAGCCCTAGTTTGGCAAGTTCAGTACGTAGGTAAGAATGTAGTATGTTGGGCCACTTCTGTGATCATGTTGATTGTGTACAAAGTCTATTTTCATTTTCAACTTTCAAGTAGCCTATTTTTACAATTTGAGTTTTAATTTTGTTTAGACATTTTTGAAATTACGTGGAAAAACAACATGCGATAAACATTCTTTCCGTCCAAAAATTTAAAAAGGTAGATTTTGTACCCTATAAATAAAGTATTAAAACATGCATATAAAAATTGCCGATATTAAATGTACATGGTGTATCGCCAACGGCAACGTTGTTTTGTACCGTGTGGCACCATTCGCACGTTATTCGTTAACAAGTCACGTAAAACCTTTGCCAAATTGCTCAGGCTTTAACAACTCATCGTGCTCACAAGGTCTAGAACTTGCCTTCAACTTGCCTTTCCATGTTCTCTTCCGAGTAGAATGGCTGAGAACCTTGTATTGGTGTTACAGCCATTTTTACACCCAAACAAAATACGTACACGCCGTAAACGCTAAACACCGCGGCACTTCGGAAACAAAATGGCTCCATACACCACGTGACCTAGCCGTTTCGAGTCTCTCATGTCGCAACTCTCTCTATCTACGGCTATGCGCCAAGTGGCCTTACCCCCTTTCCATACACTTTTCAAGGCATGTAAACGCATGCTAGCAGTGTATAAATACGCACCTCACCACAAAGTGGCCTCTATGGGGTTCAAGATATAAATAGCTTCTCGATGATTTTCAAAACAAAATAAGTCTGTCTGCGGGCATACTTTTATGGGTACACATTTTTTACCCCACAAGATTACGATACCCCACAAGGGTGGTACAAAAAAAATGTATCAGGATGACACAGTACCCCACAAGTGTGCTTACATAAGAGCATCAATACATGTACACGCGTTCGCATTTTTGTATCACTGTGGAGACATGGCTTTGTTCTCTTGTACAAAATGGTTAGAAAGTCGAGCACGTTTTTCAAAATGCTCCCATTTTAACCATAATTTTTTTCCTGGGTGGAAATTTCGACCCAATATACCCTATATTATACCCTAACCCAAACACTAACCCTAACCCACATCCTAATCCTAGTTTTTGAGTAATTTAAGTAAAATCCAAAAATCTAATTCGTGAAATTCCCAATGGAGACCTATTCATCTATAGACATTTACCCTCCGGAGACGTTTTGTCTCCATTGTACACATTGTGTTCATGTCTCCAGAGGGTACCGTATTTCGGAACAGTACATACTGTACATTTATACATCGTACTTTGTAACTGTGTACTAACGTGACACATGCGCGCACGTACACAGACGTTTACCCTGTTCCGGATCGCAAAAAAATATTCAGGCTGTTTTCAGCAAGTCTAATCCTCGAAATTCAAATGAAATGAGTTTAGTAGTTTACCTTGAGTGATGGAGTAACTACAGTTTTTGTTTCGATATTTATGCTCTTCTTATTTTAAAAATACGACGTCAAAAGTACCGACATCATTTTTCCTAGTTGCGGACTTGCGGATCGGTTTAATAAATTCCGGATCGGGTAAAAAACTGCTTCGTACATAAACAATAATCACGCTAAAACCAACCCGAATCAAGCCTATATTTCTGATAAAGTATTCATTAATTTATATAAATAAAGTCTAAAATACATTTCAAATACTTCCACTTCCAATAAAGTTTAAAAAGAGGACTTTATTCAACGAAATTGTTCAACGAAAACGTGAGGCTGTTTATTTTGCCAGCTACCAACTCTTTCGAACACTTGTTATAGTTTATATAAATTGGATCTTGAGGATTGTTTGAACGAGCGGCATCACCGTGTATGGGTATACTCTCCAACAGGTTAGTTTGTTTTCCGCTAAAATAATTTGAATGCGTAGAAAGTTCTTCGCAATGTAAAAAGACCGCGTTGTATAGATTTAGGCTAAATTTTTCATAATAATTACTACCACCAGTGAGCCAACCCCTGGGTAAACCTACAAGTTTAGATAGATTACTCGATAGTTTTATGCGATTTTGGTCGGGAATATATATATAAAACAGTTCATCAGATAAGGACTCTATAGATATATCATGAAAATCTTTTATATGATATTCAAAAGAATGAAGATTCCACCTATCCGGAAAAATATCAATTTGTTCACGATCGACAATTTGAAGAGGCGTCAGATCATCGATATCGCCCGTAAAACTCTCCCAAATTATCGACGCTTTTTTTTCGATAAAAAAAACCCCCAAGCCTAACACAAAGTTGTTTAACTTCATGCGACGGTCACCCCCGACGTTATCTAGTTCAAAGGTCTGCTCGTTATCCGTCATGACGAACGTATGAGACTGCATTTTACAAAGGTAAACTAAAGTATTTCTACGTTAAAAATTATCTCTTTATCTCTATTATCGATTATCTCACCAAGACCGCTTTTCAACGAAAACGTGAGGCTGTTTATTTTATCGGTTACTAACTCTTTCGGAGAATTGTCGTATTTGACGTATATTGGATCTTGGGGATTGTTTGAACGAGCTGCATCACCCGATAAAGGTATACTCTCCGAAAGATTAGTTTGTTTTCCGTTAACAAAATTTGAATGCGTAGACAGTTCTTCACAATGTAAAAAAACCGCGCTGTAAAGATTTATGTAAAATTTTCCAAAATAATATTCAGTTAAATCACCGCTGTAGATCCAACCCTTGGGTAAACCTAAAAGTTTAGATAGATTACTCGATAGTTTTATATGCGCGAAAGACTCTGAGGTCACCAATGACAAATAAAATAGTTTATCGTTTATCGGAGTAATGGTCATAGGTTTAATATCATCTTTAAAACGATCTTCGAAAGAATAAAGATTCCATCGACCGGGCGTGATATCAAGTTTGTTTACTAATGAATGACCAAAAGAACTTCATTGACTATACTGTATCGTCTCTACTTTTTTGACGTTATAAAAACCCACGTCTAAAATGACGCTGCTTAACTTAATGCGACGGTCGCCCCCGACGTTATCTATGGGTTGAGGTAGCTCAAAAGTCTGCTTTTTTGGTCATGACGAGAGTGTGCGACTGCATTTAAAAAAAAAAAAAAAAAATATATAAAACGTTACTATAAAAAAAGGAACGATACTTACGGAAACAAACTGAATCCGTACAGACGCCTTAAAAATCCTCGGGGTATAAAAGGCAACCGCCAGACTATAGTAGTGACTCACAATCCTAGCACGATCGACGCGAACGACAAATTAATAGTCAAGTTTCCGTCGTTGAGCGCCGACGACGTGATCGTCCGCGGTTCGGCGAAACTAGCTTTAATATCGATCTAACCTCGGACGACGATGCCGATCGAAGTCTGTTTAAAAATCTAGGACGAAATCTCGTAAAACAAATAAGAATATGTATCGGTGGTCGAGAGATCGTAAACTTGACCGACGCCGACGTTTATAACATTTTAAAAGATTTTGGTTACCCAAAGGTATCGTAGATCACTACGCCGGAAACGAGATTGCCAACATATCGAGCCTGCGCGTGGGTACCGGTAACGCGGTTGCCGGTGCAAATATTGGAAAAGACAAAGGGATAGCGGATGCCTTTGGAAACAGATTTTGTATACCTCTAGACTTTGAAATGCTCACGGATCATCAACCGTTTTATCCATCCGCTCTAAACGACCAACTGTCTTACGAACTTACTTTTAACGATTATGCAAAAGTCGTAAATTCTACCGACGTCGAAGCGAGTTATCGCATCTACAACTTGGCGCTAGAATACGAGATCGTTTCTAACAAACATTTAGCTCAAATCTTAGCTCAAAAATGTATCGGCAAGACGCAGTTTTTGTTCGATAGGATTCAGAGACACGAAGTAAATCTATCGATAAATCGGACACCGTTTGGAACTTTAATTTAAACGTAGCGGTTAAAAGTCTCAAGGGTATACTGTTTTTGTTTAAAGACCCGACTACGAAAACCCCCGAACTATTTTATAACCCAAAGATAGACAAAGTTAGCGTGACCATAGAAGGAAAACCTAATCAACTCTACAGTTCGGGTCTCAAAAAATATCAACACTGGGGAGAAATCAACAAGTTCTTTGGAGACTCGTCCACAGAATTGGGTGCGGGGGTGTGTAAAGATTTAGGGTTGACGGGGATGGATATCGGCGATTATTTTTTGAGAAGATACGGACTTTGGTTGGATATGAGATCGACGGAAGACAATAAAAATCACGGATCGGGTAAACAAATCGGCGATATAAGCGGAGGAATATCTATATTGATGGAACGCGTAAAGTGTTACGTCTTTTTGGTGATGGACGCGCAACTTAACATCCAAAGAGGTCGCTTGAGCAGCGTCAACTTTAAAAAAATAAAATAACTCGTATTTATAAAAGACATGACACCGCACTGCGCTTTAATATGCGGAAGAACAAACTCTGGCAAAATAAAGTTTGCGTTAGACTTGTTAGAAAACGAATACGCAGGCCAATTTGAATACTTGGTGATCATATGTCCGACTCTGTCAAACAACAAAACGTATCTCTCGGGACCTTGGTTTTTTAACGACCCAAACGTTTACGCGTGCGACCTCGACGTCAAAAATATGAACATGAACGAAGCCATAGACTTTTATCGAACGATATTTAAAGATTTGCACACTTTGTTTTTAATGGACGACTGCAGCGCTTATCAAGCGATGAAATATCGAAAGGGCCACAAGGGAGGATGCTGCATGTTATCTAAATTAGCCTTTAGCGGTAGACACGATAACCACAGTTGTTGGTTATTGACACAAAAATATAACAGCGTTTTAAAAGATTATCGCGAACAGACTCAATGGGTGGCTATTTTTTATTGCAAAGACAAAAAAAGTTTTGATAATTGCCTCGACGAAAATGACGTGGTGCCAGATAATAAAAGGCAAGACATTAAACAATATCTCAAAGACACTCCCTATAGTAAATTGATTTTATATACGGATCCTCCAACTAAATGGAATTTGTTGTAACCTAGTTGCGATTTGTTGAACAGCTAGTTGAGATTTGTTGAGGTTTTGTTGTATAGCTAGTTGGATAGGTAGTTGTAATTTGTTGAACAGCTAGTAAAGTACTTGGATAGCTAGTTGTAATTTGTTGAACAGCTAGTTGTAATTTGTTGGGTAGCTGGTTGTAATTTGTTGGGTAGCTAGTTGTAAAGTACTTGCCTAGCTAGTTGTAATTTGTTGGATAGCTAGTTGAACAGCTAGTTGTAAAGTACTTGCATAGCTAGTTGTAATTTGTTGAATAGCTAGTTGAATAGCTAGTTGTAAATTGTTGCAGTTAGTTTATCTCGCGTTTATTTAAATGTTATTTTTGCTGATCGATCTGTCGCTCAAATTTATTATAGCGTCGGCCTTGTGTATTTTATCTTACGAATATTTTTCTCTAAAAATTAAATTATACCGTCTTATAAAAATGGAGCCTTTAAAAACTTTAGACAACGAGTCGCAAACGAAAAACATAAAACTAGACTGTTGGGTGTAGTATCAGCCGGTGATTCTAAAAGGTATTTGGGTAAAGAATTTAGCCAGGGAGATATAGAAAACCTAGACGCGAACAAACAAGAAAAAATGTACAACCATTACGAGGCAAGGTTGGGTAAAGAAATGATTACTAGTTTGGGTAACTGCGTGCTGGGGATTTACTCGAGAGTTTTAGGCGCGAGTCTACCTATGATCAAACCCATGGGTGTCAGTCTACGAGTAGACTCGGAAGACGCGCTCACCAAAGATCTAGAGGAAGATCCCGTTATATCTAGCTCGATAGCTAATTTACTTTGCGAAGTTTATTACAACTACGGAATGTTGTTGTCGCCGTTAGTAGGTTTCTTGATAACGTCTAAACATTTAGTTATCAACGAAAATAATTCTCTTGAAAGTATAATAAAAGATGAGTCAACAAGAGAGCCCAAGTTCGTCGATGTTAAAGGAGACTCCAAAGGTACAGGCGGTGACGACTAAAACTAAAAATCCTGGTAGAGTAAAACAAGGCAAGGCATTAGCGGAACACAACAAAACGAGAAAAGAACAAATTGCCAAGATGCAAAATATAGACGTGAAGAGTACTCGTTCTTCGTACGCGACAATTGGGTCGATAACGGGGTTGGCGCTTGTTTTAGGAGGACTCTATATATGGAGCCAAAAAAGCCCCTCTTTATCTTTGGTCTCACCGCCAAAACCAATAGCCCAAAAGAGCCCAAGGGAGACTCTGTCCCAACCATCTTCAGATTTTGTAGAAATGGAATAAAAAAAATAAAAAAAATAAAATTGTGGCAATTAGGCCTATAAATGGATACTAATAGCATCGTCAACAATCTCTACCACGCCGCCGTGATCTCTATGTTAAGCGTGGGATTTACCATGTTTAGTAAAAAACTGTTGAAGATTAAACCGGCCGATCTCGACAAGTTGAGCGTGGAAGATATAGCGAAACTAACGGCTGCGATAAGCGGATCGATGTACGTAAAAACATGGCTGGTCAATCAAAATATACTCCCACCAAATATATTAAACTCGACATAAAAATTTAGTTAGTTATAATAAAATGGCCGAAGGTGGAGATTTTGAACCGGTAGACGAATCCTCCCCAGCAGAAGACAATCTAGCCTGGGACGGTCTAGATTACTCCCTCGACAACACGGCGGCGTTAGATCCAGCCGTTTTTCAAGCCTGTTATGATGTTTTAGAACAAGCGAGACATTTTATTGATAATGAAAAAGTCGTAAATTTCTACAAACATCAAGGACAAAGACAATTTAATATAATTAGGCAATGGAAAAGATTTGAAATAAAAGATAACACGTTATTTTTAAAACCGATGACGGGGAAGTAAGATTATCGCAAAAAGGTAAACTCGATAAATTTTTAGTATTAAGTACCATCGAAAAAAATACTAGGGACGGTGCAAATTTTATTAAAAATGAATTAGGTTTTAAAGATTATAAACGAACCCTACTTAGTATAGAACAAGAAGAAGAACTCCAACAGAATACGGAGTCTATCCCGTTGCAAGATCTTCTGGAAGCGGCCGCCGCTACAAGCGAAATTGTCGAAACTGTTAGCCAAGGACAAGAACAGGAAACCAGTTTTACCGATCTATCCATCAGAGAAATCGCGGGTTTAGACAAAGCTCTTCAAACGACGAGAGGCAACTTAAAACTAAATTTAGCGCGTCTCGTACAACTCGACGATGAGATAGCCCAGACCGAAGGAGCATTAGCCGAATCAGTGAGCGACGGTTCCAGGCAGAAATGAGAGAGAAATTAGTAGACTTGAAAATCGAAAGATCGTCTAGATTAAAACTCACGTCTGTCGACGAAAAACCCCACAGAAGTCAGATGAACAGAATCAAAGAAACGATTACGAGGATGTTAGAAATCGACACGACCTTGGGAGAAAAAATTAAAACGTTGTTTAGAGAACAAGGCGTGACCATCGCGAGCATTTTGTCGGCGTTTAGTTTGGCTATCGGTTTGATAGTAAAGAGCGTTTTGTCTGTCGGTGCACCACCTGCGCCCACACCCGCGCCCACGCCTACTCCGATACCACCATCCCACTCGGGTAACGTAAAAGTAGGGATACAGTCGCAACTAAAACACTTTTCAAACGCGCTCGCTAAACTAGGCTCAAAATTACTCGACGCCTTGCCCGGAATTTTAGGCGGTATAGCGAGTTGGATATTTAACGTATTGAGTAAAACCGCCGGATGGTTGGAAGAACACGTGTGGACCTTTAACAGTGGGAGTCGGAACTTTAATTTTTGTTTATTTACAAAAGCGCCTCGGTTAAAAGTAAAAAAAAAAAAATTCAAACAAAATATTTTGTTAGAAGGCTTTTTTTGTTACCGCGCAGACTCGTACATCAGGTATCCTATACCCGCTATGGCTAAAGTACCGACAATCAGCGAATTGTTTTCATACTCGTGAGGATCTCTAGTTAAAGCGTTTTCTTCGGGAAAAGAATGCTCGATCGCGGGTGTTGGGGGCTTTACCAAAGCCGGGCTTTTGGGCGTTGGCGCGGGCGCGGGTGGGTCAACGACCGCGGGCGTTGGTGTTGGTGGTGGTGGTGGTGGGTCACCCGCGGGCGTTGGCGTTGGTGGTATTTTTGAGTTTATCTTTGAGTTTAATCCTAATGGTAAGTTAGCGGTCGCAATCTGTATATTGTTGTTATATCCTTCGTGGGTTCCGACCCTCAATTGCATGTTCAAAGGCACGAGATATAATCCTTTCGCCAACACAAAGTTTAACGAACTCCTGGCGTATTGCAGCGAATCTTGAAATTGGGTTATAGATTCTTCTAGATCGGTCGGAGACGATATCAAGTCTTCGACGATATTAACAAACTGAGCTTGAGCGTCGAGCCCTGTGCCTAGAGTCAAAATACTAGTTTTTGTTTGCGCCTGAGCCCCCAGCAGAGCGTAAACATACGCGCTGACAGATTCGTAATTTTTTTGTATCCCGACGTCGGTAAAGTGAGACTCGTCGGGTATCCATTTTTGCCACCCGAGCGTCAATACCGCGCTCTACTTTGCGATATATAACTTATTATATAAGTACTGTAATAACCAGATCCTTTAGGAGGATCTTCGTGGCCAAACCCCATTGAACATCCCCCAGCGTATTTACCGTAAGGAATATCCAAGGGTGTGGTATCATAATCCCCCACAGGGTGACCCCAAGCATACACTCTAAAAACTGTGTTTAGCAATTAAACACAAGTAAACGGTATAAACATGTCAAATTCGTAAACACTACAAAATTGGTGTTTAATTCCTAAACGCGCAGTATTTATATTCTAAACACCAACCCCTTCTAAACATTGTCGTTATATTTGCTTTGCGCTGATTGGATCGTGTAGTCATGTGACGTGCCAGGCGCGAAAAAAGTGACGCCGCTCAGTTTTCGATGGACGCCATCTTGTTTTTACATAGATCTCGCGATCACCAGCACTGGCATCGTTCGTTCGCGATCCAAATCCCCTTAATCACAGCACGGACAAGGGATTTCTGCATGGAGTATTGGCCCCTTACATATTGGAAACACTGGATGGTGAGTTTTGAAACGTTATTTGTGCATAACAGACAGTATTATTAAGTTTTCTGTGCAAACAAAACTAACCTTATCAGTGTTCGGTTATTGGCGTATATACATTAACGTACGTTAAAACAGCGATATGTATAACGTTATTTAAGAGAACAAAATCCACGTTTATGTTATATTAGACTTGCCAGACTAGCTTCTAAGATTAAAAACAACAGGTATTAATTTGTAATTGTTGTAATTGGATAGCATGGTTGGATGGTCTCGTTAACGTTAACATAGTCACTCATAGGCTTAATCCGAATTTACGTTAGGCCTAGCTAGGGCTAGGCTAGGCATGCTAGGGCTAGGCCTAGGTAGGGGTCAAGTCCTGTACTACCTTGGCCTAGGCCTAGCCTAGTATTACAGCCCCATAAAGAACATTAACACACAACCATTAATCAAACAGCACATTTATCTGCGAAATCACGCAAAATAGGCTAGGCCTTCCCTAGGCCAGGCCCACTTCTTGGCAAAAATACTTGCCATTGGCATTGAAGCGCGTTGGTTTTCCATTGATTGCCTAACATTATGTGGCTTCATCAATGGCAGGCTCTACTGAGTCTACTCGTGATAATTGTTTAGGTTGCACAAATCGGTGAAATTCAACCAGTTTGACACATTGACATATCACACCTTTATTTTCTCTTAAATTACGCGACACGGACATGTAGCCCAAACGTTACAGTAGCGCTCAACGACACGACATGATGACGAGAGTATAGCCCTAGTGTTATGTATGTGGCCCCGTATATGCTGCGCTATAACGGTCTCACTGCGAGACACCAGATTTTTTGTTAAATTATTTTGTTTTCCAACTTTCTGCGCGCATTTGTCCACATGAGAACTGTGAGTTTGCAAATTATACTGGAATGATTTAGGCCGACCATGGCCTAGTATTCTAATCTAGATCCGGAGTTGCACCGACGACTGTTTCATGACGGTACAAGACAAGAGTATTTAACACAGGCCTGCAATCGATTGCAGGTCTGTCTTGTATAGGCTGTACCGTGTCATGAAACAGTAATGGTGTTTTCTTTTCACAGCGCGGTTTGGAGAAAATGGTGGAGTAAACACGTCAAAGTGTCAAACTAGTTGAATTTCACGGATTTGCAACCCAACAAAATGATCGTGAGTATGGCCTACCATTGAACTTAGCGGTGAAGCCCCATTCGTGTTTGATATTTGGAGAAGCCAGCAGGCACTTTCCTTCTTTTTTTGCCAAGTGTTTTGCGTGATTTTTGCAACGTTTGAGATGAATGATGTGCACAACTGTTTACATAGTAACATACATGTACATCATGTATGGTTGTGTGTTTTGTTCTTTAATTGTGGGGCTGTATGACAAACAAAAACCAGTTCTAGACTAGAACAAGTTTAGTGAATCTAGTCTAGCCTCACATTGGGGCCTAGCCTAACGTTATTAGTCAAGTGTAATTCTCTCCATTCTAGTAATAACACCATTTTTTGAAGGCCTGATTTTGAACAGTTTGTTGCGGTAGAAAATGCTAATTTCTTGCACATGTTTTAGTTGCTGTCCTGCAATTACAAATCAATGCGATTTTTAGTGTTAATGGTGTACGTTGGGGTCGCTATCTTTAGTTTTGCCCTGTGCTTTGTCATCGGTGTTATAACTTTAGCCTACATTTTGAAGGCCTTGGGCTAGGCCTACTCCAAAATTTCCAACAAATCAAAAGCCTTCTCCTTTTTCCATTTTAACCACAGCAATTTGTGTAGGCCTTCGGCATAGCCAAACATTACGCCTAATTTTGAACGGGTTCCACTCGATAGTCCGAAGGTTTATTGATCCGAAGGTTTGATAGTCTGAACACACAAATTTCTCATATAAGCGGGGGTTAGTCCAAAAACCAAATAAGGTTTTTTAATCTGAACATTTGATGCGATATTCCAAAAGTTCAGTTGTTGTGGTTCGATAGTCCTTATTTAGAATGAGGTCAATTAATCCGAAGGTTCAATAGTCCGCAATAAAAATAAGGTTCAATAGTTCGAAGGGTCATTATTCCAAAAGAAAACCAGGTTCGATAGTCTGAATTGGGACTGTCAAACTCACTGTCGATTCGAACTATTGAACCTTAATATAAATGTCGATTCGAACTATCGAACCTTATCGTCGATTCAGACTATCGAACCTTTGAATTATTTAACCTTATTCTATTTTCGGAATTAACCCTACGAACCTTCAAACTAACGAACTTCAGACTATTGAACCTTCAGACTTTCTTGCAGGTACATGTAGGCTATAAAAAGCGATTTTCTTGCAAATGTTGGAGTTGCTGTTTTGCAAATTAATGAGGTTTTGCGTGTTAACCATGTCATGTATGTTAGCTGCGAGTCATATGGGTCGGGCCCTACCTGTTTAGGGCAGTGTATACACTGCCTTAACTTAACGTTAGTGAAATGTTACTATTTATTAACATGGCTGACCTTGTTGAAGCTTTACTGTTGTTTACTGTGTAAGTTAACATTATAGTTATCCCTATTCTATGTACTATGTAGGACCACGCACTGAGCAATGATACTTCCAGAACTGAGAAAGTCCTATGGGTCATTCCATGAAGTTGAGGAACACCTGGTTATTGTCCAAGTCCCATAAAACTAAAGAATAAATCATGAACATGTTTAAAGAATAAACCTTGTAAACTTACTTAACAGAAAAGAACACATATAAAGGATTATTTAAAAACTGATTTTGTTAATATTTGTGGTATAATTTTTCAACAAAAAATAATGAAAAGGTGGTTTCCGGTTATTTAAAAGTGAAATATTTGTGACAAAATAAATTGGCATTTTATAAACCCAATTAAGTGGTTTAAATATACTACAAAAAAGTATCATTCGTTTTTATTTCTTGGCATATAATGCACCCTGTACATTCCATAACACTATTCATGTTGATCACCCCTATTTTATAAGTGACCCCCACTTTTGTTCAAGGGTACGGACGTAACTTGTGGTTTCCGTATAGATATAAGGGCAATACGTCCAGAACGAGATATAATTTGTGTGCCCTGGATTTTTTTTTTAAAGTGCTATAACTCATTTTATTAGCTATGATCTGGTGCACCTTTCCCCAACTCATCGTTCACGTGTTGCGTTTCAATCTTACGATATATATTTTTTGGGGGTTCAAGCACAGCACGGTTTCCGGAGCCATTTCAATACGTCCGCAACCATCAGTGTTCCGTAAAACCACAATACACGCCCCCGCGTTCGAAATGCTTTCTTCCATGCCCCGCAGACCAAGTTGGGAAACCCCCAAACAAACTCACAGGTCAGACAAATTATCTGTGTGAGAAATTACCGCTTGTGAAATGTGGGTTTCCGCACTTACGTCCGAGGGGGTAGTTACCTCACCAACTTTATTGGATGTAAATCTGACTACTTATGAAGCCGTAATTGATTTTTAGACTAGGCGAGATTTCAAAAAAAGTTACACGAAGAGGCATTTTTGAGTAGAAAGGTGTAACATACTTTTTATACCCAATTAATGTGCCCTGAATTCAAAAATATATGTTACCAAGCTTAATTTTGAGTCCTTCCCCTTGAAAATTAGCCCACAAATCTGACCAGAAAAATAGCAGACTACATCACGAATTATTCTCTAAATAGTATGGCACCAAAATATTTGTATGTTCACTTACTGCACAATAACACGGGATTTCAGACTAGCCAGGTGCGTACACACACTCAATGTTAAGTTACTAGGCACCAGACCTTTTGATATACCATGCCGTACGGTGCATGTGCATGCAGTAGAAAAACAGCACGATAAAAAACCTGCAGAAATCATATCCTTTTCCATGCAAATCTGTCAAGATTTTTCACTACCCTCCATTGGAAATCTATGAGAAGGTTTTAGAGGTATTTCTGACCGTTTTTTTTTTAAATTTGTGACTGTAAAATAACGTTTTGGGGGGATTTTTTCAGTAGTCTGTGAGTGTTTACACTACAGTATTAAACACAGTACAGAGGAACACACGGCGGTTTGGAGATAGCATTTGGCAATGGCATAGGGTGTTTATTAAATAACTAGTTTGTTCATTTTGTTTTGCTTGTGAAAGTATTTGCTATAGTTTTAGGGGGTGTTTCTGTGTTTTCTAGACTGCATAAGCCAAGTTTTGTGTCAAAGCCTGCCCATGATGAGTAATCAAACCCTTTCTTGTCATTATGGCAAACGTTTTCCTTTCACTCATTTGATTCTGTAAGCCTTCGAGTTTTGTTTGAACTAGTCGTCAAATATCTCTGTCAGTGGTTTTCCCAATTACAACACATACATGTAGATTTTACACATGCGAGTGTGAGGAACTCGGTGTCTGCATGATCACGATGTAGGTCCACATATATGCATGTAGCCTGTAGTTTACAAAAACACACTGCCGAACAACTTTAGATGTTTTGAATGGTTGAGCTTTTACACTTAATAATACCGAACAAAAACACTTTTACTTTTCTGTGTGTTTAAAAATTAACAAGTAGCATTTGTTGATGAGAACAACGGAAATTTCATGCATGTCCATATGAAGTTTAGATTTCTTGTTCGTGGTTCAGTGCTTGCAATTAAAATTGCTCTTGTTGTTGGTACATTTAACTCGGTAAACAGTTTACCCACTCACACAGAAAATACAAACACATTAAGTTGAAGGCAACTGCAATGGATCCTGTTGTTAGCCTAAAAAGGCCTTTGTCTACTGACCTTTCTGCCTGTTTATTTTGTCAAACAAAAGGAGGCCAAAAGTCGCAAAGCAACAAGTCAAGGGGTACAAAATGTATCCAAAGTACTAGAGGTCAGAAAAAAAGTAAAAGATGTAAAAAACAGAGATTTCATTGATCGATTGGGTGATGTTTTTGGCACTGACTCTTGTCCTGTGTCCGGTCTCGTCTGGCATGGAAACTGCTATGCCCTCTTCACTGACAAAAAACAAAATCCAGCGATTACAAGATGCTGCTGAATCAAGCCATGCAAGTAGTAGTAGCGCTGCAGACGTAGGACGTCAAACAAAATCATGCCAACCACAGCGTACAACGCGAACATGCAGAAGTAGTTTCCAACCAATGGACTTTAATCTGTGCATGTTCTGTCAAGCTGTCAAACCTAAGGTGCAACTATCCTCGGTAATGACCCTCCGCACTAGTCAGGATATCCTGGAGGCTTCTAACGGAGCCTGGGGTAGGAACTTTGAACGACTCCCATCTGAAGCATGCTGAATCCTTCGTATGCAAGATGTATGGAGTCGACAATGTTGACTTCATAAATGACGTGCGCGTCAACAAATTTTATAAGGCCTGCAAACAGGAATTGCTCCCCCAACCAGTGAATCCCTTGAGTTGCACATAAAGCGTGCCCATTACCAGTCAATGGTGTGGAAGCAAGGTCATTGTCCTGTACCGGCACTACCAGATGCAAGTGAGATGGGATGGAAACGTGATGAAACAGGCCTTCACCCTATTCTGATGGCCCTTGATCCAATCACAGATGCCTGTCTTGAGCTGATATCGTGCAGCTGTCGTAAATGATGCCAGACCCTACGATGCAGATGTCGGAAAGCAAAGCTACCTTGTACTACTGTGTGTGGATGCCGACAACAGACTGGGGATGCCTGTATGAACTCTAATATATAATTCTTATCTGACCAAACACTGTAGCATTCCGTCCGCTACACAGTGACATTTAGCTAAATACAGAACAAAAGTATTTAAAGTAACAATAGTGCTATTCATCCATCCAGTGCATAGAGATTATTAACTGATGATGACGATTGTTCATACAATAATAAGCACATTATTACATAGCTTGATAATTCAAAAACTGCAACTTTGCATTTATGTTATGATTTAATAGGATAGACCTAATCTAGTGTTGACTCTTTGAATGTCAGTTTGGCTTTCACGGAAGGGGGGGGGGGGGGGGGGGTTGTAAATACATATGTTTGAGATAAGAAAGAGAACTTTAACTTAAACTGACAGGTAATAAGGACATAACCTAATGTGAATGGGACATTGCCCCAATAATCCTGAACTGTTAAGTGGTGATTTCTCGAAAATATTGGAAAACAAAATGACAACACTCCCGGGGAGCCACTTGTGCATTTGGTTACATGTAACATTTTATTACAGATTGTGGTGAAATAGAACTATATAGGTTATGAACAAGCACCCCCAATTCAGGATACATTGATATGTTAACCAACTTTTATTGGAATGAACCATTTTAACACTTTGGGCAATTCTGGCAAATAAGACAAGTTTAACGTCAAAATACAGCTTTTGGATTAAGCCCACCACTATTTCTTAAGATTGCCGTGCTACCAACTTTTATTTCAAAACACATTGTTTTAGCTAATATTGTTATTTCAAAGACTATTTTGGGGATTTGGGGCCAGTAATACAAGTTTAATAAAAAAATACAGTTTGATTACAACAATTGTTGGATTCAGCACCCTGGAATTAGATAAGATGGACATGTTACTAGTTCAATTAAAAAGATACAATTTTTCACTAAATTACGCATTTTAAAACTATTTTGTGATTTCTTTTGTCTGAAAGACCCTTTTAAGCTCAAAATACAGTTTGGTAACAATGATTTTTGGATTCAGCGCCCCCGAATTAGATAAGGTCAATATGGTTCTCATTTATATTTTAATAAAATTCACTTTTGCACCAAAACAAGCATTTTTTTAAAAAAATCTGGATTTTTTGCCTATTAAACCCCTTTAATCTCAAAATACAGTTTGGTAACAATGATTTTTGGATTCAGCGCCCCCAAATTAGGTAAGGTCAATATGGTTCTCATTTATATTTTAATAAAATTCACTTTTGCACCAAAACAAGCATTTTTAAACATTTTTCTGTATTTTTTGCCTATAAGACCCCTTTAATCTCAAAATACAGCTTGGTAACAATGATTTTTGGATTCAGCGCCCCCAAATTAGGTAAGATGGATATGTTACCAACTTCTACTCAAAAATGCCTCTTCTTGCCTTAAAACAAGCCCTTTTTTAAAATATCGCCTAGTCTATTTGTAGTGCCAAGTTATATACCCCAACCAACTACGCAATTAATACTTCTTTTTTTTAGTGCGTGTGTATTTACTTTCAATTTGTTTCACAAATTTGAGCTTGATTAGAGAAACAATTTCAACGATTTCCGCGCAATACGTCCGTAACCGCATGGCTGTGACCACACCATAACTAACGACAGGGGAAACAACATATTCCGTTCTTAAGTGTCTAGCCCCTGCTTGTAAATTAAAGTAATTGCGGATATTTTCAAACTAGAAATGTTAATCAGTTATAGTCATAACAAATTTGTATTTGTATTGTTCGGTAATAGTTCCATTAAATAGGAAACAAAATATAAAAGTATTCACGTAATCCCTGTTAATAAATGGTACATTCTGTGTTTACTTGCCCGCTCGTTGCTAATGCGTCTAGTCCCTATATCATATGAGAATCAATAATATACAGTGTTATGTCTGAGCACCATACTACAGTATAGCGAACACACGAGCGCGCGCCGCGCTGCGATCGCGTGGATGCCGCCTGCCGGTGGTGGAACATTTTTGGCAACAGCAAACTGAGGTGCGTGGTGACACATTTATTTGTTTTTTACAAATTTACACGACTTTTTGGAGTTGAAATTAATATCGTTTATGAAAGAAAAAGACCTTGTGATTTGTTAGATTGCAACTCAACAATCTTATTGAATATCTAGTCCGAGTAGCAACCTTTTTAATTGTAGCCTACAAATCGTTGTTTGAACGTTAATCCGAACCAAATGCGACCATGATTACGAATCCAATCACTTGACAACGAAAACAGATTTGATCATCAAAACGGCCACAGAATTACTAAATGCACCACCTGAGACACAAGTAGAGACCGATAACTAGGTACCAATGTTTACTAATGATCTGGATGAAAAGTGATTTTTTCAGTTTATCTGCAAAAATTCCGACGCGAAAACAACGCAAGCACCGTTTTGAACGGCTATCTGCAGCGCTGCAATAGACTTGTGTATACGGCTATGCGTAGTATTCTACAGGCCAATCACAGGCGCCTCCACCAAATCAATGTCGCATGTGATTGGTGGAGGCGCCTGTGATTATAATATAGCTGAATGGATTAGCCTGTCTTTCACTACGCATAGCCATATCCACAAGTAAATTGCAGCACTGCACATAGCCGTTCAAAATGGCACCCGCTTAGAATTCGCGACGGAATATCGACAATAAACAGGAAATTTCAGTGTTCATCTAGATGATAAGTAAACTTTAACACCTCTGTTTTAGTCATCGATCTATACTTGTGTCGCAGGCGTCGTATTTAATAATTTTTGGGCCGTTTTGATGGTCGAATCTGGTTTTGTTTTTCAATGGTTAGGGTGTTTGCTAGGCATGATGGTGGAGTTTGGCTCAGCCTCATCAGTCAGACCTTCAACAGACCACCTTCCACTCCGATCCCAGTCTCAACTTTGTTACATCCTAAAATGCTCAACTAAGTTTTGCTTGTGCTAGTTCATCTCTGTCACTTAAAAATGGGGTGGGTATAATTTTGTGTCTTAATCAATCCTTGTTGTAGCAAGATGCCCACCACTGCGGTTGCGTATTTCGCCTCGAACTAAAGGTACCACCCCAACATCATCTTTGTCTCGATCAGCCTTGAAGAGTCGCAAGTTCAGAGAGAGGTTAAAAGAGAATCCACAGAATTACAAACGGTTTTGCAAACACGATGCTCTAAAATCAAGATTGTATAGGGCGAATATGAATGACCAACAGAGGGCCCACTATAACCACCGAAATAATCAGAGAATGAAAAAGAAGAGGCAATTTGACAAAGAAGAAAACAAAAAGATGAATGGATCATCAATTCCTTCTAGGCCTACATCAAGACCCAAAAGATCCATGGTCACCAGGGAAGGCAACAAAAAATGAATGAGATCAGAGCAAAAGATAGGCAGAGAAAGCAAAAAAAAGAACATCAATGACAAAAGAAGAAATAGAAGAAGAGAACAAAAGGAGACGACAGCGACGGTCACAACAAAGACTAGATCTTGAAGCATTCAAACAACTGAACAAGAAGGTGGCACAAGAAAGAAAAGAGCTGCAAGAAGAGAAGAAGCTCTTGGAAGAAAGTGAAAGGAGAGTGGAGACAGATGTAAGAAAACAAGTTGAAATGGAAATCCAAAAAGCCATGCAGAGTGAGAGAACCAAGGCCGCCAAACGAAAATCGGTATCAAGAGCATTCCAAGGTTTACCCAAGTCTCCAACGAAGTTTGCCGACACAGTGGTTGATGTAATAAACAAGGCAACTCCGAAGAAAAAGTCAGCATTGGAAGCCCGTGGAATTGGAGAAGAAAACAACGAGATGCACCAAATTGCCTCAAAGTCAATGGCTGAATACCTGAAATCAATAAAGAGCAGCCGGAAGAAAGATGACTTGTCCAAAAAGCACCTTCTCATCCAAAAAATTCCAAATTGGAAATAGTACAAGTTGCAGCGCAAGGCTTGCAGGCATTTCGGTTTGACATCGTCAGCCATCAAGAAAGCCAAGGCCACAATGAGGGAGGTACATAAGCGAGCAATCTCCAACAAAACCAAACAAGATGTGACAAAATTCTTCGAAGATTGTGCTGTTCAACTGCCAGACAAACAATTGATCTCAAAGAAGACACTCAAGAAGACGGGTTTCCTCCAACAGCCCATAACAGTACTCTATGGTCAGTTCAAAGAGAAACACCCTACTGCCAAAATCGGGCTAAAGAAGTTTTTCTCGCTTCGTCCACAGCATATTAAGCCAGTCAGTGCCATTAAATACCGAGGGTGTCTCTGCGAATATTGCTGTAATGTTGACCTCAAAATAGATGCGCTGAATAAAGTTGCTCATTCTCACAAGCAGCAATCTCTTATTCAAGGGGTTTATGGAGTATCCCAAGTAACCTTGTGCCCAAAAGAAAATGGAAAGAAGTACAACAAACGTGCTTGCATTGAGAGGAAATGCAAAGAGTGTGGCACTGGCAAATTAGATTCACACTTGAAGAGTCTTCTGCAGCAACACCAAGACAAGCCGATTTCATGGCGCAAGTGGGAGAAAAAAACCACGCAGTTCAAAGGGAAAGAGGTTGTAAAGCAGGAGTTGGTGAGCAAGTTGGGCACTATGGCAGATTGCCTTCAAGAGCTGAAAAAAGAAGTGCAATCTCTCTCTCAACATCTGTTTAATGCCAGTTGGCAGAGTGAGCAGTTTTCCAACATACAAGATGCCGTTCCTAATGGATGGGTAGTAATGGTGCATGACTTTGCCGGAAACTTTGTGTGTACTGCACAAGACGAAATTCAATATGCACACTGGAATCACTCTACTGCCACAGTACATCCCATTGTCTGCTACTACAGGTGCCCCAACTGTCTTTCCACAATGGAAGAGTCATTGATATTCATCACGCCCGACAAGAAACACGACTACCATGCTGTGCATGATTTCACCGTTGCCTCAATCCAACATTTGACGACAAAATTGGGGTCTACAGGTATACAGCACATTGCCAGATTTTCTGATGGTGCGGCCAGTCAATACAAAAGTAGAGGGCCCTTTCTGGATGTTGCAATGGCAGAGGAGGAGTACTCAATACCGATTACTTACCATTATTTTGGTTCCCGTCATGGCAAGGGGCCAAGTGATGGCGAGTCGGCAGTCGTCAAGCGACAGGCATCCCAAGCAGTCGTAGCAGGCATTTTCATCATTAATGATGCAAAGGACTTGTTTGAGTGCACACAAAGGATAGCAAAGAAGCCGGTCACTGATGAATGTCTCCATTTTCAGCGTAAAGTGTTCTATGTAGACGAAATCAATCGCAACAGAGGACATGACCAAGTAGATTTGAAGACGCTCAAGGGAACCAGGAAGCTGCATGCCATCACAGGCAAGGCAAGCGGTCAAGTTTCCACAAGAAACTTGTCCTGCTTGTGTGTGCACTGCATGACATCTGTCGGACACTGTCTGAACAAGGACTATGTCGACAAAGCAAAGGACTCCATCATCTTTACCAAACCACCAAAGATACCTAAAGATGGCAAGTGAATAGTTGTCTTTTTCTTTTTACTTTTTAACAGTTTCATATTCTTTTGGTAAAAACAAAAATATTTGATGAATTACAGAAACAAGTTTTTAGTCAATAGCTTTGGTAATATGGCAAATTCACTGTCATTTTCCTGGAGCAGGGACATGTACATGTTGTTGATAATTAATATGTCTACATGTAAATTCCTCTGTTAAGATGGTGGAAAGATGAACACCCAGAACTTGCCTTCATTCAAGCCCCTTAAGGAATCAACACGGGAATCTGAACTCGATTATAAAGGTAAAGTGTTTCACTTTTTTTACTGTACAATGTAATTGGTAAAATATTTAAATAAAACCTTAATGAATATAATTCTATGTACATGTAGTTGATAATTATATGTCTACATGATAATTACTCTTTCAACAGAGGGAGATGGTTCACATGCAGATGGTGAAAATATGAACACCCCGATGATGCCATTACCCAAGCCCATTGAGGAATTGACAAGTAAAGCAGAACTTGACTATAAAGGTTGGTTATTCAAGTGTTTCACTTCTTTACTACAATATATTTGCTGAAATATTTAAATAAAACCTTAATAACAGTAAATACTATGTACTTTTTTGTGTACAGCTGTCTGAACATGTGTACTGAACTGATTTTAATGAATAAAAAAGTTATTTTATTGCATTTTCTTGTTTCAGTCGGTGACTACATTGCTGTCATTTATGATGACGCCTGGTGGGTTGGTCAGGTGACGGAAACTGAAAAGAACCGCTGCAGCATCAGCTTTTTAGTGACAAAAGGAGAGAACAAATATGCATGGCCAGACAAGGAGGAGAGGGATTGGATACCAAAGAGTGGTATATTTACACGCTTCCCATCCCCACCTGCACCAGTCACAACTCGCTACCTAGGATTTGATGCTGCAGTTTACCACCGTGTTGCATCCAGGATCAAAGACTACCTGAAAGAACAATAGAACGTGTTTTTTAACCAGGTAAAACAAAACTACACCCCAGGACAGTTGTGGCATCACTTCATGTTGTTGTTCTCTTTCCAAAAAATTAAGTGCTATAAGTTTAGCTTAATCAAGTGCTACAATAAGTCATTTGCGCGTGACCCCGAGTTAAATTTGAATAACACCTGGTACACTGACTTGCTCATGCAGCTTGGCACAGTTTAACTTTAAATTCTCCAGACCAAAGACCTTACGCTATCAACCCCCAGCTCTGGAATGGTCTGGTGTCTTTTTGCCATTCTCACCCATTGTAAACAATGTATTGGTGCTGAGCGTCTCTTACATAACTATATGCAAAAGCTTGCCCCGAATCACGTGATATAGCAACAGTGTCTTTGGTCTGGAGAATTTAAAGTTAAACTGTGCCAAGCTGTGTGAACAAGTCAGTGTACCAGATATTATTGAAATTTAACTCTGGGTCACGCGCAAATGGCTTATTCAAGCGCATTGAACAGTTGAAGCTTGTTTTGAAGAAAGTTTTCAGTAATGCCTGCACTGTTTCGTCCTGTTTATGTTATTGCAAGGCTACTGCTGAGTGGACATCGTCAGCTGGGGATCCAGCAGTACTACCTCAACACAATCAAAATTTTATTAAGATGAATGATTGTTTAATAAGAGCACGGAGAATGGTTAAAAACAGTTGCAAAAATGACATTTTCTTAAAACGTGACGAATGAATTTTCTAAGGTGGTAAATGTTGACAAAATTGTTAGTTGAAAAGTGAAAAATGTTAATAAAATTTCTGAATTTTTATTTGTAAAGTACATGTATACTGCATTTCATGAATTGTTATACTAAAGTATGTTCAG
Source organism: Crossaster papposus (assembly GCA_037893245.1). Taxonomy (NCBI): domain Eukaryota; kingdom Metazoa; phylum Echinodermata; class Asteroidea; order Velatida; family Solasteridae; genus Crossaster; species Crossaster papposus. Next base: position 516,133 of record JBAIAA010000381.1, on the reverse strand, counting down.
CCAACAAATTGAGACAAGTTTGATGTGCAATTTTTCATTGAATGTCAATGTTCAATTTACAAAAAGTGAACAATAAAATTATATTGTAACATGGAAAACACTGTATGTTAGTATTAAATATGCATTAGACAATACTTGTTGGTGACTTTTGAAAACAAAATAAACAGAAACAAATACAACTGAATTTGTTAGTTACATGCAATATTCAGAGTAAATGCAGTTTTCTGTTAATATAATTCCATACTGTGCAAAGAAACAGCATTAACCAGTTTACCACTGGTTAAGATGTGGATGTAACATGAAATGGTTTCCAGTTGCATCCACAACCCATTGAAGCGAGTCATTTATTAACCTCAAGATTAATTAATGCAATTCTTCTGGCTAATTTTGTGGTAGACTGAAATATGGAGAGTACAAATGCATACAAAAAACATGCTAACTCGCATAAATATTTATTTCTTCAAGTTGAATATGAATTACAAATTAACATAAGTAGAGTTTAAATAATGGAATTTAACAAATATCATAATACACTCACCTTAAAGTCAGTTGTATCAAAATAATTTTTTTTCATTATTATTATTTTTGTAAAGATACTTGCACACATTCAGAATGTAACAAATGTATCTTGAAAATTTGTCTTTACCTAGGGGAACCATTAGCTAAACACGGTATGGTTTCCGGGGTGTTACATCCACAACCTGCCACATGATGCATGATGAACGAGGCCCCATATATCTTCGCACGTCAGGGTTATTTCAAAAATTGTATTAGTTCAGCGAAATATGGTTAATAGCCTATCCAAATTTGAGAAGCATTTAATAAATAAATGATTTTGAAATTTCAGCTCCTTTGTCACACTTTGTTATCCAACTTCATGGAATGACCCCTATGTCAACTGTGGCAGAACATTGTCAAATTCATTGTCAAGAACATCGACAAAAAATGTGGGCCCGTGCAGTACGTACTCTTACTACACTGACCTATAGTACGTGTATTGTACCCCAAATGAATGCCTAGGATGTTAATGTCAACTTGTGTGCTTTGCACCACACATGTTAATTGGTTCTTGCGATTGTGGGCTAACGGCTCTCCGTGTTTCCCGAATATTCTATTTAAGTTTTTTTGGATAAGACGAAACAAATCACTTAGTACGAGGAACCAAAGTATTAACAAAAGTCTGTACTTAAATAATCCATCTGTTACTGTTTTTGTTTTGTTTTGTTTCTTTCATGGCAGTGGATCATATTTCAACCATTAGAAAGGAGGTTGATGCTAAACTGATGACGGTACTCATGGTACTAGCAAAAGTTGTAGTTGCGAAACAAATACAATGGAAAATACACATTCCGGTGCAATGTGTCACTTCTTCTCTGCAAAACTTACGGGACTTGTTAAACACCTAGTGAGATGTCACCGAAATGCCCCCAAATTTATTGTGCACTGTAGTGTAGTGGGCTGTGGGGCAACTTTTAAAAACTATGGTAGTTTTAAGTCTCATGTTAGTCGAAAGCATGCCAACTTTGATGTCGAGGTGTTTATTACACCGATGCAAAGAGAAAATGAAGAGGATTTTGAGAATCATATGGAGGACGAAGAAAATGCGTTGGAGGGCACACATGATCTGGGTGCATCTTACTACATGCTAAAATTAAAGTCAATGTGTCAAGTTTCCCAAAGTGGAATCAAAGAAGTACAAACGTCAACTGAATATTTGGTAAACCAGAAACTAGATGAATTAAAAGCAAAGATATGCGAGACAACTCAATTAACACAAGAAGAAATTGATGGTTTGGTGGACGACACACTACCTATTTTTCATGGACTGAGCTCCACGTACCAATTGAAGAAAAGTTGGAAAACAAAATTCAACCTAATTGAGCCAGTGAATATTAAACTTGGTGAGATCTACAGAAACAAAAGGAGAAAAAACAATTCAGCAAGTCGATCATCATATCGTGTTGAAAAGGTAGACGTTTATGGCTGCTATATACCACTTATCGAATCACTGCAAGCAATGTTAAAATGCCCCTCAGTGAGCAAACATATCTTGACACATACAGTTACTGACCATGGATCAGAAGGCTTAATGGAAGATGTGTTTGACGGATTGTATTTTCAATCTGATCCATACTTTCAACAGAATCCCAAAGCTCTGGCATTTGCACTGTACTCTGATGACTTCGAATTGGCTAACCCTATAGGGAGTCACAGAAAAACACATAAGTTGACTTCATTCTACTATGTGTTGTTAAACATTCCTCCATATCTCAGAACAAAACTTGAGGCAATTCAGCTTGTTGCTATGGCGAAAACGACAGACTTGAAAACATTTGGACTTGGCAAGATCTTGGAAAATTTCAAAGAGTCTTTTCAACAACTGTTTGATGGAGTTGTAATGACAACAGTTTTTCCAACAGGTGACAGACTTAGGACAAAGGTGAAAGGAAAGCTAGCTTTTGTATTAGGTGATACCCCAGCAGCACAGTTGGCAGGAGGCTTTAAAGAGTCAGTGGGCAAAGCATACAAGCCATGTCGAATGTGTGAAGTCACACACGAAGAACTACCAAACAACTCGGTAACCACTCCATCACCTCTCCGAGATGAAAATGAGCATTTGGAAAGATGTGAGAATCTCATGAGTGAAATGACTGTACAGACAAGAAAATACTGGTCAAAGATGTATGGTGTAACTTGGAGAACAGAGCTCTTGGATGTTCCAGAATTCAAGGCAACAAAGTGCATTCTGCAAGACCCCATGCATGTCCTACTGGAGGGGATAATTCCATTGGCAATTAAGCTCCTATTAATTCACTGTGTTGAAAGGAAGTTCTTCACAATTGGAAAGCTTAATAGTATTATTAGAAGCTTTGAATATACACACGAAATGAAAAAAGATCAACCCGTTGAAATTTCATGGCAGAATGTGCAGTCTGATAACAAATTACAGCAAACAGCTCAGTCGATGAAGAATCTTCTTGTGCTCCTTCCTTTCATGATTGAAAGCTTCATACCAGAAACAGATAAAAAATGGGCTAACTACCTGAGACTTCTACAAATAACTCAACTGACATTTTCATCTGTGGCTTCAACTCAAACTGTGAACACGTTAAAGGTACTCATTGCAACCCACCACACTGAATTTAGACGGCTCTATCCAGAAAGGTCAGTCATACCCAAAATGCATTATCTCAGTCACATGCCAGAGCCAATACGTGATTTTGGACCAGCAAGAAGCCATTCATGCATGCGGCTAGAAGGAAAACATGGCGAGTGTAAAAACAAGAAGTATAGAAACTTCAAGGCCATCCACAAATCCGTAACTGTTCAGCACCAGTATAAAATGTGCTTGCAGCAATTCAATGCCGACGGTTCAGCCTCGCATGTATACCTTTGAGATGATGACATTGTAAAGGAAGGACGTACTTGCAATGTTTCCAACAGAGAAGTCTACCAATCTATGATTCAAAGGGAGTATAGAGATTCAGAGAATGTCGATAATGACGTACATGTACACCTTGCTATGAAAACAACAGAGCTAATTTCTCGTGGTCATCGATACACAGTGGGCACCATACTGATAAAAGAGTATCCCCAGTGGGATTATCCAAACTTCATTGTGCTTGATGAGATCCTGATCTTCAACAAAGCTACATATTTTGTTTGTGAGGAATTGGAAACAGTTGCCTTCAATTCTCATTTGAATGCTTTCCAGGTTGCTAGCAACATTAGTGATGTGAAGATGTTGGTGTAGAAGCCAGCAACGGACCTTACATTTCACTGGCCACAGATAGTAAATATGGTGGACAAGACCAAATATGTCATGCTGCAAAATGTTGGTGATGTATGGCAGTTATAACATTAGGTGAGTAAAACCTCTTCAGCTCATGCCCACTGCCAATTTTCAAACACTGTGCAAATAAATACCCGACAAAAGATTCAAAGTAAATTTTTAGTCAGTCAGAAATGTTATTACTGATATTTGATGTGCATGTAAAATGTACAAGTTATAAAAACTTAGGCAATCAGTGAATTTGTTTGTAGGCTTTTTATACTGTGTATTTGATAACAACATATTAAAATAGCTTTTTGCAAAAATACATACTGTATGTGAAAAAAATTATGCTCAAACACAAACTATGTTATATCTTTAAAGGGAATATGCAACATTTGCAAATGTAAAAAAAACTACATGTACTAATAATGAAATACCTCACTAGACTGTTGATGAATGACAGTCTAATACATCTTGTAAAATTATGGCACCCTGTGTGCTGTCATTTTCGAGAAAAGAGTTGTTTTTTTATATAAATTTTCAATTTTCTACGCTGGTCAGCCAACCAGCGTTGGAAACAATACTGGCTTTTTAAAAATAATACCCCTAATTTACCATATTTAGTTAGTCTGTATTTTGTTAGCAATCGACATGAACGGGTACAAACCATCTACGAATACAAAACTTCAAACAAATTATGGTAATATTTGTTGCTAACTGGGGGAATTGTTGGGGTTTATTTTTTGGAGGTCATAAAATACTACAACATTCATAATACATTTACATGTATTATTTGCCGTGCACGCATTTCAACCACCCTTTTAACTGTCACACTTTGCATGCAACTTTATTTGCGATGAGTGCCTTTTTTTAATGTTCAGTTAAATGTAGTTGCGAATAATCAAATACTAATAATTCAAAATGGAAAGTCCTAGCCATACTCATGGGGAGCAATAGAAAATGATACTGATTCTTGTCCCCAATTGATTATTGTCCCAAAAGTCAATTTAATATTTTGCCTGTGTTGCAGACAATGGTGTAGACTCTTCAGTTTTTGGCAGCCTAACAGAAGATGACCTTTCCAGAATGTTTCCAGGGAAAGTGGGATATGTGAGGAAGGTGATGATGGTAAGTCCATTATTGTCTACCTGTCCAAAATTTATCTCTTTATTACAAAGAGTTATTATAAAATAAGCTAAAAATATGTTTAAACAATTGCATCAACTCTTCACTCAACAACTTTGGCATTGAATTTTAATTATATTTTTGTAGTGGAAATTCCCTGGTAATAAGACAAACCTATACCCTTTCCCCAATAGGTTCAAAGTGAACTTAAACATCAAGGTGCAGAGGAAGCCACGGATTCTGATCTGCTTAGAGTTGTCCAATCAGGAGATATTGCAGCACCGATGACAAGAGATGATCGCTCAAATGCTCAACCATGTGAGGAGAGTGGTGCAATGAGGGATGACCTGTTTGAAGATGCAGTTAGCCATAGTGACCAACAGCTTTGTGATGTTGCCCTTCAAGACTCTTCGATGAGGCAGAAATCCCCTTTAAGTAGGTTGGAAACCCAAAAGAGTAAGTATAGACTAATCCAAGGGCTACAGCCTTTTTCTGTGATGGTACCATGCAGGCTCGTATGCACACACTCCTGGCTCCTTCTTCCACCAACCAATCAATACATCATAGTCCCCATTAACATATGTAATTAAAAGGAACGTACATGTACGTATCATTTGCTTTTGTTGTAATTTCAGAAATGAATGGATTTAGTAATATATATAACAAATTGATACCAGGCCTGACTTGTTTGAAGGGTTGTATTCTTAGATGCTAGAAACACCAAGATAAACAATCATGTTATTGTAGTTAACTGTCGAGGAATCAGGAAACCAGTCTACATGTAGCTGACTTACTCATTCATATCGATTTCAAACAAATTGCAAAATAAATAAATATGGTAAATTGGGAGGTACATGTAGTATTTCAAAGAAGCAATTTGTTTCCAATGCTGGTGGTCCGACCAGCGTTTTAGAATTGTATAAAAATACCACTTTTCTTGAAAGAAGACACACCAGGTGCGATACTTTTACAGGATGCTTTACACTGTCATTTAAGTGTTTAAGATATATTCCCTTAAACTTAGTCTCTCCATTGTGATTTTCCAAAAGCTCCTTTGTACAACCTGTTTACTACACCTGGAACATGGCCACAGTACTCGGACCGCGACATTGGTGCTCTGAAAAGTGGGAACACCATGGCGGAGTGGGATGCACTCGTTTCAGAGACTTCTTACTTCATTCTAAAACATCACGACATGAAACTGCCAGCGGAGTATGATGATGTAGGAAGGCTAGTCGGTGAACGTTGGCCTTGTATACTGTTCAAGGAGCATGGCAAGAAACCGTGGGTATGTACATGTACATCTTCCATTCTGTATAGTGCTCTTCATGCTGGTAGTAGCTGAAAGTATAGCATCGCTTATGAGCACATTTTGTTGGTAGCCTTTTGTCAAAGCCATCATTGTTTATTAGGCCAACAAAAGATGATGTGTTTACGGTAACCGTGTCAAGGGATTGATGAGAAAAGTTGTTTAAGGGAGCAGTTTATTTGTTAGTCTTCCAACCTCGTACTGTAAAAAGTATATATTTCAAAATCTCCAAGCGACATGCTTCCCGTACTATTTATTTGTATTAGGTGATAAACTTTGTGTTATTGCGCTTTTCTGCAGAGTCCAGACCTTTGAAAGGCCGGATAGAGACATTCATCTACAGTTCCAACTTTTAATAACCACCTGAACATATGAGTTTTTTAAGCGTACATCCCCAGTAACAGAAAATACGAGGAAAAATGTAAACCCAAACAAACGTTAATGTGTCAATTTTTTGTCGCGCTTGGTACACTGAAATCCTCCTTGCGCATAAACGGTTTCACCCATGTTGCAAATGAGGTACTTGTTGAATCAACGCACATGCTGTTATAGGTTAAACTTTAACCATGCGTATCAACAAATAAACAATTAAGAATAATTCAACTCAAAAAAACTTAAATCAAGTTAGAAAATATTTTGACCCTCGTGAGCGCTGAAATGGTCTCGACTCGCCGCAGCTGCAGAGGTCAGGACTTCGGTTGCTGCGGGCTGCACAGCCATGGTGGCCTTGGCAAAGTTTTGGATGATCTTATTTAAAAACATGTATGAATTCTTAAAATTTTTAGAATCACTTTGTAAAGAGACTTTCCCAAAAGATTCGGAATATCAGATGGAGCAGAAAGAGGAGGTTGGAAGAAAACCACCAACCAGCCAAAAGGACTGCTGTGGCATCAGCTGGTTACAGCTTTGAAGGTAAGAATTTAAAAAAATAGTGTTGGGAGTGATCGAGGCTTGTAAAGTGCGGTGGCATTGTTTCACTGACTATTCCCCTTAATTGCTTTAATAGCTAGGCTTTCACAATTTGAAATTTTCCAAATAAACTCTTGTAGATGAAGACAGCTCAGGAGAGCTTTTGAAAGCTGAACTAATTGCTGAACTGCAAAAAGACAAGCCCGACAAAGCAAAAATTGGCCACCTGCAGAGATGCACATTCAACATCCGAAAGTCAGAGAAGCCATCATTCCAGGACTACCCATTCCTTTTGGAAGAGAAGTTTGTAAGTTCAGTTGGCTTTTAACTTCCAGCGATTTACAGAGATGCTAACTATTTTTCAGTAATGATTCGTTTAGAGGCATGCTGGTTTCTAATCTAAATGTAAGATCTTATAACTAACTAAAATTCCTGTTTCAACTCTTGATTGCATGTTGAATTTCAGCTAGCAATTTACACTATAAGTTATTGAACAATGGAAATGCAGTTTCACCCTTAAAACACGACCGATCATGCATAATCGCTGACTCATTGATCAACTTTCTGCTACGTCATGCAATTTTGCATCCTTGGTTTCATTACTAGAAAGAATAAATATGAACTCGCTTTACATGATAAAGATTGCACTCTGGATCTTTTGTTGCATGATGTTGTATTCAATCTAGCATGGCCTGCCTGTGTATTTTTCAAAAAACCAGCATCAGTTCGGTTTCTGTGTAAAGAATTGTTTGTGTTTAGGTTCTTTTAACAATTTGCTTTTTTGTATCAATTTAGATAAAGAAGGAATTCTTCTTAAGGCGGCCAGATGTGTCAGATGCTTCATTAAAACAGAACTGGAGCAGTATGATGAAGATGTTGGAAGACTGTGCTAAGCAGGACAAGTTTGAGGTACATGTAAGCACAAAAATAAAATTATTTAAACCTGCATTCATAATATACTCAAGACAGTTAACCATGCAATTCTTATTGGTCGAAAGCCTGTCATGTGGATGGTTTTTAATGACCGATAAAAATCCAACTAGTTTTTAACACAATGGTGTCAAAGAAAAATGTTGTTGTTATTTTTATTTCTTGTTAACCCTCGCATGGCATGTGTATACTAATTACATAGTTCGTACTTATGTGAAATTCCTCAAGTGCGGACTGTAAAGTGTGAAATTCCTATATTTCTAAAATTACACTGGTACCGGTACGTTCTTAACATCACGCAGTATGCAGGAGTCTTTTACATGAAAAGCTGATCGCGCTAGGTAGGCACAAACCAAAAACATATCGAACAAGCGCTGTTTCATAACAAAAAATGTTAAACAAAATCGATCCTTGGAAATGTGTAATTTTTAAAGTAGATGCAGATGATGACCCCCAATAAACCAGGCATGAGATTTTTCAGACTTTTGTCTGAATAATATGAATCACGCTTTGTTTAAATGTTTGCTTTCACACGAGCAAGTCTGTCCCTATGTTGTCTGGTGCATAGAAAAGCAATGACGTCATTACATTTCAGGTCTATTTGTTACAACCAGCCAGCACATGTTTATTCCCTTTAACCAATTTGCGCCGGGATTATTTTTACATCACCGAGCCGAGGCACAGGATTATTTTTAACAAAACTCGATCCGAGGCGGGTTCAGGCCGATAGTACCGGGAAGCACACCCACGCATTTCTTCCGGCCTTGCTCGCTGCTGACAGACATTTCCGGCCTTGCTCGTGACATGTTTATGCGTCATTCGTTTTGAATCTGGTGAAAACTTTGCGTGTATATCCTCCGGCACAAACTGGTTAAAGACCATGCTTGTAAAGTGCAGTAATATTGATGATGCCACCAAAGACATAAATGGATTAATTTGGTGTCATCTTATTTTTTTTTTCTTTTTCTTTTGAAAACAGGATACAAGTGCAACAGTCTGCAGTCATTCTGTTGACATTGACTGCTTTAACTTGTGAGACAAACAATGGCTAAATACAGTAAACAATAGAACATTTCCTATAATTTCAGAACACCGAGGGTGAGCTTGGACTGATGATTAACTACCTGGAAACAAAGATTACCGTGTCGAAAAGGGTGAAGAAATTGAAACCACCAATATCAGTGGAAAATGTAAGTACAACATTTTGTCATCAACCCAAAGAACTGAACATTTCCCTAGGTGCACTTGCATACACATTAAAATGGTTTCTTTAATAAGAGCTTTGTCCATCAAGAACTAATGTTCGCCGTGTGCTTGGCAGAAGGGCATATGGATACATCTGCCAAAAGCCTCATATACCCTTCAGCCGGGCACCTAACGTCCGAGAAAAAAACCTGGAGGACCACGACCAAGACCCGATGGTCAGAGACCGAGACACAAGGACCTTAATTGTGTTTAAATGATATGTACATAAATGAAAGAACAGCACAATTTCATGGCAGTTATGAAATTTGATTGTTTTAACAAAAGGCTTTCTTCTTTCTCTTTCGTCCTCTTTTAAAAATACAAGTGCCGGTATGCAACTTTTCGCTGCTGTGATTAAATCAAATGGAAATCCCTCACTGGATCTTTAAAATTTATAAGTGACATATTATTCACATAGCACACAATCGCCACATACAAATTATGTGAATAAGATTCCATCAATGAAATCTACAAGCTTCCACATGTGTGATAAACAGTTTACATATGAATGCTATCATTAGTCTCCAACTTCAGTATACATGTACTTGGAAATTATTGGTATTGATGTTTTCTTTACTCTTCCTGTTTCTTTTTCACCAGCCTACATATGCTCCTAATTCCATAGCCAATGAAGCTCCTCGAATGGTCCTCATCACACATGATGCCGAAGATGAACTGTCGAATGGCTTCCTTCTTCATGATGGACACGTGATAGAACTAAGGGACACCAAGAATCTCATGGAGTTGGTGCTTTTTTTATCCCAAGCGTACTATGCCTGGGACTTGCAGTATCCGATTCAGTACCAAGTACTAGGAATCCTTCAAATGTTCTTCCTCGGGGACAGGGTGTCACCTTTTGAGCGTTCATGCAATTTTTTCAAATTCCAGAAAAGATTGGAGGCATTTAAGCATGCTTAAATGACTCTATTCGTTAATGAAATTTGAACCAAAATTGCAAGAACACATCAATCAGAACCCACAGGCTTTACATTTTCGTCGGATCAACTGATTTTCACTTTTTTCACTTTACATTTGAAAATGAACCGCCGAACCGCGTTAGATTTCTACAATCAAGTTGCATGCCTTAAACCAGTATCTGTGTAATTGATAGCCTTTTGCTTATTAGGTCATCATGGTTGTGCAGCCGTAGTGTCTGTAGTCGAGACCATTTCAATGCTCACTCGGTACTGTGGTCTCTGGCTCCAGTCGCTTTGCCCCTCACATACTATGTACATGTATTCCCCACGCCAGCTAGCAACGATATGGCCTTGATAAAAGGCTATTTGTATGTAAGCGCGACTGAGTTGTTTATAAAAAGAAAAGTTATCAATTTTCAGGTTTGCTATCCCAAATTTATTAAAGTCAAGTTAAGACGTGTCTTGTATCTGCAATGTGCGATCATGCTGTAAGTGGCCATGTTCGAGTCCAGCCCGTGCCTTGTGAGGGGCACAGCTTTGATTATTCTGTAACTTCTGGGTTTTGAGGATGTGGTTATGTTAATCAGCTGTTTTCGATCCATGAGATCCGATTGTTCTTTGATTGAATAACATTTGCAAACTCCGAGTACATGTAGCTAAAATGAATAATTCAGGAGTATGATGCAAACCAAAAGTCTTTGATCTGTGATTGGCCGTTAATTAAATAACACATAAATTAACTCGCTCATTACTCACTCAAGGAATGTTGAGGAGTTTGAATTTCAAGTTTTGAGCAACAGAAAAAATGAATTAGTTAGTTTACAGATGAGTTTAACATAATAATGTCTTGGAATTTCACTTGGAATTTCAGCATTTTTAATGCTGTTAACACTATGAGTTATTGAACAATGGAAATGCAGTTTCGCCCTTAACCAGTTCGTGCCGGGATTATTTTAACATTCACTGAGCAGAGGCGCGGGATTACAGAACTCGACCCAAGGCAAGTTCAGGCCAATGATACCGGAAAACACACCCATGCATTTCCGGCTTTGCTCGCGACGTGTTTATGTATCATCCATTTTAAATCTCGGAAAAACTTTGCGTGTATATACATCTTTCGGCACGAACTGGTTAAAACACAGCGATTTCACGGTAAATTTAAGGGTACAACTGCATTTATATTATTTTTTGCAACTCGGGAAAGCCATTGAGGAGGGAAAAGCAGAAAAACTGTTGGTGGCATTAGCATGAATCCTTCACATAGGTGTAGATTTTTGGGTGGATGTATCCCCCAATAATTGATGAAGAATGGGAAATGTGATACAGTGTGTCTTTCTCATTGTTAGTCAAGAGTCTCACTCTTAGTCAAGATATCTACGCAAGTGATCTTTCAGACCTACAAGCTATATGTTGTTTTTTAAGCTCATTTTTTTTTTTTTTTAAACATGTATTTTGATATTCTTTGTGCAATATAATATTGACTAAAATTAAATTTTAAACAAATACACAAGTGGACATTGATTTTTGTTGGCTTTAAAAGTAATATTCACCAAATAATTGCAAGAAAATGTACTTAATTATTATGAAATACCTTATCTGAAGTGAATAATTTTGTATCAACTTCCATGGGCTTGCCGTTTGGCAATCATTGAAAAAACAGTATTTTTAAACACTGCCCCCAATTTCTTAAAATAATTTAGTTTGTCCACATTTTATTGCAATATGGTTATGTGAACGGATACAAGCCAACTACACACACACACACATGTATAGTCTGTTTCCTAACCTGATATCAATACTTGAGAAACCAGACTACACTGGTAGGATTTTTTTCTGATTGTTCCAGCCTCTATGAAAAACCGAACTTTAAACGGGCTAGCATCACAATTATTTGCTTAATACAAATCCCCTAATTAACCAATCCATTTAAAACAGCAAATGATAGTATAGCCTACTACACTATTAACTTTAATGCTAAATGAATGTACAACATTTATGTTGAATTAAATGAATCACATGAATTAAATATTTCGATTTAATGCATGAATTGCGTTGCATTAATAAGCATGTTATAGATAATTCAAAATGTGTTAAAATGAACTTCTAAGGATGCTGGAAATAAATGAATCTGAAGTTTGCGTTTCCTTCTGCAGTTGTCAAAGTTAATATTTAATGTCTAAACACCTAATGTTTAATGTCTAAACGCCTGATGTTTAATGTCTAAACACCAGGTGTTTAGTGGAAGGACATGTTTACAAACTGATAGCAAGAAAGTGTTTAGAAAAATGTTTAGATTCTAAACACGTTTTTTGCAGTGTAAGCCTGACCCAATCCGCAGGAATAATGATCGACCGTTTGTTTCCAAGACAAGTTGTGATCTGCGCCATAAAATCTGCAAGTGTCTATATAACCTTTACGATCTATATTGCTGTTATAAGGGTCATATATGTCGTCGCCCGGTATGGGACATTGCATAAACTCTAATATTTTTCTAACCGTAAAATAAACGTGAAATATATATATGGCCCTCGTGAGACGATCCGTCGAATAAAGTAGATCTATCCCTATGCCGCAACCGGCGGTACTGCACCACATTGCAAAATTGAATTGATTTTGATAAAACACCAACGAATCAGATTTCCATCTCTTTATTAGCTTATCCGTTGTAACGGCGGGTAACCTATAATGGGTGAATATATCCGCAAAAATTACCATAAAAGAACCGCGGTCGACCGCGTTTACTACAATCTCTAGACTCGTTAAATCTAAGTCCAGCCTGTTAGCACTGGGAGCTTGCGCGCTTTTATTTTTATCTTGTTCGATCAGTCTCGATATATTTTCTACGACCCTTTTGTTTATGTTTCTAATCATTTTTAGTTGTCTTTATTATAAAAGACTTTAATTAAAATGTCTTATGTGTATTAGAAAATATGTCTCATTATTTTTTTTTTCCTTCTTTTAAAATATGGCTAGCATCGCTATGATGGTCGGAGGCGCTATAGTTAACGCTTTAGCTTTCACGGGATCAAACTTTTTATTTTCAAGCATAAAACAAGACGGAGAGCGCAAGAGACACGATTTGGCTTTAGAAAAACTGGCGACGGCGAAGAACAATTGGGAAAAATCTCGGACAAAGTATCTCGATTGGTTAAACGATCGACTCAAAAAACAAGCGAAGGCTCAAAGGACTTTGAAAAGTATAGACGAGGCTCTCAGATAATACAACTCGGTTACTCGCGAAGATCTACGAGTACCAATCTACCTGCAGCACGAACCCACTCTGTCTGATTTGTACGCACCGAGCGAAGATCAAAAGACCGGCGAGTTGGCGTTTGTTTTGGGAGGAACGGTGTTGGTAGGTTTTTTAGTTTATAAGTTTTTATAAGTTGTTTAGTTTTTAAGTTTTTATAAGTTGTTTAGTTAAATAAAATGGAAACAAAGTTTAAAAAAGTGTACTACAGCCCCGTCGGTTATTGGAAGGGTGAGGGCGCGGTTGTAAAATTAGCTAAACAAACGGGCGCGTCCAAAGAAGAAACCAGAAACTGGTTAAAAAAACAAGCCTTGTGGCAAATTTATTTACCGCCTCCGACGTACATTCCTCGACCTACGAGTTTGAACAAGTCCATGGGTATTCCCAACGAAATGCATCAGATAGACTTGTTATTTTTACCTTCGATAAAGTCGGTAAAAAATAATACAAGTACGCGATGACGGTCGTGGACGTGGCCACGCGTTTTAAAGAGGCTGAACCTTTGACCAACAAGACGAGTATCCAAGTGGCATACGCTTTGAGTCGAGTTTACGCTAGATCGCCTTTGACTTAGCCAAAGGTTTTAAAAGTAGACGCGGGTAAAGAATTTCACGGGGAATTAAAAAAAAATAATGACGGATAAAAAAGTCGCGATACAAGTGGGAGAACCAGGCAACCACAGAGCGCAGGGTATCGTCGACAGAATTAACAGGACTTTGGCGGAAAGATTGTTTGGTCATCAATACGCCAAAGAAATCCTTAATCCGACGGAGAGATCGCGACTCTGGGTTAAAAGATTACCCGACGTGATTAAGGCGTTAAACGACGAAACCACCAGATTGATAACGACGGAAGACTACGAGCCACTCACTCCCAAGCTAGCGATGCAAGAAACGCAAGTTCGTCAAATCAGTTCTTCCGCGGACGAGGTAGAAAAAGAGTTGATCAAAAAAGGCGATCTTTTTAGATATCTTTACGCACCCGGTGAGTTAGAGGGAGAAGAGCGCAGGCGAGCGACCGATCCTATCTGGAGTCTCGAGGTTTTTGATTTAGATCGCGCGATCAAAGACCCCAACCAACCCACTCTTTACTATCTCAAAAAAGGTCCCAATCGAAGTTTCGTTAGTCAAGAGCTTCAAGTCGTTCCACCGGACACCGAGTTACCTCCTAGTTTATAGTGGCCAAAAGCTAGAGTAGACGTTCCATCACATAGTATAAATCGCTTGGTATCTAACGGACTCAACGACAGTTTGTTTTGCGATATGGTGTATAACGCGTGATTTTTTGATCTGATGTACGTCATCGTGTCATTTTGAGATTCTTTTTTTTTGAGACAGTCGAGATAACGCTCGTGACTTAATTTTTTGTCGGTGACTGCTTTGGTGACTCCCTTGGCTTTTTTAAGGTTAAAGTCGTCCGCCGTTAAAATCGAGTACATCTTTGGTCTTAAGCAAACGCATTCGCTGACTGGTTTTCCACCAAACTCGTCTTTAAATTTACCGATGACCTTTTTGTTTTTAGAGTCATAGATCTCGTGACTCTGATTGTAGTTTGACAGGTCATACAACTCCGAGTCTTTTTTTATTTCTTCGTAAACATCGTCCGTCTCAACGCTCAAGAGTAGACTGTCCGTGTCGGTATAAAGTAACCCTACTCGGTATCTATAGGTCTCTTTGAGGTGGTTGTAATAAAAAGTCGTACATGAGAGTTTTTGAGAGGTCTAAAATACTCACCCCCGCATAAATAGGTTTGTTTAATAACGTCTTGGTCTTATATATTTCGATAAACGCTAGATTGCAATCGGTGAAAATCGTCGTATGTTTATAGCTCGGTTTACGCGACAATGCTTGATATTTGGAAACTTGGTCGCTTCTAAGTAAAAACGCATCTGTTCTATTTCTCACGTTTTCCATCGTCTTTCCAAAAACGCTGTTGTTCATGAGCTTAAAAAAGTCCTTTTCAAAGTCAGACGTTGCTTTAGCTCTTAGTCGAGTGTTTTTGTATATGTACTCTTTCATCCAAGGCGCTTGCTTAAATTGTAATACACGATGTACTTTTTTGAGTCGTAATCCAAGATTGAGATACTGTTGTAACGATCTATAGTGCAAGACGTATTTACGTCTGTCGTTTAGAGTGGCTATTAATTTAGATTCGTTGTTAGTGGGTTCTGCGGTTAACAACCGCAGTTGATACTCGGATAACCACTCTTTGGGTACTTTGATATTTTCGGGAGCTAGCGGAAAATCATCGTGCCAATCGTGCAAAGCGTTTGGATAATCCAAGTCTACCTCTAAGAGACACCCTACATCGGCCGTTTCTGAGATTGACATAATGCGTTCCGTCGTGAAGTCTTTGGGTTTTGCCCATTTAAAATCGGCGTAGGGTAAATACTGACTCATGGCCCAACCGTACAAATTGTTGGCGTCGAGATACATGATGTAAGTCGATGGCTCATCCGGATTGTAATCGGGTAGATATTTATTGTTTGCTTTGTAGTACCTAGCACTACCCACGCTCGATAGTCCTCCTCTTTTTGCTTTTTTCAAAAAACAGGTGTTTGTCGACGTCTTCCAATAACTCGAGCTCGACTCCCGAGTGTTTTAATAGCGCGTCCCACGATAACCCAGAAGAGGTATAATAGTTAGCGGGATCTAACTTGTAGTTCTTTTTACACGTTTTTCTAAAACTTTCAAACACACCGGCGAGTAATAATACATCGGTGGTGACGTACAAGTCGTGATATTCACCCAAGTTTTTGACGTTAAATTCGTTCCACACTTGTTGAGTCCGAGAATAATCGTCTCGCGAGATATTCGAGTCTTTGAGGCTGCTATAAAAGTTGTCGATGCTTGGTAAGCTCGTCTCTTCAAACTTATCAAACGAGTCCATATACTCGTACGGGTAAACACCTTTTTGTAAGAGCAGGTCGACATTTTGGTCTTTATAGCGTTCTCCGAGTAGAATAAACGCCTCTTTGGGACACGCGTTGACTAATTTTTCCAACGACGTCGCCATAAATTTAAACGAGTCTATAAATCTCAGATTACCGATCGAAAACGAAATGTATTTTTCCGAGTTGCTGGGGATAAAATCGATATTTTCTTTAGTCTCGTACAAACCTTGCATGATTAAATGAGCGTCGTAATTTTGTAAATTGTGAAAGATGACGGGTATTGGGGTTTTATCCGGTACCACCGACAGTTTTAGATTGCATAAGCGTGCGCGGCTCCTCTGTATTTGTCCGTGACGTGGCAGTGATCTCTCACCTTTTTAAATTTGTTAATCCGTTTTTTACACTCGATACACTTTGACTCTTTAAATCCCTTTTTGTTTACGTAACAACATTCTTTCTTTTCTTCGTTAGTCTTCGGTTCTTTCGGAAGCGGGCACTGACAGTTTGAGGAGTAATTAGGATATATTGACTTTTCGCAAATCCAACACGTGTCCGTGTTTTGGTGGTCGATGTTGTCTCGCGATGTAAAGTCTATGGGTTTGGGGTTTTCAAAAACTTGATTAAATTCGTATCTTAAACGCAACGTCGAGTCTATAAATTTAGTCACGGCGTCTTTTCCTCTATAGGTCTCTTGAAATTCAACTTTACTGTCGTACCTTAAAGCGATCAACGAATAACCGCAAGCTTTGTGAACTTGAGTCTCCTGCGTGTTTGCCTCTTGAGGCTTTAATTTTTTTAATACCGATTCAAAGTCGGCGTAAATGACAAATGGTACGTCTTGCGTAAACCTTTGATTTTTAAATTTTAATATCGGAGGGTCGTCGTTAAAACCTTTTGGAAAGACGACCTTAGATGGTGGCATATCTATACCCCCGCAATCTTGCGTATGCTCGTCCAACTTGTCTCGTGAGTAGTAGTGCGCTAAACATCTGAGACATACGTATTTTTTATGCTGGTGTTTTGTTTGGTTACAACACACTTTAGATATATGTTTTATCCAAAAATAGTGATTCGTGTCGTCCGAAGAAAACAACAGATTTATGGCTGCGGGGTCGTTGGCGTTTTTAGATAAATATAACGGTCGTACTTCTTTAGCCTCTTCGTACGCAAACACATTTATACTCAGATTGTTTTGTCTCTCTAGCTTTTTTATTTGATCGATTGGAACGGGAAAGTCTATGTCTTTAAAATTTAATCCATCGTTTATATCGTAAATTGATGGATTGTCTTCGTGGATTTTATAATTGGGTTTGTCTTTTATTTGTTGTTTTACTTTGTCGGTATATTTACCGAGAGCGGCTCTCAAACACCACCGTAAACATTCGTTGTCTTTGTTTTTAACGTTAACAAAACCTTTTTTGTTTTCTAAAAAAGGCGGTAATTTTATATAAGAGTTTCCACTCATAGGTCTATAACGATCGATGTTGATATAAAACGCGAGTATTTCACCGAGGTTCCAACCCGATCCTTGACTCGTATTTTTGGCGTGTTTTTCTTTTATTTTAAAGATTTGATCTTTGACATTTTTTTTCATCTGACTCTCGTTTAAAACAACTAGCTTTTTACTAAAAAGGGTAAAAGCGCTGGTTTCTACTAAGCCGTCTTGATTTTCTTTATCGTATTCCGCTTTAAATCCTAACTGAACTTTTATGGCCGATAGATCTCTCAGCTCCGACTTAACAATTTTTTCAATCTGCCGCACGTGCGTATTAAAGAATTGCTCTATGTCGTTGTTAAACAACCTGGGATTCAACTCCCAGTTTCTATAAGCGTTACCAAAAGATCTATGTACTTGAAAATCTGCCTCTCTGAAGCTATCGGGATGTTTATACGATTTAATCGCTGAAATTAAATCCTTTCGTAAAAATAGACCTCGTTTACCAGTTGGTGTAAATTGTAACTCTTGGTCGTCTACGATTTGTTTGAGCTCATCCAGTTTCTTGCGATTCAAGTTTTATATTTATTCTCCTCTACTCTAATGGCGTCGATATAGTCTCGACGTAGGCGTCGCTCTGGGATCGTGATATTATTCCACTCCACATATTTTTGCAAGGTTGATTTAGGCCAACGTCCGTATCCTATTGGTGTTGGTTTCTTCATAATGCCTTTATAATATATGTATTATTCTACTTAAGTTTTTTTTTTAGCTAGACTTTTTTTTAAGTGAGATCCTTTATAATATATGTATTATTCTACTTAAGTTTTTTTTAGCTAGACTTTTTTTTAAGTGAGATCCTTTATAATATATGTATTATTCTACTTAAGTTTTTTTTAGCTAGACTTTTTTTTAAGTGAGATCCTTTATCTCTTCAATATATATAAAAATGAAAAAAATTAATCTCATTTTTATTTAAGGTAAGACCTAATATGTTAAAAAAATTGAAACAATAATTTATAATTATATATAAATACGACGCCGTATACATATTGTTTGTTTCGTAAGATACGCAAACAAAAGTTTCGCGTCTATAGATAATATACGATCTCTCGACTTTAACTAGATCTATACTTTTCTAATTCGTTAAAGGTTTTAATATTGACGTCAAATTTCTTTAATATTTTTGTTTAAATGTGTTTTTTTTTTAAATAGTTAGAGATTCTAAAAAGCAATAAGCAGCTATAGTTCTAGAATCAAATAAATTATATACATTCGCGTCTAGACGCGAACGGATATAATTTGCGATATTTTTTATTAAATAACTAGTCGCGATATCTTTATCAAAAAGGACGGATAAATAACTTATAATTTTAGTTATAGTTATATAATATTTATTGATATCGCTGTTTTTATATTCGTAATATTTTTTTAACGCGTTATTAAATTGTTTTTTGGTAATAACAAAAAAAATTAATATAGAATTTATCGACGTATATTCGTAGTTCATACATAACGCGTAATAATAGCAACACGCTATTAGAGAAAGTCTGACATCTCCCCGACAGGTTTTCTTTTTCGTTAAATCTTTAAATTCTTTTTCTACGTAAGATAATACATTTTTTTGTATATATATATCTCGTTGTAAAAAAACTTCATATAATTTGCCGCTATACTTACGAGCAGAAAATCTTTTTAACGCAACAATTTGTTATAATTTCCGCATCAAAATCTAAATATCTTTGTAGCATTTTACATTTTTTACAATATAGATAGCCATCTTGTTGCAGCCACGAGTGGCTGCAAATAAGTAGAGACATAGAATTATTATTTGTTTCGTAAGATGCACAAAAAACTAAGTTTAGTTCGTTTAAATATTCATAAAGACGATATTACAAAAACTATGATTTCTCCTAGATTTTACGATAAAATCTTAAACTTGAACTCGAAAAAGATATTTCTCGAGTTTAATCAAAATTTTACTTTAAGCGATATGAAAAATCTTTACGATTTTTTACTAAAGAGAGGATTAATATAATCTGAAGTAATTGAAGATTATTATAAATGTATGAATTTTTATGGAATGGAAAAATTTTAATTGTATAATATTTTCGTCCTGGTTCTCTTCAATATAGGCCTATATAAAAATGAGATTTATTTTTTTCATTTTTATTAGAGATAAGACCTAATATTAGAGATAAAAAGACGCGTGGAAGAGTTGGTGTCTAAAGAAAAAAAAGGTCTTATCGAAAAACTTACAGCTTCGCGATAAATAAAAATTATTTCGATCGACCTCCTCCTTACGCGGCAACACCGTCGGCGCCTTAAGACTCGTTTTAAGCGTTTTAAAAAAAGCGAGAAAATCAATTTGGTCTAGAACCTGTCGGTTTCATACTACTCTTAAATTTCGAGCGTTTAAAACAAGGCACTCTTTTTGAGTGCCTTTTTTGGGGGGATTTAGTCTAGGATCGCCATTCCCCTACTACTGGAACTACGAAAAATCCGGAACTAGGAACTGTAGTCTGAAACTTCACGAAGTCTGAAACTTTGGCGTGTTTGGGGATTGTATTATGGGCCATGGTTTTGGCCAAATGACAGCCAAAGTTGTTTTTATCACTTAAAAATAAACTTTTCGACATGAGACAGTTTAGTCTTCACACTTTATAACACATTTTTTTAAATTTTAAACAGTTTCTTAGTGTGGAAATTACGATTTATTTAACGCTGTTTACGGCAAGCTGTCGCGCGCGCGTGGTAATCGCCTTTTTTACCCCGGTGACGTCATATGCTAAACACAAACACAACGATTTGACCTCGCGTGTTCCGCATTTTTGCCAGAGTGGGCGCAGCGAAAAAAAGCCCTCCTTTTTTCCCTCCTTGTTTTATACCAGCAAATCCACTTTATTTGTATTTTTTAATGGTCAGTCTATCTCCAAAACACCGTATCTCAAAATGTATGATATCTTTTGAGTTGCTCTTTAAGATATACTAAATACTAAAAAAATAAATCAAATTACCAGTAAGCTAAAGCTGCCAGTAAGCTAAAGCTACCTGTATGTCAAAACCAATGTTTTAATATCATGCCTGGAGAAATATGACAATACCGTCAACTTTCCAAAAGGTACGGTACTGGTATTTGTGTTATTCATTGTCAATCCTCCCAAATCTTACGGTGAAAACCACACCATTCAGCCTCAATGCTCCAAAATCCTAATTTTTCTAAAAGATGAGCCTCATTCCTCAAAAATCCTCCAAAACTGCACCAAGAATTTTAGAGGATCCTAATTAGGATAATAAACAGGGGTGAGACTTGTTTGTTTTTTAATTGTTAAGATGTTTTAAAGGTGTTTTTATTACTTGTAAAAGTGGATAATTATATATAAATAGAAAGGGTAATTCTTAGTAATAACGTGTGTGATACAGTGTACAGAAACATTATGGTCTGGGTGTGACATTTTGTTTAGTTTACAAAAAATGGCCCCCGAAAATGGATATTCTAAGGAGGTCACTTGAGTCAGATACATGTAGAATATATATGTTTATCTGGGGTCCTTGTGGATTTTTTGCCGATTTTGTAGTTTTTTGGGCAATCTCACTCCGATCCTACGGGCTAAAACCATTGTTTATTGGAAAGAGTTTTCGAACAGTGTTCTGTGTGTTCCAAAAAAATGTCACATAACCTTCTCCTATGGATGTTTAGATGTACAGTATACTTGAGTTATTCTTGCTGCAGCAAAAATATTTTGTGTAGGATCAGGGGAAATCTAAATTCTGAGGTTGTGTGGTTTAGCCTGGATATTTGTATAGACAATAAATGAATGCAGAAGCGACTCTTTCTTTCAGGTGTACAGAACCGAGGTATTTACACTAGAAGTGGATGTCTTGGAAAAATACTATAATTCTCCAAATGTATGCGTTTAGTGACGCGCTGATGGTGTCCCCAAAGAATTTTTTCGGTCATTGGGAGTATTGAGACGGTGAGTGAATTTTCAAAATGTTGTAATTGTTGAAGATTTTGTGTAACTATTGATAGATGTGTTTATTGCATTTTTTGAAATAATAATGTGTGAATAGTACTCTATTTGCACTGCTGCTTTGTTCGGGCCCCAGAATCTATACTAGAGATTTAGATATGGGGAGATTCGAGTGAAGAAACCGGAGCCCGAGTAAACCAACATGGGGTGGTAAGGCGGTGAAAGAGGGGGAGAAAAAAAAAAGTGTAAGTAACAGCTGCTGTCCACTCGAGTCTGGGTCCAGATTTTTTGAAGTACACATACAGTTTTACTTGTACCTACCGGCTACACCTTACCGTTCATCCTTGCCTCAACCAGACTTAACACTGACAGTATCTTATCTTGCGCCCTCACGCGCCGCAGTGCAAATAGTACTCTATTTGCACTGCTGCTTTGTTCGGGCCCCAGAATCTATACTAGAGATTTAGATATGGGGAGATTCTTCGCTCCGGACCGGGACCACGAAGCCTTACCCATTCCCACAATATCTCGCCCCAAATACCACCCATACCTCACCCATACCTCACCCGTACCTCACCCGTACCGCGTGGCCCGTACCGCGTCGCAACGCGTCACGCGCACGACGCCGCCTACATGACGCCGTCCGCACAACACCACTCGCACGACGCCACCCGCACGACGCCACCCGCACGACGCTACACGCACAACGCGACGCCGCAATTCATCCGGTAAAGCCGGGAAGTCCACGCCTATCTGATGGCGTTTGCCGTAACTGCTAACGTATTATTCGACAGACGCGGTGGAAATGCGTGCAATGAAAACCAACTTGTATTTGAAAGCCGCCCCTTGTAGACGGGGGCGCGCGTAGCCATTCAGACTATCGATGCTAACCAGAACGGCGGAGGCAGGTTCTGACGGACCAGCACCCGAGTTAGAATATCCGACATTTGCGAGTAGCGCGTTGCAGTTTGACACTGTAAGTGGGCAGAGGGCGGATAGCCCAACATACCGAGGCATCAAAAGCCGAGAGTTATTAGGGCGCGGAATACTACCTAATGAGCGACAGTTCGAACCATCCGGCGCAATTGCGACCTTCAAGATATCTTAAACATACATGTACATTTTCCATGCTCCACGGTGTCAAGGAGCGTTAATGACGGGTATAATATTATGGGGTCTCGTGTCGTCACTCCTCGCTTAGAACTCCGCCCTCGCTTTCGGGAACATCTCGACAGACTTGCAGACGCCAACTTGCGAGCACGGGAAGAAAAATAGCGCGGAACTGGGAAATGCGTCCTGAATGAACCTACAAGACCGCCCCCTACCTTTAACGCTGTTCATTTAGTTAATAAATTAATTTTGCAGATGAGCTTCACAAGTCCGCAAATATGCGCAGGACAACAACAAACAGAAGTGCTGCGTGTGGGACTTTTCTCGACGCCGAATTGCATGCATGAAGCGCCCCGTTTCCTCAAATTTCCCCCTGTGGGTCAAAGCCTACCGCAACTGTGTACAGTTAATATCTATTTTATTGTAATTATTGCCATTACCACTTTCCTCAGGCACTTTTTCACACACAAACAGATAACAATACAAAGAAAAGGTTGTTTCATTCTGAGGAAGACCATGAGACGTTAATTTATTACAGGGATACAGGGCTACTGGCCCCCACAATGTCCATGCATGTTCGATTGGATTCATCTATGAGTTGGAAACGGGCAGTGTTGCAGAACGGCTGCACCGATGGACAGTTGCAGACCAGTCGACCAGGCGACCGTGGAAACAACAACATAGCTTTTCACCATCGAAATGGTTCTTAGGATCTGTGAAGAAAAAATGTGACTTCGATCAATCATTAAACGTCATTTAGGAAACAGAAAGGAAAAACAAAAGAACATTTCGATTAAAAACAATTTAGGCCAATCTGGTTATTATGGCAACTACTTTACGTGCCGCTTATTCCTTTTTTATAATTCTTTTGAGGTCTTTAGGCAAAAGTTCCGATCCCAAAATAGGACTTTTAGGAAGTGGAATAAAGATGACCACAAAATAAAAAATAGACAAGGATTGGCCGAAACTTGTTTATGTCACTCATGCAGAGGCCCGTCCTCTGAACTTAATTAGTTACATTCAAATGTAACACGCAGGGCCTATCCACTGCGGAACTTCTATTGCCTCTCACGCAGAGGCCCATCCTCTGATCTTAATCGGTTAAATTTAAAATTTAACACGCGGGGCCCGTCCACGGCGGAACTTCTATTGTCTCCCATGCAGAGGCCCATACTGTGATCTTAATCAGATACATTTAAATGTAACACGCAGGGCCTATCCACTGTGGAACTTCTATTTGCCTCAAATGCAGAGGCCAGTCCTCTGATCTTAACGCTAACCCTACCTAATGCTGCTTTTGACTACTAGCAGTAAAATGTAGTATGCAGAACTCTCACCTACCTGTGTACAATGCCTATAGTAATTTTTAGTATTTGGTACATGTACACCCCTAATTGCACTCATAGTACTAAGCATTGGGTCCCTCTGCTTGCTGAGTGTTCATGGCCCATGTATACTGCGTGGAGTGTTCTAACCTCTACAGCAAAGATTGTCACTTGGGACACGGCAATGGGTCAAGGCTGGACTACTGCATTTTTTGCCAGGTAAGTATTACTGACCTGTAATACCACTATTAGTATTTTGTGGTTGGCAGTGTCTGTAATTTGACATACATACCCAATCATCAGTCACGGAGAGACTGTAGAGAAAGGAACAGAGCTACAAAATACTAAGTAATATTCTGTAGTACTCGGTTCTTTAACCGGCCCAGAGTAAGGCCTGCCCTAGGGGGTTAGGGTTAATCAGTTAAATACAAATTTAACACGCAGGGCCTATCCGCTGCGGAACTTCCATTTGTCTCAAATACGGAGGCCCGTCCTCTGATCATATCAGTTAAATTCAAAATTTAACACGCAGTGCCTATCCACTGCGGTACTTCTATTTGTCTCAAATGCAGAGGCCCGTCCTCTGATCTTAATCAGTTAAATTCAAAATTTAACACGCAGGGCATATCCACTGCGAGACTTATTTTGTCTCTCATGTCCCTACATGAGAATAATTTCAGAATAATTAATTAGTTACATTCAAATTTAACACGCGTGGCCTATCTATTGCGGAACTTCTTTTGTCTCTCATGTATAGGCCCGTCCTCTGATCTTAATCCGATACACGGTCGAATATAACACACAAGGCCTATCCACTGCGGAACTACTTTTGTCTCTCATGCAGAGGCCCGTCCTCTGATCTTAATCCGATACATACGAATTTAACATTACTGACCTGTATTACCACTATTAGTATTTTGTGGTTGGCAGTATCTGTAATTTGACATACACACCCAATCATCAGTCACGGAGAGACTGTAGAGAAAGGAACAGAGCTACAAAATACTAAGTAATATTCTGTAGTACTCAGTTCTTTAACCGGCCCAGAGTAAGGCCTGCCCTAGGGGGTTAGGGTTAATCAGTTAAATTCAAATTTAACACGCAGGGCCTATCCACTGCGGAACTTCCATTTGTCTCAAATACGGAGGCCCGTCCTCTGATCATATCAGTTAAATTCAAAATTTAACACGCAGTGCCTATCCACTGCGGTACTTCTATTTGTCTCAAATGCAGAGGCCCGTCCTCTGATCTTAATCAGTTAAATTCAAAATTTAACACGCAGGGCATATCCACTGCGAGACTTATTTTGTCTCTCATGTCCCTACATGAGAATAATTTCAGAATAATTAATTAGTTACATTCAAATTTAACACGCGTGGCCTATCTATTGCGGAACTTCTTTTGTCTCTCATGTATAGGCCCGTCCTCTGATCTTAATCCGATACAAGGTCGAATTTAACACACAAGGCCTATCCACTGCGGAACTACTTTTGTCTCTCATGCAGAGGCCCGTCCTCTGATCTTAAACCGATACATACGAATTTAACACGCACGGCCTATTCACTGCGGAACTACTTTTGTCTCTCATGCAGAGGCCCGTCCTCTGAATTAATCAGCTACATTAAAATGTAAATGTAGGATACACCATTTGCAGATATGGAGAGAAAAAAACATTTACTACCGAATTGTTAAGAAATATCTTACTCATCTGAAAGTAAATAAAGATCTAGGCGTCCAGCAAATTGATCGCGAAAAAACACAAATAACATAAGAATAACAGCTCGACGCCGGATGAAAACAAACGCTGTTTTTCGTGCTTTTCTCGGCATTTATGACTGTAAAACTTCGGACAGGCCAGTTTAAAGATATTTACTATAAAATACAACCTTCCAAATTCGCCCATTCATGATAATTCAAGCATTTACCAATAGTGTATACCACCTTTAAGACGCAGGGCCTAATCCACTGCGGAACTTCTATTTGTCTCAAATGCAGAGGCCCGTCCTCTGATCTTAATCAGTTAAATTCAAATTGAAAACGCAGGGCCCTTCCACGGCGGAACTCCTTATATCTCAAATGCAGAAGCCCATCCTCTGATCTTAATCAGATACATTCAAATTTAACACGCAGGGCCCGTCCACGCGGAATTTCTATTGCCTCTCACGCGGAAATAAACATGTTAGATTAAAAATTCAGCACACAGGGCCTGTCCACTGCGTCACTTCTATGTTCTCTTATCCTCTGATGATATCCATGTAAGATAAACATTCATCACGCAGGGCTCGTCCCCTGCGTAACTGTTGTACTCTCATATCCTCTGATCTTAACAATGTTAGTTTTAAATTCAAGATGCAGGGCCTACCCACTGCAGAATTTATATTCTCTCTTATCCTATGATCTTAACATTGTTATATTTAAAATTCAACACACCGGGCCCGAGCACTGCGGAACTTATATTCTATCTTAACCTATGATCTTAACATTGTTGGATTTAAATTTAACACGCAGGGCCCATCCACTGCGCAACTTCTTTTACCTCTTATTCTGTAATCTTAACAATGTTAGATTTACATTCCGACACGCATGGCCCATTCACTGTGTTACTTCTATTCTCTCTTATGCTTTGATCTTAACCATTGCTAGATTTAAGTTCAACACACAGAACCTGACCACAGCATAACTTATATTCTCTCTTATCGTCTGATCTTAACAATATGTAAGATTTAAATTCAGCACACAGGGCGCGTCTGCTGCGTAACTTATAACTATCTCTCATCCTCTGATCTTAACTACACTAGATTAAAATCCAAAACGCAGGGCCCGTCCGCTGCTTAACTTATTATAATAATAATACTAATATCTTGGATTTATATAGCGCTTTTCACGCGCGAAGGGCAACTCAAAGCGCGTCCAACATTATTACCCCTGATCACTGGGCAATTTTCAATCCTTAAACCCTCTCGACTCCCTGGGGAGTATACAGCCTGTGCTGCAATATATGCGCTACTAGGCTAAATCAATCACAATAACCATCTCTGTCCTCACAGGTACACATTGTACCCCTGGGTGGAGAGAAGCAATTATAGTTAAGTGTCTTGTTCATGGGACACAAGTGTCACGACTGGGACTCGAACCCACACTCTGCTGAACAGAAACACCAGAGCTTGGGTTTGGTGTTCTTATCGACTAGGCCACGGCACCCTACTATCTTAACCATGTTAGATTACAATTTGAACCCACAGGACCCATTCACAGTTCTTTCTTAGGCACAGGCCCGCCCTCTGATCTTAACCAGACCGAGTCAACACCTTATCTCGGGGTAACAATGACCAAGAATATGAAATGGAATCAACACAACGACGTCATAACATCCAAGGCCAACAGAATACTAGGTCTTCTGCGTCGCAATCTGCAGTACACACCACAGTCAGTCAAGACCACTGCCCATCAGTCACTAGTTCGACCCCGTCTGGCAAACTGCAGTGCACAGTAGTTCTACATACACATTTTCCAATCCCTAGCCACACAACTTCTAGAAGATCCTCGGCATACAGTTGCTTACCCTATCAAACCCGGATAGATGCATTCAGGTATTCGTTAATGCCCAGCACAATCCCACTTAGGAATTCCATCCCAGTCACAGTACATGCATCACCCAGTCTTGAGCATTCAGGACTGGATAGCTCAATGTGGCTTTCTAAACAAAGTCCAGATTTCACTGTAAATATATGCACCTACACCCACACTATGTAAATGAGTATTATCTACACTGGTCCGCACCGTGCACGACAAGCAAATTGACGAGATATCCAGTTGGACGCACTGTCCATTATTAACGTAGAAGTAGAAGTACCCACGCTAGTCTAGCGTAAAATTGTGCGTATTAGCTAGCATTTTTAGTACAACTGCACAGACAGAAGTCGGTCACACCTTCTTGCATTATACGCGCCACCAAAAGGGTCAGCGACTGATAAACCTGATGCTAAACAACAATGCGCGTCATTTCCACGCGTAAATGCGTTCAAAAGACTGCAGTCGTAAGCCAGCCAGCACTAAGAAACGTGCCGCGAAGCTGCCATTCGCCTAAGTAGTACACACGCCGCTCAAGGCGCTACGACTCATTTGAGGGTCCACTCCCCGTTTTGTTTGAATGTCAAGGCCCCCCTTTGTTTAGGCTCGTCCTAAAACACGAATGCTGCCAACAAGAATGCATTATAGCTCTTCACTATGGACAATCATGATTAAATCTGATACGCCGAGCTAATAGGGCGCGAACGACCAACTGATATTTTGAAAACCAATAACGCTACCAACATCTACGAGCCGTAACACACTACAGCCCCCAAACCGAAAATGAGAATTTCAGATGGTACAGAACAAAACCCTCCGCGCTTAACATATTGCGAGGTTAAAAACCTTTTCCTGGGGAAGGATCTTAAGGGTGCAAAACAATTACAGTTGTTTAAACCTGTGCTGGTGAGGGTAATGTTGGACTTGTTGACATACTCAGACTATTTGCTTGGAATCCGGAGGCCTGACCGGAAATATGGAGCACTCACCAAGGGTTCTCCGACCACGTACCTGAATCGCTTTTCAATTAAGTCGGAAAAACCGTACCTGGAACTATTAAAACCATCCTAACATGCAAACTCCCATTATTTTTTATTCCGAACCACAGCGGGAGAAAAGCCTATTCACTAAATGTTCATCTCGCTATAGCCCGAGCCGTCTGATGTAGTGCCATGCCATTTTGTGAACTTAGATTGCCCCTCCGTCTTCAGCCTTGTCTCTTTTTTTTAATTTTTTTATTTTTTTTATTTTTATATTTTTTGTCTCTGGTATTCCTTCCATAACCGTCTTTGTCAATATACAGTATTAGTCAGGTGACTGTGATAAAACCCAAATAAGAACATTGTTACAATTACATTGTTACCACTGACCTTAAATTACTTTGACCTCAACACCTCACCTTTGACACAAACACCAAGGCTCAACACATACATGCCACATTAGATTGAAATCGGGACTCCAAGTTTTCAAATGAAAAAGGGTTTTAAACTCCGGCCCATTTTAAAACTTGACCCCAGATGGCCTTCGACCTCAGAAGTTGAATTTGAAAACGACTCTCGTATAGTGAGATAGCAGTATTTCATCTCCGACCGAAACGAGATTGTAAATGAAAAGCAAGGCAATGACAGCCATAACTTATCGGGGTTGTATTATATATAACAGCGGTGACTAAACAGCAGCGGCCAAACTCTCAATCGATCAAATAATCAAATCGGCCCTGGTCCTCAAAGAAGTTAATTGCCCACAATAATTGTTATCTTTTATCGAAGATCCATAATAAGGCTAACAAATCCGGTACTAAGACGAATATTGCTATAGGGTGCTCACAAACTACACGGTTCATATCATATACTGATCCGGGTACCCCGAGATGATCAAGAACCCTTTTAAATTGTACAATTTTTGCGGATTCCATATACATGAACTTGACTTAAATGGAGAACTACCTTGTAATTAGAACGTATAAGGTTTGCCCAGAGCGGGCCTGATCACTTTTACTATGCAAAATACGGGATCTTGGCACTGTCCTGGGACGGACCATGGCGATTACGCATGCCGGCTTTTCCGTGACTTAGGTCACAATAATATTGTGCGGAATGACCTGAAACAAACATGCCCCTTGGTTGTTTCTCCCAGGTTAAACCCCTATAAGCAAGGCTTGAATAAGTTTCTGCTTAAATAGCGCTTAAATTAGCTTCCTCCCCAAAATTTGAAAAAGGTTGCATCGCATTATTATATACAAACATATTTTACACACGGGTTAAATTTTACAATTGATTGAAACGGATCCGCCACCGTCGAAGGAGGCATTTATAGTCAGTGAAGACATGCTGACATAACCGGCAGTGTTCTTGGACTCTAATAAAACCAAAAGCTTCAATTTCAAACTGGATTTTTTTTTTTTTTTGATTTTTAATTTTTTTTTGATTTTGAACGACGATTGCTTGCAACAAAAGGGCTAAAAATACTAGTATCGTCTTATTGTTTAGAGAGACTTATCAAGTTTTCATCAACAGAGTTGAGCAGCATACTGAGCCGGCTTGGCGACAAGATATGTGATTTAGTTACCTATCTTCAAAATGTGTGGTTCTTTTTTAGTTACCTAAAACAATTAGGAACACTCAAAATGTCGTCTAATCCGAAAGCAGGCTCACAAAAATAATGCCGCGCAAAAAGCACATAAATGCATCATTAAAAGTGTACTGACCTCAAAGGTTAAAACGATCTAACACCCCGACCAAACCTGCGTTGCTGTACTAAACTCAAAGGCGAAACACATGTCAGAACCACTGCCCCATACCAGAGCAGAGCAAAGGCGCCCAACCAGAACATGTGGCACTCTGACTATCTAAAACAAACATCACATGCAAAACGTGAGCATAAAGCACAGTAATATAACAATAGGTACGAGTATGTATTATAATTATATTGAAATTATAATATATATATATTTTTTTAATATCCCGAAACAGTCAGAGTCACCATGTTGGCCCAACACCACTGCCAAAAGGAACATTACTATACTGCGGGGCACTCCTTCGCATTTTTGCGGCTATGTGAGCCGCCAACCTGCTCAATACATCGCTGCGCACCTCATTATAAAGACTACGCTGCATTCTGACTGGCCATACGATGCGAAAGCACCCATCAGGCTCTACGATATTTCATTCCCATTGTATGAATTAGCACCGAAGTCCCAACATTTAGATAATACGGGCTTTCCTACAGATATGCAGCGGAAATATATTATTGCAACACAGACTTCTAATAAAACTCAACCTATAATTAGCTGGGTAGAGGTTTATAAAGGTCTCAATTAAACCAGAAAATCAGATCTGTAGAAAAACACCCCCGAAATAGAGCAATCAACGAAGATTACACTGGTTACACTAAGAGCACTGTACGACATTTGAATGCGGAGAACATGCGTGCGTGCTATAGGGCGGCTGCCTCTACACCAGCATATACTGCAATATACTATACACCTGATTTAATCGCACGGCGAATTCTACGTAAAAATGCATTATATGAATTCAATACAAAAGTGAATTTTTAAATGCGATAAGAGATATACCTCTACTGGTGAACAATGTCTTCATCTGTCTTTTTGTTGTTGTTGAAAATTTATTGCTGAAAACGTATGCAAACATTAAGTAGCCTAAATAACATAACTTCATTTGGACACGATATTAAACCCTGCATTCCTGGCCCTAATTGTTAAACAAATAGGCCAGCCTTTTGCATAGACCATTGTGGCGCTCTCACATTCCATTGTCATGCATCAGTGCAGCCACTCCCAACCGTGCAAAGGTTGTCTTCAGTACGAAGACTCTATACCGCTAAGCATAGCAAGCGTTCAAACCTATATGCTGGCGCACCCTGGAGACATATTCTAAACTCTGCCGAAGCAAACGCAAAACGTGAGGTAAAACAATAATACCTGCACTTCTATGGGAATACAATTGTCTCAGAGCACGGCTCCCTAAACCAAATCGACACGCCCCTCTGGGGGCTCCTTCAGTTTTGAGCTGCACCAACAAAATAAATTAAAAAGTGGTTTGATCCTACCTCAATTCTCCATACAATTCAAGAAAGGGTCTTCAAACTAGCACAAATGTCCAAACTCGCAAACACAAGTGCGATTGACTTTTACTGGGATAACAAAACCTTCCCAAAAATGACCCCTCTTGAATCCTAGGTTGCTGCCATGCCGCGGTGTAAAACACGGCCCAAGGCTGGCTATCGGCGCGGTCCGGCCGCGAAGCTTAGACGAGCACGTCCGGCCATGACGAAACCAGACTTAACACTGACAGTATCTTATCTTGCGCCCTCACGCGCCGCAGTGCAAATAGTTGTATGTGTGTGGGGAAATATGTAATGAGAAGTATTTTCAATGTGTTGAATTGAATGTAGTAATGTATGAAATAGTGAGACATATTTATTGCATGCAATTTGAGTTGTATTTTGCAATGTATCTGCTTTAATTGTAACACTCTTGAATCAAACAATGTGAATACAAATTTCTATACTCTATAATGTTAATGAAAGTTGTGTACAATTTTAGAAAATTTAGGTAAGACGTTACTGATTAACCCCTTGCACTTGCCCCGCACTACATCTGACTTAAAAGCTCCTGGGGGTCCATATATTTCCCCAAAATATAGCCCTTTTTGTAACCTTTCCAATGATACATAATTATATGGGATTTGTACACTGTAAATGATATTTGTATACACAAACTAGCAACACGTACAAAATCTTGCAGGTCTGAGTATAAATGGTTAAGGTGTGTGAGTTAGTCTTGCATACGCACTGTGGACCTCCGAACAATATAGGTCCACACGATGCGGGAAGAGGTTACGGTTTGTGGACTTGCCCAGGTCCACAATTCGTTTTTCAGTTTCCGAAAAAGAGCGCTAAAGGAAAAACGGGTTAGGGTTATATATAGAAAAGATAGGAGGAACAGCTGAGAGGCCCATTTAATCAAAATTTGGCGGTAAATTTGTTTTAGGGAAGCGAGAAAAGTGAGTATTTAGTCAACGTTTTTTAACTACACGAAGACAAAGGAATGTCCACAGTGCGTATGTAAGGTAAAGCTGTGTGTAGTGATGTTTAGTATGTGTATAATAAGGGTGCATTTCTGGGGTGTATTTCAGTGAAGTGAATATGGTTGAACTGTAAAGTGAAGTTATATTGTGAAGTTATAGTAGACAATTTGGTATTTAATTTGATTGGCATACAACTAGTATTATCTTTGACTTGTGAGATGATGATACATATTGTGAATTGTGAATGTTGAGAAAAGTAATTAAAAATATTTATTGTGTTTTGTATACATGAAGGTGTCACCTGTGAGGACAACATATATATCAAAGAGAAAGGAGGTGTGTATGCAGGACTCAATGGATCCAAAGAAGCACATTCGGATCAATCTTTGGGGTGATATGGCTAATACACCAGTGCCGGAGCCGAAGAGTACCATCCGCATTAAAAACGTAGCAACTGATGAATTTCGGGATGAGACGTCCTATAATTCAACACAACATACATGTACATATGTAGAGGTAATTGAATTTCATGGTGTTTATATTTTATTGCAAGTACTTGGAAGAAATTGTTGACATTTGTTGGTTGTTGGTATTCTGAAGAACAACTGGAGAGAAAAATTGATTAACCCCAACACTGCTGAATTCAACAATTTCAATACAAATCTTCACACTCACTAGGAGGTTATAGGGTTAATAATTGCAGTGTGAACATTATTTCAGTGTTTAGTGTTTATAGTTGTTTTTAATTGCAACATGTAATACTTACACGAAAATCTTGTGTGTGTGTGTGGGCATGTTTATGGTAAAATCAAAGACACGTTCCTGATGCGTTGGTGAATTGGAGTTATGTGTTTAATGGAGGATCATCGATAGAAAAATATGTATACAGGAAATTAGTGCTTTCGAAAAAAATTCAAACAGAGGGATGATTTACACCATAAACATAGTTGTTTGTGTTTGTTTGTACTGCCTTTGTTTTACATTGAAAAAGGGAACCTATAACAAAAGGGACAAATGAATGCATGTTTGTCACACTCATCCACAATTGAAAATCTTGTACAAATCATGGGATCCTTTGAAAAAAGTTAATGTACAAGCAAAAGAGGGTAAATGGAGGGAGAAGTACACAGTGACTTGTGGAAAAGGTAACATAATATGATAATAGGATTTATCTTCCCCACAGCAAAAATCTTCAGAAATTGATACACCCAACAAGGAAAATGCTATGGAGTTTGAGATTTCAATATGGCAAGGAATAATAAAAGGGGGTAAGAAATTAGGCCTACCCCAGAAGGATATACACATTTTTCTTGTACATAGCGTTATGGGGACATTCCATTGGGTTTGCGCTTAAGGAAAATATATTATATCCCTAATATGTCTTCCTCTGCATTTTCCTTCGATACCCTAACCCAATGTTAAATGTACCTGTCGATCCCTTTAATGGAGAACCAACATGAAATGGGGACAGGAAAATGTCCACACAACTCAGTCGGCCTTTTTCAAATAAAAGAAACTGTCCCCATAATTAGGTTTATATGCCTACATGTACCTTCATGTATGGGTCTGCATGTATGTGTATACATGTGTGTGAATATGCAATAATAGGTCTGATAACCCCATGTGCATGGTAAGGTGTGAGTAGAATGAATTGAATTAGTACTGTAATGAGCTGGTATTGGCGGGTTCCAAAGCTATTAGCCTATGTAAAATGCAGACTCCCACTGTAATGGGAATGGGAACAACAAAGACCGAGTACAATGAGGCTACAATGTAAGTGCACTGCCAGTCACAAAGGCCCGTACGCAGGATCTTGTATGGGGGGTGCGATTTTTTTTAGTCGACATTATTGCCTAAGCCGAGCCCATTTTTGTGTGCCAATACCGTTATTTCTACATCAAAATACAATTATTTACCCTGAAAATGTTGGACCTTTTGGTATTTTTTGTTGGGGGGTGCGTACGTACCCGTCGCACCCCCCTGCGTACGGGCCTGCAGTGTGGCTTATTGACGGCACCGCACAATGCCGCAGTGTAAACTATAGAGTATCTTAGCCCAGGTGGACTCCCTAACCTCCCTACGTTACGGAGGGAGTCCAGGATACGAAGCCTCTAAACGTGGGCGAACAAAATTATGATGAAATTTTCAATATTTTTTCCTCATCATTGTAGACAATAATTCCACCTTCACATATTATCTTCGTGTCCTTATCTATGAGAACGGGAGGTTTAGAAATTCCATATGCTACGCTGGATGACGTTTTTCAGGAAATTAAACTCCTCGTTGAGGAGTCTGGACGAGGTTACAACCAAAGTTCAGTTAAAGCTTTGACCAGCCCCGGCACTATCCATAAAGTGTTCGGCAAAGTTCTTACGCCCGAGGATTACAAAACGCAATTATTGTGCAACGACTGTAAGGCGACACTTATCTCCCAGACCAAACTAAAGAGGAAGGGGGCAAAGAAAAGAACATATGTGACTTCAACGAAGACCGGCGACTCGGCTCCCAAATCATCGAAGCGAGGGAAGACGGACTTCAAAGCGATGGCCCAAAAAATTATCGACGACTCAAAGTACGTCAGAGCGTTCCGCTGTTTGATGCGTGAAAGTAAAAAGGCACATGTTGCCTTCACGAAATTGTGCGTCCAGCAAGTTAAAGAGGAGGTACGTCTTTCATAAAATTGAATTATTTTGAAGTACAAAATTTACCCGTAATCTGTTAGGCTTATTATCATTTCCTTACAATTTCGGGACATCAATGCCTACAGAGGATGTTTTAGCCCTATACAAAACAATGTTTGTAGGCCTATAGGAAAAAAAAAAGGCCGGCATGTGAAATTCAGGCAATGGGAATTATAATTAGCGGCTAGATTGAATTTGGTTACGGGAACGACTTTTGTAAAATAAATTCTAGGCCTACGTAGAATTAAAATAGAAAGCCCCAAGTCATTTCTGTTTTGGGCATTTATCGCTAAAATTCTACGCCTACTGAATTATTTGCTAAGGCCAAAAGAATCTTGACCACATTTTCAGTAGGATAGGCCAAGATTATATGAACGTACTTTGTGGCTATTATTTAATAAAATATTTTGAACCAACTCCATTAACAGACTAATTTTCCCTATATAGGCCTAAATACTAAATATCGAGCCATTTTACTGAGATTAGTTAGTCAGATCAGTTTCATAGGGTCAAGTTGTGCACAGGATGTCAAGTTATTTCCAGGTATAGAACCCTTTCCATATTTATCCTTTTCAAGGGGAAAAAAGTCCGGAATGGAAAACAAGGTGACCCCGAGGATGCTGAAGTGTTGGTCGGCGATCCCACGATACAGAAACTACAGAGGTTTTAGTTGGGCTAGTCTAATTGATGAAGCGCGGGTACGGATGCCTTTACTCGTCTCTTCAGTGGAAGCCTCTCTCCCTATCAAGCTGAAACGGTCTGTTGACTATTGAGTGGTGGTGTTAATAATAGTTGTTTTTTACTTACCTTTGGAGCAGCAAAGGTTATCAAAATCTGAAGAATAACCGGACGAATTTCTAGCTTTGTGAATGTTGTATTATGTTCCCAGAAATAATATTTTAAAATTTCGTGTTTGAACTAACTATATGGCCTACTATAATGGGATAACATATAACAAATGCATCTCTGAGACACAATTGTGGACTTCTTTCGTCTTTTTCTTTAAAATGACAGCATGCTAGTAGGAATCAAAATACAGATTTTAGAGCCATTACTATCTTTACAGCTACTTTTTAGACAGTTGCAAAATGTATATTTTCCCTTTAAACTCTTACTGATATATAAATACTTTATCTCTGGAAATATTTTGCCATGATGTCAATATAGAAAACTACCAGATGGAAAAGACAACATTGGAGACAAACCGCTGGGTATAGTTCTTGCCATCATCTTCTACACGAGAGCCCCGCGCAAATACAGGTTTGTTCATGGTGCTATTGGCGTGGAGCTATGGCGGCAAGGATGCTCCCACAAACTATTCCAGTCGCTCAACCATCTGGGCATCTCACAAGGTGTTCAAACATCGCGAAAACACGTCGACCAACTGAATACTGACCATGACACTTGTCTTGTCCAATGGAAATCTGCAGTAGAGGTAAAGTAATGGAGTCTTACATTATATACATGTATGCGTTTTAAAATCAATCATGTAAATTAGAGGGAACAGTTGCATCCTTTCTCATTTAGAACTGATGACTTATTGGAAATGGAAGAGTTTTTGAGTCAATATAGAATAAAATACGGTGTCTATTCCTCCTTCAATAATTATAGAAAACGCACGAACCAAAACATGGAACACTAGCACGACGGAGGCTGTTCAAGCAAGATGAAGGTTACGGTCTTTGTTGGGACAATGTGCAGATAAACCCACACCGTAAACATCAAGGCAAGGAAATGAAGTCGGAATTCCTGTTGTGGGCCCTATCGTTCGCTTGCGGCAATAGAGTTCCGACATCCGTACAGAACCGAGATGAGCAGTAGGAGTGAAGTGGTATATTCATTTCTACTTAAACATCATAGATGTGAAGAAAAACATCTTCTACACGATTATTATTAAATTAGCTAACATTTTGTTTGAATTATTCATGATCAGGTAAACCTGGGCGTCCTTGAAGTCAACCCTGCATCCACAGCTGGTGTTATACGGGTGATGGAACACCTACATAATTACGTTCCAAGGCAAAATGACCAAGTCATCCCAATCTTGTGCAATGGTGATGGCATGAGTGTCGAAAAGATGGGTCAGGCGAAGAAAGCAAGAGTTAATGGGGAAAGTACATCTGACCAGCTGCAGGGTTTAATTGAATGTCCCCAAGAATTCCACAAAGAGATGCTGTCATTGCAGGTACATGTAATTCGTAACACAAAAATTACATTAATAATTCTGAAACAAAAAACTGGCGGATAATGTGTGTTGTGTTCAAAATTAATTTCTGTTGACATTTTCCCTTTATTCCAGGATACAGTCAACAATCTGTACAAGGGTTGCAGTGTCGCTTCTCGGGGAAACCTCGCCCACTTGAAAGAATTGTATAACCACCGATCCATGAAGACTGATGTTAAGCAGAATGTACAGCACGCGTGGGATTTAATTGAGGTAATGTTCAGCCAATTTCTGACAATTAGTTACAGCCAAATTGTGTGCTTTAGGTTAATGTTCTGCAATTTACTGTTTCCTTTCCTTATTCTATTTCTTCCACGCGTTTCCAACAGTTCTGCACTGAGGCGTATTTCACACTGTTTGCTATGACAGCTGGTAACTTAAAGACTTTAACTGATGTCCCTCCCAACTTCCTACAAAATGGAAGGGTTGAAGATAAAGTTGAATACCTCCGGAAGATGGCAGAAGGTGCTGTAGATTTCTGCTGGATGACACCGAAAAACGAGGACATAAGAAAAATTCACACAGGACCCAAGTCATCGGAAAGTGCCTCAGAAAAGCCATATGGATTCTGCTACTGTGACGAGGGCAAGTGTTATTCATACATGATTAGGTTATAACAAAACTAACCGTAAATCAATCATAATGGTTACAACGACTGTAATTCTTTTTGTGCACAGAAAAAGATGAAACAATGGTGCAGTGTTGCAGTCAACAGTGCCCCTACGAGTGGTTTCATCTTACGTGTGCTGGGCTTGATGTGGCACCGGCCGGTGATTGGTTCTGCAGTGAAAGCTGTGAGGAAAATGATACATACATTCACTGCAGGTGTCGCCAAAGGAAAGGAGGGGAAATGATTCAATGTGCCCTGAAAGAAGATTGCCGGAAGCAGGAGTGGTATCATAAGTCTTGTCTGCCTTAAACCACATTTTCGGGTAAGTATTAGGCCTTGTTATATTTTAAGGTTCGCTTAAGTGATTACGATTTAAGACTTCGTTTGAGGTTTATTCTTTTCCTTCCATTCATACAGATGTGTGGTATTGCTGCGACGATTGCGCACTCGGAAGTGAAAGTGACGATTATGTCCAAGGGGCCGTATCGTAAGTCCGACGCCTCATAAGTCCGACGGCTCATAAGTCCGTTGTCGGACAAATGAAGCGTCGGACTGTTGGGGCGTCGGAGCTATAGACTATTATAAGAAAAGGTTCATTTGTCCGACAACGCAAAATCGAGTTTTACCAAAGCTTGTTACGGGCGATGTGAGCGAGGTTGTCAACTTACGAACGTAAGAGGGCGCACTGTGCAAAGCACGAATTAGGGGTACAGACCACCATAACCCTGTAAACTCCTGCACGCGAGCTCGTTAATCTTTATTTTGTGTTGTAAAGGGACGGCAGAGGGACGTATATTTAATATAAATCCTTGCTACATACTCATGTTAAAATTAGATCTCATGTTAAAAAGGATTAATTATGCAAACAAAAATATAAACAAATTACACAATTACATGGGTTCAGATCGCGCAAGTCATGGTGGGAATTAACATGGCGAAGCAAGATCGTACCCATGGTAACGAGGTTGAGTACATGTATCTACTCGAACTTCAGGGGCCAATTTCGTAGAGCCGCTAAGCACAAACAATTGCTTAGCACCAAACTGTCTTGCTCATAAACAGGTTTTAAGCCGAAATCCTACGGGTTTTACATGCTAAGCCCAAAACCAGCTGATTATCAATCGAAAACAATAAAGATCACCTGGAATTTTTTTTTGCCAAGGACACATTTTAATGCTCAGCAAATTGTTGTGCTTAGCAGCTTTCTGAAATTGGACCCAGTAGTCTAGAACTCATTGTGTAACTCTTACTGTACCACTTGGTGGCGCTATTATTTTCACACTTTTCGAGCGCAATGCTAGTCTTGGTCAAGACCAAGCTAGCCCGTTCATTTGTTCCGCGGCCTGGCTGACGACTGGATACTTGTTCACTTGACAACTACGGTAGCCTCTAGCTACCGCTAAGCTAATTGCTATTGCGCTACACAGCCGCGCCCTAAGTTTCGGTCAGTCCCCTGACCGCTTAACTAATCAAAATAGAACAGCAATACAATTTGAACCTAATAAGGTGCTCAACATAGGTCTTCCACAACCCTAAACTCTAAAAAGGTATACATTTGGAACAATTAGAAAACTCTTACATATAACTTTCAAACAAACTTTCAGAACTTTACACTTTTCAAACTGTTACGAAACTTGT
Organism: Crossaster papposus; assembly: GCA_037893245.1. Classification (NCBI taxonomy): domain Eukaryota; kingdom Metazoa; phylum Echinodermata; class Asteroidea; order Velatida; family Solasteridae; genus Crossaster; species Crossaster papposus. The sequence goes on along the minus strand of JBAIAA010000381.1, from coordinate 476,165 downwards.
AACTTTCTAGGTATACACTTATTAAAGACTTCTAAGAGTTCCTAAGAAGGTGTGATATCCAGTCCCTAAGTGTCCCTTAAAAGTTCAGTTATTTGTCGGTAGAAATTCCGGCAAAAACGTTGACATCATAAACTCGTTGGGTTTTGTCTTCCATAATCTTCTGACCATCTTGGAATAGAACTCTGGACGACGTCTCCATGACTTTGGTGACTTTTCCCACCATGGTTTGTTCCAATCCTTCCTCACGGAGCGGTGATCACCTGTGTTGTTCTCCAGTGTTGGGGCACTGAACAAGCCTGCAGATCCTAGATACAGGTGCTCGTCGGCTAGCTTGGCTTCAGGTGGTTACGGAGGAGCTGACTCCCGCCACTGGTCTTAAATATACCACGTCAAACTCTCGTTGTGTTTCTCCGCGCAGTAGCTTTGAACCTTCACGATAAAGGTAAGTTTCGCGGGTCTCTTTCATCCTCACTGCTTGACCAGGCAACAGGTTCTCCAGCTTCAACATAGGTGCAACCTTCGTAACGCCTTGTTGTTCCTCCTCGCCACTTTCTTCAGCATGTACGTCTTGGCTGACCAACCTCATCATGCTGATTAGTTTCCCGCTGGGCTTGGGCTTTGCTGATGTCACAGTAGGGATTTCGTCTGATTCCCACAGGGACATAGGTGTAGGCGATAATTGGATCTGGGCCATCTCTCCCAGATCTCCAACGGCCAATGGAAGTAATCCGCCCACCTCTTCCCGAGCAGCAATATATCCAGTGGTTTTACGGCTACAGGGTTCTTGTTTGATTCAACAACTCCCGGAGTTGTCGTCGCCATCGCTGCAGTTGCTCGTTGCTCTGTTGCTCGTTGTAGGGTGCCTCAGTACCGTGGCTCGATAGCGAAATTCTTAAACTTATGCGGCAGCGCGATCGTGTACACAAAATTGCTAAGCACACAGGCTTACAAATTCATTGGGATTCATACAAAAACCTGCGGAACAATGTAACTAATAAAATCCGCAGTAAAAAAAAGTAAATACTACACATCCACCATAGAAGAAAAAAAAAGCAACTCTTCTATGCTGTGGAAAACTCTGAAGGAAGTACTCCCTAAGAAACAAAAAACTGTACCGAATTCGATTACTTCCCCAAATGGGGAAAATATTGCTGATACATTAAATGAACACTTTTCAACAATCGGCAAGCGTACTGCTGGAAATTACCCTTTGCGTGAACTTGAAATAGATGACAATACTGACGCCTCTATATTTGATTCTGTTGATGAAGATTGCGTAGTACCTAACATTACAGAAGAGTTTGTTCGAAAGCAAATATCATCCATGTCGGTTGGGAAAGCAACAGGTCCGGATGGAATTAGTGTTAGAATGATTACAATTGCTTCACCTTATATCATTAAATCTATAACTCATATGTTTAACCTGTCTATAAGATGTGAGCGATACCCTAAAGATTGGAAACATGCTTTAGTAACACCAATTCACAAGAGAGGAGATAAATGTAGTACAGGTAACTATCGTCCTATTTCTATACTGCCAATTATCTCTAAGAATTTAGAAAGATGGGTGCACTCATCGGTATATAGATACCTTGATGAAAACAATCTGATTCCTAGTTGCCAGTCAGGATTTATACCCCTGCACTCAACTGAAAGCACCCTACATGACTTAACAAACAAGTGTTTTGCGGCCATGGAGAATGGACAAGTTACAGGCAGTGTGTTTATAGACCTCAGTAAAGCATTTGATTGTGTTGATCATGAAATCTTACTAAAAAAACTAGAAAGAATGAACATTTCTTCTGTAATTAAGTCGTACCTAAGTGAACGTAGTCAGTCTGTAAATATTGGCGGCACCATATCAAAGGTCCTGTCCGTAAACACTGGTGTTCCGCAGGGGTCGATATACTAGGTCCACTTTTATTCATTGTTTATACTAGTAATCTTCCATTTTGTATTGCCCCAAACTGCAACTTATTTATGTATGCAGATGACTCCACATTAACGTGTAGCTCCTCCAACATTAATATAATAGAAAGTAGCTTAAATACAGCTCTTACTAGTTTTCACAACTGGTGCGGAAGAAACAAGCTAGCTTTAAATGCCACCAAAACCAAATGCATGCTTATTGGTACTAGGCAGAAAATATCTAATGTTAATTTAAATGTATGCATTGCTGGTAGTCGTATTGAAAATGTGAAGTCTTATAAATGTTTGGGTGTAATTATTGAAGCATTAATTTGGGGCCCACATGTCGAATACGTAAGAAAAAATGGTGTCTAAATTAGGTATATTCTTATTAATATATTCTTATTTTTCCCCCAAAAGGTTATTTTTTTTTTTTGCGGGTTTTCGCCTATCTTGTAAATCAGAATTAGTATTAATGTTTTGAATTCCTGTAATATCCTTGTATTTATAATATGTACTGTTATTTTATTTGATGATGTATGCAGGGCCCCAATGAAAACCAGTTTTAAACTGTTTGGGCACACCCTGGGTAAAGAAATGGAATAAATAAATAAATAAACGGGCAGAGCAAGTGGTGAGTGAACGTTAAACAACAAGTGGGAGAATTGTAGAGTCCGGAACACACTGTTGTTAGGGTTAAAGCACCCTCTGAGGTTCAACACCTACTGTTCACCTTCCTAGGCGCTTGCGCCTGTACACCAACCTATAATTGCCACCTTTGATTGTGATTAATATATAATAAATCAGTGTGAAGTAGAATAATAGATTCCTGTGCCTGATTGATCGTTGACCTACCCATCCCCACTACCCCTTCCCTGCCCGAGTACGTGTGTCGGTGTGCTATATCTGTAGGGTCTCTGATGTTAAATGTGGTGTCATACCGCGCCTGGTGGTAGACTGCCCCAAAACGAGCCTGCTCCCTTGGCCCTCTAAGTATAGACCGCTCGCTGACGTTGGCCGAGGACGACTCTGGGTTGCCGTCGGTAGCAAGACCGCCACAATATGAACTAGTTGGTGAAATGAAAATTATTAAATTCATAAAGCAAGTCAAAACAAATTCAATTTGTGACATTTCTCTTTTCTTAAGAGTTTTGGCTTTAATATCTTGCCTAATAGTTTGAACAAATTCCCCAACCCACCAATCTGACCATACTCCCCCCCCCCCCCCCCCCCCCCCCACACCCCACCCTAAGACAATTTGTTTTTAGAAAAATATTGTATGAAATAAAGAGGGCTAATGAATTTAGAGTTACTAGTGCTAGGTTTGTTTTAGTTTATCTTCAGTGTGTCGTGCATTTTTGTGAAGGAAGAGCTTAATCCCCTCTTGACTTGACTTTGCATTGGCAATACATGCACCTTTGAATAACATGTCAAAAATCTGAGTCCGCGGACTAAACGGTAGCGCCCCATTTTAGAACCGCAAGTCTATCGCATTACATTTTTTGAAGCGGTTACTGTATTTTAGGTAAATTTTTACTGTTTTGAGTCCCATTTTTCTCACCAAAGGCTCCAGTTAGTGCTATTAAAGGGTGCATGCCACTAAATCTCTGAAAATCACTGCGCGCGAGCTCATTAATATTTTGTGATCCCTCCGGTAATTTTGATTAAGAGGTCCCTGGAGCCTATAAATTGGACTGATTGTAGAAATACCTGTGGAAATCACGAATTGGTGACCTGTGGCTTCCAACTTGGGGGATTGCGTTAAAAAAAGACCAATACGTGGGTCTATTTTGCATAGAAGCGCGGGGCTACATTTACACCTGGGCCCAAAGCTGGGCCACCATTTTAGGGGTGGTTTGTGGGAAGGGGAGTATAAAAAAAAATGCATTCGGTCAACCCCCCTAAATTTGAAATGAAAATTATTCTAGGAGTCTTAATCTTTAATTTCCAGTCAAACGAATATTGCCACCCTACTCCTGAGCGTCACCAGGCGGCGCTCTTTCTTTCTGTTTTTGCGTTGGTTACAATGAGCCCCGTATTTAGTGAGTGGAACCTTATAGGCACAACCACTTTCGGAAGGCGGCCATTTTGAAAAATGGCCGCCATCTTTATGCATCCCAACTTTGTTACTGGTAACATCAAATTAATCACTCAGACGGGTCTCCACAACAAAACTATACCACTCGCGGAGGATCGGGGGGGGGGGGGGGGGGGGGGGGGGGGGTGCATGGGGGGTTATTCCAGCCCACGGACTATACCCTAATGTTCTCTCGTCATGAAGATCTCGAAATAGATGATGTCGAGTGTATGGGTTGAAATAAGTGTAAACAAAGACAGCCTGTGCTTACCAGTTCTATTTATAGGCCTACTCAAGCTCTGTCGAATTTATGGGAAAACTGAGTGATATCCTTAATAAGGCCTCGTGTGAAGTAAAACAAATGTATTACAAATGGGGACTTTAATTGTGATGATAGTATGCAATCAAATCCAATTATTTCTTGTTTTAGTTTGTTCCAAATGGCGCAACTCATACATAACCCAACACGTGTCACTAAATCCACTCAAACTACCATCGATCTCATTTTTAGTTTCCCACCCAGAGCTCATAAGGGACTGTGGTGTTTTAGCAGTCCTAATCAGTGATCATTATCTTGTTTATGGGCTACACAGTTGGAAAACACCAAAAATGAAAGGTTGTTCAATACATTTACGATGTCTAAAAAATATAGAAAGTGATGCATTTACGGACGATCTCCGTACCGTGGCTTGATAGCGAAATTCTTAAACTTGTACATTGCAAAGCACACAGGCTTTGCACACAATGTGCACAATGTACCGGTAACTAATAAACAATCCCCAGTAAAAAGAGTAAATACTACACATCCGCCATTATAAGAAAATAAAAGCAACTCATCTATGCTGTGGAAAACTCTAAAGGAGGTACTCCCTAAGAAACAAAAAACTGTACCAAATTCGATTACTTCCCCAAATGGGGAAAATATTGACGATATCGCCGACATTGCTTATACAATAAATTAACACTTGTTAACAATCGGCAAGCGTACTGCTGGAAATTACCCTTTGCGTGAACTTGAAATAGATGACAATACTGACGCCTCTATCGTTGATTCTCTTGATGAGGATTGCGTAGTACCTAATATTACAGAAGAGTTTGTTCGAAAGCAAATATTATCCATGTCGGTTGGGAAAGCAACAGGTCCGGATAGAATAAGTGTTAAAATAATTAAAATTGCTTCCCCTTATATCATTAAATCTTTAACTCATATTTTTAACCTGTCTATCAGATGTGAGCGATACCCTAAAGATTGGAAACATGCTTTAGTAACACCAATTCACAAGGGATAAGATAAATGTATAGTATACAGGTAACTATCGGCCAATTTTTATACTGCCAATTATCTCTAAGATTTTAGAAAGATGGGTGCACACATCGGTATATAGATACCTTGATGAAAACTGTTGAATATGCATGAGTATCCATACGTCACGGCTAGTGACCCTTGACCTGTTGTGTTTATGACAATACATGCCCCAGCATGGCGATGTTCAGTTAACTTCAACGTGTGTCTTTGTCCAGTCATTTGTGTCATCATACTGAGTAAGTCCAACCAATTATTACTACATGGTAGCAGTGGTGGTTTTCTAAGATACCTGCCGAGATTTTGGACATAATATTTCGATATAACGGCATTTGGGGACACGTAAATAAAGCCGTTTTCTTCGTTGTTTCTTTCGTTCCACAATGACACCACCTGCCGCTCAAGTGGGGGCGCACTTCCACGCGCCGCTGATCGGTCGCCTCGATTGTTATGATGAGGTAGAAGACATTCGTAATTACATTGAACGATTGGACCTGTACTTTCAAGCCAATTATATTGTACAAGGAAAACAGACAGCAGTTCTGTTAAGTGTTGTAGGCCCCAATGTTTACAAAACCGCTAAAAGTTTTTCAGAGCCTACACCACTCAGTGAACAATTCTACTCTGAACTGTGTGAGATTTTGATTGCACACTATGGCCCCAGACGCCTGACCGTCTCAGAGAGATTCAGATTCTACAAGAGAGACCAACAGAGTTCAGAGAGTATTGCACAATATGCCATAACCCTACAAAATTTGGCCAGTACCTGCAAATTTGGTCAGTTTTTAGATGAAGCTTTGCGTGACAGATTAGTGTGTGGTATCCGTAGGGAGACCATCCAGAAGCATCTTCTCACCAAAGATGGCCTTAGTATCCAAGCAGCCGTCAACTTGGCTAAAACCCTTGAAACAGCCGTGAAAGACTTACGTGAATTAAAGGGCAGCGTGGACACAGCTTCAGTTCATGCACTACACAGGAAAGCCAAGCAGTTTACAAGACCGCACACACAGTCAAACGACAAACAGCAACAGAATGGGAAATCATGTTTCCGCTGTGGTCGAGATACCAGTCACAAGACATGCCTGGCAAGTGGACAGAAATGTAATTACTGCCACAAGATTGGCCATTTTGCATCAGTATGCCGGGGCAAAGCCAAAAGGTTGCGATCAGTGCAACAAGATCCAACTGAGCCTGAGGTTGACAGCGAAGGAGAAAATGATTTGTTCGTCGGTTCTGTGCATCGAACACGCACAGACAAAGCAGAGCATGACGTGTGGCAACATGGTACAGTCCATCAATGTAGAAGGTCAGATGATACACTTTTTGTTGGACACTGGCTCTGAAGTGAACATTTTGCCCACTGATTTGTATGACACACTCAAGCTACGTGACTCAACTCTGCAACCAACGACAACACGTCTCCAAGGCTACTTTGGTGGCAAAGTCATGCCCAAAGGCCAGAAAAAGTTGTCGTGTGAAGTGAAGAACAAAATATATTCACTGATTTTCAAGATTCTGGATAAAGGAAAGCCAGTTCTCAGCAAAGAAGCCCGTGAGACCCTTGGTTTACTGCAGCGAGTATATACCATGATAAAGCCAGACAGCGTATTCGAGGGTACCGGATGTCTGCAGGGCTCACCTGTTCATATTAAGCTGACAGACACAGCTACACCCTACTACTGTGTGACAGCTCCACGTCGTATTCCATTGCCAATGCTCCCATAGTTAAAAGATGGATTGGGGAAAATGGAACAACAGGGCATCATCAACCAAATCACAGAGCCAACAGATTGGTGTGCACCAATTGTGATAGTGCCCAAGAAGAACAATAAGATCAGAGTCTGTGTTGATCTTCGTCAGTTGAACAAGGCTGTGGCAAGAGAGCGCTTCACAATCCCTCGATTTTCTCGATTCTTGACGCCAAACATGGATTTTGGCAAGTACCACTGGACAGTGAAAGTCAGAAATTCACCACATTCATCACTCCATTCGGGCATTTCTGTTTTACACGCCTACCCTTCGGCATCACATCAGCGCCAGAAATGTATCAGCGCATAATGAGTGACCTACTCGTAGATCTTGAAGGAGTGGTTGTTTACATGGATGACATTCTCATCACCGGTGGCACACAAACAGAGCATGATGAACGACTGAAACCCGTGCTCAAAATACTCCAGGATGCTGGATTGCGCCTCAACAAGGAAAAATCAAAGATCGCAGAACAACGTGTGAACTTCCTTGGATTTCAGTTGGATAAAGATGGGATTCATGCGGGTCCATCTAAGATTGCTGCAATCGTGCAAATGCCACCACCTACTTCAAAGGAGGAAGTAAAGAGACTCATGGGGATGACAAATTGGTTGTCACAATTCATCCCACATGCATCGTCATTTGCTGCCCCAATTACGGATCTGCTGAAAGATAATGTTCATTGGATATGGGGAGTACAACATAAAAATGCATTCAGACATCTCAAGACACTTCGACCAAATCACCAACGCTTGCATACTACGACCCGAAGAAACCAACCATGGTTAGCGCCGATGCAAGTAGCTATGGTATTGGAGGATGCATTTTGCAACAACAGAGCGATGACAGTTGGAAGCCAGTGGCCTACTGCTCGCGAACCTTGAGTCCTGCTGAAAGGAAGTACGCACAAATTGAGAAAGAGCTATTGGCCAGCGTATGGTCATGCGAGAGATTTTATGTGTACATCAGAGGACTACATGTGACACTACAAACCGACCACAAACCGCTCGTTTCCTTGATCAATTCAAAGGACCTGTGTGATGCACCACTTCGTTGCCAACGCCTACTGATGCGCCTAATGATATATCACTGTACCTCCGTCTACACACCAGGTAAAACCCTCGTTGTGGCTGATACTCTGTCGCGAGCACCGATCCAAACGACTCCGACAGCAGACACCAGTGATGATCTTGAAGAGGAAATCTCGGCTCACGTAACCATGTTAACCAAACAGTGGCCAACATCAGATGACAAGCTCTTCGAAATTGCTCATGAGACTGAACAAGAAATATACTCAGACAGCCACAGGTTTGTGGACACGTATTTCCTTCTTAGAAATATCCACCAGGAGCCACAGGTAAGTGGACGCGTAATTCCTTCTTAAAAATATATTCCAAGAGCCACAGGTTAGTGGACGCGTAATTCCTTCTTAAAAATATATTCCAAGAGCCACTGGTTAGTGGACGGGAAATTCCTTCTTAAAAATATCCTTCTTAAAAATACCCTCCAATAGCCACAGATTTGTGGACGTGTAATTCCTTCTTTAACAAATATTCCAAGAGCCACTTGGTTAGTGGATGCGTAATTCATTCTTAAAAATATTCTTCTAGAGCCACAGGTTTGTCGACACATAAGTCCTCCTTAAACATATCCTTCAAGAATCGCATGTTTGTTGACACGTATTCCCTTCTTCAAAATATCCTCCTAGAACAACATGTTTGTGGACGTATAATTCTTTCTTAACAATATCCTCCAAGAACCACATGTTTGTGGACGCGTATTTCCTTCTTAAAAATATTCTTCTTAAAAATATCTTTCAAGAGCCACAGGTCCGTGGACGCGTATTTCTTTCTTAAAAATATCCTTCTTGAAAATACCATCCTAAAGCCACAGGTTTGTGGACGCGTGACCTTTTTTGAAATATATTCCAAGAGCCACTGGTTAGTAAACTATTTATATCGCTCCATTGTTCCGTAGCGGGCTCCAGAATCTACAATGCTCTGATATGGGTTTGATAGATTTTACGTAGAAACCGGAACCCGCGGCGGAACTCCGCGCGGGGAAAAAGGGGGTTGGGTGGGTGGGAAAACCGTTGATAAACTCACCACCACACTGCAACTTCTAGGTGTGCCAAACAAGATATATTTACTCACCTCTGACGAGCTGAACTCTTACCCCGCATAGCCCTGAGAACTCCACGCCATCGGTCCGCTAGAATCACGAATGGCTTGATGTTTCTTCTGTCGCCCTCATTGTCTTGAGCGGTACAAATAGTAAACTATTTATATTGCTCCATTGTTCCGTAGCGGGCTCCAGAATCTACAATGCTTAGATATGGGTTTGATAGATTATTACCGAAGCCCCATCCGAGCTTGAGTCCCCTAAACCCTCAATATAATACTCACCATTCCACCCATCTCTCATCCCAACTCTTAGACAAAAGCCTCTCCTATCCTTAAATAGAGCACGGAGAGAGGGGTTACTTTGTGCAGTCGTTGAAAACTGCGGGTTTGTTTTGTTTTAACCTTCTTTTCCTATATTTTCTAAGTTTACATACATATACACACTCATTATTTTAGCACATGACGTTATGGGGACATTTCAGAAGGTTGGTGTGCCTAAAACCTCTCTAAACTCAAACTTATGAAAATTATTTCGATCTACACTTTTCAACATCACCCCAATTTGTCTTCTGTTATTATCCCTAACCCAATTCTACCCCTAGACCCCTTCACCAGAGACCCGAAATGTTATAGGGACAGTTAACATTTCCCCACAACTTTTCAGTTTTTTTAGTATTATCATTATTTTATTTATTTTTTAAGAAAGGGTTCCTATACATATCTCGATATATGCCTACCTAATGTTATTTATGTAAATATATTTAGAGACATATACGTAAACCCACATATGCGTACAATATATCTCCGCAAGATAGGACAGCGCCGTTTGAAGAAAAAAAATGCGTCTGTACCATGTCTCGAACGCTGTCAAACCTGCTGCGTCGCCAACGTGAAACATGTTCATTTGCAAACACCAGCTAATGTAAATAAAGTTTAGTGAAGAATAATGATCTTAGTTATATCTTGATAATGATTTGACCTCTAGTAATGGGGTAGTCCCTGTATTATGTCAAAAGAAAGTGTTACTTATATATACCTATATTACCATTCTACATGTTCTTCAAATTATTACTGTTATTTAATTATAAGAAGGATCTACTGGACTTGATGCCAGACACTTTGTAAGTTTAAAAACCATTCTTGATTTTCGAATGCTATGGAAAGGCGCTGAACGTTTAGGCCTATATGTTTTGTTTTTTGGAAGCCCATCTGCAGTGATCCATATCTGCACCTATTTCTAAGCTCCGCGGATGCGTAAAGTGGCAGCGACCCCCGCACGGTACCCACAAAAGGCTTTGTAACGGCGGAAAGTTGAAATAGCGCCCTCAAGTGGCTGTACCCTTTCTGTATTCTAGAAACTTCACAATTTGTACATGCCAGGGCATGTTGCGATCATTGCTCATGTAAATTCCGTCATTGTTGCCGCTAAGAACTTCGAGGAATGCAACAGTTGGTTAGTTAACTTATCCATTGTTATAAACATACACTCCCGCATGTGTATTTTGTACAAGTTGGGATAATTAAATGGTAAATATGGCAACATTTAAGATGCGTTTCTGTTATCCACGTGTATGGAATACATGGTTATGGATTGTTGACATGTACGTGTTTATTGTCGACACATGATCAGGCCCATTTAAGTGTATGCAAATGGCTGGGTTGCATAGTAACTTACCTATGATTTATATGTTCAAGTTATAATTAATATGTTTATGTTGATTGAATAATTCAATCATAAGGCACATGATTGTCCGCTTTAACCAGATGATACTGCCACGTGTTACACAATTAATAATTGTGATATGATTGTTTATTTAGATATTGTTGACGAGATGTTTGCGGTCTTACGTTGACAGCAGAAAACGTTCAGGCTGTAGCCGTGGGACCCTGCCGCCTCGACCAAGCTGTTGACTGCACCAGGCTGGGTCTAAATCCGATGATGAATCATCTAACTTTGGGAAGATAATGAAAGAAGAACTGGACTAATCTCTAACCGTCTTTCCAACCGTGTGGTTGAAGAGAAGTCGCCTCCCTCTCGCATGTCTTTGTCCGTCCAAAGTCTCCAGCCCTAACGCCTAAGTTGTCACATCCAACAGCGTGGACTTGCTTCTTTTCTTTCGAATCCCTATCTACTAGGAAGGAGACAATGCTGCGTGAAAGACATTTTCTTTTGTTTGATATCCTTCGCCTTGATGATTATGGATAAACAATCCTCGAGTGATGCCACTAAATATCTAACTTAATTTTCTGCTTGTCGTATGCCCGCCTATCTAAAAGGCTGTTTAGCGACTTCAACCTTGCCAATACTCCATTATGCTTGAAGAAGCCAATATATGCACAAATGTTAGCCACTGTGTACTACTAGAAACAAGATATGTCGGGGGAGAAAGCAGGCGCAAAGTTGATCTTAAAACCATATGTAGCCTGCGGTGAAGCTTCAGATGGACGTCATCTATTAGATCAACTTGCATAATGAAATCATTCAAGAGAAAGACCCAGGCAGTCTTACTACATGGCTCTTAGTCTGAGGGCCTTGTTGACCATGGCTACAGAACAATTTACTTTCACCAGCTTAGTTTGGCAGATTGATGACAATAAGAAGATACAGTCTGAAGGCTGAAGCCGAACGGAGGCTGCGCGAAAGACTCTTATGACCTTTCGTGCTCCCGCTTGGCAATTGCTAACCTGCTGAAATGGTTAATTACTTCGTGTAAAACTACTGCATGCTGTCGGCATGTAGCTGCCACCGCTCTACATAATGATGCAATCTTATAAACTCCAGTTAGCGACCAGCTGCACATTAAGATTTAAAGGCCAGCTGAAACCTTTAAGGCTCCTACCCATGGAGCCCGACATGAGGAGGACATTGTTGAACTTAGACGGCGGAATTTTCATCTGATCCTTTCTGTAGTCGGGAAATATTTTTTTAAAGGCCCGGAGTTCAAAGGGCAGGCCCTCCATATTTGGCTTGTAACCCTTAACTGATGAATATTCACTGAGCCCCATATGTCCCACCTCAGACAGACGTATCAAGCGATTCGTTAAAAAAAGACAGACGCGGCCACCATGGCTACGGGTGAGGGTGTTTGGCACCACCATAGTAACCTTCACGTTACCCCATACCCGTTACGGTCGAATGAGTGGAAAACAAAGCTCTTCACCAACTGGGCACTGCTGGGCAAATACATTTACTCCCGACGACCCGGGCACTGGATCCCTCGAGTAATGCGGACCCGCTGATCCTTTCGGCACATTTAAAGGAAGTGCCATCAAGTCAAACATGAAGCCGCGAGCGCCTCGCAACTCCTTCTGAAGCAGCTTCCAGACTGAATTGGATAACTGAGCGTCAGCTCTCGATAATTATCTTGAATGGACGTCTGCTGGGTTTGCTTAAACGGGATCCATCTCGAATGCAAAGTGCAGTTGCCCTCTAAGATCGGCGTGAAAATCGACTTAAACAAGGGGTTGCCAAAACTGTTGACTTTGCTCTGCGATTGCTCCAAACGTTGAAGAGAGCCAAAGAGTCAGCTGTCACGTCAACACGCCTATGACTGCAGGACAACATACAAAGCAAAGGCCTCCTTGCAGCAGATGTCTGCCACAGCCAGAATTTCCGGAGACCAGTAATCTCTAAAACTAGCGTTTCCTAACGGATCCACCACTGAGACCTCCTCCCCAACGAAAGTGTCTGAACTCAAAGTCACTGGCGCATGGTTTTATTTTTGGTTTTTTTTGAACAGATTTCTCAGACCCAGATGAATCATGCTAGAGGATGGGTGAAGATGACTCTTTTTCAAATTGAAGAAGAACCCAAAATGTGAGTTTATGTAGCAAACCACACAAAGCGATATCAGAGCCCTGTCAAATGCCCTGCCATCTGACGCACTCTCCGAGTACTGTGAAACGAATACAAGTGAAACGGTCATCAATCTAAACCTCAGTGTGGATAGCCCGGTGCTTTAGCCATGATGAAAATCACAAACCAATAGTTATGTAGATGAACGCGCTGACCACAAAATAGTAACCTGCCCACTCGAGGCCACAAAGGGTTTGACAATTCCGACAAAAGTATTTGCTTGTAACCTCGCGCATCATTAGTGGCTGAAAAGAAAGAATCCATTATTGTCAATGAACTTGGCAATCTCGCCCAAGGGAACTAATTTGAAAGGTGTGTCTTTACACCAAAGATTTGGCCCCTTCATCGACATAACTACATGTAGTCTGGGCTTTTGGGGTTCAATGGATGGGCCATTTACACATCTGGGCAGTTGAATTTCGCTCGTCTTCCCCAAAAGCTCCACGGAACTTTGTATAAGCCTCTTGGTTAGGGTCTCATTTATGAAGGGAACGAACTTACGACACAAAGGGGCGTTTGCGAAATACTTTTGTGGGGGCATGTCGAATTGTAGATTTGTTTATATATATTTGTCTTTCTTTAAATTTCTACCCCTTTACGCTGCCATCTAGATACAACGGGACCATCCACGACTCACCGAAAACGAAGTCCCAAATATCCGGGCTCACATTCGAGGCTATCCAGCTACTAAAGGGTCTGGATCTCTAAACAGCAGTGCTTGCACATCTGGTAAGGCACGACCTGAAAGGACATCCAGAGGGTTTGGCGCACACAAGCTAGGGAAACTTACGGGTTTCCCGGATATGTCCACCCAACTGAGGATTTTCTTCCTCGCTCTCCTGCTTGGGCTGCGAAGAGATCGAAACACCGAATAAAGGACCTCTCCCACGCGTGACGCTTCAGTACTGCTAAGTATCGCAAAGTTACTATTAGTATTAAAAGGGTAGGAACGTTATACCTATGTTCCCCCCGAGAAAGGACAACTAGAAAACATGAATTTTTTTTACGTCATTCATAGTTTTATTTTGATATCTATCTCTATGCCTCTCCAAGGCCAACAAAATGCATCTCGTGCTTATAAATAAGTTTATTAACGCATTGTATATGTTCCAGCCAAATATTAAAATACCCAAGGCTATGCACTATAAAGGAGAGGCCATATACTTTCTCCGCCTACAAAAGGGTGTAAATAACACATCATCGAAAGCCCATGAACCAAACCTGTCGGCATTTTATGTTAAAATGATCTTCCAATGCTTACATCATTGACCAACCCTGCAATTTAACACGTTTTTCTCTCTGACCGTAACCCCGACCATGTTGGCCCTGCCGATAATTTTCTCTAGGCCGTTAGCCCTGTTTCAGGGGTCTAAACACACCCCTTTCACGCCTTAGTGTCGGCCGAAAAGGGCGTTCAAACCTAAATGCTTAAAGGGCAAACCTCGACCGTTTGTCAGAATCTTTACCCGATACTTGGTCAGAATCTTCAGCTATATCCTGAACCTTGGATTCCATGGTTTTTGTTTGTGCCACTATGTGAGAATATTTACGTACATCTGTTTTACTTTGATGTCGGCGATGGACAGTGGCGTAAATTTGTCAACATACTTCCTGAAAATGAACATCACATATGCCATGTAGCCAGTGACAGTACAACCTTTGAGAAGCTACCGACGCTTAGTTTGTAGACCTCCAAAGCGGATTTCGTCTGCATTCACATAAACAAACAAACAAACAAACAAACACCCCAACAAACGCCGACGGAACGTGCCACTAGCAGGCCAGAATAATGTGGATGGATAATACTGTTGTATCTGCATAAACTCCACCGTACCAATGTAGTGCGCATTCATCGCTCTTTACAAAATTGCTTCAAGTGTAATCTCATTGCTATACACCAGTCTTGGCTCACCCCAGTAAACAGACGAGAGTTCATCCGCCCTGCATGTATCCCTAGGAGTAGTAGGGAATGTGCCGTATGTAAACCAAATCTTAAAGAACTCAATTTTGTCTAACAAAAAACAAAACTCACAAAAAAACTATCTTGCGAGAATCTAAAAACAGCGCCCTCTATGTGTTAAATTAAAAAACTCTTGTGTAAACCTAAAAAAGAGATTTTTTTATCTTGGTTTACTCTCAATAAAAATTAAATAAAAAAAATATTATAATACTTATATATAAATCATGATGACGAAACCAACACCAATAGGATATGGACGTTGGTCTAAATCAACCTTGCAAAAATATGTAGAGCGAAATAATATCAAGGTCCCAGAGCGGAGTCTACGTCGAGACTATATCGACGCCATTAGAATAGAGGAGAATAAATATAAAAACTTGAATCGCAAGAAACTAGATGATCTCAAACAAATCGTAGACGACGAAGAGTTACAATTTACGCCAACTGGTAAACTAGGTCGATTTTTACGAAAGGATTTAATTTTAGCGATTAAATCGTATAAAAACCCCGATAGCTTCAGAGAGGCAGATTTTCAAGTACATAGAGCTTTTGGTAACAGTTATAGAAACTGGGAGCTGACGCCTAGGTTGTTTAACAACGACGTAGAGCAATTCTTTAATACACACGTGAAGCAGATTGAAAAAAATTGTTACGTCGGAGCTGAGAGATCTATCGACCATAAAAGTTCAATTAGGATTTAAAGCGAAATACGATAAAACAAATCAAGACGGTTTAGTAGAAACCAGCGCTTTTACCTTTTTTGGTAAAAAACGAGTTGTTTTAAACGAGAGTCAGATAAAACAAACGGTAAAAGATCAAATCTTTAAAATAAAAGAACAACACGCCAAAAATACCACTCAAGGATCGGGTTGGAACCTCGTTAAAATACTAGCGTTTTATATCAACATAGATCGTTATAGACCTATGAGCGGCAGTTCTTATATAAAATTACCGCAGTTTTTAGTAAACAAAAAGGCTTTTATTAACGTCAGAAACAAAGACAACGAATGTTTACGGTGGTGTTTGAGAGCCGCTCTCGGCAAGTATACCGACAAAATAAAACAACATGTAAAAGACAAACCAGATTTTAAAATCCACGAAGACAGACCATCAATTTACGATAAAAACGATGGATTAAATTTTAAAGACGTAGACTTTCCCGTTCGAATCAATCAAATAGAAAAGATAGAGAGACAAAACAATCTGAGTATAAATGTGTTTGCGTACGAAAAGTCTAAAGAAGTACGACCGTTATATTTATCTAAAAACGCCAACGACCCCGCAGTCATACATCTGTTGTTGTTTTCTTCAGACGACACAAATCACTATTGTTGGATAAAACATATATCTAGAATATTTTTTAACCAAACGAAACACCAGCATAAAACATACGTCTGTTTCAGATGTTTGGCGCACTACAACACACGAGACAAGTTGGACAGGCATACGCAAGATTGCGAGGGGACAGATAAGCCACCATCTAAGGTCGTCTTTCCAAAAGGTTTTAACGACGACCCTCCGATATTAAAATTTAAAAATCACAAGTTTGCGCAAGACGCACCATTTGTCATTTACGCCGACTTTGAATCGGTATTAAACAAATTAAAGCCTCAAGAGGCAAACACGCAGGAGACTCAAGTTCACAAAGCTTGCGGTTATTCGTTGATCGCTTTAAGGTGCGACGGTAAAGTTAAATTTGAAGAGACCTACAGAGGAACAGATGCCGTGACCAAGTTCTTAGACTCGACGTTGCGTTTAAGATACAAATGTAATCAGGTTTTTAAACACCCCAAACCCATAGACTTTACCACAAGAGACAACATCGACCACCAAAACGCAAATACGTGTTGGATTTGCGAGAAGTCAATATACCCAAACAACTCTTCAAACTGTCAGTGCCCTATACCGAAAGAACCTCGCACTGACGAAGAAAAATAAGAATATTGTTACGTAAACAAAAAAGGATTTAAAGAAAACAAATGTCTAAAGTGTAAAAAACGGATTAACAAATTTAGAAAGGTGAGAGATCACTGTCACATCACGGGTAAATACAGAGAAGCCGCGCACGCTTATTGCAATCTAAAATTGCAGGTGGTACCGAATATAACCACAATACCCGTCATCTTTCACAATTTACAAAATTACGACGCTCATTTAATCATGCAAGGTTTGTCTAAGATTAAAGAAAAAATCGATTTTATTCCCAGCAACTCGGAAAAATACATTTCGTTTTCGATCGGTCAACTGAGATTTATAGACTCGTTTAAATTTATGGCAACGTCGTTGGATAGACTAGTAAACGCGTGTCCCAAAGAGGCGTTTACTCTACTCAGAGAACGCTATAAAGACCAAAATGTCGACCTACTCTTACAAAAAGGTGTTTACCCGTACGAGTATATGGACTCGTTCGATAAGTTTGAAGAGACGAGCTTACCAAGCATCGACAACTTTTATAGCAGCCTCAAAGACTCGAATATCTCGCAAGACGATTATTCTATCTAAGGCTCAACAAGTGTGGAACGAATTTAACGTCAAAAACTTGGGTGAATATCACGACTTATACGTGACCACCGACGTGTTACTTTTGGCAGGTGTGTTTGAAAATTTTAGAAAAATGTGTAAAAAGAACTATAAGTTAGATCCCGCTAACTATTATACCTCTCCTGGGTTATCATGGGACGCGCTGTTAAAACACTCGGGAGTCGAGCTCGAGTTATTGACCGATGTGGACAAGCACCAGTTTTTTGAAAAAGCAAAAAGAGGAGGACTATCGAGCGTGGGTAGTGCTAGGTACTACAAAGCAAACAATAAATATCTACCCGATTACAATCCAGACGAGTCATCGACTTACATCATGTATCTCGACGCCAACAATTTATACGGTTGGGCCATGAGTCAGTATTTACCTTACGCCGATTTTAAATGGGCAAAAGCCAAAGACTTCACGACGGAACTCATTATGTCAATCTCAGAAACGTCCGACGTAGGGTGTCTGTTGGAGGTAGACTTAGATTACCCCAACGCTTTGCACGATTGGCACAATGATTTTCCGCTAGCACCCGAAAAAAATATCAAAGTACCCAAAGAGTGGTTATCTGAGTATCAACTGGGGTTAACCGCAGTCGAGAACAACGAATCTAAATTAATAGCCACTCTATACAACAGACGTAAATATGTCTTGCACTATAGATCGTTACAACAGTATCTAAATCTTGGTATGCAACTCAAAAAAGTACATCGCGTATTAAAATTTAAGCAAGCGCCTTGGATGAAAGATTACATAAACAAAAACACTCGACTAAGAGCTAAAGCAACGTCCGACTTTGAAAAGGACTTTTTTAAGCTCATGAACAACAGCGTTTTTGGAAAGACGATGGAAAACGTGAGAAATAGAACGGACGCGTTTTTGCTCAGAGACGACCAATTTTCTAAATATCAAAAGTTGGTGCGTAAACCGAGCTATAAACACACGACGATTTTTACCGATTGCAATCTATCGTTTATCGAAATGTATAAGACCAAGACGCTATTTAACAAACCTATTTATGCGGGAGTGAGTATTTTAGACCTCTCAAAAACTCTTATGTACGACTTTTATTATAACCACCTCAAAGAGACCTATAGAGACCGAGTAGGGTTACTTTATACCGATACGGACAGTCTACTCTTGAGCGTTGAGACGGACGATGTTTATGAAGATATACAAAAAGACAAAGACTTGTATGACCTGTCAAACTACCCCACCGATCACAACATCTATGACTCTAAAAACAAAAAGGTCATCGGTAAATTTAAAGACGAGTTTGGTGGAAAACCAGTCAGCGAATGTGTTTGCTTAAGACCAAAGATGTACTCGATTTTAACCTCTAACCTTAAAAAAGCCAAAGGGGTCACCAAAGCAGTCACCGACAAAAAATTAAGTCACGAGCGTTATCTCGACTGTCTCAAAAAAAAAGAATCTCAGCTAGACACGATGACGTACATCAGATCAAAAAATCACGTCTTGCACACCATAACTCAAAACAAACTGTCGTTGAGTCCTCTGGACACAAAGCGGTATATACTCTCGAACGGAACGTCTACTCTAGCTTTTGGCCACTATAGGCTTGGAGGTAACTCGGTGTCCGGAGGCACAACCTGAAGCTCTTGACTAACGAAACTTCGATTGGGACCTTTCTTGAGATAATAAAGAGTGGGCTGGTTGTCTACTTTGATCGCGCGATCCAACCCAAAAACCTCGAGACTCCAAATAGGATCGGTCGCTCGCCTGCGTTCTCCTCCCTCTAACTCACCAGGTGCGTAAAGATATCTAAAAATATCACCTTTTCTCACCAACTCTTTTTCTACACCTGGAGAAGAACTCATTTGGCGAACTTGCGTTTCTTGCATGGCAAGCTTAGGACTTAGTGGCTCGTAATCTTCCGTCGTTATCAATCTAGTGGTTTCGTCGTTTAACGCCTTAATCACGTCGGGTAATCTTTTAACCCAGAGTCGCGATCTCTCCGTCGGATTAAGGATTTCTCTGGCGTATTGATGGCCAAACAATCTCTCTGCCAAAGTCCTGTTAAATCGTTCGACCACTGCCTGCGCTCTGTGGTTACCCGGTTCTCCCACTTGTATCGCGACTTTTTTCTCTTCCAGTTGCTTTTTAAAAGTACCGTGAAATTCTTTACCCGCGTCTACTTTTAACAGCTTGGGCCAAGTCAAAGGCGACCTAGCGTAAACTCGAGCTAAAGCGTCTGCCACTTGGGTACTCGTCTTGTTGGTCAAAGGTTCGGCCTCTTTAAAACGCGTGGCCACGTCCACGACCGTCATCGCGTACTTGTATTCTTTTTTGCCGACTTTATCGTAAGGTAAAAATAACAAGTCTATCTGGTGCATTTCGTTTGGCACAGCCATGGACTTGTTCAAACTCGTAGGCCGGGGTATATATGAGGGAGGCGGTAAATAAATTTGCCACAACGCTTGTTTTCTTAACCAATTTCTAGTTTCTTCTTTGGACGCGCCCGTTTTTTTAGCTAATTTTTACAACCGCGCCTTCACCCTTCCAATAACCGGCGGGGCTGTAATACACTTGTTTAAACTTTGTTTCCATTTTATTTAACTAAACAAACTTATAAACTAAAAAACCTACCAACGCAGTTCCTCCCAAAACAAACGCCAACTCGCCGGTCTTTTGATCTTCGCTCGGTGCGTAAAAATCAGCTAGAGTGGGCTCATGCTGTAGATAAATGGGTACTTGTGCGTCTGAGCAAGTAACCGAGTTGTATTCCCTAAGAGCCTCGTCTATACTTTCAAAAGTCCTTTGAGCCTTCGCTTGTTTTTTGAGTCGATCGTTTAGCCAATCGAGATACTTTGTCCTCGCTCTTTCCCAATTGTTTTTTGCTGCCATCAGTTTTTCTAACGCCAAGTCGTGTCTCTTGCGCTCTGTGTCTTGTTTTTGTTGTTTCATGCTCGAAAATAAAAAGTTGGATCCCGTGAAAGCTAAAGCGTTAACTATAGCGCCTCCGATCATCATAGCGAAGCCAGCCATATTTAAAAAGAAGTAATATAAAAAATATCTATAAAAATGGACTTAGATTTTAAGAGCCTAGAGATTGTAGTGAACGCGGTCGACCGCAGTTCTTTTACAGCTACTTTTCCAGATTTACTCACGGATTATAAGTTACCCGTCGTTAAAACAGACGAGGTAATAAACAGATGGAAATCTGATCCGTTGCTGTTTTATCAAAATCAACTTAATTTTGCCATTTGGTGTAGTACCACCGGAGTGGGTTTGGGGTGGGAATTTATTAATTCGATCGATCCTCTGACGAGCGCCGTATACAGATTTCACTTTATTTTACCGTTAGAAAAGTAATGTCGTTTCTCAAATGTCCCACTCCGAACGATACTATATTTAATGCCGTAGACAACAACATAGATCGCGGGTCTTATATAGACGCGTGTATATTTTACTCCGCAAATCCTAAAAACACTTGGATACAGACGGTAGATCATCATTCCGGCCGATTGGGTCAGGCTTATGCTTGGGGTAAACCTTTGGGAGATTACGATACCACTGACTTGGGTATTGGTTACGGTAAATACGCGGGAGGAACTAAAATGGGGTTTGGCACCTCAGATCCTCCTGGAGGATCTGGACGTTACAGCTCTCAAACGGTGACTAAGATAACGCAAGACGACGCCGTTGGCTCGGCGTGGAAACGTTTTATAATCCGCGAGTCCTTTTTGACGGATGTTGCTATAGAAAAAATTAACGAATCTGTCAGGGCGTATGTTTACGCGCTGCTGGGGACCCAAGCGCAAACAAAAACTAGTATCATGGCGCCTGGTACGGGGCTCGACGCTCAAGCTCAGTTTGTTAATATCGTCGAAGACTTGATATCGTCTCCGACCGATCTAGAAGAATCTATAACCCAATTTCAAGATTCGCTGCAATACGCCAGGAGTTCGTTAAACTTTGTGTTGGCGAAAGGATTATATCTCGTGCCTTCGAACATGCAATTGAGGGTCGGAACCCACGAAGGATATAACAACAATATACAGATTGCGACCGTTGAGTTGGCTTTGGGATTAAACTCGAAGATAAACTCAAAAATACCACCAACACCAACTCTCGCGGTCGACCCACCCGCGCTCACGCCAACGACCGCGGTCGTTGACCCACCACCCTTCCCTACTCCCGCGCCAACTCTCGCAGTCGTTGACCCAGCACCACCACCACCACCACCGCCACCCACGATCGAGTCTGAAGAAAACGCAGTCAGAGATCCTCACGAATATGAAAAAACTTCGCTGATTGTCGGTACTTTAGCCATAGCAGGTATAGGATACCTGCTTTTAGACTTGTGGTAAACAAAAAAAAGCCTTCTGTTAGCTCGATGTAACTAACAGAAGGCTTTTTTTTTTTTTACTTTTAACCAAGACGCTTTTGTAAATAAACAAAAATTAAAGTTCCGACTCCCACTATAAAGGCCCACACGTGTTCTCCCAACCATCCGACGGTTTTACTCAATACGTTAAATATCCAACTCGCTATACCGCCTAAAATTCCGGGCAAGGCGCCGAGCAGCTTGGAGCCTAGTTTAGCAAGCACGTTTGACAAGTGTTTTAGTTGCGACTGTATCCATTCTTTTACGTTGGTGGCGTTAGACGGCGCGGGCGCAGGCGCGGGTGCGGGAGTAGGGAAGGGTGCGGGCGCGGGTGGTGCACGGACAGACAAAACGCTCTTTACTATCAAACCGATAGCCAAACTAAACGCCGACATAATGCTCGCGATGGTCACGCCTTGTTCTCTAAACAACGTTTTAATGTTTTCTCCCAAGGTCGTGTCGCTATCTAACATACTCGTAATCGTTTCTTTGATTCTATTCATCTGACTTCTGAGTTTTTTTGCGTTGATAGACGCGGCTTCTAATCTAGCCGATTTTTCCAACCTTAAGTCTTCTAATCTCTCTCTCATTTCTGCCGTGTAACCGTCGCTCACTGATTCGGCGAGTGTCGCTTCGGTTGAGACTATCTCATCTTCGACTTGTCTGAGGCGCGCTAAATTTAGTTCTAAGCTGCCTCTCGTCGTTTGAAGGGCTTTGTTTAAACCCAAGATCTCTCTGATGGGTAAGCCAGTTTCTCGTTCTTCGATAAAACTGGTTTCTTGCCCCTGTTCTTGTTCAAAAGTTTCGAGAATTTCGCTTAAATCGTCGGCCGCTTCTGGAAGATCTTGCATCGAGATAGACCCCGTATTCTCTTTAAGTTTTTTTTTTTTTTTTTTACTAAATGGGTTTACTTTATAATCTTTAAAACCCAATTCATTTCTAATAAAATCTACACTAGAATTTGTTTCGATGGAACTTAATTTTAAAAATGTATCGGGTTTGCCTTTGCGCGATAATTGTACTTCTACTTTGTCATTTTCAAAAAATAACGTGTTATTTTTTACTATGAATCTTTCCCATTGCTTAATCCCATATTGTTTTTGTCCATAAATTTCGTAGAAACTTTCGACTCTTGGATTATTAATAAACATACGGTTCCCTCGTTCTAAAACATCATCTTCACGAGCTTGAGCATAGGCTGGATCTAACGCCGTTTCGTTGTCGAGAGAATAATCTAGACCGTCCAATTCTAGATCGTTGTCTTCTTTCTCGTTGTCTTCTACCTCGTTGTCTTTTACCGCGTAGTCGTCTCCACCTTCAGCCATTTATTATAAACAAACTAAAGTTTTATGTTGAGTTTAATATATTTGGTGGAAGTATATTTTGCGATACAAGCCATGTTTTTACGTACATAGATCCGCTTATCGTAGCCGTTAGTTTCGCTACATCTTCCACGCTCAACTTGTCGAGATCGGCCGGTTTGATCTTCAAAAGTTTTTTACTAAACATGGTAAATCCCACGCTTAACATAGAGATCACGGCGGCGTGATAGAGATTGTTGACGATGCTATTAGTATCCATTTATATACTATATATATTTTATTTTTTTATTCCATTTCTACCCAATTGGAAGGTGGTTTCTCTTTTGGACTCTCTTGGGCTGGTTGTGTTAGAGGTTGTGGTTTTGGCGGTGAGACCCTCTGGCTCCATATATAGAGTCCTCCTAAAACTACAACAACCACCAGCGACAACGGCCCAACTGCCGCATAAGAAGGAGGAGAAGTACTCTTCACGTCTATATTTTGCATCTTAGCAATTTGTTCTTTTCTCTTTTTGTTGTGTTCTGCTAATGCCTTGCCTTGTTTTACTCTATTGGGATTTTTAGTTTTAGTCGTCACCGTCTGTACCTTTGGAGTCTCTGGCTGAAGAGGGCTCTCTTGTTGACTCATCTTTTATTATAGGTAGAGAATTATTTTTGTTGATAACTAAATGTTTAGATGTTATCAAGAAACCTACTAACGGCGACAACAACATTCCGTAGTTATAATAAACTTCACAGAGTAGGCTGGCTATCGAGCTAGATATAATGGGATCTTCTTCTAGATCTTTGGTGAGCGCGTCTTCCGAGTCTACTCGTAGACTGACACCCATGGGTTTGATCATAGGTATACTGTAGCCTAAAGCTCTCGAATAAACCCCCAGAACACAGTTACCCAAACTAGTAATCATTTCTTTACCCAGTCGAGCCTCATAATGGTTGTACATTTTATCTTGTTTGTTCGCGTCTAGGTTTTCTATATCTTCCTGACTAAATTCTTTACCCAAATACTTTTTAGAATCACCGGAAGATATTACAGCCAACAATCTAGTTTTTTTGTGAGTCGTTTGCGGCGCCGGTGTGTTGAGGTCTAAAGTTTTTAAAGGCTCCATTTTTATAAGACGGTATAATTCATTTTTTAGAGACAAATATTCGTAAGATAAAATACACAGGGCCGACGCTATAATAAATTTGAGTGAAAGATCGATCAGCAAAGCCGACATTTAAATAAACGTGAGATAAACTAACTGCAACAAATTACAACTAGCTAGACAACTAGCTGTTCAACATTTTACAACTAGCTATGCAAGTACTTTACAACTAGCTGTTCAACAAAACGCAACTAGCTGTTCAACAAAACGCAACTAGCTATGCAAGTACTTTACAACTAGCTGTTCAACAAAAACTCAACTAGCTATGCAAGTACTTACAACTAGCTGTTCAACAAAACCTCAACAAAACACAACTAGCTATGCAAGTACTTAACAACTAGCTGTTCAACAAATCATCAACAAATCATCAACTAGCTGTTCAACAAAACTCAACTAGCTATGCAAGTACTTAGCAACTAGGTTACAACAAATTCCATTTAGTCGGAGGATCCGTATGTAAAATCAATTTACTATAGGGAGTGTCTTTGAGATGTTGTTTTATGTCTTGCCTTTTATTATCTGACACAACATCATTTTCGTCGAGGCAATTATCAAAACTTGTTTTGTCTTTGCAATACAAAATAGCCACCCATTGAGTCTGTTCGCGATAATCTTTTAAAACGGTGTTATATTTTTGAGTCAATAACCAACAGCTGTGGTTATCGTGTCTACCGCTAAATGCTAATTTAGATAACATGCAGCATCCTCTAGAACCCTTTCGATATTTCATAGCTTGATAAGCGCTGCAGTCGTCGATTAAAAACAAAGTGTGCAATCCTTTAAATTTCGTTCTATAAAAGTCTATGGCTTCGTTCATGTTCATATTTTCAGCGTCGGGGTCGCACGCGTAAACGTTGGGGTCGTTAAAAAACCAAGGTCTCTCGTGGTACGTTTTGTTGTTTGACAGAGTCGGGCATATGATCACCAAGTATTCAAATTTGTTGGCATATTCGTTTTCTAGCAAGTCTAACGCAAACTTTGTTTTGCCAGAGTTTGTCCTTCCACATATTAAAGCGCAGTGCGGCGTCATCTTACTCATGTCTTTTATATAGAGTTATTTTATTTTTAAAAGTTGACGCTGCTCAAGCGACCTCCTTGGATGTTAAGTTGCGCGTCCATAACCAAAAATACATAACACTTTAGAGCACCCGCGGTTTGAGCTACGCGTTCCATCAATATAGAGATTCCTCCGCTTATATCACCGATTTGTTTACCCGATCCGTGATTTTTGTTGTCGTCTGTCGATCTCATATCCAACCAAAGACCGTATCTTCTCAAAAAATAATCACCGATATCCATCTCCGTCAACCCTAAATCTTTACATATACCAGCCCCTAGCTCGGTGGATGAGTCTCCAAAGAACTTGTTGATTTCTCCCCAGTGTTGATAGCTTTTGAGACCCGAACTGTAGAGTTGATTAGGTTTTCCTTCTATCGTCACGCTAACTTTGTCTATCTTTGGGTTATAAAATAGTTCGGGGGTTTTCGTAGTCGGGTCTTTAAACAAAAACAATATACCCTTGAGACTTTTAACCGCTACGTTTAAATTAAAGTTCCAAACGGTGTCCGATTTATCGATAGATCTTACTTCGTGTCTCTGAATCCTATCGAACAAAAACTGCGTCTTGCCAAGACATTTTTGAGCTAAAATTTGAGCTAAATGTTTGTTAGAAACGATCTCGTATTCTAGCGCTAAGTTAGAGATGCGATAACTCGCTTCGGCGTCGGTAGAATTTACGACTTTGACGTAATCGTTAAAAGTAAGTTCGTAAGACAGTTGGTCGTTTAGAGCGGATGGATAAAACGGTTGATGATCCGTGAGCATTTCAAAATCTAGAGGTATACAAAATCTGTTTCCAAAGGCATCCGCTGTTGCTTTGTCTTTTCCAGAGTTGGCACCGGCAACCGCGTTGCCGGTACCCACACGTAGGCTGGATATGTTGGAAATCTCGTTTCCGGCGTAGTGATCTCTGATACCTTTGGGTAACCAAAGATCTTTAAAAATGTTATAAACGTCGGCGTCGGTCAAGTTTACGATATTCCGGCCACCGATACATATTCTTATTTGTTTTACGAGATTTCGTCCTAGATTTTTAAACAGACTTCGATCGGCATCGTCGTCCGAGGTTAGATCGATATTAAAAGCTAGTTTCGCCGAACCGGGGACGATCACGTCGTCGGCGCTCAACGACGGAAACTTGACTATTAATTTGTCGTTCGCGTCGATCGTGCTAGGATTGTGAGTTACGACAACAGTCTGGCGGTTGCCTTTTATACCCCGAGGATTTTTAAGGAGTCTGTGTGGATTCAGTTTGTTTCCATAAGTCGCGTTCATTTTTATATTAACTTTTTTTTTTTTTCTTTTTTTAAATGCAGTCGCACACTTTTGTCATGACCGAAAAAGAGCAGACTTTTGAGCTACCTCGGCCTATAGATAACGTTGAGGGTAACCGTCGCATTAAGTTAAGCAGCGTTATTTTAGACGTGGGTTTTTATAACGTCAACAAAAAAGCGTCGATAAATTGGGAGAGTTTTAAGGGTAAAACAAATGATCCGACGTCAGATCAAATTGTCGATCAGGAGGAATATCACGTTGTTCACGATCGATGGAATCTTTATTCTTTTAAATATTTTATAACAAATTTTCACGATATATCCATAGAGACCTTATCCGATGAACTGTTTTATATATCCATTCCCGATCACAATCGCATAAAACTATCGAGTAATTTGTCTAAACTTTTAGGTTTACCCAGGGGTTGGCTTTATGGTGGTAATCATTTTGGAAAATTTTACCTAAATCTTTACAGCGCGGTCTTTTTACATTGCGAAGAACTGTCTACGCATTCAAATTTTGTTAATGGAAAACAAACCAACCTGTTGGAGAGTATACCTTTATCGGGTGATGCCGCCCGTTCAAACAATCCCCAAGATCCAATTTATATCAACTATAACAAGTGTTTAAAAGAGTTGGTAGCTGGCAAAATAAACAGTCTCACGTTTTCGTTAAAAAACGGTCTTGGCGAGGTGTTAGATAACAGAGGTAAAGAGATAATTTTTAACGTAGAAATATTTTAGTTTTGTCTTAATAAAATGACGACTAGTATTTATCCTGATCTAAAAATCGACGAAACGAGTGTGTTTCGATTGCAAAAGATCGAAGAAGTTCAAAAAGATATATTAGCGCAACGAGAACAGCGAAGCGCGTTGTGTAAAAAATATGGCAAGTTAATTACGACATTGTCTACTACGGAAACGCTAGCCGAGATGAGTGGTACGATTTGTGGGGGTTTGGGAATCGCGGCTATAAGCGGCGTCATTACGTCACCCGTTGGTTTTGCGTTAGAGGGAGTAGCCTTGACTTTTGGTTGCACCGCGCTCTTGCTAAAATATTTTAGCAAACGATTTAGGCATAAAGTTAAAAAACACGACGAGATTAGAGTCTTGGCCGAGGCTAAGCTCAACAGCGTAAGGGATCTTATTTCTCAAGCTATAGAGGACGGTGATATATCCCACGAAGAGTACGCTTTGGTGTGGAAGGAATTGAGGCAATTTAACGATATGAAAGAGACTATTAGGTCCGGCAGCTTGCTGTCAGAAAAGAAAGGTGAGAGCGATATAGAATCCGAGATAAAAAGACGCGTGGAAGAGTTGGTGCCGAAATAAAAAAAAAGGTCTTATCGAAAAACTTTCAGCTTCGAGATAAATAAAAATTATTTCGATCAACCTCCTCCTGATCCGTCAGCGCCTCCTTTATAAAAAAAAAAGGAAGTTGACTCTGTAAAATACCGTGGGAATTGCGTGGGAAGTCAAATTGCCTTTTGTGCCAAACGCGATGTGTCATAACAAAACAACCTTGAGCCGAGATTCCTTTTTCAGCGTGGCTAGTAATTTTCCATACAGACAAAGAAATATATCTGGCGTGGGCGGCTGCTAGTAGCGGTATAAATACCGCGGCATGAGCTGTTTCATCATTTCTGCACTTTAACTCATCACCACATCACACAGGTTTGCACTAGACATCAAGCCAGAACAGCTAGACATCGAGCCAGAACAGCTAGACATCGAGCCAGAACAGTTTAATAGACTCCCGTGTGTTTTAAAATCACGAGTCTACTTTTAACCCAGAACTCAGCTACAGAATCGCTACTAGGAAAGGTAAGAGAATATAATTGTTTTGTTTAAGTGAGTAGCTCAAAAGAATAATTGCTATGATATTAAAACTCTATCTATTATTTTATTTTATTTGCTTTAGTATCATGACGTTTCCAAGGCAAGTCCTCAAACTGACTTATATGAGGGAAGACGTTGATGAAGCCAATCGTCTCATCGACTCAAGCGGCGAGTGGGTGGTGCAACAATTTCAACAATATCACCAACTCGTCGATGTGGCCAAAAGACTTATCATCGACGGTCGACATGAAGAAGCCTTGGAAGCCCTAAACAACGAACCAAATGTAAATAATCCGCCACCACTCCCAACTTTAGAAGCCCCCAAAAATGATGAAGAAGTAGAAGAACAGCCCCAAATAAAGAAAAATACCCCGACTCCCGAAGAAATGTATAACGAACTAAAAAGTACTTATAATATGCAACGACAGTTAAGTAATTGGGAGGATATTCCTTTACCAGGTAATGAACGACAGATTTAGAAGGGATTTAGAACAATGCGTAAAAGAATGCGGTGAAAAGTATAAACAGGGGGAAAACAGGGGTTTGTTTAGCGCGGCAAAGTTTGGGAACTGGTTAGAAATTTCATTTCAAACATTTCGGCGAGAAAAAAAAAAGGGTGAGGTATTTTTACCAAATTTTGATACATGGTTAGAACAAAATTGTGACATAAGAAAACATTGGGCTAAAATATTGAGGGAATTTTACAAACTGGTAAACGAATATCCCAAATTACTTAACTGCCGTCTACCCTTAACTTTTTTCCGAAAAAATAAGAGATTAATTAAGACGTATTTTAGTATCACCCCAGCATTAGGTAAAAGATGGAAACACCATGCAGAGTGTATTTGTAATCACTGTGGACCTGTGTAAACAAGTGTAATTTTAGACATGACATCATTTATAAAAAAGTCTATTTTGAGAAGGAGACTGGCAGTCCCCTTTTCTAAATATAGACATGACATCATTTATAAAAAAGTCTATTTTGAGAAGGAGACTGGCAGTCTCCTTTTCTAAATATAGACGTGACATCATTTATAAAAAAGTCTATTTTGAGAAGGAGACTGGCAGTCTCCTTTTCTAAATATAAAAAACCTAAAGGGTACTGGCAGATTTTTAGAAGTTAATTTTAGTTTTAAAAAACTGTGATCAATGAGAATAAAATAAAATAGCGCCCTCTGTTGAGGGTGCTTTTAAAAAAAAATTTTTTTAGAGTTTGTCATTTATTGTTTTTTTAATTTAACACATAGAGGGCGCTGTTTTTAGATTCTCGCAAGATAGTTTTTTTGTGATTTTTTTTTTGTTAGACAAAATTGATTTGGTTTACATACGGCACATTCCCTACTACTCTAGGCTACCAGAGCTACGTACATGCATACCCAAATTAAAATGACTTGAAAAAGGGGGGAGGGGGCGGCCACATTTATTATGTTGCCTGCAATGCTAAGGGCACCCTGGTGACATCGAGTGATAATTGACCTCTTTAAGTTACTTTACATGATGTTTTAAATGTAAATACATGTACATGAAGATGCATCTGCCTATGCAATCTTATTCTCCTTATATTACAAATATCACCTGTGTATTTATTGTTAATGTAATTGACAAGCCTACAAATTCATGTATTTTCTATGAATCTATGAGTTGATCGAGGCTCAGCCCTTTTGAGCCCAGATACATCATCTCAATTTAAAGCAGGTGCAGCTCTATATTAAGTTTCATTTCTGTGATTGGAATTGAATATGCCGGAAGGTACAATGGTTAAAAGAGCCCATTCTGGACTTTTAAGCTCAGTATAATCGGTTATTATCACTGTTATGAGTACATGTACACTGTACACCTGTTAATTTAAAAATGGTAATACCTCTCGTTAAAATATGGCTGTACCCTAGCCCAGAATATATTTTAGCGGTAAATACCAGTAAGATTCGTTTACACTCCTCAGTAGCGGCCGTTCTTCATGATTTGTCTGTCAACTTCGGGGATTTATCTCCTCACCATAACCCATTCCGGGCAAAGCCCAAGTATACTTTGAGGTCCAACCTCGGATCCAAAATTCATGAAACTCTAAACTCAAATATAGGGTCTCGTCCTCTTACTTCCTTGGCGCCTAAAACTGGAATCCTTTAACAACGCTACCTTGGGAATTAAATTGGGACCCAGAACCTTAATTAATCAAACAATTTTGGCCTCCTGCCCAGTGCATCCTAAGGCCCAGTCTCGGCTCTAAATTTCGGTATGCCATCACCTATTATAAACAAATTGAAACATTGTTAATTTTTAGCCGATTTTTTTGCCGAAGCGCTTACAATGCGCGCACACCGACGCACACATGTATCGGTACTGTGCATATGTACATAACATGTATTTACTCAAGGCGCTGCAAATATCATCAATTGCAGACCCAAAGGGCATAGACCCGCCAACCTTAATCAGTGTTCTTTAGGCTAGTCCTCGGATTTACCAAATTTATCAGATTTCTTAAAGGGAACCCAACCTATTTATTTGAGGTTCAACCGTTAAATCGACATTTTACTTTGATTTATCACATTTCTTTCAGGGGTGACCTGCCTATTGTTACCCCGAGGTCCAAACTCGGCATCTGAACTTTATTTAGTTAAGATGATTTCTTTCTGAGGACCCTGCCCGATGACACTTCGAGGTCCAACCTCCGCATCTGAACTCAATTTGGTTAACAGGATTTCTTTCGGGAACCCTGCCCATAGCCACCTCGAGGTCCAACCTCGATATCTAAACTTAATTTGGTTAAAGGCTTTTTTTCTGGGGACCATCCCCTCGCACTTCGAGGTCCCACCTCGGCTTTTAAACTTAATTTGATCAAAATGATTTATTTCGGGAACCCTGCCCCTTGCACTTCGACGTCCACCCTCGGCATCTTACCCTAATTAGATAAAAGGGTTTTCTTTTTTGGGACCCAGCCCCGTGGCACTTCGGGGTTCCACCTCGGCATCTGAACTCAATTTGGTCAAGATTATTTCTTTAGGGGGACCCAGCCCATGGCACTTCGAGGTCACACCTCGCCATATGAACTCAATTTGGTCAACATTATTTCTTTCTGGGGACCCAGCCCCGAGGCACTTCGAGGTCCCACCTCGGCATCTGAACCTAATTTGGTCAACATTTTTTTGGGGGGACCCAGCCCCTTGCCATCTTGAGGTCCAACCTCGGAATCTGAACTGAATTTAGTTAAAAAGGATTTCTTTTGGGAACCATGCCCCTTGCCCTATCGAGATCCTACCCCGGCATCTGAACTTAATTTGGTCAAAGTTATTTCTTTCTGGGGACCCAGCCCCGTGGCACTAAGAGGTCCCACCTCGCCATCTGAACTTAATTTGGTCAAATGTATTTCTTTTTAGGGACCCAGCCCTTTGCCACCTCGAGGTCCAACCTCCGCATCTGAACTCAATTTGGTTAACAGGATTTCTTTCGGGAACCCTGCCCATAGCCACCTCGAGGTACAACCTCGATATCTAAACTTAATTTGGTTAAAGGCTTTTTTTCTGGGGACCATCCCCTCGCACTTCGAGGTCCCACCTCGGCTTTTAAACTTAATTTGATCAAAATGATTTATTTCGGGAACCCTGCCCCTTGCACTTCGACGTCCACCCTCGGCATCTTACCCTAATTAGATAAAAGGGTTTTCTTTTTTGGGACCCAGCCCCGTGGCACTTCGAGGTTCCACCTCGGCATCTGAACTCAATTTGGTCAAGATTATTTCTTTAGGGGGACCCAGCCCCGTGGCACTTCGAGGTCCCACCTCGGCATCTGAACTCAATTTTGTCAAAATTATTTCTTTCTGGGGACCCAGCCCATGGCACTTCGAGGTCACACCTCGCCATATGAACTCAATTTGGTCAACATTATTTCTTTCTGGGGATCCAGCCCCGTGGCACTTCGAGGTCCCACCTCGGCATCTGAACTCAATTTTGTCAACATTATTTCTTTCTGGGGACCCAGCCCATGGCACTTCGAGGTCACACCTCGTCATATGAACTCAATTTGGTCAAAATTATTTCTTTCTGGGGACCCAGCCCCGAGGCACTTCGAGGTCCCACCTCGGCATCTGAACCTAATTTGGTCAACATTTCTTTTTGGGGACCCAGCCCCTTGCCATCTCGAGGTCCAACCTCGGAATCTGAACTGAATTTAGTTAAAAAGGATTTCTATTGGGAACCATGCCCCTTGCCCTATCGAGGTCCTACCCCGGCATCTGAACTTAATTTGGTCAAAGTTATTTCTTTCTGGGGACCCAGCCCCGTGGCACTAAGAGGTCCCACCTCGCCATCTGAACTTAATTTGGTCAAATGTATTTCTTTTTAGGGACCCAGCCCTTTGCCACCTCGAGGTCCAACCTCCGCATCTGAACTCAATTTGGTTAACAGGATTTCTTTCGGGAACCCTGCCCATAGCCACCTCGAGGTACAACCTCGATATCTAAACTTAATTTGGTTAAAGGCTTTTTTTCTGGGGACCATCCCCTCGCACTTCGAGGTCCCACCTCGGCTTTTAAACTTAATTTGATCAAAATGATTTATTTCGGGAACCCTGCCCCTTGCACTTCGACGTCCACCCTCGGCATCTTACCCTAATTAGATAAAAGGGTTTTCTTTTTTGGGACCCAGCCCCGTGGCACTTCGAGGTCACACCTCGCCATATGAACTCAATTTGGTCAACATTATTTCTTTCTGGGGATCCAGCCCCGTGGCACTTCGAGGTCCCACCTCGGCATCTGAACTCAATTTTGTCAAAATTATTTCTTTCTGGGGACCCAGCCCATGGCACTTCGAGGTAACACCTCGTCATATGAACTCAATTTGGTCAAAATTATTTCTTTCTGGGGACCCAGCCCCGAGGCACTTCGAGGTCCCACCTCGGCATCTGAACCTAATTTGGTCAACATTTCTTTTTGGGGACCCAGCCCCTTGCCATCTCGAGGTCCAACCTCGGAATCTGAACTGAATTTAGTTAAAAAGGATTTCTTTTGGGAACCATGCCCCTTGCCCTATCGAGGTCCTACCCCGGCATCTGAACTTAATTTGGTCAAAGTTATTTCTTTCTGGGGACCCAGCCCCGTGGCACTAAGAGGTCCCACCTCGCCATCTGAACTTAATTTGGTCAAATGTATTTCTTTTTGGGGACCCAGCCCTTTGCCACCTCGAGGTCCAACCTCGGAATCTGAACTGAATTTAGTTAAAATGATTTCTTTCGGGGACCCAGCCCCTTGCCACTACGAGGTCTAACCTCGAAATCTGAACTAAATCTGGTTTACAAGTTTTCTTTTAGGGACCCAGCCCATTGCCACTTCGAGGTCCAACCTCGGAATCTGATCAATTTGTTAAAATGATTTATTTCGGGGGACCCTGCCCTTTGCCCCTTTGAGGTCCAACCTCGGCATCTGAACTTATACAATTTCTTTCGGGAGCCCCTATCTTACTGCCTCGAGGTCCAACCTAAGAATTTGAATCTGATTAGTCAAATTTCTTAATGGAAACCTATCCCTTATGAGGCCATTGCAAGCTCTGAATAGAAAGCTAAATTTAACTTATCCTGTTTCTTCTTGAGCAATTCGGACCCTTTTCAAAATTTGGCTACAGATACTTTCATGGAGTTTCTCAAACCCTTCCCCATAATTTCTATACATTGTCTCTGGGGTATAGACTCAAGATCAAAATCTAAGCTCAACGAATTGTCTTTGTTCCATCTGTCAATAATGATAAATGTATTCCTATCCAGCACGATCTCCATAATATATCGGATCTGTAATTTGAAAAGGTCTTACTTGCGAATGTCACATACGTACCAGAATACCACAACTATAAACCACTGCCTTATTCACCATTTTACACATTTATATCGCAATAAGACTTAATGTATAAATATTTAATTCACCTGTAAGGCCGAGGTGGATGCAGTCCCCTGGACGGCGACGTCAGCCGTTGACGTACTGTGAGTCAGACCCGGGGGCCCGAGCCTTGCAGTGCCGGTGTGTCAAGCCCCTTGTCCTGGTCATCCTACTGCTGAGTTTTACGCAGTTTGGTCGGCCTGCCGAAAAAATGTTCATCGAGTGGGCCGGCCTCCACACGAGCCATCAGCCGCTCGAAATTTCGCCGCTTACCCCCGCTCGGAGCCAGGGTCAAAGGGTGGCCGAGCCACTCCTTGTCCAGACCGAACAACTGGTCTACGTCTTCCCAGCCGTCTTGACTCAGGTTCTCAAAATACTTGGCAGAGATTTTGAACGCAGCACAATTCCCTCTAGAAGCAAGGCTTGCCTTAGTCTCTATGCATGCCCTCGTAGGCGCCCGGCTTCTCCTGGAGAAATGGAAAGACGTTGATAATTGAAATACGAACACAAAAGGGCGAGAAACGGAATGGCTAAGAGTGCCAACTACTGTCAGTGTTTAAATAATATCACGGACTTATATAGCCACTTGACTGTTAAAATCTATGCACTGTGATAAACACATGTTCCGTAACCTAGGCTTGGAATGTATAAAATAGGGATCAAATGGAGCCGAACCCAAACTTCGCCCGCCTATATAAAATGAGATTATATGTGTATATATATGAGTGTCACACGGTACGAAACAGTCTGTCCAGAAATAAATATGCCAAAGTTATTTTAACTCGTATCCTGAATTTATTTCATATATATATATATTTATATATCTCCAATGAAATCGGCATCTATCACAATTCAAAGTGCTCGTCGGCTTTTTTTTTTTGCTAGCAAAAATATGTTAAATCTCAAAACAATGGAGCATCAACAAATATAGGCTAGGGTAAACACAACCCGCCATTGTGTACAACCGGGAGCCTTTAGGATGCAATATTATCCACTTTGTGCTAACCTTCTGCACATGCCAATGACGCCTTGTGTTCCTGCGCCTATTTAATTTGAAATCTATAAGCACAATTTGTAAATCGAATATCTTCGAAATATAAATGATGAGGCTATCTTACCTCCACAATATCGTCCATGTTTGGCGTTCAGAAACATCTAACGGAGATCGAGAGAATTATAGCAGCCGACGCAGCCGGGACTAGGGGGAATAGGGAGCGCACTCTGCGGCCACGCCCTACCCTTGGAATTCGACAAATGCCGAACAGATTACTCGAGCGCGACCATGCGTGCCCACCGACAGCACTGACTTCACGGCCCGTCGACTCACAATAAAAACGAACGCCCGAGCATGTTATTGACGCAACATATACATGTACCAGCGCCGTACTGTGCTATGAAATACGGCAAATGTTGAGTTTTCTTTACACTTGCGACAGCTCTAAAATAATAAGAACTAACAAGAATGATCAAACTATACATATCAGCCGTACCTTTTGGTACTGTAGGAACCCACAACACAACATTTAATTTACCAAGAAAACTCGCCAAGTAATTTGGCAGGACAAGCTGATCTACCCCACTTTCCATTCAATAAAAGGAACAGTCTTACCAGCTATTTGTTTCCAACAGGTCCACTCCAACATGCCGACAAACTACACGTTACTCTCCCGATCCCATTTCCCCAAAATATCATAAAGTCCACAGGGAATCACAAATATCGCCAGCGAGGCACAAGAGCACCCGCTGGCGTGGCGCTAGAATCACGAATGGCTTGATGTTTCTTCTGTCGCCCTCATTGTCTTGAGCGGTACAAATAGTGGACGCATAATTCCTTAATACAAAAACCTCCACGAGCCACAGGTTTGTGGACTCGTAATCCCTTCTTAGAAATATCCTCCAAGACCCACCTGATTGTGTACGCGTAATTCCTTCTTACAAATATCCTTCTAAAAAATATAATTCAAGAGCCACAGGTTTGGGGACGCGTAATTCCTTCTTAAAAATATCCTTGAAGAGCCACAGGTTTGTGGACGCGTCATTCCTTCTTAAAAATATCCTTCAAGAGCCACAGGTTTGTGGACACGTAATTCCTTCTTAAAAATATCCTCCAATAACTACATGTTTATGGACACGTAATTCCTTCTTTAAAATATCCTCTGTAAGACGCGTGTTTCCTCATAACATAATTTATCCGACAGCCATTGCTGTACGGGCATGTATGCCTCTCTATAAACAAGATCACGTTTTACTCTATTAAATAACAACTTTTAACTATATAACGGGCAGCTGTTCACTATGTGAGACGTGGTGTTTAAGCTCTACCCATTTAAAGTTTTTAAGTTACGCATATTATCGGTTAATGTTTTCGAACTTTTCTGATAATTTACCCCATGCCCTTATACATAAACATTTTTCTTTAGTAAAGTCTAAATTACACGAATTTTTTTTTACAATTCATTATAAAAGATTAATTTGTGTCGATTAAAATACACAATGGTTATACACCACCCTGTATAATTTTACTTCATTTTTTATTTTTGAAACTCATCTTTTGAGTTTTTAATGTACAAAGTGTATTATTAGAGGCCTGTGAAATATCTGAACCATATCTGCTTCCAAATTGAACACAATTGTTTATATCCTTAAACTATTTAATTCATATTTCTAATTGATTATGTAAAGATAATAATTTCAAAAAAATGTGAATCAATACCGTAGTTCTTTCTAGAGAAACAGAATAATAAATTATAACCATAGAACTGTCCGTATTTCGCGTGCATTTTGAGTTCTTACTGTTTCCTCTATGTGTGCTCTCTGTGTCTTTGAACTACCTATCCCCTCGTGCCGGGCTTGACATTACTGGATCTTCATAACCAGTCGTCAAGTCCACCAACGGGCACATTCCCGAACGGTTTTTAAATCCCACTTTCTTCCACGGCGACTGTCTGAACGTCTGGCGTATCGTGAGGTACGTTAGGGACTGTAGTTGGACTTTAGGTTCACTAAACAACAATACGAAAGTTAGGGCTTCATGATTCAGGCAGGCACTTCCCATAGTTCGCACATTATACCAACTCGATACAGTTTTGATAACTGTTATATCGGATCCGTCCGGATAGACTTTGCCTGAAGGGACCGAACGAGACTAATCTGAGTCGTGGTTCGTGGTAATTAGCTACATCCAGATACCAGTGTAGCTGGGAAATCATTGTAGTAGCAGCCAAATGACTAAATGCCGGTTCATACTCGGCGCGAAAGCAAATTTGTTTACGTCAGGGGGAGTTTTGGCGATGCGAAATCGCAAAAATTGAACACATTTCAACTTGGGCGAATGTTCGCAGCAAATGCTTCGTGAAGTCAAATTCGTATCGCAATCGCTTTCGCGTGAAGTATGAACCGGTCTTAACGCTGCAAATTGGCATTATTGGGCATTGTGGTACACAAATGCCGGAAAGTTAAATTCGATCAACTTGATTTTCGACAATTTGGATGATTTGAAGCCTTCTCCAGCTAGTTGGAGTCAGAATTCGTCATCTGCAATCGACTGCAAGCGTCTGAAAGCTTTCACAGATGGTGGGAAAGTCGTAGTTGAACCCAGGTGAGCTGTGTACTGTGTGAATAAGTGTTTGTGAAACTTCGTGACGAGACTGTGTCCCAGTTTGTAGTTTGTGGCACACTTTGTGACAGTTTTCCATGTCAAAAATTACTATTTATCGAGCATTTGATAAAAAAACACCTTTCTGATGTTGCGAGAAAAAAATAATCCGTCAAAATTGAAACTTGGACCCACCTTTTGTGGCATGATTTTTTTCGGAGGCTCAATGGAGCTCGGACCCACCTCTATTTTTCAGGAGTTCTTTCCTGAAAAAAGTGTGACAGCGACCACCCACCCCACCCCCACATGATATTTAAAAAAATCCTAAGTAGTATAGGTGGGGCCGTTTCGACCCCGTTTGGAGGTGCAACACCGGTGGAGGGTGTGGAGGGTGTGGAGGGTGTGGAGGGTGTGGAGGGTGTGGAGGGTGTGGAGGGTGTGGAGGGTGTGGAGGGTGTGGAGGGTGTGGAGGGTGTGGAGGGTGTGGCGGAGGGTGTGGAGGGTGTGGCGGAGGTGGCGGAGGTGGCGGAGGTGGCGGAGGTGGCGGAGGTGGCGGAGGTGGCGGAGGTGGCGGAGGTGGCGGAGGTGGCGGAGGTGGCGGAGGTGCCGGAGGTGGCGGAGGTGCCGGAGGTGCCGGAGGTGCCGGTGGTGCCGGAGGTGCCGGTGTTACACCTCCCTCCACCGGTGCATGTGTGGCGTCGCGTACGTGGTGCTTCCGGTGCCTGTAGGAGTGGTACCGGAAGTGTCTTTCTTTTGTGTGGGGTGAAGTGGTGTTGTGTGCGTGTGCGCATGCGCGAATACGTAGTGAAATAAAACGTTAATGGGTTAAATTGAAAGAAAGCTTAAAACTGGTTGGTTAAGTTAAATAATACGCTCGATTTTGATTGGTTAAGTTTGGCTGACATGCAGCACCATAGCCGAGCGCCAGACCAAGTACAAACTGTATAAATACGCGCGTGGCGCACGCGACTGGCAGTTCCAGTTCAAGCTCCTGGTTAGCTGTGCCCGTGTGTGGTCGACTGCGCTGACATTAGTTGAGACCAGTAGAGTTACATTAATTACTTAAGGTCACGGGTGGGAAGAGCAAGCGGGAGGAACTCCGTCCACGGTAACGGGCAGAGCAAGTGGTGAGTGGACGTTAAACAACAAGTGGGAGAATTGTAGAGTCCGGAACACACTGTTGTTAGGGTTAAAGCACCCTCTGAGGTTCAACACCTACTGTTCACCTTCCTAGGCGCTTTCGCCTGTACACCAACCTATAATTGCCACCTTTGATTGTGATTAATATAGAATAAATCAGTGTGAAGTAGAATAATAGATTCCTGTGCCTGATTGATCGTTGACCTACCCATCCCCACTACCCCTTCCCTGCCCGAGTACGTGTGTCGGTGTGCTATATCTGTAGGGTCTCTGATGTTAAATGTGGTGTCATACCGCGCCTGGTGGTAGACTAACAATGGATGTTCATTGTTAGTGCACCATTATTCTTTTGTTAGATGTTCATAGTGACATACATAAACAAAACTCTTCAGAACCATAATTACTCACCAACTGAAAGGTCCACCATGGTTCGCTACAGAAAGGGCATGTTTAAGAGAGGAAAAACTCTTCTTTTTTTAAGGCAATGGTCTGACATGTCAATTGATAAGAGAAAAGGCTGATGTTTCATCTTCCTATATCAGGCCCACAAATGAACAATTGCAACTGGCCTTTCCCAGAGATGAGCGAGGTTCTTTCTACAACCCATCATGTGTTAGAACTAATAAAACTGTGATGGTGCTGCAACCGAAAAATGAGGAAATAACGCCGATAAGCAGACTCCAGAGGAAAGGAGCGGACAACTTGAACCCAGGCGGCTACAGAATTGTTCATGTCAACACTACAGTTGAGACGAGTGTTCGAGCTACTGGACAATCAGCATGCGAATCCTGACTGTGATGGCTGG
The DNA here is from genome assembly GCA_037893245.1 of Crossaster papposus. Taxonomy (NCBI): domain Eukaryota; kingdom Metazoa; phylum Echinodermata; class Asteroidea; order Velatida; family Solasteridae; genus Crossaster; species Crossaster papposus. Next base: position 436,273 of record JBAIAA010000381.1, on the reverse strand, counting down.
CCTCAGCTACAGGCAGAGCAAGAAACACACCGGGGCATTGCTGTTTCAGAGGTGCTGTCATGCAACAAGTGCCACTTCTCGACAGGAAGGAAGAGGCTGTACTCAGAGATACCTTGGGTCAGCATAGGCCGACACACTGCAACTCCAAACATGGCCTTCCAAGTTGGTCTCCTCAACACGAGTATTGCAGCCACAGGAGCAAGACGACTTTTGACAGCATTGGGTACAACTGTTTCTTCAATCAGTGGGCTGCAGAAAACAGCAAGCAAATGTGGGGATTTTATTATCAATGAAAATGTTAGAAGTATGGCTGAAAAGAGAAAATTGGTCAAAGGTATTCAAGAATTACAGGGCTATGACAGAGAAAAACCGATTGCTGTCGAATTAGATCGACAATACAACAACCCCTTGAGAAACTGTCGGAAAAAAACACCATTTGTGCCGGCAACCCAAACTAGGGACACTACGTGTGAGAATGTAACCACCAAAAAAATGATAGTAATGTACCACCACGAGAATAAACTCTGTAAATGTGCAAATCAAATGTCAGGCAAACACAGCAGTAACAAGTGTTCCGAGCACACGGATTCTTGTAGTGCTACACGCCCAGCAAATTACAACATGGGAGATGAAAGAGAAGGGGGAATTCAATGTGCCAAAAAACTTCTAGAGTGTAAGGAACCCTTGTTGGCAGACAGAGTAACAAGCGATGCGGACGGGTGTATGGCAGAAGGTTTTATGTCTCAGATGAGAATTAAAGCAGGTATCGAGCCAGAACACTTTCTTGACCCACCTCACTTAAATCGATCACTCAGTGCAGCCATCAGTTAGGCCAAATTCAGTGTTGACATGATGCCTGGTAGAACTAAAAAAGAAAAGAAAAAGATACAAGATCGGTTAGGTAACGATGTAAGTCACAGGGTACAAGCAGAAGCAGGAGCAATCCTCAATAAATGTGAAAGAAACTTTGCCCAAATGTATGACATGGCTGAACAGGCTGCCTCAACCATTCCCGAATGTTACCAAGGTCGCCACAACCTTTGCAAAAAGCAGTCCTTGGTTTGCAATGGCAATTACAGATTTCCCTATCTTCCTGTTCATGTTAGGGGAAAACTGAAAATGCTCGAATCTGACAAGGAACTACTTTTACTGAAAATTCAGAAGACAATTGGTCACGAGGCAATGCAAAAAACTAGAAATGGGACAAGTACACAAAAAGCAGAGTCCATGAACCATGCTTTTTCGGGTACTAATCCAAAAGGGACACTAACCTTTTCCAGAAATGCTCTCTCAAGAGACCACAGCGCCGTTCACCTTGTCAACAATGGCCATGCCAACTCAATCATCCTCAAGTGTAAAGCTGCAGGTTGTCCTGTTTTGCCAGGATCTCCAGCTGCCAAAAGTCTGGTTCAAATGGACAGAAAAGAAAAATATCATTCCCAACGGGCTAGGAGCACACATTATAAAATACGAAGGGCAAAGTGTAGGGCACAACGATATAACTTGAACAACTGTGCCAAGTCATTGTACAAGAAAGGGCAACTGGAACCCAAGTCATCAATCCCTCCAGACGTGAATTGGCAAAGAATTCAGAGTGAGCACAATTACAGCATACGTTTCAGTCCAAAATGAATTATAAAAGCAACAAGTGTATCATCAAAAAATTGTCAGCAATTTCAGTTATCAAACTTATATTGGTGAGCAAAAAAAGTTTTCCTTATATTTACATTTTAAAGAAGACAATCCTTGTACGGGCCATGGCCCATACACCAACGGCATCTTTACAACGAGATCTTACAGTGTTGATGGCGTGTGGCTCAAGTGACAGGTGATCAAAATTCACGCACAAGGAGTTGTGGCACAGGTGACTTACATCATACCCCCGGGGAAGATCAAGGACTCCAGAATAAACAATGTACGTCAACCTGTGCACACGCATCCTTGTGCGTGAATTCGATTTTGAGCCAGGCATGACAACATTAATAATGCCATGTTTCTGCTGGACATATCCTGTCCATATTTTGCATGGTTTTCTGCCTCTGTGCACAGTTTTTCTTAAAATCTTGCCTTGAATTGAGGCCTTCCAGATTGAATCCATTTTGCTATGAAATCTGCATAACAAACAATACAGACCGCGTGCGTGAGGTCAACTTACCTTTGCTACCATTGGTCAACAGTTTTCTCCAGCAGTCATGATCGATAGCCCTAGCTTGGGCATGCTACAAATACCAATAAAGAAAAATACATCTGTCTAAATATTGGAGGAAACTGACAATGCAGACAAACTACTTACTTGTCCAACAAAAGTCTTTGATTTTCAGTAACAAAAAAGCACGTGTAAATTTACGAGCCTCAGCGCAACCTATTGTAAACATGTTGATAATTACATGGCGGATAGGCATCTGAAATGTATATTATTATTTATGTGAATAAGAAGACAGCAATGGAAAAAAAAAGAAAGAAAGAAAGAACCCATTTTGTTCTCTCTCCTGTGTGTAATCATTACTGTGTTTTTTGTGAGATTTCATAGTTCAAAACATACCATTTTTGTCGAGTACCGTACACTTGGGCGGCATATGGGCGGCGCCATCTTGGCCCATAAAGGTTCCACTCACTAAATACGGGGCTCATTGTAACCAACGCAAAAATAGAAAGAAAAAGCGCCGCCTGGTGACGCTCAGGAGTAGGGTGGCAATATTTGTTTGACTGGAAATTAAAGATTAAGACTCCTAGAATAATTTTCTTTTCAAATTTATGGGGGTTGACCGAATGAATTTTTTTTATACTCCCCTTTCCACAAACCACCTCTAAAATGGTGGCCCAGCTCTGGGCCCAGGTGTAAATGTAGCCCCCCGCCTCTATGCAAAATAGACCCACGTATTGGTCTTTTTTTTTAACGCAATCCCCCGAGTTGGAAGCCACAGGTCACCAATTCTTGATTTCCACAGACATTTCTACAATCAGTCCAATTTAAAGGCTCCAGGGACCTCTTAATCAAAATTACCGGAGGGATCACAAAATATTAATGAGCTCGCGCGCAGTGATTTTCAGAGATTTAGTGGCATGCACCCATATCTCGGTTTGTGAGACTCATAGAGACTTGGTTTTGGTGTCTATACTAATGTTTTCAGGGTCAAGGAACCCAGTAAGACCAATTAAAAACAATATTTGATCATTTGGCTCAGGCGGCCATTTTAAATGTCAAAATGGCCGCCAATCAAATGCATTTTTGCTCGTATTTCGGTCTACGAGACTCGCAGAGACTTGATGATGGTGGCTATACCTATGTTTTCAGGATCAAAGAACACAATAAGAACATTAATAATTAACATTGGATCATTTGGTTTTGGCAGCCATCTTGAATTTTAAAATGGCCGCCAATCAAATGCGCTTGTGTTACACATCTTGGTCTAAAGAGACATACATATACGGGCAAGTTTTACGGGTCAACAAAATACAATACAAAAATAGCAATATTATTGGATCACTTTGTTGAGACCGCAAACTTGAATTTCTAAATTACCGCCGCCACTAAAAAAAGTTGTAATGTTGAAGAGCGCCACCACTTGTTGTATACGAGCCAGTGTAACATGGCCCATACATGTGCATGGGGAAAGGCTGTGTTCATATGGTAAGTGAAGACTTTTTTCGATATCATAATCAATGTTTATGGTTTTGCCGATTTGTTGTCCTAACAAACATTGTCATTGATTATTCCTGATTATAAATTTGCTTGTTGTAAGACCAACTTTGATTTATTTCGCTGTTTTCAGAGATTGAAAAGCACATGATGATCAGATGCACCACACGCTTTCCATTGTACATGTACACATGTGCTGTGTGTGATATTACATGTAAACTTTCAAACAGTCACCCTTCCCTTCAGTCAGTTTATTTCATATGCGACCCCTACATCTACATACATATTTGATTCACACAAATTATTATATGTTTTATGGTACAGGTTGCGTGTTGTAGTGTAGCAATAGCATAAAGATGGAGGTGTAATAATTGAACTAACAATGAATGTGCCAAGAAAGAAACATAAATTAGACCCAACTCCTGATGAAGCATCAGCTACCTGACACAATTCTTCTAAAAGACCTTGAAGATCCGGAAAAAAAAGGTTCCAGAGAATCCAGGATGTTTGCAAGAACAGACTTGATGAACCTTTAGATTCAGTGCACCGCAGAACAAACATTTGTAAACAGGTGCCAGCCAAGTATTCTCCTGAATTAAATTATGGTTATCACCGTGATTGCTCGGGGGGGGGGGGGGGGGCTAACAAAGTGCGCCACCAACGTTGAAAGGTATCTCATTTATTCTTCCACGCTCACGAGCCGCACATCTCACACAGTAAATACGTATAGATCGCTACCTCGAAAAAAAACGACACAATAAAAAGCATGGGGTTCACATACAGATTTTTTCACAAATTCAGTATATCACTGCGACATTTATTTTTAACGTATCCATGGAAAAAAATGAGTGGGTTCGAAGCAGGATTTTCCACAATGTATCGATTATTATTACCCTTTTTAGGGGAGGTATTTGTTGAAGTCGGTTGGGTATTTGTGCACAATCTCCACATGCATCAACGGTACGTCAACGTTCAACGACTGCTTTTTTCATTTTCAATACAATTGTTGTCATTGGATGATAAAAATTAAGGTAAATAACAACCTTTTTTTAACTACAATAAACAAGATGTTAAGATTGGTAGCCAAAAACTCTTTATTTTTCGCATGAAAAAATCCCCCCCCCCCTATTTTGAGAATGGACGTTACCACAGCGTTTCGCAATCGCAGCCTCGAAGGCCCCCCCCCCCCTCCCCCTACCCCCCCCCCCCCCCCCCTCCCCTCCTGGTGATTGCTATCAAAAATTCACAGGAAACCTATGTCGCCTGAAAAAAAAGTGGATACCGACAGCTCAGGATCTCGTCTTCATTCATTAGGCAAACGATCTTCTACTGAAACCGAAAAACATATATTCAAACCAGACTGTTTATTCTGCCGTAAAGAAGGACGGAAGAAAGTCAAATTAGGACAATCATGGACCATTGAACCTCTTTGGAGGAGATGACACCATCATCCATGTTGCAGAGCAGAAGAATGACTTTGAGCTACTCACAAGAATCAAGGGTTATGATTTGTTCGCCTGTGAGGCTCAATTTCACAACAATCGTCGCAGGATGTATTCAAACATCTCTACTCACTGGCGAAGTAATTCTCTCGAAGCCAAGACCAAGCAGAGTTCAATGGAGATGACCCACCATACAGCATACAGCAGAGTCTGTGCTACAGTCGAACAGACGCTGATTGTGAAGCAGGGCGTAGTCCAACTAACTGATCTACTGCAGGACTATGTGGCTTATCTACAGGAATCACAGTATCCCAATTTGAATTACAGATCAGAACATCTCAAGGCAAAACTGATAAAGAGTTACCCACATTCGCTCTCATTCGTAAAGTTAGCCAAGAAAGGAAAGTTTCGGTCTCATCTGGTATACAGCTCGGCCATTTCAGCAGGAAATGCGGTGACCTTGGCATATGAGCTAAGTATTGGAGACAGGACAAGAGATGTTGCTCTTCATCTCCGTAATGAAGTCAATAATGCATTTGAAGCATCCCATGCTCTACGCTGGCCTCCAACGGCTACAGACCTTGAAGTCTATGATGGCATGCTACCCAAAGAGCTAGAGAAATTCCTCAGTGTGCTCATCGTCGGTCATAACAATGGCAGTGTTTCCAACAGAACCAGCCGTCTTGTACAATCCATCGGACAAGATCTGTGCAGAGCAGTAACTAATGGACAGTGGAAACTACCAAAGCACATACTCCTCTGTATGACATTACGTCATATGTTCCATAGTGCAGAACTCATCACTCTTATGAACTGATTTGGACACTCGGAGAACTACTCCTTCTCACTCGAACTTGAAACTGCTTTAGCAATAGCGCTCCAACAATCGTCAAACCTCTTGACAGCACAGATCGTGAGAAATCCAGTAGGACAGTCAACATTCCACTCAGATTTTGATAACTGTGATCACCTGACAGCTACAGGATCCGTGCACACTGCCCATGGCATCATGTTGCAAGATATGACGGATGAAATACCAGAAGACAGAGATGGTTGTCCTGGTATAGGCGTACCTGAATTAGAGAAGACAGGGACACGTTCTCTCAAGCTGAACATCGATTCGAAGAGTCTTCCCGATTGCTACATAAAGAAACGCTCGAGTCTGGGATACAAGATCAGCAGATGGACCTGCCCAAAAGGGGGGTACAAGTATGGCAACGTTTTGGAGTATCTCTGTGGCATAATAGTCTGCAAGATGAATATTAATAATGGTACTCACCAGAGGTGCACATGCATGATTTCATATTTATGTTGCTAATTTACATTTTTATTAAATCATGTGCTTACAGGTGAAGCTGTTACCAAAGAAGCAGAAGAACGTAACATGTTGTGGACCTTCACAAGATATATGAGAAGCAACACCAACCAGGAGGTACCAGGATGGTCAGGGTATCTCAGTCACTGGGCAAAAACCTCCATCAGCAACCACCATCGATTACTATCTTGTAATCAACAGCCCCATCACAGACTACAACACAGTTCAGGAGTGCCTTAAATACTCTGAAGATGCAACACGGGAGGTTGGCCAGGAATATGTGATCACCACATTTGACCTTGGAGTCTGCATGAAGGCATATCCATTGATTTTTCAGAGTCCAGTACGCTATGAAAAACACATCGTCATGATTGGATCCTTTCATGCCATCTATGCATACATCAAGGTGGTTGGGGAAAAGATGAATGGTACTGGTATTGCTGACATAATGATTGAAGCTGGTCTGATATCATCTGGATCTCTACGAAGAGTCTTAGCTGGGAAACAGTACAGCAGAGCCATGGTGTGTCACAAAACTATGCTAGAGGCGCTTGAGAGATTTATTATCAATGTGTATCTGGCTGATAGAGGCAAAGACAATATGATGGCGTTCCTGGGTGAAGAGTCGCAGCTTATGATGGAAGATGTTCTGGAGACACCATCTAAGGTGGTCGTAGACAAAGCCATAAAGGATGACGAAATACATGCCCTGGTGGTTGGTTATGCATAGTTTAAAGATGAGGTACGGGGTGGGAAGCTCGGTAAGACAGCTGAGTTGTGGTTGTCATACATGGACAACATTTGGTTGATTCTGAAGTTGATCCAGGCTGTCAAGACTAACAACTTCGTTCTATATTGCGAGTGCTTCTATAGGATGTCCAGTCTATTCTTTAGCTTTGATTGGCAAAACTACTCTCGCTATCTGACATTCTTCTCGGTGTTCCTGGCCAATGTAGAAGAAACGCATCCAGGTGCAACACAGCTTCTTAAAGGAGGTGCCTTCAGTCTTGCTCGATCTCTGATACCTGGCAACCGATGTGCAGTGGACAAAACGATAGAAGAGACCTCCATGAAGCATGCCAAATCCCATGGTGGTGCTGGTGGTTGCGGAGCCGGTTTGACAGGGTTGGTCAGTAACTACAATAGTTACCAGAGATGGGTAAGAACCACACATGAACGTGCACAGTTTGTGGAAGCCACATTCCCCATGGCCAATATGTTGTCAGAGTCTAATGGAAGCCGGAAACACAAGGATCTGCGACCTGCAGAGGTCAACAAAGGTGAGCAGAAAGTACGGAGAACAATTGAGGCCGTCAATAGCTTCATAAACCCATTTGACGTTCCCATCAAAGACAAGTTGTACAGCCTATCATCAGGGGCTGCTGCTCCACCTGACGTCATGAATGATGTTATGAGGGCTGATCGCGCTGACACAGAAGCCAAGGAGAAGTTTATCCGTGAACGGTTGGAAAGGAGTGATGACTTCTTTGAACCTGTGAAAAGGATGAAGTTGCTTACCCCTACCCTAGGTAACACATGTAAGTCGGTTAGGCTCAAAACCAGTAAGAACAAACTTGTTGAGTATAAACAGCAAGGAAGTATGGCGCTACAACTACTCGTGAAATCACAGGAGGGTAATATAGTTGGACTAGAATATATCATGAAGTACTCACTCACACCTGTTCCATACAGTATAGGAACAGCTGATGGATACCTGGCCATAACCCCTAAAGCCAAGGAATTCCACCACATAACCAAAGACGTGAATGATGCAACAATTCCACCTCCTGATGTCACTGACGTCATTGTAGATGGCAACGCACTGTTCTACTGTATGCGTGAACTACCTAGCAACTTCAAGGAGATCTGTTACAAGGTGTTTGACACCTTGCCTAAATCATCTGACATAATCTTCAGCACTGACATGTACAAAGAAAATTCAATCAAAGCTTTGGAGAGACAGAGGAGAGGATGCAGCAACAAGCTCATTGTCAGAGGAGAGTTGACTAAGAAGCCAGTTGACTGGAAGGTCTTTCTCACTAATGACGAGAACAAGATGCAGTTTGTACAAGTGATCCTAAAAGTTTGGAGCACCAACGAATTTGCCCCACAACTGGAAACAAGGAATGTAATCGCCATCTCTGAGGGTCATGCATTCTTGTTGCAGACAGATGATGATCGTATTACTAAGAAGACTGAAATATGTCCATTGTTCTCCACCCAGGAAGAGACAGACACCAGAGTAATTCTCTACTGTAAATATGCACAGGACCAGGGATATGATTATGCACAAATACGTACTCCAGACAGTGATATATTCTTCATACTCCTTCACTATATATCCAGCTTCAACATCACCATCCTATTTGACACTGGATCGGGCAACAACAAGAGACTCATAAATGTAACTGAACTGGCGGCTGGCCTAACACCAGAATACTGTACAGCCCTGTTGGCCTTGCATGCCTTCACACACTGTGACACAACCAGTGCCTTCAAGGGGATTTGGAAGGTCAAACCAATCAAAGTGTTGCAGAAGCTTCCAAAGTTCCAACCAATCCTGGCAGAGCTTGGACGTGAGTGGGAGATCACTGAGGAACTGTTTGCTGGTTTGGAAAAGTTTACATGTGCCATCTATGGTCGACCGAGATTCAAGAGCATTGATAAACTCCGGTTCAGTCTCATCAAGGAGAAGTGTGGTGATGATGATAGGTTGCATCTTGGTCGAAATGTGGACCTCGCCACTTTACCACCCTGTCGTGGAGTGTTACAGCAACATATTCGGAGAGTAAACTATCAGGTCGCTATATGGAGACAGGCACATATCGCCGTTGTTGATGTTCCCTCGCCAACCAATGGACATGGCTGGACTCTCAAATCTGGACACCTGGAACCACTGTGGGGTAAAGGGTCCAATTCTCCCTGAAGTTGTTGCAGATGAAGTGGAAGGGCTTGATAGTGCTGATTCAGAAGATGAACAGTCAGATGATAAGGAATCTCTGATTATTTCAGATGACAGCGAAGACAGTGGATACTGAACATATATTACTGGACAGTAAGCTAATCAAAACTTGATTTAATAACAGAACTGTTGATGGTGGTCGACTGGGGTTGAATGAACGGATGATATGTTCTGCATATGATATAACACTAGTGGCAGCCGTGTTGAAGTTTAAGATGGCTGCCTAAGCCAAATGATCCAATGTTAATTATTAATGTTCTTATTGTGTTCCTTGATCCTGAAAACATGGGTATAGCCACCAACATCAAGTCTCAGCGAGTCTCGTAGACCGAAATACGAGCAAAAGTGCATTTGATTGGCGGCCATTTTGAAATTAAAAATGGCCGCCTGAGCCAAATGATCAAATATTTTTTAATTGGTCTTACTGGGTTCCTTGACCCTGAAAACATTAGTATAGACACCAAAACCAAGTCTCTACGAGTCTCACAGACCGTGATATAGGCACAGCCAATTTCGGAAGGCGGCAATTTTTCAAAATGGCCGCCATCTTTAGGCATCCCAACTTTTTTATTGGTAACAAAATAATCAAAATAATCACTCAGACGGGTCTCCACAACAAAATTATACCACTCGCGGAGGATCTGTGGGGGGGGGGGGGGGGGGTGGGGGGGTGCATGGGGGGTTATTCCAGCCCACGGACTAGTATCTCGAATGTAAATTGCAACTCCGCCACCATGTCGGTTCCTGTCTTGTTGACAATGGATTAATTTGGTAGAGTGATTGAGGCGTCGCAAACAGACAGATGATGTCCGGAACAGAATTATAAACATTACAATCTTTAAAAAAAAAATCCTGAACTTTCAGGAATTAAATTGGGGTACAGAACCGACAACCAAAATGTCTCTGTAATGCAGTTGAATTTAACACCCTCACTTATTTTCGCCAAAACCGCCCATTCCTCGCTCCATTTCAACTGTTCTGATTAAATGTCTGAGCTTCGTAGTCGACGAGTCAATGGTTTTCTTCGAAAACTATATGAATGCTTATGTTTTTGATCCAGCGCAATGGCCTGGAGAGTACCAAAATGCTAAACTCGAAAAGGCGATGAAATTCATGATTGAGGGGTTGGAGATATCGGCTGGGATTGATGCATCTCAGTGCGACAACCATGACGGAAAGAAGTTCATCTTCTGTAAAGATATGGCCTTCGCATTGGCAGATAAGATGGAGTTCGTCCCGAAGGGTTACCTTCATTTGTTCCTCATACGTCATACGTGGTTGATAAGTGAACTTGCTCTTTGCGCCTACACAAGGCATCGTTTCGTGAAAACCCTCAGGGTCTAAGTTTATATTATTATTTCTTAGACAGTTTGCTTATTCAACGGCTCAGATATATTATTATAAACATGTTTACTTCCACTTACAAACTGTCTGTGTCAAAAGTATAACGAAATCCCCGTATTAAAAGCCTGGTTTTCTTATTTTCTATCATCATTTTGTTCTTGTTTGCTTAGTAGGCCTACAGATAAACATTGCGTGACATGTACATTATGATATTTTTGTCGCAAATGAATAATTGGGGATTAATAATGCATAAATGCTCAATATAACACCACATCCAGGCACCATGTATTTTATATTACTACACCTCATAACAAGTCATTGGCAGATTCCGCCGCGCGTCCGGGAAGTAAAGATGATACACTGCCAGGTGACGTCATCCCGGTGAGTATCCAGCTTGCTGTATTCCTTTCTGATAGCACCAATCGTTTTCCTCTGGAACCCGCTTTACATGTAGTATGTGGCATATAATCTTTACGGAACCAGTCTCAATAACATTACAAGATTTCCAAGAGTGACTGACAAGGAACCTGAATATCTTGGGCTGAATAAAGATGCACAATCTATGAAGGCCGTTATCGACAAGGCAGTGAATATTTACAAGGTTTAGTAAAACAAATATAGCATTGTTTAATTTTGGAAAATAGTGGGAATAGGGTCCCTCGGTTTAGGTCAGCTCGACCATTGAGGTAGAAAACTACCTCCGCCGCTTCGCGTCCGGAAGTAGTCGAGGTGATCTACTCCTCGTGAACATTCAGTTAATTCCCACTACTTTCCCTCAAACTAGCTGTATTTGTATAATACGCGATTTTTAAGCGAAAAAGTACGACATCAACGGTGCTTTTTTTTCTGGCTACTATCTTGTTTTTCTTGGACATGGTACAATTTATTTTATAATACGAAAAAAGAGAGTTTGTTGCATATGAAGATTGCCTTTGTGAAGCTTAAATGTGCATTTTGAGCTTGATGACGCATTGTTGAACACTCTGATGGTCGCCAGCCGACAGTGCCTCTTGATCAGTTGATATAGGCCGTACGGTGTACACATTTTTCTTTTCATCCCGTTTCGAACCCGTGGGTCTAAGAGGACTCTTTGGTCTTGGACATAGTTTTGTCTGGAGATTATGATTAAAAACAGTTCTCCACAAAAACGCCTGTCGAATTTGAGTAATTATCGACTAAAATCGGCACTAAATGATCAACAGCGACCGGGCATTTGTTCATGGTCGCATTACGCTAGCGTGTCACATTAGTTTGAAATACATGCGCTCTGGTACCACGTGATCCGAATTCTCCAATCACAACTCAGGTCATAGGCTATTGTATCATTGCGAATCAAAACAATCATGGCGTCGCCCATGTCACGATCGTCGCGTGTCGAACTCCGTGATAAAACCAGTTGTTTTGTTCACTTAAAATAATGTTACGGCCGAGAAAATATTGTGAAAATGGCAACGAATTGGCAGAGAAGTTGGTGAGCCTAGACCTGCTACTGTGTGCTACAACTGTCGTACGAGAATTGGTCGTGAAAACCAGCCAAACATGCAGTCGTGACACTACACAGTACATGCATCGGGTTTACGCTAAACGTTGCGTGTTACTGTTATAGTACCACTGGATTATTGATCCCGAACGTCCGACAATCTGCAATATGCCTGGCATGCAGCGGAGAAGCGTAAACGTACAGAGACACTATTAGACTATGAGCCATGGGCTCAATATGCCTCTAGTTTTTTGATTCAATGGTCTACATTGGGGGTGGGAGGGAAATGGGTAGGAAATGGAAGCCCATAGTACCAGGAACAACATACTACTTTTCACAAGCGGTAATGTTGTACACTACTGAGAACCGAAGGCTCAAACCCGCAACATACACCAACTACACGTTATTAAATAAAAAGAAAATCAAAACTCAAATAACACGGAACGAATGCAATTTCTTATAAAATAATTATTGTACACTTATTTATTAACCATAATAATCCCAAATTCGCCATTTTCAATACATTTTGTACACGCTCAAGGAAGTTATGGTTTTTACTTTACATAACAAGTCAACAAAGGTTTTACAATGTGCAAGTTCATGTATTATGTGATAAATACAGGTACTTGCTGGTCTATACCCATAACATTATGAAACAGCTTAATGCTGATTTTAACGTATAACTAAAAATAATGATGTGGACAAGTTAAATCTTGCTTGGAGCATCAATTGCAGGTGAATAACAACAAAATAACACGATAGCATGATCAACATCAAGTGACGTCATAACATACCAGGTAGTTACTCCGCAATGTCAGTTGCTCCAAGCTAGTTTTATCTGGTTGCCAAGATTTAGTTTCTAATTTGTACCATTCTGATATTAATATTTGTCAAACTTTGTTTTCCCCTCTCCCTCACAGGTATATTGTGGCTAAAGTTAAATGGTTTCTCATTTCTACGAATCTTAAACCTCACAAACGAGATTACGAGCAATGAATGCAACATTAGGAAGTCAGTAACAAACAACTTTTGAGCGATGACAAAGACAATTTTGATAAAACCACTGATGCACTGAATTTATGATAGTATAATTTAAGATGTCACAATGTAAGAAGACTTAATTTAATTGCCTGTGGCTTAGTCTTGAGTTGATATATGGAGGTATGAGCTCTGTATATAGTATTGTTTGTAAATGTTCTCAATGTTCATGTATTTTATGGAGTTGCAAAATACACTGTAAAGATTTGACAAATTATACCAACAATAGAACTCATATCTTCCTTCTCTCATACAGTTTGCCTGTTCACATAACAACAGTTAACTATTATGGAAGTAATTGTGGTTTGATGTATTCCACAGAAAAGATACATGTATGGCTTCCTTTTATCTACAAACTTTATGCAGATCCAGTGATCACGTCCTTAAAATAGAGCTTAATTTGTTTAAAATGTACATGCTTTGAGTAATTTGAAGAAAGTTGTTCTACTTAATCAGGTCTGCCCTTGCTGGAACGAAGAGCTTGTCTCTTTCTGGCTGGTTGAGGACTTTCACTAATGATGTGTTCATCATCAAGTTGTGATGTGGTTGCTGTTACAAATAAACACAAGAAAGAAAACAATAAGAAAAAAATCATGGTTGCATGATACGTGTACATGTACGACTTGTACGAGTACGATAGCTTCACTGCCATCTTTTCAAATATTACCTCAGTATGAAACAAAGTCTGAATATAGGGCCTACTTGAAGTATTTGTTGATACATTGTAGCTCTGCAATCTTTCAAACATTTCTGCAATGATTTAGAAATGCAAGTCTAAATGACAATTTGATGGCAGTTTTGCCGTTGTATGAAATTTCCAGATTTTTATCTCCAGGATGAAAAAATCAATAATAAAAAAGCCAACACAATGTATGTATTTGTAGTTCTGTCGCCATTTAAGTTCATTGACAATAATTAAAAATAAAAGCAAATTAACAAATTTGCCAATACCTCGGCTGTTATTTTAAAATTCTTGACAACATTCAGACCCACTTAGAAATTATTCTTAGAAATGGTAAATCAATAAAATTCACAATTCATGGATCTACACTATACTTTGAAATAGGCTCAGCTTTTCAAAAGATAAAGAAAAAACATTTGTCATTACATGTAGCTCTGCTGTCTTTTCTGATTCAACATTTAAACATTAAAGCTTAAAAAAATGTCCATAGCTCTGCCGTCTGTTCAAATTTCTTGGTTACAATTCAAAATCAGTCAACAAAATGTCCATAGCTCTGCCGTCTTTTCAAATTTCTTGGTTACAGTTTCAAAATCAGTCAAAAAAATGTCCATAGCTCTGCCGTCTTTTCAAATTTCTTGGTTACAATTCAAAATCAGTCCAGAAAATGTCCATAGCTCTGACGTCTTTTCAAATTTCTTGGTTACAATTCAAAATTAGTCAAAAAAATCTCAATAGCTCTGTCGTCTTTTCAAATTCCTCAGCAACACTTAAAAATCAAAGTTTAAGACAATTTGTATTTCCCAGCAACATTGAAAATCAGTCTTAAAAAATGTCGATAACTCTGCCATTTAAAAAACAAATTCAACAACTCAAAAAAAAAATCTATCTAAACAATCATTTGAGTTGACAAATTTAATTTTTCAGCAAGTATAAACAAAACCGTGTTGATAGCTTTGCTGCATTCTCAAGTTTGTCGCCAACATTTCAAAATAAAGTGGTTATTGGGAAAGAGTTCCATATACGAAGTTCATTTGACACCCTGTGTACAAACTTTATGACACTGGTCGGAGAAATTGTAAGTGTCTTTTATGAAAACACTTGTATTTTCTCACTGCCGAAATTGACTTCGAGGACATGCAATTGCTTTCTCTGGGCTGGTAAATCATTATAGTGAGCTTCATATATGAAATTGTTTCCTGTTATTATAACAAAACCTAATATTTCTCTGAAATGAAAAAAAAAATAATAGGCCTACTACATGGTATAGGCCTATACTCACCGTTCATGTTCTTTAATTTATAACATGATAACACAACCCTAGTCAGCCTAGAAGATCATTATTAATCCTTGCACGTGTCCTTAAATTTACTGAAATCATGCTCATGATTATTAGGAGTTTATTCATTGTAGGACTATCAGCAAGGTTTAGACATTGGCATGATTGGGCCCATGACATGACATGGACAACAACAACGACAGAGTTTGAGTTTTGTTTATATCGAAATTATCGACAAAAAAGTCAACAGTAAAACTTAAGTTTACATGATGAAGTTTTAAGCTTCCTTAACATGCTTAATCATAATGGAATTTTAAGCTCACCTGTAGAAGCTGCTGCATCGACTTTCTTTCCCATGCTTTTCGTTGTTCTTCCAATGCGCTGAGAATCAGTAAATCGTGCGTAGCAAGTCGTGTGGTATCCACCGTGTTGTGCCGGTATCAATGCACTTGTGCACTGCTGCCGAGTTTTCGGCGGCGAAATCTCTCGCAATTTGTGCTCGAGGACCATCCAAATCTTTCCATTTGATGACGTACGATACTCTAGGAAGCGTGTCCATGTTTTACCAGAGGAGAGAACGCCGTCATTCTGCACTTTTTGGACGGGGAAATGCACATGAAACACGATATTTCAAGTGTATTTTCGTCGCTCGAAAACTAAACGTCTTCTTCACAGGAAGTCGCCATGTTGTTTCGACGCGCTATACCGGACCACTCCACTACCGCGATTGTGATTGGCCAATCGACGATGATCAATATAATATGTCTTCTGATTGGCTAATATTTTGAACATTAAAAAAATTAGAAAAATCAATATTACTAATTAATGTAACCAAATCTCGCTGGTGAAAAGTAACCAAACGTTTCTTGGATTTTTCCATGCAAAACCATACCAAAATAATGCCCACCCCATTTGTAGACCAGGTAGAAGAGAGGAATGTGGCCATGGCCCGTGCTCTATATCGAAGAAAGCACATTTGCCTCCCAAAACTCAGTCTCGGCCTTGTCGGGTTCGCTGTCATCATCGGGTCCCGTATATTGCCGCCTCAGTACAGTAGATATTGGCAAGGAACCAAGCAAGAGGTTGAGTTACCCAATAATCTCGGACAGGCCAAAACAGTAAAGATGCAGGTAGGTCATGTACACGTATAGCCTATAAAGTAAGGTCAACATTAACGATCTAATCTGCTTCCCCAGCTTCCCAGATTATGTCTATATCGAATTTTGAGAGGCTGTTTTACCTTTAAAATGTATGTTGAATAGACATAGACAAAATAAAATTAAAATTCATTTCTCTTACCCTCGCCCCGGAAAATCTGCTTCTGAAGTTCTGGTTATTACCAGATCTACCCCGATTTTGACAGCCCAGACAGTGAGTGGGGGTTGCACGGGGGTGGGGTTGGTTGGGAGATTGGTTGGGGGGTTGGAAAGGGGGTTGGAAAATAACCCCTGCTTATATGCTTCAGTCCAGCTTCATCACCATTACCAAACTGCACGAATGATGACCCAATTGGGGCTATATTGACCTTTAAAAAAAAGAAATTATCGTAACAGGTCGTTCAAAAATTCATTATTGATTGTATATTTCCCCCCTCTTGTTTATCACCAGATTCAACCTTTTTTATGCAGTTGCTAATCAAGAAACAAGCAGTGATGATGCCAGGTCTCTAAAGAAGCATTTACTCAAATCCAGTGCCAGCCTACCATCTATAAGCCCCAAAATTCGAAGCACGTCCTACCAGCCATGTACATCATCTGCCAAATATCGCATGGGTTGTTAAAATTGTAACATTAATGTTCTAAATTCAGTGATTTGTTCTAACTGAAAAGTTGAGAGAATTATGCTTGAACTGGTTATGATTGAACTGGTTGATGATATTTAAGACACGTCAGGAGCATTTCTTTTTGACACTTTTAATTATTTTCATTTAGTTAACTGAATTTAGTTAACGCTCTTTAGGCCGGTTCATACTTAACGCGAAATCGAATGCGATACGAATTTGACGTCACAAAGCATTCGCTGCGAACATTCGCCCAAGTTGAAATGTGTTCAACTTTTGCGATTTCGCATCGCGAAAACTCCCCCTGACGTCACAAATTCGCGTTCGCGTTTGCTTTCGCGCCGAGTATGAACCGGCCTTTACTAATTGAAAAATGTAACCCAGTTTAAACTTATTGGAACTACACACTGAAACATCCATTATGGAGTATGAATATCCCCCTTTTGGAGAAAATATTGACTAATTGTACTAAAAATTGGGCATTCACAAAAAGGTATTCAAATTGTGCATACAATTCACTTTTTCTGTCATTTCAAATGTTATTGCAACATTGACTTTAACCACAATAATTGTTTAGAGACAATTCAGTATGCCATTGATTACAGTATGCCTTTGCCCAGTAAGGTTAATACAGATCCAGTGTGAAATAAAACTGTAGGGTGGGTCATGCACTATCACTCGTGGACCACAGCAACCAACATGTGGGTCCCTTGCCACAAATTGTGAACATTTATTTGTTAATCCTCAATTGTCATGTGATTCTGTTTATGTTAATGTCACTTTGCAATGTTATGTTCCATAAGTAAGCACAGAAGATTGTGTAGTGCTGACGAGAATATATTGACAAACAATAGATTTTGTGTGGATCTTATTTTTGATTTTTTTCATTATTATGTTTTTCATTACAAGCTTGCCTTACATATGAAACCTATTAAATTGACCCCTTTAAACAAAACAGCTGATTACCCATCCCCCCCTCCCTCCAACAATATTAATAATAATATTGTTTTCTTTTAAAATTATAAAAATAATGCAAATTAATAAGCCATTTTATTTATCAATCAAATATCAAAAAACGTATTTAAATAGATCAATCTGGGCACCTATCAAGCCAAAGGGAGTGATTTACAATTACATGTAAACAGGGGTAAAAAGTTATATTTGTCACAAAAAACCGGTGATGTACAGTTTGAGTCAATATACATTAAGTGGGGACAAAAAGTATGGGGCGAAGTGGCTTTGGGGCAAAATTGTAATAAAAACTAGGCGAGAAAAAACAACTCGCCCCATGCTAGTTTCGCCCCATTACATTTTGAAAGTGAATAACTCAAGTTCGACTGGATATTTTTGGGAGAACTTTTTGCATAGTATTTTAAATAGCTACTAGAAACTTAATATGCCTTCAAAAAGTAGACCCATGGGGGTCGAAACGAAACTAATTTTCTAGGCATCTTGTCAGTTACACCATACGGCCTAATAAGTAACACACGCGGAGACTGGAATGAAGACACTGATAAAAGTTAAGCTAAACTAATCCAGCAAGCGCACAGAATAGCAAAGGATCGTCTCACAATAACAAATGTCGTTATGATAAGCGCGCTCATGCTAGTTCTCTACTGATAGGTAGTCGGGTTCTCCTCCAACATTGCACTTTTACTGAACGACAAAGTTGAGCGAAAATTACGATAGTGAACAGTATCTGGTTGTCAAGCGGAACAAAAACGGTGATCCATACGCAATTAGGCCCTCATTTGGTTGGACGGAACGCTGAGTGAACAGAAAAATGTTTGTCTCAGATCCACAAGGGGAAACAGTTGAGTATTATATTTAATGAACCTTTATTTGGGTTACCACAAATTCCAGAGAATGGTAGTTCTGATCCTTATGAGTCTGATGACAGTATCGAGTGTGAATGGGTTGTGCCAATATTGCCTGACTTTTGTACACTGCAAGAAAAAAAGGGTAAATATTTGCCCAACTTTTACCCAACGTTGGTACATTAGTCAACATGCCCAGCTTTAGAGCGAAAAACGCCCAACTGCCGTTGGATACAAATTTTACCTAAAAGCTGGGTAAGATTGCAGACGAAATAGTTGGGTACTTTTAATCGTCCATTGGTTGGGTTAATGTAAAGAACCAATTGTTGCTAAGCAATGATTAACCAAGAAATGGTCAAGAATTGTTGTTGGTTAGATTTCTTTTCTGTTGGGTACTACATTTGCTCAATTTTAGGGCATTTTGTTGACCAATAGTTGGTGTTTGTAGAACGCCTAAATAAGGGATATCTTGAAAACTTGGCTTCTTTTTTTTTGACTGTTTTTATTACAAACTGTTGAAGAAAACTTTGGAGCTCTTGGACAAAGAGGATATATTCATTTGTGGGCTGATTTTGTTTTTAATACGATTTTTAAACGATTTTACAATTTCCAACTGACAATCATAAATGTTGACGACTTGGTGTTTCAATTGCTACATGACACAACATGCACCATGTTCAAAACACTTATATAAATACAAAATATGTGAGCTGACGATGGATGGTTGCCTTTTGTCACTTTTATTTTGTTATATATATATTATTTTTGATATTGCAATTGGACTGATTTGAATTGATTTTGATTAATATCAGGGTTCCCTTGTGGACTATATGGTTAATATGTTGCTGAAATTGTTCGGACCTGAATAAAACTGATTGACATGCTGCAATCTGTCACTCGCACTATTTTGTGTACATGAAACTATGTGTGAATATTGCATAAGATATTGTTTTGCCATAATAAATTTAAGGAAAACATTTAAGTTTTAATTAGAAGCTTTTTGTTCCGGAATACGCAGTACCCTCAGTTCTTTATGTGAAAAAAATGTGGATATACTGGGTACCATGTATGTGTACCCTCCCTCCCCCCACCTCCCCCCCCCCCCCCTTTGTTCTCCTAAACAAGCATTTTTGCCACCCTGTCTTATGTGAGCAATTATCCACAGTAAGTGCTTAACAACAGGAGATTAAAGTGATTGCCTCTTCAATAAAGCAGTTAATTAAAAAAATCCTCAACATGTTTACTGATAAACTTAAAACGTAATTCACCATAAAAGCTTAAAAACGCCAAAGTGATTTGTTATAGATTTTCAGGAGCAAATTGCAAATCCTTCATAATGAACAAAACGCGAGTGTGGAAGTGGTTGAACGCATGATCAAGCTCTATGGTACATGCTTAAAGGCCAAGAAGGCCCTGAGAGCTCTCAAAGAAGGGCTCTCCTTTTTAAGTGTTCCAGGTTGACCAGACACTGGAGCATTGGGCGTGATACTTGCAATCAAGCACAAAGTGAACCTTATAACATAGTCAATGGCCTTCATCGGAGACTGCTGTGGTAAGGCCCGTTTCTTGATTATCACAAACACGTCTGTTGGCTCCAGCACAGATTTTCTGTACAAGACTAGCACGTAAGGTAGGGTTTCCCTTTAACTTTTTTTTTCACTAGCCGGCCGGACCAGTTGTGTCGACTTTTTACTAGCCCGCCAGCATTTTCATTGGTCCGCGTTTTTTTTCACCTTTTAAGCTCCCTGAACTGCACTCAAAGGCAATGTAATACAATAGCATTACATATATATGGCATGGTCTCGTTATTGACTGTGTCCCCCCCTGTACCTACCCACAAAAATAAACCATCCCATAAAAAAGAAACTCCAATATTGTTCTTCCTTTTAACAATCTCTTCTTTTCATTGGGTGTAATTGTACGCCACAAAGTGACATTTCGCAGCCTATTGAAATTCCAAAGTAATGGCGGCCACATGTTGGCCCGCTTGCTACAATATATTGTAGTACATTTTGTAGGTCAGCTGTCAATCATTGTCTGGATTTCTTGCCCATATTGGAATATATTCGGAAAATACTCCCGAATAATTCTCCCGTGGTTTTACTTTATTCCTCTTGCACTATAAAGCGTTTATTATGTAAAATTACACCACGGAACCATTATAAATTAAAAAATGTAACAAGCTCTTACAATTTCCACAAAATAGAACGTTTTTGTTAAAGACAAGAAAAACGGAAAATAAATCGTATTAAATTTCCCCCTTAAATCTGTTGGAAAAATGTTTAGAAGCTCAAAATAATAGGTGTTAAGGTTCCGTTTTCTTTTTTTCAAATGAAACCAGAAATAAATATTAATAAATAAACCTGGAATTTATTTCGCTAGCCTCGTAATTTAATGGTCAGGTGTAGGCCTATGTCGATTTTAGATATCAGAAAAACCAAGAATAAATCGTATTATTATTTATCCCTGAAATCGGTTGGGAACATTTTAGAAGTTAATTCAAATAAGTCTTTAACTTAAGTATCCTTTCTCTTTTTTCTTTCTTTAAAAACAAGGACAATAACATAATTAACCTTAGGAATATAACCTTTTTATTTGTACATCTTAATACATTTTGTAAATAAGTACGGCAAACTTTTGCAAAATTACTTACAGCCAATTTAATGACCATCGGTTGGGTCTAGAGATAAATAAATTCGCTCCAGAAATAGACAGACCAGGGCCTTTTAAATAAAATTTGTATCTGCCTGGCAAGGGTTGGTGTAAAGTAAATACAATGTATCTTTGTTGGAGATAAGCGGGCCTGGACAACATTCTTTGAGTAGCGCTTTGTGGTTAGAGAAAGTCTGCGGTTAAGAAGAAAGTCAACACCAAATGGCAATAAATATTTTTTTAACTGGACTTCAGGATTGGATAACAATCTGTCACTGGGGAAGTGGTGTAGCGGTGCTGAGGCTTTGATGTTGGTCTTTTCAAGAAACTCGGTCGGTCATCGTAATCTGTTATGAACTGGTATTGCGATTTTCGATTATATCGTGGTATCGCCCAAGCTTAGTCTGAAGACGCGAGTAGTGTATGTGGCTACTCTGGTACACTTTGACCTTTAGAGAAATATGATAAAGGTCATATGAATATGTATACTTATGATATGATGTATAATTATGATATGAATATGTAATAAGGTAGGATTAAAAAATTGAGTACAGTTTGACCTTTTGTTATGGAAATGAATAGAGGATGATGTTATAGTGTTAAAAAATTGAGTACAGTTTGACCTTTTGGTATGGAAATGAATAATAATAATAATAATAGGATGATAATATAGGGTTAAAAAATTGAGTACAGTTTGACCCGTTGTACAGGAAATACTGTATAATGTATGGAACAACTATAAACATTTCTGGTACAGTTTGACCTTGGTTATGAATTAATTGCGAGTCATGGTGCAATACTGCGCAATCAGTGGGGGTGGTTTATAATCCTTAGTGCACATACGGGGAGGTACATCCGGGAAGTGCATGTATATCCGGGAAGTACACAATTTGTTTTTTATTTATTTAACCTTGATCGATATTTAGTGATGTTGTCACGATCTATTTGTAACCTCTGCGATTCGCAATCTATATTCCTACGTTATAAAAGTTAACGAAGTTTACAGAAATCATTTTTACGAACTCGTATCATTACGAGCAAGCTTATCATCAATAGACATGGATATCTACCAAGAAATAGAACATTGTGAAACTTACGAAGAACTCGGTCTAATTCTCGACACCGTTGAACTCAGCGCCGATGAGAGGGCGTACGCTCTTCATAGGCTGTACGAGCTGACTTTGAATCAAGACGAAGAAGGAGACGTGTCGTATCGACACGGGCATGGTAACGACGCCGACGAAGAAGACGTTCCGTATCAACACGGGCGCGGTAACGACGGTGACTCCGATGATGATCCGTGGGCAGAATTTGAGGAAGATTTTCAAGAGGACGGGGCGGTGGACGGTGACGAACTACTGGGGGATGAGGAGAATCAATCGCCGAGGAAGAGGATTCGAGTGGATAGACCGCAAGATTATTACGATATTGTAGATGTCAATGAGAAATTTGTAAAGAAATATCAAGCCACTACGTATAATTACAGAGTTCAGTTTAGGGACTTGAACGACTTGTCGTTACGGGAGTTTTTACCACGTCTGGGTTCCATTTTCGAGAGCATTTTGGAAAGGTTAACGGATGGTCTCCCCGACGGAGACAGAGTAAGGTTGGTGTTTCAATCTAGTTATTTAAATTTTCCCATCGCCTTGCCTTTTTTACGGGTAGATGAATTAACGGTAGAGAGATTTATGGCTCGTATCGAGCAAGTGTTACAGTCGTATCAACACCTTGGATTGGACGACAGGGTTGACATTCATTTCGTACATATGCGGTTGCCGCAGGGGGGAAGGGCTAACAAGAGACACGGCGTGGTAAAAATTCACGACATGTTACGGGACAATACGTCCGTCATTCGGATCAGGGATAACAAGACGGAATTGTGCTGCGCCAGGGCAATAGTCACCGGGGTAGCTATCAAAGAAAACCATCCAAAATTAAAACAGATTAAAATAGGTCGCAAAGAGCAAGAATATCTTGCTAGAGATTTGCACGCTAAAACGGTCGTAAAAGAAGGCCAGTGCGGTCTCGAAGAAATACAGAAATTTCAGGATGTCTTACCCGATTATCGTATCGTGGTTTTATCGGCCGATCATTTTAACGCAGCCATTTTTAAAGGGCCAGTCCGACGGCACACGATTTATCTGTACTTTCACGATAATCACTACGATCTGATTACATCGATGAATAGGAGTTACTTTTGCGACACGTGTCAAGTGGGTTACAATGCAAAAGAGAGACACACGAGATGTGTGGACGACTGTAAACTGTGTTTTTCTCCCGGCTGTAAGTCGGGCGAAATAACTACGTGGGTGCACTGTTCAGAATGTAACCGTAATTTTAAGGATAGGAGATGTTTTGATAATCATAAGAGCAAACGGATTAAGGGAAACCCAGTATGCCTAATGTATTATAGATGTAAACGCTGCGATTGTTTTGTGAACACCGAGATGAAGGGTCAATACGGAGAACACGATTGTACTCGTAGGTATTGTACCGTTTGCAAAGAAATGGGGTCGATCGATCACGAATGCTTTATTAAGCCCGTTGAAAACACGGGAAACGATCGCACAAAGCGAACCAATGACGACAGAGGGAATAGTGACGAAGGGGACGAGGGGGGTGAGGGTGACTGGGATCAGTATGATGATGATGATGACGACGAAGATCTTGATGGGAATAAGAGGGGAAAGAAAAAACAAGACTGCTAAATACGTGTTCTTTGACTTCGAATGTACTCAGGATAACGGTGTTCACGAACCAAACTTGTGCGTTGCTCGGGTAGTATGTAAATTATGTGCAGAAAGGTCAGAAAACGACCCGATGTACATATCGTGTAAACATTGTTCGGCGTCTCGTCAGAAAGTATTCAAAGGTGACAAATGTAAGGAAGAGTTCTGTGATTGGTTATTCGGTTCCAAAGATACGTCAAATTCAACCGCGCTGGCGCACAATTTGAAAGCGTACGACGGTTATTTCCTCCTCCGTTACCTGTACGATAATGCAATCATACCCGAGATCATATATACGGGGTGTAAGATACAAGCCATCATGCTGCCAAAGTACAAACGCAAAATTATCGATTCCATGGATTTTTTGCCCATGGCACTGAGTAAAGCCTGGATTACATTTGGCCTGCGATTAGTCTACGGAGCCCGTATCCTGCCCGTATCCCCTTTTCCGTGCGGCCTCTGTGCGGAGGCAGGAGGCGGCCGTGAGATTTTCGTACGGATTCACGGGCTCCGCAGCCTTTACGATTTTGTTTCGCGAGAAGTTAAACAATTTTGAAAAAATCGTAAGCCCGTAGCCCGTATACATGTCGTAGGTGGCATTGCACAATTCCCGCACGGGCATCGCCCGGAGCCCTCGCACTGATTGTGCAGCAAACGTACGATTTTTCGGTGAACATGGGGGCAAAAAAAATCGTACAGAGATTGTAGACTCATGGGGCATTCGCACGGCCATTGCACAGCTATCGCAAGGTTGCTGCTCGCTGCCCGTGCAGTATCCGTGATATGGAGCAGTCATCCCGCGGCAACCCCACAGCTCCCGCACCATGGCCGTGCAGCCGCCTTGAGACGGGCCAAACATTTTCAGATGGGTATATATTGGTCATCTCCAGCAGTTCTTCATCATTCGTCTCGGTCAAAGCAGAAAAATATGCCGTTGATATCACTAGTACCCATCGGGCTCAGAGCGGCGTACCTCCAGTTGCAGTTGAGGCAGATCAGAAGAAATGAGCAGCAGGCGATCATTGCAGCCCTGGTCTTCCTGGAAGAGCAGCAGGCCCGACAGGGGCACAGGGAGAGGACGGTATGGGTAAAGCCGTGGCTGCTGAGACGGGTCACACTGGGACACTACGACACCTTGATGCAGGAGCTGATGCGGGAGTCGCGTGGGGACTTCAAAGCCTACCTCAGAATCGAGCCATCCATGTTCCGGGAGATGGTAGACAGATTGACCCCCAGAATCTCCAAGCACCAAGACTGCCGTCCAGGTTTGCCTGCAGGCCTGAGGCTGGCTATAACGCTGAGGTTCCTTGCCACTGGTGACTCCTACCACAGTTTGGGGTTCAGCTTCAGAGTGGCCTGCTGCACCATCTCCGTGCTGGTTCCCGAGGTATGCCATGAAATTGTAGCTGAGTACAAGGACGAGGTGTTGGCGATGCCGACGACCCCAGATGGCTGGCGGGAGGTGGCCAGCGCCTTCTCCAGACGTTGGAACTACCACCATTGCCTGGGCGCCATTGATGGCAAGCACATCCGCATCAAGAAGCCCAGGAAGTCCGGCAGCGCCTATTACAACTACAAAGGCTTCTTCTCAATCATTCTCCTTGGCGTGGTTGACGCGGACTACAAATTCATGTGGGTGAACGTGGGGGCCCGAGGTTTCATGTCAGACGCTGGGGTTTTCAACGGGTGCAGCCTGAAGCGGAAGATAGATGCCGGGATGCTGGGGATGCCCGACCCTGACCCTCTGCCCCACGATGACCAGGACACTCCCTACTTCTTCGTGGGGGACGATGCCTTCGCGCTGCGGCCCAGCATGATGAAGCCCTACTCCCATCGGTACCTGAACAATGACGAGAGAATCTTCAATTACAGGACCTCCCGTGCACGCAGAGTAGTGGAGAACGCTTTTGGCATCCTGGCTGCTCGGTTCAGGTGCCTCCTGACAACCCTGGCCATCATGCCCAAGAACGCCATCTCCATCACCAGGGCCTGTGTCATTCTGCACCAGATTATGAGGATGAGGTACCCGGCGCTGCAGAACGCAGACCTCGACGCGGAGGACGCAGACAGCGGCATCGTGCCAGGTGCCTGGAGGGATGGTGCCATGATGGATGAGGTCGAAATAGCCCGGCGAGGCCCTAGAGAGAACCGTGCTGGAAAGATGCTGAGGACCCAACTCAAGTACTACTATAACAGCGAGGCAGGAAGCGTTCCCTGGCAAGAGGCAGCACTCAACTATAACTACTGAGCTGTGTCCCGGATAATGCTCATTTGGTTATGAACTATATGTGTGTTCAATGGACTATTGGATCTCTTTGTGTATAAGTTGTAAATTGTTATTTTACGGAAAAGGGTCTAAGTTTTTGTTTATTACAATGAAGGTCTTATAAACCTTTGAAAATTTTGTTCAATAAAAGTCTGTTCATGAAGGAATAACGTCCAAATTTGTGTGATATTTAAAAGTTTCAAATTTGATGAAGAATGTTTTAAAAAAGATAAAAGTTTAAGAATTTTGTTGTTTTCTGTATCAATCTTTTCAAAAAGTTGGATGTTTTTCATTACAGTATTCACCATTAGTCTTCAACTTTTCTTCTTCTTTTTCACTTTAATACATTTCTTTTATCTTTATAGCAAAATAATGAAAGATCAACACATAAATCACATTTCACATAGCACTTTATTTTAGTCATCACAATATCACATCAGCACTTCTTCAAAAACAAGTAGTCATCATACATACAGTAGTTTTTATCATGAGGAACATAATATCCACTAAGATTCACTTTCGCTGTACTACTTGCAGGGGCAGATCCAGAATTTTGGAAAAGTGGGGGGGGGGGGGCACGGCACATATTTCAGATCATTTTCTGACATGCAAAAAAAAATAAAAAAAATCACATATTTTGGTGTCTGTTTGTCCAAAATTCTCTGACAAGCAAAAAAACAAATAAGAAAAAGGTTGTCAGTTCTATAAAAAACAAATAAGGAAAAGGTTGTCAGTTCTATAACAAAAAAAAAGGGGGGCACGGGCCGGAAGTGTCCTCCTTAAATCCGCCACTGCTATGTGTCATTGGTGCTATCCATGCTACACTGTCGATGTTCATGTTGAAGACTGGGGTGGAGGCTGTTGAGCGATCGTCTGCGTCTGTGTCGTCCGGATTGATGGATGAGAATGCCTGGGAGATAATACTCGCTGTGGAACCAGCGGAGCTGCGTCTGTATGGATGTGGTACGAACGACTGGGACATGGGCGTGGGCTGCTGCTGTGGCGGCTGCATGGGTTGATGAAGGGGTATAGGGGTATGGAACTGTAAGCCGTGCCGAAACTGAGAGCCATACTGTTGAGTGGCTGGTGCTTGGACGGAGTGGGGGCGAACTGCCTGCTGAAAGTGGCTGGCTGCGCGTGCCATGGGGACTTGTTCAATGATCCTTGGGCCATCTATGCTGACGGACTGCAAGTATCTCAGTGAGAGCCCAAAAGCCTCTGTCTGAAAGGACCTGAATTGCTGACTGGGGACCTGCTGGACAACTGAACCTAGCCACGCAGCAAAGGTGTCCCTCTCCGATGGCTGCTCCGTGAACTGGTCAATCTGCATGGGGAAGTCAAAAGTGCATAATGTTTTAAATATGTACCATTATAAAAAAAAACAAAAAAGTTTGGAAATAATTATGATCGATTAATTATACTTCTCTTGGCAGGGCATAATCATCGCTATACGTGAGTTTCCAAACTTTTTTGAGGGGGCTTATGTTTGGAAATGCAACAAGTGTGATCGCAAAGGCAAAGAAATTAATTTAGTTTTGTTTCCAATGTTCACTTTAATAGAGATAGAAAGACTTCTGTAGGGGCAGAAGAGTCTAATACTGGGAGCAGTACTGTAAGCATGGCAATTTGCAACAGTTGTCTTACCTTCATTGCGAGCTCGGTGTCCTTCTTGCGGTTCTCCTCCAGCAGCTGTGACAGGATAGTGCTGGCTTCACCACCGGACTGCGTCTTCTGTACTTTCTTTCTCTTAATACTTGTTGAAGTACTGGGACCTGGACATGAACTTTCTTCTTCGCCCGTGGGGACTGACTCCTCTTGGAACCGTTCGGTTGCCTCGTCATCCGTACCCTAAAGCATAGACAACAGATAAACGTTTAAACATGTGCGAAGAATAGAACATGTATGATAACAAATTAAGGGAAATTCAGGTTGAGGAAAACACACAATAATAATAATAATAATAATTAAATGGGGCATTTGGGAGACATCTCCATAGAGACGTACAGAGCATTTTTCATTCTTTATTGTAACCTAACCCGTTTTAACCTAGAGCTTTTTTTACTAAATTTCATATTTAAGCATTTTGGACCCTACTAAATCAATCAAAAATATAAAAAAACCAAAAATATCGTGTTTTAAGGTAGCTGGGGAATTAGGGAGACACTAAAATGTCTCCCTAAGTCCAATGTCTCCCAACCACCTAAAAAATACGCTAAAATGTCCCCCGAAGGTGCTCATTGTAAATATACTGCTACTACTTCTACTATTAATAATAATAGTAATAATAAGAATAATGATAATGATGATAGTGGGTTCTTGTATAGCGCACATGTCTGTCAGAATCAATATTTTCTAAGCAGATGCTTACCCCTCCCATCTCGATTCCCTGGCCCGACCTGTGCACTATAAACGGGGCTAGGAAGGCCAAACGCTGCAGCTTCCACCTCTGTAGCCGGGTCTTCTTGATCGCCCCCTGACCAGACTTGCCCTCAGAGCGCCTGAGTTTCCCGTAGTCTGTCCGCCAATTCTTCCACTTCCGAAGAACTGTGGAATCTGCACACATTAAACAAAAAAGTTTTTAAATGTTCATGGTAAAATAAGATTAAATGCAAGACATTAATACAGTTTTTACATGGCAAAGAAAGTTAATTCATAAAAGTGAAAATATGTATTTCTTCATGGGAATAACTAATTTTACCTTTACAATTTAAAGTCTTCATGGAAATGAATAAATATTTTTGCTAAATATTTTAAAGCAAATTTGGAGTGCAATTTTGTTCTTCATTTTTCATTTGTACCGAAAATACTTACGGTCCCAGCCGATAGTCTCTACAAACACCTTCAGCTCCGCATCCTTCAACTTCTTGTTGGCCCAACTTTCATGGGCGATGTCATAAAAATAGGGCCGGTCCTCAAAAAACTGCACGACCTTGTCGTTCATGTCACCTTCTTCACGGTCTTCAAGATCATCATCGTCATCAGGCCTTTCAACTTCTGCCTCGGCAGGCTGTGGGTCCTTCTTGGACTTCCTTCCCTGCTTTCCTCGCCAACATTTGCTTGATTTAGGCATTGTGTTGTACTGCTGTTGCAACACAATGTATATCTTGATCTTCTAGATTTTATAATGTGCGATCGGTACAAGTGTGAAGTTGTTTGTGATGATGTACATACACAGAGCTTCTCCTTATATACTGGGACTCGGACGCCCCAAAACGGCACGGCGGCTGTACGGTCACCGCGCATTCTCCGCGCAACCTTTGCACGGAAGCTGCACGGGCTCCGTACGATTTCCGTGCGGAGGCTGCGAAGACTCCACGGCTACTGCATTCAAATTGCACGATTTCCGTACAATCTCCGAGCAGCCTCTGTACGGATTTGCCCCGGCCTGCCCCCGAGGGCCAATACAATAAATGGCACGATGCTCGTAGATAATGTAAACACAAACATCGTAGCCCGTAGCCTCCTACGATGTCTACGAATAATCGTAGACTAATTTATCGTACGGCGCCCGGGGCAAATGTAATCCAGGCTTAAGTTACCGCACGCATTTGGTCAGAAGGAACTACACAAAGGATTGTTTCCTCATTTCTGGAACACGAAACAAAACCAAGAGTACGAAGGCCCAATTCCGGATGCCAAATACTACGAACCGGACAGTATGAGTTCCGAAAAGAGAGGGGAATTTAACAGTTGGTACGAGACGCAAAAGGGGGAACATTTTGTGTTGCAAGACGAATTACTGAAATACTGCGTAAGCGACGTCGAAATTCTGAGTCGTTGCTGCCTTCAGTTTCGAACCTTGTTCAAGAAAGTCACGTCAAAAGGGAAGGGTGATGCTGGCGTGGACCCCTTTGATAGTTGCATTACGATCGCCTCGGCGTGTAATTTAGTGTACAGAAGAAATTTTCTGTGCGCCGATACCATCGCTGTATTGCCCCCTAACGGTTACGACTGCAAGGAACAACAATCTAAGGTCGCGTTATGCCCCTATTCCACACAGACCACGAATCCCACGAACTGCCACGAATTGATAAATTGTAGGATTCGTAAGGATTCCTCGAATATTGAACATTTGTTGTCCAAATCGTGACGCTCTAAGATTCTGTTACGATACAGGTACGATAGAGTTACGAATATTCGTGGGATTCGGCTCGAATCGCTCAAATATTGTCAAGGAGTCACTACGATTTACAAGAATAGATTACGAATACTGCACGAACGTAAGGAATCAGTTACGAATCAGTTAAGAATATGCCGAATGCATCTACGAATCAGGTACGATTAAAATTGAATTCGTGACTATTCTTGACAATTCGTGGGATTTTTCCTCAAGATAGGTATACAAAGGCCCTCATCCCTGCTTGGGCATCAGTTCCAAAATGGATGTTCAACGTACCTGCTTCGATGTGTATTCGTGGGACTCGTGACAGATTCGTAGCTGATTCGTGGTCAAGCCACGAATTCACGAATCCCCGAATGAGTTAAGAATACCTACGAATGCCTACGAATATATTACGATTCAGGTACGATGCCTAAGTATGCACTACGAATTTGTTACGAATTAACTACGATTGTTTTGAATCGGGAGTTCGTGGCCAACATTTTGAACGGCTCAAAACTTTTGCCACGAATTCCAGATCACTTAAGAATTGAAAGAACTGACTACGGATAAATACGAATCAGTTAAGAACTTCACGAACTGATTACGATTCAATTACGAATCCTAAAATGTATCAATTCTTGGCGGTTCGTGGGATTCGTGGTCTGTGTGGA
Source organism: Crossaster papposus (assembly GCA_037893245.1). Lineage (NCBI taxonomy): Eukaryota > Metazoa > Echinodermata > Asteroidea > Velatida > Solasteridae > Crossaster > Crossaster papposus. Next base: position 405,077 of record JBAIAA010000381.1, on the reverse strand, counting down.
ATAGGGGCATTACAATGGTTGCATTACGTTCACTTAACGCAGGGTACGTATATTCGACACGCGCGAAACAAAGGAGAAAAACAGATACGGAAAATACAAGGTGGACGGCTATGACGCGGAAAATCAAATCATTTATTCGTTCAACGGGTGTTACTTCCACGGATGCGTCTCGTGTTATCCCAACAGGAAGACCGTGAATAAACAAGTTGATGGCACCGATGTCAGAATTGTACACGCGTACGCAAGAAAGGAAAACGTTCCTCCAATCATCGTGTACCAAATTTGTTGAGATGTGGGAATGCGAGTGGAAAGCCATAGTCAAAGATTTAGACGAAGAAATGAAACGCGCGCTGCAAGATAAAGCAATTACCGGACCCCGCGCAACATTGAATCCTAGGGATGCATTCTATGGGGGGCATACTAATGCTACTCGTTTATTCCATCAAACGTCCGGAGAAGAAACCATCGAATACGTTGATTTTTGTTCGCTGTATCCCTACACGAACAAGTACTGTTCTTATCCGATGTACCACCCGCAAATTGTGACGGAGAACTTTAAAGACGTGTCGGAATACTACGGTCTCGTTAAATGTCGCGTGTTACCGCCGTCCACCCTGTACCATCCATTACTACCCTATTGTTCGGGTGGTAAATTGACTTTTCCGCTCTGTCGCACTTGCGTAGAATCTCTGCAACAGACCCTCTGTCAGCATACAGATGCCGAAAGAACGCTGCACGACACGTGGGTATCTATTGAAATTGAAAAGGCCATAGAACTGGGATACAAAGTGGTCGACATTGACGTTGTTTGGCATTTTGACCAAAGGGAACAATATGACACGCAGGCACAATCGGGGGGTTTATTCACCGACTACATCAACACTTTCTTAAAACTGAAAGTCGAAGCTTCCGGATGGCCGAGCTGGGTAGAAACCGAAACCGATAGGGCGAAATATATCGATCAATATTTTCAACAGGAAGGGATTCGGTTAGACGCCTCAAAGATAGAGAAAAAACCCGGTCTAAGAGCCCTCGCTAAACTAATGCTAAATTCGTTCTGGGGAAAGTTTGGTCAGAGAATAAATATGCCCAAAGTGAAAGTACTCAGTGATCCCGCGAAGCTGTATGAAATTTTGCTCGCCGATGATAAAGTGGTGCACGATATTAATTTCATCAACCACGAGATTGTGGAAGTTCGGTATGAATCGGAAGAAGAGTTTGTGGACCCGAACCCCAGAACGAACGTAGTCATTGCCGCGTTTACAACTGCGCATGCCCGCCTCAAACTGTACGGCGTACTCGAAAAACTGCAGGAATCTGTATTGTATTACGACACCGACAGCGTAATATACGTGGACAAACCGGGACAGTACAGACCTCCTCTTGGTGATTTTCTCGGCGATTTGACGAACGAGATAAGTCCTAAAGACGGTAAATACATAGAGACCTTCGTATCGGGCGGGCCCAAAAAATTACGCGTATCGATTAGACACGGGTAAGACATGTTGTAAGGTCAGGGGATTCACCTTAAACTTTAGGAATTCTCAGCAAATCAATTTCGATTCGGTGGTCGATATGGTAAAACGGGTCGGTCCCGAAAAAATCGTGATATCGGACCCCCATAAGATCGTGCGAAATGGCAAGACAAAAGAAATATTGACCAAATCGAGTACAAAAGATTATCGCGCGGTGTACAGCAAGAGGGTGATTGTAGATAATTTTAATACGTTACCGTATGGTTATAAACTCGGTGCGTTGGCTCCACCGAGTCATTAAGGTCAGAGCTACCATGGACGATGCATCACGTGTACGAGATCAACGAAACAAGCGCGTACTTAAACTAGTATTGATTATAATTATTAGCTGTTTCGGCATTTTGGCCGAAACAGCTATTGTAATCGTTAAAGTTTTTTTTAGCTGTTTCGGCAACTCAGCTGAAACAGCTATTGTAATCGTTAAGATTTATTTTTTATTTTTTATTTTTTTTAGCTGTTTTGGCAATTCAGCCGAAACAGCTTTTGTTTTCGTTAAAGTTTTTTTTTAGCTGTTTCGGTTTTTCACCGAAACAGCTTTTGTTTTCGTTCTGGTTTTTTTTTTTTTTTTTTTTAGCTGTTTTGGTTTTTCACCGAAACAGCTTTTGTTTTCGTTCTGGTTTTTTTCTTTTTTAGCTGTTTCGGTTTTTCACCGAAACAGCTTTTGTTTTCGTTAAATTTTTTTTTTTTTTTTTTTTTGTTTTTTTGTTTTTTTGTTTTGTTTTTCAGACTTTTCTTCATAGGATTTGCACACGTTTGTTCAGACAGGGCACTTTGACACTTTGGGAAATCCGATCGACTTGAAACTTGGCATACATTTAGACAACCACCCAAGGACGGTCCTAAAAGAAATTTGTCACGATTACGTAGTTCAAGGTCACGTGACCTCACGTTAAAGGTGAAAATTTTCCCATAGGTTTTGTACACGTTTTTCTTCAGACTATTGACTTTGGCACTTCCGTAAATCCGACCGACTTGAAACTTGGCATATACTTAGAAGACCACCCCTAGATGTTTCTGAGAGAAATTCGGCACGATTGCGTCATTCAAAGTCACGTGACGTCACATTAAAGGTGCACATTTTTCTCCCATTGGTTTTGTACACGTTTTTGTTTAGACTGTTGACTTTGACACTTTAGTAAATCTGATCGACTTGAGACTTGGCACACACTTAGACCACCATCCACAGACGGCCCTAAAAGAAATTTGGCACGATTACGTCATTCAAGGTCACGGGGCGTCACGTTAAAGTTTCATTTTTCCCCCATAGGTTTTGTACACGTTTTTCTTTAGACTATTGACTTTGACACTAGTAAATCTGATCGACTTGAGACTTGGCACACACAAAAGACTATCACAAAAATATTAAAAGACACTCGAAACAGCTCTGTGTTTGTCCACAAACACATGTCTAGTTTTTTCTTTGCCTTTTTTTCCCCATAGGATTTGTACACGTTTGTTCAGACAATACACTTTGACACTTTGGGAAATCCGATCGACTTGAAACTTGGCATACACTTAGACAACCACCCAAGGACGGTCCTAGAAGAAATTCGTCGCGATTACGTCATTCAAGGTCACGTGACTTCGCGTTAAAGGTTAAATTTTCCCCATAGGTTTTGTACACGTTTTCCTTCAGACCTTTGACTTTGACACTTTGGTAAATCCGACCGACTTGAAACTTGGCATACACTTAGAACACCACCCCTAGATGTTTCTGAAAAAAATTCGGCACGATTGCGTCATTCAAGGTCACGTGACGTCACATTAAAGGTGCACATTTTTCACCCATAGGTTTTGTACACGTTTATGTTTAGACTGTTGACTTTGACACTGTAGTAAATCCGATCGACTTGAGACTTGGCACACACTTAGACCACCATCTACAGACGGCCCTAAAAGAAATTTGGCACGATTACGTCATTCAAGGTCACGGGGCGTCACGTTAAAGTTTCATTTTTCCCCATAGATTTTGTACACGTTTTTCTTTAGACTATTGCCGTTGACACTTTAGTAAATCTGATCGACTTGAGACTTGGCACACACATAGACCACCACACACACATATTGAAAATAATGTAAGACACTCGAAACAGCTCTGTGTTTGTCCACAAACACATGTCTAGTTTTTTTAGCTGTTTCGGTTTTTTCACCGAAACAGCTTTTGTTTTCGTTAAAGTTTTTTTTTTTCTTTTTTTTTTTTTTCTTTTAATTTTTCAGACTATTTCCCATAGGATTTGTACACGTTTTTTCTGGCATATCACTTTGACACTTTGGTAAATCCGATCGACTTGAGACTTGGCATACATTTAGACAACCACCCAAGGACGGTCCTAGAAGAAATTCGTCGCGATTACGTAATTCAAGGTCACGTGACGTCATGTTAAACGTAAAATTTTCCCCATAGGTTTTGTACACGTTTTTCTTCAAACTGTCGACTTTGACACTTTAATGAATTCGATCGACTTGAGACTTAGAATACACTTAGAACACCGATCACAGATAGTCCTGGACGAAATTCGGCACGATTGCGTCATTCAAGGTCACGTGACGTGACGTTAAAGGTGAAATTTATTTCCCCATAGGGTTTGTACACGTTTTTCTTCAGACTATTGACTTTGACACTTTGGTATATCCGACCGACTTGAAACTTGGCATACACTTAGAACACCACCCCCAGATGTTCCTGAAAGAAATTTGGCACGATTGCGTCATTCAAGGTCACGTGACGTCACCTTAAATGTTCAATTTTCCCCCATAGGTTTTGTACACGTTTTTCTTTTCTATTTACTTTGACACTTTGGTAAATCCGATTGACTTGAGACTTAACACACACCTCAACCACCATCCTCATGGGGGCCAAGAGGACAATCGTCATGATGACGTCATCGTGGGTCATGTGACGTCACATTAAAGGTGTAGTTTTTAGGACCCTCTATCTCTGAAAGTACATGTCCGATTTTGGTCAAACTTGGTATACAGGTATTCCGGGATGTGTTATAGACGAAAATCGGGGTGACGTCATGATGACGTCATCGTGGGTCATGTGACGTCACATTAAAGGTGTAGTTTTTAAGACCCTCTATCTCTGGAAGTACAAGTCCAATTAGGGTCAAACTTGATATTTAGGTATTTCGGGATGTGTTATAGACGGAAATCATGTGATGTCAAATTAAAGGTTTAGTTTTCCTTATAGGATTTGTACATGTTTTTTGCAACCAATATATATTTGGCACTTTTGTAAATCTGATCAACTTCAGATTTGGTACACACTTCGACAACCACTAACATATTGAAAGTAATTTTAGACATGCGAAACAGCTCTGTGTTTGTCCACAAACACATTTCTAGTTTTTTTTTTTTTTTCTTTGCCTTTTGTTCTTCATAGGATTTGTACACGTTTGTTCAGACAATACACTTTGACACTTTGGGAAATCCGATCGACTTGAGACTTGGCATACACTTAGACAACCACCCAAGGACGGTCCTAGAAGAAATTCGTCGCGATTACGTCATTCAAGGTCACGTGACTTCGCGTTAAAGGTGAAATTTTTCCCATAGGTTTTGTACACGTTTTTCTTCAGACTATTGAATTTGACACTTCGGTAAATCCGACCGACTTGAAACTTGGCATGCCCTTAGAACACCACCCCCAGATGTTCCTGAAAGAAATTTGGCACGATTGCGTCATTGAACGTCACGTGACGTCACGTTAAAGGTGCACATTTTTCTCCCATTGGTTTTGTACACGTTTTTCTTTAGACTATTGACTTTGACACCTTAGTAAATCCGATCGACTTAAGACTTAGCACACACTTAGACCACCATCCACAGACTGTCCTAGAAAAAAATCGGCACGATTACGTCATTCAAGGTCACGGAGCGTCACGTTAAAGGTTCAATTTTCCCCCATAGGTTTTGTACACGTTTTTCTTTAGACTGTTGACTTTGACACTTTCGTAAATTTGATCGACTTGAGACTTGGCACACACATAGACCACCACACACACATATTGAAAGTAATGTAAGACACTCGAAACAGCTCTGTGTTTGTCCACAAACACATGTCTAGTTTTTTTTTTTTTTCTTTCCTTTTTTTTCTTTTTTTCTTCCGTTTCAGACTCTTTTCCATAGTGTTTGTACACGTTTTTTCTTCAGCCAATACACTTTGACACTTTAGAAAACCCGATCGACTTAAGACTTGGTATACACTTAGACTACCACCCACAGATGGTCCTTGAAAAAAATCATCACGATTTCGTCATTCATGGTCACGTGACGTCACTTTAAAGGTGCGATTTTTTCCCATAGGTTTTGTACACGTTTTTCTTCAGACTATTGACTTTGACATATTGGTAAATTCAATCGACTTTAGACTTGGCACACACCTTGACCACCATCCTCTGGAGGATCAATAGGGAAATTGGCATGATGACGTCATCGTGGGTCATGTGACGTAACATTTAAGGTTGTTTTTAAGACCCTCTATCTCCGGAGGTACAAGTCCGATTGGGGTCAAACTTGGTATACAAGTATTCGAGGATGTGTTATAGACGAACATTAAGACGACGTCATGATGACGTAATCGTGGGTCACGTGACATTACATAAAAGGTGTAGTTTTTAAGACTCTCTATCTCTGAAAGTACAGGTCCGATTGCGGTCAAACTTGGTATGCAAGTATTCCAGGATCATACTATTGTGAAAATCGGAATCCTTTTTGCCTATTATTTAATAAACTTTTTTTAACGTTACTGTTTACTCTCTTGATTATCTTGGTCTTCACTTAAATAAGCATGCACAATACGTATTTCATAGAATATAAAACAGTATGTTATACCTGTTCTATTCTTGACTGTCTTATCTTGCCGGAATCGTGCAACCGTTAAAAGTGATTTAAAACAATGATGAACGTGTTATAAAGTTTACAGGCAACATTTATTCGGCCACTAATAAGCGTCACCAGGATATGGCGGGGGTACCTCCGGGTAGGGAAGACAGATGGATATGAAGATTTATAGCGAAGGACAAAACTCAAGATCAAGTATTAAACAGCACACACAAAAAGAAGCGGGCAATATTCAAGTTTTGCTCGTATTCTATTAGTTTACAGTATTTATAGTAGTGGCCGAGAGGTGGTGAAGAAACCAAGGATATAATTATTCACTTTTTTCATCCTGACACCCCCCTCCCTGGTATTAGTTATCACCTACAGCACATGTACATAACGCCAAAACATTATCGTTTTGAGGAAAGATTTCTAACATTTCAGGGATGTTTTTCGCTGAAAATGTCCTATAAGAGGATTTCAATTATCTGGTGCATAGTGTTATGTAATGTGGATATATTTTTTAGAGGCAATTGTTTTTGTTCGTTAAGAGAAAGTGCACGGATGTAAAAATCAATCAAATTCTACAGGCGATAGGTCAAGGAAGGGTATAATCACAAATGTATGTCTTAAAATGACAAAAAGTATATACCGGTACATAAATGGTCACCACAAGTTAAATTCATTTCCATGTTTTAATTTATTTTCATTTTATTATTCAAGAACAAATTAACCAATACATTTTCTAATAAATATATTTAACAAAGAAAACAATATTGCAAATTAGGATGTACACAACTATGTTTGAACAAATTACTACCTGTACCTTTTTATAGTGTAGAGCACTATTGTTTATTAAGTAAGTGATATTTGTTTGAATTTACAAATGTCACTAAAGTACCCTTATTTTAGTGAATTTTATTTGCCCTTAAAACAAATGTATTGTTTATACCTTTGGAGTTTTTGTTTTTCAAACAGAGTTTGTGTTTTGTATATAGTTTGTACAGGTTCTTGACACTAGTGTTTGGTTGAAAGAGATAAAAGATATTTAACTTTTATCTATAATGTCCCAGGCATGCATTTACAAAATACTACTCAGTTTTCAAAGGCATTAAAGTGCAGAAAGAGTACTGCATGCATACTACAGTTCACTCAAGTAGTATTTTGAAGTATTGGGTAACGTTAGAGTTCAAGTGTAGAGCACCATTCCTAAGTAACAATTAAACTGTTATTTTACAACATTCCTTTTACAATATTATTAATATAAAGTAAAATTGGTTTTTGCTTAAAGACAATAAAATGTATATACTTATCTGTAGTTAACATCCTTTTCTAAACAGAGTTCGTATTATCGTTAAAGTTGAACAGAACTGTACATGTACCTGTATGATGATCAATAAACCCAGCACAAAGAAATGCCAATAACGGGGCACTCTGACTGACAGACTCCAATGACAACGAACATTAAGTTAACAATTATGAACTCTACTGAGTTTGAGCTCAAAACCCCTATGTCTTTTGGCAAGGAACCATCCTCAATCCCACAAAGTCTTCCTTGTTGCCACTGTCACAAACGATAATTGGATCGCAAGTGTCTCCCGCGGTCGATCCCTATACATGCATATTGTGTGTTTAAATGACGACTTGACATTACATGACTTGTGACTTCAATATTAGAATTGTGTCTTTCCACTCGAAGTTTTATCAAAGCATCTTGAAGTTTAACAATTTCCCTTGAAAAAATCCTTGAAATTTTACCTACATGTTGTATAAACAGTATTTTGGACTGTATTGTCCCATAAACTAAGAATATGTAACATAAATTGTATTCATCTTCAATCCTCCAACACAATTATCCATTCATCTTCAATCCTCCAACACAATTATCCATTTGTTTTCTTGAATGTGTTTTCAGTGACACTGACAGTCCCCAATGCTTTAATCGTTCATAATCACTGCAATGGGTTTAGTCGGTGCTGATGACATTTAAAAGCAGTACGGGAGGTATTGATCTGAACACAATGCAGCGGTCATTTATGAATAGCTCAATATAAACAATGCTTGGTACATCTTACTAACTCAACAAAAAGCATCTTCTAAAATCAATCAATACGTTTTTTGCCAGCCCTCCAAATCCTAAAGAAAATGCCTGAAAAATTCAGGAGAATTTACGAAGGTTAGGTTAAGGAAGTAAGTATTCTACTATGGATTAAAAATTAGCCTTTAGCATAGCAGTGATAGAACAGAACTGGGTGCAGTAGGACAATAATGAGTAGCCTTGAAATGTAGTATACACCATTTGCAAACAAAACTATTAAATTAGTATAAAATATCAGACTTGGATCAAAGGTCATTAGTAGCCCCTGCCATTGCAGTGGTGGAAGAGGTGGCTCAAAGTACATGTACTTAGGCTTAGATGAAAGGGGATTAGTAGCCTGTGGCACCATAGTGATACAAGAGACGAGTCACACAAACCAGACTTGGGTAACAGGTGATTAGTAGCCTCTGTCATTGCAGTTGTAGAAGAGGTGGCTCACAACAGTCGGGCTTGGATGACAAGTGATTAGTAGCCTCTGCCATTGCGGTTGTAGAAGAGGTGGCGCACAGTAGTCGAGCTTGGATGACAAGTGAGTATCCTCTGCCATTGCGGTTGTAGAAGAGGTGGCGCACAGTAGTCGAGCTTGGATGACAAGTGAGTATCCTCTGCCATTGCGGTTGTAGAAGAGGTGGCGCACAGTAGTCGAGTAGATGAGGTCATCCTCTACACGTTCCACCTAGATTGACATGCAAAACAAGATCGGAGAACAACAAATGAGGGAAAGATTGTCTGCATGGGGATTTGTTTATCACAATCATGTTTGAACATCATCATACATGTAAATGTATGTACTTTATGCTTAGTATGCAATAATGTACCTGTGCAAAGTAAACACTAGCTCTGCCTTTCTATGGTGTATCATGTATCCGTAGATGTGTACAAATCTGCATTACGCCTAGGCCTTGATAAGTCTTCTTTGATGATAAAGTGTGTTTATAATGTCCTACACACATAAACATGTCTCACCAACAGTTTTTTACATAGATATTTCAGTATGTACATGTTCACTTGAATGTTTTTAGGAAAGAACAGTTTCATATTAATAAGAAAACTCGCCTGAAAATCTCAGATTTGGGCTGTCAGTTTGTAGAATCTGTGCACAATGTTGTCACTATACGCGCTGCTAAACATGTGCTTGAAACAAATTTCTGATGAGGTCTATGACAAGTATTCTCTTTGACTAATCCAGGTTTGACCTACATATGAGGTCCAATTGATACATTGTAGCATTTACCTATAGAGGATCATTCCACTCTTTAAAAAGGTAAGTGTCTTAATCAGGATGTGACATGTAATGTCCATGACGTAATGTCCATGACGTAATGTCCATGACGTTAAATGTAATGTTCATGACGCTCGTTAGCACAATTGTAATTAATTTTTTATTAATTTTCTTGCATTATAGGATTAGCCCCTAAAAACTAGCTTTGATGAAGTCTCATAAAAATATATCTTACTGGCTTTAGAATGGAAAACTAAACATCATGCAATGTCATGGACATTACCAAGGGCTAATTAAAACGAGTGGCAGCACCCTGTGAATAAATTTACAATTAAATTTCTTCAAAATTGTGAATAGGTACCCCCAGTTATGTTTTTAGCCATGACAAATTAAAATATCTTTTAAAATGTAACCAGGGGGGCATATATAGACAATTGTACCAAACATTTCAAAAAAATCATGAATTTGGCCAAAAAAAGTTTTTTTTAATTAACGATGAAAAACATGTAAAACCAAGAACAAAATTGAAACAAACATAGATTTGAAATCACTAGTTATCACTCTTTCTGGCTACTTTAAAATTAATTCCATGAATTTGACTTCAATTTTTTGGGTAGAGGACACTTTTTGGTGGAATTGCCCATATGCCCTTCTGCCAGACACACAACGAGTTATAGTGAGTGATGGTCATCAGCCAGTGATGACTAGGATGACTGATGAAATGTCACACATGGCTGTGGATGTGAAGACGTTGCTCCACAGTTATAGTGAGTGGTGGTCATCATCCAGTGATGACCATGAGAACAGATGGGTCATTCCACCAGGTTGGGACACAGTGTGTGACATCAATGTCAAATTTTGAAAATTATTGTTAGGTTTAACTTTAACTTTTTTCATGTGTGGAAATTACTGAAGTTTTTCTAAACTTAAAGATTTTTGGCAAAACTATTCCTAAAAAACCCGTTAGTTGACTGAAAGTAAGGTTCATAGAAAAAAGTGCAGACGTAACATGGACGCCAAATCTGATAAATCATCCCTCTGTTGTTTACTTTGGTTTTAGACCTTTCTGTGTTTCTTTGTAACTAAATAATACCATTTCATGAGGTTTTGCCACATCTTTTTTCAAACTGGGCAGCAGGAAAAGGTAAGTATGAGGAATAATATTTTGAGTAATTTGGTTAATTTTCAAAAAACTAATGTTATTTCACATTTTTGTTTCTAACTCTGCCACACACAGTAAATTTTTCATTCAAAATTGTTACAAAGACCAAGTTTAGCCCACCTTACAATGTTTCATTAAATGGAACTCCACTGTATATTTTAATTTTAAAATTCTCTAATTCCTAATCAAGCAGTGCAGACGTAACATATTAAATTTGGACACCGTGTCCTCGTTACATCTACTTAATAAATTGTTAACTGATATTAAGTCAACACTATTTCCTTATTCTGGATGACAAAACACCAAATATAATTCACATGCATCAAACTGTCATTTTGGGTGCAAAGCCATTTGGCTTTTAATGTTTATAAGCATTTTGTAGGGGGGGGTGCCAAGGCCAAGTTGGATTGGGTCAGGAGGACAAATTACAACATTTGCAGGAAATTTGCAGAAAATTTTAAGACAATTATTAATCATTCATCTTTGTGTTTAATTTTGTTACCATGTACTAATCCAATGCTAACATTTGTTATGATTTATTTACCATACCCTAATCCATGTTAACCAGTTGCGTTGAGACAAATCAGTTTGTGTTTCCTCAGCTGACGAAAGCGGTTTGCTTTTCTGTAAAGTTTTAATTACAATTTTACAGAAGGTCCCGGACACAAAGTGGTCTCAAATAACCTCAAAGGGATCGAAACTGTACAGGTGGAGAACATTACAGTGAATGCCATGAATGATCAGGTCAAATGTTAAAAATAAAATATATAAATGGCCTGATTTATTTTGAGTAGTTTGCAACCAATTGATTGAAATGATCATTAAATGTACATTACTGTTGCGGCTAATTGGCTATGACATGACAAATTAAAAATTCTGAATTCCCTGTACAGTCCTGGGGAACATTTTGTACTCCCATTTTGTTTGTTGTTAAGCTTTTAATTTTCAATACGGCTGAAGTTGTGCCGAGTCGAATCAGTTCTTCATAGGATTGGATAATATTAATGCTAGTTGTCAGTCAATGACATGGATACAATATGAAATTATTTAGGAAAGCTTCCATGGTTTAATCCTCTTCCTCGCATATAGATGGCATGTATCAATAACATATGTAACTTATGAATTCATACGAGTCTAAAGACTGGGACATCATGTTTAAGAAAATGATTATCTTTTTGTTGCAGTAAAAAAAAACCGATGTGAAATTATATTTCCACACAATGAATTCAATTGAATAACAATAAATTTGAACAACTTTGAATGAACTTTGAATGAACCAAGAATAGACCGATCCATTAAGCCCCACCCCCTAACTGATTGACTAATCACAGCTTAAACTTTGTTTCCGAAGTCTGGCACAGTAAACTTCTGTGGAAATCTGATGCCCGATTCATACCTTACACTAATGCGAAAGCAAAACATGATACGTGTACATAGTATACATTAATTGCGTCAACAATGGAAACAGTACAGTTCATTGGCAAAATACACTTTGCTTTCGCATACATGTACTTGTGAAACACTGCCATTAGTCAAACCTTTTTGGTGGGGAGGGGGTGTTAAAGGATCAGTCTACTGATTAAATTGGAATACAATTTAATTTAATTTAATTTAATTTAATTTAATTTCAATGAAGAAATGAATTGAAATTTGAATCAAATTGAAAAGATTATGAATAGTTTGTTTTCTTTAAAATTCATTGAACAGGATTTGAATCATTTTAGCTCAACTAGAATTGAAGTGCAATTTGAATAACAAGTACCTTAATGGTTAAGAAAAGCGAATTAGAAATGAGCAGATAGACCCTGTACTGATGACATAATGCTTTGTTATTTAATGCACTTTCTGTGGTAGGTTCCAGGAAAAGAAGGTACAGAGCACAAATTTAAGTTCGATAGAAAACTGCACCTGTAATGAGCAGGTTGCGTCATCAGTATTGGCATCAATTGGACTAACACTATCAAAACAGACAAAACTATTCACAATAATTTGGATTTCATGAAATCAAAAAAGTTGTAAAGTTCTGGACGTAGAATACAAAACGTATGTTGAGCGCATGTTAACCTTATATGCAGAGTATTGCAGACACTGTCAACTCATTGTAACATGGCAAAACGGACTAGAGTCATGACATATAAATCATAGCGACTTGCTAAAACAAAGTCCACATGGCACACAAATGCAGCTTAACTTGTTGCACTTTCCCAACAGTTATTTTTCATTCTTTTTCAGGTAGGCTTTTACCTCAGCTGTAATGTTACAGAAGATATCACACTCAAAAGCAAGGTGACGCTGGTTTACTGGATTAGGTGGGGATGGCAACAATGAGAATATTCCCGTCTTTTTCACCCAAGCTTCCTCCTTCGTCGTGCTCCATACGTAGCGGTTTTCACCTTTTGGAGTCAGAAAATTTATGCAGCACTTGCCGTCACTCACACAAGTTACTTCGCCTGCCCACCAGGTGTCGTCGTAAATGACTGAAACATAATCACCAACTGAAATTGAAAAAAGAGTAGATACATGTCAAAATAGTTACAAATATATCTGGATACAATTTTTAATAACATCCCATGACAGGATATTTTAACAATATTTCGAAATTTACATCCCTAATCAAATTACCTTGGTAATCTCTTGTGGAACTTGAAGCTCCTGTGTCCCTCGTTGTGTAAATGGCAGTCCCACTTGCAGTCTCCAAACTAACATCATCTGGAACATCTACCGGTATGTGTACGTCTGCTTCATGATTCTCATCTGTGCAGGGTGTTCCATCGTCATCTATGAATAAGAGTAAATAATTCCATACAATTCAGCACTTCATTAACTACATGTACATGTAAATGTTAAATGAAGGTGAATGCTCAGTGGTAACACTGTTATGTGTAGTAAATTGGGGTGGTTGGTCTTTTGTTTATATTTTCATTGCATGTACCTTTGCATTCGTCTGCTTGACAAGAATCACTGGTCTGGTTGGAGCCGACATCCAAGTTCTTACTGCTTCCTTGTGTAACGCCCGTGCCGGTTGGGCGGTAGAGGGCGCTGGAGCGATTCCACGGTGGTGGGATCGCCCTGGTGGCTCCTGCTGGTGCGCCCCGGAAACCCGCCTTTGGATTGCGCAAGCGCCGAACCAGTTCTAACCAGTTCGGGGCCGCGTGATTGCGGGAGCCTGAAGTCCATGTTTTGGTCGGCAAGAGGTCACAATAAACCAGAGAGAATCACCGGAAATACAGAATACTTGCGTCAAGAGTCCTTCCTGTGTGTGGTGTAGAACCCAGGGAAATCTACGTTACATTGGTGGCAGCGGTCGGCATGCAGGAGGACTAAGAAAAGACCAGGTGAAGTGTTCATGTTTTCAGGAAAACACGATAGCACGGCAGCCAACTCGCCCCACGGCGGGAGGGCCGCCCAGGGCCGTGGACGACGGCGCAGCCGGCGGGTCGTTTCACTCGGAGCGTCCGCGGGTTGTGTTCGTCGACGCAGCGGGGACGAGGAATCGTCTGGAGACAGGTCACTAGAACAGCGCTCTCTCGGGGAGCAACGGGGCAGAACTGCTCCGCACACAAACCAATGGAGCGGAGCCGTCGGCACTGCTCCGCATGGGAGTCAATGGAGCGGAGCTGCTCCGCACACAGTGCAATGGAGCGGATCCGTCAACGTTGCCCACGCTCTCTAAGCCAGTCGGAGCCGCAGGGACAGTCACAAGGGACAGTCGCAAGAGGAGTTGGAGGGGCCCGGCCCATGCTGTAGACGGCGGCGCGGCAGACGGCTCGCAACACTCGGAGCGAGCCCGAGCCGTGCCCGTCGGCGCAGCGGGGGCAGGGCCTCGCCGGGACGCCCACGCTCTCTGAGCCAGTCGTAGTCGCAAGAGGCAGTCACAGTCGCGGCCACATGAGCCAGTCGCAGTCGCAGGAGCAAGTCGCAGTCGCAGGAGCCAGGCGCAGTCGCAGTCGGAGGAACCACAGTCGCAGTCGCAAGAGCCAGTCGCAGTCGCAGGCACCAGATACAGGAGCCAGTCGCAGTCGCAGGAGCCAGTCGCTGTCGCGGGAGCCAGCCGCAGTCGCAGTCGCAGGAACCACAGTCGCAGTCGCAAGAGCCAGCCGCAGTCGAAGGCACCAGTCGCAGTCAGAGGAGCCAGTCGCAGTCACAGTCGCAGTCAAGTCTTAACATTACAGGGGTGTGCCGGGGCCAGGGGTGTGCCGGGGCCAGGGGTGTGCCGGGGCCAGGGGTGTGCCGGGGCCAGGGGTGTGCCGGGGCCAGGGGTGTGCCGGGGCCAGGGGTGTGCCGGGGCCAGGGGTGTGCCGGGGCCAGGGGTGTGCCGGGGCCAGGGGTGTGCCGGGGCCAGGGGTGTGCCGGGGCCAGGGGTGTGCCGGGGCCAGGGGTGTGCCGGGGCCAGGGGTGTGCCGGGGCCAGGGGTGTGCCGGGGCCAGGGGTGTGCCGGGGCCAGGGGCTTACCCCAAAAATTGTTGTAATGTAAATTGTTGTAATGTAAATTGTTGTAATGTAAATTGTTGTGTAATTGTTGGCGTTATGCGTTTTCCAGGGCGGTTGGCCGGGGTGCGGCAGCAGCGCCCATGGTCTTGTTTGGGGGCAAACAAGGTCTTCGTGGGGGGCTGTGTAACGCCCGTGCCGGTTGGGCGGTAGAGGGCGCTGGAGCGATTCCACGGTGGTGGGATCGCCCTGGTGGCTCCTGCTGGTGCGCCCCGGAAACCCGCCTTTGGATTGCGCAAGCGCCGAACCAGTTCTAACCAGTTCGGGTGCCGCGTGATTGCGGGAGCCTGAAGTCCATGTTTTGGTCGGCAAGAGGTCACAATAAACCAGAGAGAATCACCGGAAATACAGAATACTTGCGTCAAGAGTCCTTCTTGTGTGTGGTGTAGAACCCAGAGAAATCTACGTTACACTATGTTAACTTCCTCCCACTTGTTTACATACGCTGCATTATGGCACTCTCCAAACCCTTCTATGCATGAAGAGCAGAAACATGATATGTTCCGCTTTGCAACTACACCTGGAGTAACTGTCTTGATACTATGGAGCTTCCGTGTTCCTTTCAGAGTTTTGCCTTGTCTTGGTCTGTTGTGGTCAATGTCCATTGATGGTACAAAGACTACTGTCCTCTTAAAATGAGGACATGCTTCATCCAGGCCATCTCTGGTAAGATTGTGTTTACAAAAGTCAAACATTTGTTTGGCATTTGTTATGGATGCTTGGTGTGATGCTTCCGCCATGGATGTCATTCTTTTAATTACAGCACTTTCTCCATCTGATGGGCCCTTTCCATGTCTGGAGCCGAAGAACTCATGCTGGATTGGCACTTTGTTATCTTCCACTGAATAAGAGATATCCAGGAATGGGCCCTTAGATTTATACTGGGCACTACACCCATCAGAGAAGCGGATCACCTTGGTTAACTCTGGCTGCTGCTGTCGGACCTCCCTAATTGCACTGGAAGTAAATGCGTGGACTGCATTGTGATCATGGTTCAGGTCATCTGAGATTATTGCAATAGAGTGCATGATGGGCTTCGTGCAAGTCGGGTTGTTGCAGTTATAGTAGGTTATGATCGGATGGACTGTTACCTGTTCTTGCGTCCAGTGTGCTGCCTGCACCTCGTCCTGGGTTTTGCATGCATAATTTTCTGCAAAATCTAGTACCATGACACACCATCCCTTAGCAAGTTTCTGTGATGTAAGCTTTATAAATTGACTCTGCTGCCATGATTTGTGAAACAGGTGCTCTGGTATGGTGTGTAATTCTTTCTCCAGTTCTTTAAGCAGCTCTGCAGTACTACCATGCTGTAGCTGACGTACCTTTTTAGTCACCATCTTCTTTCCTTTCTTGGTTATCTTTTCCTCCTTCACCGTCACCCATTTAGACCACTTGACTTCCTTTCCGGTATCTAACCCTTCAAAGTGTTCTCTCATCTTTGTCACCCCACAGTGTCGACACTTTCTTTCTATGCATTGCTTGTTGTGATGTTTTTGTTGTGCTCCTCTCTGGCACAAGGTGATGGTTGATACTTCTTCTAAAGTCATGTTTGACTTTACTGCTTTCAGTTTTAGTTTCACATTTTCACAATAGTCGCATAAGCAACCCCTGAACTTGATGCTCCCAACAGTTTTTATGTACTTGGGGCGAAGCTTGTAGAATGTTGACTTCCCAACCTTCTCATTCGGATGATCATTCTTGAACTGTTTGTAGAGGATGGGGATTGGCATTTCTAGTACTCTTGTTTTCTGGAGTGTTTTCTTGCTCATAGTCTTCTGGTCAGGCAGTTCTACAGAATTTTGCTTGTAGCAATTGGCAACAAGGTCTTTGGTATCTTGCCTTAATGCGGCTGCATTTTTGTACTTTGGCTTATGTGTCGTCTCCTTGGCAAGTTTTGGTGAAACACCAAACAGTCTGCACCCTAATCGCTGAAGTTTGTATTTCTTAATAGTCAGGTAGCTTAGGGATGGAATCGTGACCGACTGGCCCAAAGCACCAAATTTGGTAGGTACCTTGGGTAGGCCCCAGAAATAAATTTTAGAAGGGGTGACACCAAAAAATATTTTTGGAAGGTACCTAATTTGCATAATTTAAAAATGGCTGCAAAATCCTATACTTAAGCACTAATTTCGGTACATTTTTATCATTTGAAAGCAAAAGTCATTTTGAAATATTTACTTCGGTGGTTTTGTTTACATATTCTGCACTTAAACAACATTAATTAGCTGATGATGTGCCTAGGTAATTATGTTTAGTCAGAAATCCAAGATGGCCACGATAATAATAAATTAAGTATCGTGTTTATTGGGAAGCAGCGTAATCATACATGTCACTCACCGTTTTTTAAATTTTTTAGAACGATTCTCGGTCACCTGGGAAGGACATTAACGTGAAGGACGTGTAATACAGGGTTTTGTGGAATTTTCTTTCTTTTTCTGTGAGGCTATTAGGTTTAATTATAATGGAGTGCTTTTGCAAGAAGGTATAGCTCAGAGAAACCGGTGTATGCAGGCATACTTCAAGGAATGATCATTAAAAAAAATTGTGTTTTTTGGATCAATTCTAGAGTTAGCTGCAGTGAATCAGAACTCATTCTATGTGGGAAGGGAAGGGTGTTTATGGGAGTTGTCACAAGTCAGAACTTTTTCTCATCGTTTTCGTTATTTTTTTTTGAGATGCTGAAGCAGTTCTGCTGCGTGAAGTATCATTGGATTGTAGGTGTGTGGCTGGTCTGCAGAGATAGATCTGTATAATTTATGATGTGCTGGTATGCCAGCAGTGTGGTTGCGTAACTATCCCGCCCAGAGCGTAATTCTTAATTTAATTTTTTTTTGCTAGTGATATACGCTTCATGGGAGGTCAGTTCAGGCCACATTTTTGTCGCGAGATTGCAGTCTGTAGGAATGGGGGGGGGGGGGGGGGGGGGGGGGGGGGTTCTGGTACAAGTTTCAAAAGAACCCCCTCCGTGCTTTTCGTTATTTTTTTGAGACGCGGAAAAGGTTCTGCTGACAAGTATCACATGGATTGTATTTGTGACTGGTCTATACAGAGATAGATCTGTAATTGTACGTTAACTAGTGGGTATGCTAGAAAGTGGTTGTTTGACTGGTCTCTCCAGAGCGTAGTTCTTAACTTTTTTTTTTTCTTTTTTTGTGTAAGATACGCATCTGGGGGTCAGTTCTAGCCACATTATCTCTGCTAGATGACAGTCCGTGGTTGGAGTTCGTGGACGGGCAAATACATCAAACGTCTGCAGGCCAATTGGGTTAGACATTCCCTAAAAGCGGGAGTTTCAAACCCTGTCTCGGGTTTTGGCGACGCGATGACTGGTTTGTGTATTGCAACAGTGGTCCCTTTGTTTTTTGTTCACACAGTGATTGATTATTACCGGTGATAATATGCCGTCCCCTCTTTTTTTTTTCTTTTTTTTTGGAAGGGGAGCAGGGCATATTTTCTGTGCTATATCATGCAC
This sequence comes from Crossaster papposus, assembly GCA_037893245.1. NCBI lineage: Eukaryota > Metazoa > Echinodermata > Asteroidea > Velatida > Solasteridae > Crossaster > Crossaster papposus. The sequence continues at coordinate 386,276 of JBAIAA010000381.1, read as the reverse complement.
TTCATCAGTCACCTTCTTATCCTTTTCCCTTCCTTGTTTTTATTTGTGTGTCGGTTTATATGACGCGTGGCAAGGACAAGGGGGGGGGGGGTGGTGGGGTTTGACTTATTTATTTTGTTTTAGTCTTGAGATCCATTTCTTTGATCAATGTTTTGTTCTTTCAATAGTTCCAATAGAATTTGCAGATTCTCCTCATCAAGATTTTGTTCCTCTTGGTTGGATTGTGGAGATGCTTTAGTCCTAGATCGAACAAGTTCATCTTTTATGTTTTTGTGCCGTTTGTATGCCAGGATGGGTTGGGTATCAAATATCCTATTCAGATATTCGTTTTCGCTAATCAAGGGCCAGTGTTTGAGGATAGCCCGTTTGAGGGCTGGGTGCGCGACATGTGGGTAGTATGGTAGGACGAACACCAGTGGAATATTGCTTTTGTTTTTTTTCACGCTTAGGGTCCGCGGGAGTCTTGCCCCTTTTAGAAAGGAGGGCTAGGTCTTCGTTTGTGTATCCGCTCTTTTGAAGTTTGTCTTTGAAAAATTCAACCCTCTCCTCAAAGTCTTTTAAATGGGTACATATACGTTTGTATCTGGTCACTTCGCCCTTGATTAATCCGCCAAATACCGACTTAGGGTGTGCTGAATCTCGAGCTAGGTACTGAAATGTATCAGTTGTTTTGGTAGCGACTCGAGTATCCAATATTCCTTCATGTATGAATCGTTCGCCTTTGTAGATAATAAGGTCGAGAAAAGTGACTTGGCGGTGCGAGATCTCGGACGTGAACTTCAGCGTGGGATGAATTTTATTAAGTGATTGCACTAGGTCAGCAGCCTGCTTTTCATTTCCGTTAAAGATTATAAGAACATCGTCTCTATATCTCATGTAGCTCACAATTGAGGGAATGTGAGGGAGGATTTTGTCTTGTTCGTATTTGAATAGGGTTATGTCACAAATCTCCGGACTGCATTCGCTGCCCATGGCCACGCCAATTTGTTGTCTGAAAAACTTGCCATTGAATTCAAACGTGTTTCGACGCATAATGAGTTCAAGGAGACTTCGCGCGTGGTCTGTCGTGGGCTTGGGTATTGCGTATAGTCTGTCGTCGGCCATTGAAAGTGCGTCACAAACTGATTCAATTGCCTGATCTTGTGGGCAGTTAGTGTACATGGATACTATATCCAGTGTTATCAATAAGTTATCTTGCTCCAATGTCAGGTTATTTAGTTTTTCAAGCACATGCCCGGAATCGCGTGTGTATGTGCTTTGCTGTTTGACAATTGGGAGTAAGAAATAGACTATGTATTTGGATAAGGATTGAGTCGGTCCTCCGCAACCACTAATGATTGGCCTCCCCACGAACCGTGTTCCTTCTGGTACTTTTTGTGAACTTTCGGTAGGAGGTAAAGGCAAGGTGTTTTAATGTCGTGGTTGCGGGGGTTAAGAAACTCAGATATGTCTTTCGATATGAGTCCGTCCACGTAGAGTTGGCGTATGGCTTGAGAGACTAATTCCGCGGTTTCATCGGTCAGGTCCATGTTAATTTCTTCATAGTGGGGGCCTGTTAATTGTCGTGTCCCTTCACGTATGTAGTCTTGTTTGTTAAGGACGCACACACCGCGGCCTTTATCGAATTGATGAGTGTATGTTGTGTACACCCTAATGGTATCCCTAAGTGGGGCATAGGCCCTATGACACATATTGTTTTCTTCGTTAGGTGATAGTCAATAGGTAAGAGATATAATTACAAGAACATGTGTCGCGGATTTCGAGCTCAAACTTTTTTCTTTTTTTGGAATAGTGTCGTAATCAAAAAGAATGAAATAATAAGGCAATCTCTAAAAAATAAAAATTATATAATAATTTGTTTTTAAGAGTAGTGGTAGAAACCGGTGTGTGCAGGCCGATATTAAGAGATATCCTTTGAAGAAGGATAAAAAGGGGGTTTGTGCACGTGTCGGTTGCACCACAATTAACCCCGTATTTCTTTAGTTTTTTGTTTGCTTTGTATTTAATTGGGGAGGTACTGCTGAAAAGGGCGCCTTATTAGGATTCCTGATTAAACGTGTGCAACAAGGGTGCCTTCTTTTTAAGATATTTTTTGTTTTTTATTTTTACAAAAAAAGAATTGTGTTAAGTAAAGCTGTTGAAAAATAAAACCTTGTTTTTATAGTTCAGGTTAAATTGTGTTTCGAGATGTGTGGAGTGAGGAATAGCTATATTCGTTTCTTGTGAGTTTAGGGAATAGGGCTACACCAAATATTAATACTGTTTTTGTCAAGGAAAGGAAACTGAAAAGAAGGTAACATATTGGGTCGAGAGTAAAGAAAGATAATCTCTCCTAGCGATAAGAGAATAACTTTTCCAAACATACGACAGGAAGGATAAAAACAATTTTTGAATTGGCAAATTGAAGCCAACCTCCAAATTGTAGGTGCAAATAATAAAACAAATATATAAAATTGTACACTGAATCTTTCTAAATGAATTATTCATCAAATCACTAATAATTATGTTGTAATTAGTCTTAATTAGTGATAATTAGTTATAAGCATCAGTCTACTTTGACTTTAAAGTAAAACATACATAACTCGAACCCTATCAATAATTATTATAGGGCTGAATACAGCACTCAACTGAAAAAAAAATCGCCACATAATTTTTAAAAAGATTTTATATGCAAATTAGGCACCAAATTAGATTTATGCAAATTAGGTACTCTTCCAAGATAATTTTCAGGTGTCACCCCTTCTAAATATCTTCTCTAGGACCAAAAGAATATATCTACCAAGTTTGGTGCTTTGGGCCAGTCGGTCACGATCTCGTCAAAATTTGGACCTAAGCAACCTGACTATAAGACGTCCCAAGGTTGCAGCAAGTTCCCGACGCTTTCTTCTTTCCTGTTCCTTGTGTGTATTCTTCAATTTGTTCAGTTGTTTCTTCAGACTTCCCGACACAATGACAGCGGTTATAGCCAGATTTGGTGATGTGTGAGGTGTGTTTCGATCACATAAAAGTGATTGCAGGGCTTGCCTTTTCTTAGGTGATGCTTTATTGTACAAGTCTCCAACTGTCTGTGCATATATAATTGGATTCTTTGACAACGAAGCTTTGGCCCTCGAGTATGATTTTCTTCTTGCTGCTGGTTGTCTAGAGCCTTCAGTGGGCTTCAATTCTTCAGCTATTATTCTCTCCAACTCGTCTCGTTCCTTTTTTTCAATTTCCTTTTTCTTTTGTTCTCCCAACATCTTTTTATCCTTTTCTTCATGCATTTGCCTGCGGATCTTTAGCAGTAACTCTCTTTCTTCTCTTGCTTTTTCTCTTCTTTGGGCCTTGATATCCTCCTTTCGTTCAGCACTCAATTCAGCGCGCCATGTTTTTTTGTAATCTTTCCAGTACTTTTTTGTTGTTACTCTTTTTGCTGTCTGTGCTCTTGTCCGTTCCTCTTCATGTCTACCTGTAGCAGCAGCTGAAGTCTTCGCTGCGAGTTGTCTCTGTTTTTTCCCTGTTCTCATTTTCGCCATTCGTTCAGCAGAGTTCTTGTTGCAATCTTTCCTTTGTTCATGTGTCATATTTAATCTAGCGATTTTCTTATTTAGTGCATCCTGTTTTAAAAGTTGTTTGTACACATCAGGTTTGTAAAGTTTAAGGTTCTGTCGGTAACTTATTTTGTTGGTTGTTTTGCCTTGTTTTGTAGCTGGCAGTGTGGCTTCTTTTGTAGCTGGTGCTTTCCGCTTTGCTAGTTTTTGGTTTTTTGCAGCTGCTGCTTGCTGTGTTTTCTTTGTTTGAGCTGTAGGCTTTATTGCAGCTTCTGTAGGCTTTATTGCAGCTTCTGTAGGCTTTATTGCAGCTTCTGTAGGCTTTATTGCAGTTTTATTCTGAAGTCTTATTCGGAGTTTTATTAATGGTGGGCCCATGTCTATATCATCTAGGGAGGTGGGAAAATATGAAAAAATACAATTTTAAAAACATAAAAACGAGACTTGTGTTTGAGTCACCAAACTTTGAGTCCGAGTCACAAGTGTGGAGTCCGTGTCCATGTTACGTCTGCAACTGAGTTGTATGAAATCAAAAGATTTCAAAAATACTTTTGTAAATTCACTTAGAAATTATAAAATGCCAGTACAAAAATATCCACTGTTCTTTTCTTATTTTGAAGTTTCCATTACAATTGTAAAATAAAAATAATTTAAAAAAAGATGGCAAAGTATGGACATCGTGTCCTTGTTACGTCTGCAACTAGGTTGTACACAATCAAACGGTTCCAATAATAATAATAATAATAATAATATCAGTATTTATAAAGCGCCAAATTGCCAAAGGAAACAAATAGTATCGTAAATCTATTTTAGAATTATAAAACTTCAGTATAAAATAAATATCCAGTGTTCATTTCTTATTTTGAAGTTTCCATTGCAATTGCAAAATGTTTAACTTAAAAACGGTGCAGACATAACATGGACACCGTGTCCATGTTATGTCTGCACTATTGAGTCTAAGTTGTACGAAATCAAAATGTTTCAAGAAAGTACTGTCAGTAATTCATTAAAAAAATCTAAAGTTTCAGTTAAAATAAATATCTAGTGTTTAATTCATATTTACAAACGTAAAATATGGGCGAAACATGGACATCCTGTTCATGATATGTGTTGTTACGTCGTCATTAAGTTATGTAATTATTTTAATGAGGCAGTTTCAGCATAAAATAAATATCTAGGCCCCAAGTGTAATTTCATCTGATTTGGAAATCTTCATCACAAACATACATGTAGGCCTAGGCCTACAACGACATACTCTGGGACAGTTTTGGAAGACCAAATCCCCCTTAAAGTTTAAGTGTTGTTTACAAATCACGACGATGTAACTATGACAACGGGTCCACTTCAGAATTGTTACATCGAACATGTCGAACTCATGATCGAATACAAAACACTTTGTATCCACATTTGTTTATCAAAATCACGCACAAATACAGCCAGGGAAAAACAACATGTGTTTATATATTTAGTTGACACTCACTGTAATGGGTAAATGACAACGATCCACAATAGACTGATAGAAGGAATCGAGAAAATGCGTTCAGCGATACTTCGATGTAACGAAGACACGGTGACCTTCGACTGCCACAATGCATGAAACACGATCCTCAACTTCAACGTAGGACCAACATTTTATTCTCATTGATTCTCAGTTTGGAGGCACCGTCATTCTCTTAAAAATTAATCAAAATAAGAAACATACCTTGTACCTTTTTATTGTTGCGGTTGAAAAATCCAATTATTCTTCCTTCTCGATGTAACAGCTTATCTTCGACGTAATCTGGACCCCGTTTATTCAACGGCTACTTGCAGGCGATCAAACAACATGGCGTTCGCGCCCTTCGTGTTTTGTGACACAGCAACTTTTCCGCACATAAGCAAGCCCGATCCATTTTGCGAAGAGGGGTTTTAAGTTTTTAGGAGGGGCATTTACGGATCGACGTAACAAATTTGGCTTGGACACGGGGGTCATGAATATGTGATTTTTCATCGCGTATTTCGTGGCAACAACATTTGTGGATAAAACTTTGATTATTTAACAAAAGACTACTCCAAATACTAGCTATTGGATATGAGTTGGGGCACTTTTTATTTTTAGAGTTTACATAAACACCCCCTTTTTACGGGCAACTTTTGGGATTCTTGTTGGACACCGTGAGTTACGTCGAACGAGGAAACTTCACGTGGGTATAGTTTCATCTCCGGTGAGCAACCGGTTATTGGAGGGTTTTGCTAATATTAATTGAGTGTTTAACTTTACAAAAGTAGATTGTTTAATAACTTCCATTATATTTTCAAGTAATAGTGAGGATTGGAAACGTGTATTTTTAAATGTCACACTTTTTATCAAAATTGTGTTTGTATTTATACATATAATAATAAAATATGCATACTATTCATACACTAAAATTTTTTTACAACATGGTAAATCGTTTAATACATTTGTAACAATAATAAAAAAATTAGTTTTCACAAAAGAAACACAATTTCCCAAAGAAACAAACAAACAATTAACCCAATCCCTGCGTACCCCAACCTGGTGGAATGACCCAGATGCAATGTCACACACAGCTGTGGATGTGAAGACGATGCTCCACAGTTGTAGTGAGTGGTGGTCATTATATAGTGATGACCAGGAGGATTGGTGAAATCTCACACACAGCTGTGGATGTGATGACGGTGGTCCACAGTTACAGTGAGTGATGGTCACCATCCAGTGATGACCATGAGAACAGATGCAATGTCACACACAGCTGTGGAGGTGAGTGGTGGTCATTATATAGTGAAGACCAGGAGGATTGGTGAAATGTCACACACAGCTGTGGATGTGATGACGGTGGTCCACAGTTACAGTGAGTGATGGTCATCATCCAGTGATGACCATGAGAACAGATGCAATGTCACACACAGCTGTGGATGTGAAGACGATGCTCCAGTTATAGTGAGTGGTGGTTATCATCCAGTAATGACCATTAGAACAGATGCAATGTCACATACAGCTGTGGATGTGACATCGATGGTCCACAGTTATAGTGAGTGATGGTTATCATCCAGTGATGACCAGAAGTTACAATTGTACCGTACTGTTGACCATACTGTTTATCTGCCTTGTTAACCACTGTTTATCGTTATTACCATACTGTTTATGGTTGTTAACTATCCTGATCGACCATACTATTCAATTATCGGCCTGTTTACCACTGTTTTTAACCTTCTTAGTAATACCATACTTTTTCCTCATTTTTGGTATTCATTGCTCTTGAATATTATGCTACATGGTCTTTGCAACATTTTCTTAAGCATTCCATTTTTACCATGTACAATTTTTTAATTTTGTTATCATAATAATTCCATTATTTTTTAATATAGTAATTAATTGTTCTTTTTCAGATGTAATTTTATAACTAAAATGTTTCTATTGTCGTGTCTATTCAAATTCACAATAAATGTTATTAAATGATCTCAAAAAAGAGAGATTAAAAAAAAAATGTAATACTATAACAAAAAAAGTATGTACAGTAGGCCTATTCCATTCAAAAAACTATAATCGAATGATGACTGCTTCGTGGTAGCTGTAGTAAGTTGGAATAATTTGAACATGAATATCATCTATATTTCTTACATAAACATGGTCAGGTAAAGTATCTTTTTCAGTTGTTGCACGACTTAAACACTGCTTATAGTCATGATCATCCATCAATTTCTTTACATGCGATTCTTTTTTCATTATATCTTCATTAAAATCACCCATAACAATGCACGTGTTTGAAACCTTGTGTATCTCATTCAACAACTCTTCAAGAATTTTTACAAATGTCCTTAATGTATATGATGGGGGTCGATAAACAATTACAACAACTGATGACTCGTTTGGAATTGCATGTAACTGAAGAGCAATATATTCAAGATTGTTGATTGGCAAATTAATTCTACTGAACACTTTGGTTTTTTTGCCACACACAGCTACACCTCCATGACTCTGTTCTTTTAACATGCATGACACATGACTGGAGTTATCGTAACACATACTTCTTGGTTGATGATACCATGTGTAATCACTCATATCCATATCACAATCAAAGCCTTTGTCAGTCCATGTTTCTGTCAGGCAAATAAAATCACATGACATCATTTCATCATTAGCTTTCAAATCCATTACATGTGCTTGAAGTCCTTGAAGTGGAGTGTCGTGGCCGAGCGGTTAAGAGCTTGGTTTTCTGTTCCGCAGAGCGTGAGTTCGAGTCTCGGTGTGGACACGTGTGTCCTTAAGCAAGGCAATTAAACCACTATTGCTTCGTCCTTCGGATGGGACGTAAAGTTGTAGGTCCCGTGTGTTGTATAATTTATAATGTGTGTATATATCTTTCCCATTATAACATTATAAAATTGTATAATGCACGTAAAAGAACCCAGAACACTTATCGCTAAGAGAAGGGGTTTGCCCCGGTGTTCCTGGCTGACACAGCCGCTGACACAGCCTCTGCCTGTCTACGGGTTTCTTCAGGCTTACGAGCTACAGTGCCTTGAGCGCTTTTGAAGGATCCTTGGTTTCATTACCAGAAATTAATAATAATAATAATAATAATAATAATATTATGCATAGCAATGCTTGTACTATAACATTCATCATCCTTGATTTCATTGTTATCACTATACGATGCCATTTTACTCATTGCCTCAGCTACTGCCACATTACAATAAATATATTTCTCATCAAACCCTTCTATCACAAGACCATTCAATGAAACAACTCTACTCAAACTAACATATGCTTGTCCTGCTGAAAATGTACGAGTCAGACACACTACTGCTTTTTCTAAACTCATGCCTTGCACTTTGTGAGCTGTGCATGCCCAAGCTAACTTCAGAGGGAACTGGTGTCTCACACATTGCTTATTCACATTTTCTTCTACCATTTCAATAGTGACAGTATCTGTATTATTGTCAGAGGACTGCTTTTTTACTTTGGAACCAATCCTCTCATTATCAAATTTAACTTTAATACACTTGGGTGACTGGGCAACATTAGGCAACATTACAATGTCAATTACAGTTCCAAAGACGCCATTTACAAGTCCATCAGAAACGTCAAGATTCCTTGTAAGCATGACTCTAGCACCAACACCAAGCCACAGAAAATCAGGTAAATTTGTATTCAAGGATTTCTTCACTGATTTCTTTATTGGTATCATTTTCCCACTTTTGGCATCTCTCTGGAAATCCTTAGCAAGAACACAAGTTTTTACACAACCTGAACATTTAGCAAAAAGAGTCTGTCTGTTGTACTCATCCACCTCCTTATTGCATGGATAAATATGCACAGCATCAGTCCAATCTTCTCTCGTCTCACGTGATTGTAACAGTCTCTTATCTTCAGTTTGTAAACTGTCCTTTTTCTTTCTTATTCGTAATCTATTCAGCACTTCAGCAAACTTTGCATCATCCTTCTGTCTCATTATCTCAGTCAGTTCTACTTTGACAAAGTTATCATTCCATAAGTCAGTTGTAACATCAGTCTGGTACAAAGATTTCCCTTTCACTGGATGTAACTGATAAAAATCACCAACCGCCAATATGCTTACATTTCCGAAGGGACTATGATCCCGTGATTGTTTAACCTGTCTCAGACGACCATGAATGTAGCACAATAGTTTATGGCTCACCATTGAAATTTCATCAACAATTATAATTTGTAGTTGTCTTAGTTTATGTCGCAGTGTATTAATCTTTTCTTCACCGAGTGGTTGATATGGCAATCTAACATTTGTTGTTATTGACAAAGCACTGTGAATTGTTGCACCATGGATATTATATGCAGCAACACCTGTCGGAGCTGTAAGTAACACTGATACATCATCAGGATTTTCTACCATTCTTCCAAAAAGTCTGGTTGCTTCATAGTAGATACACTTTATCAAATGACTTTTCCCTGTGCCAGCTCCACCAGTGACAAATACATGAAACGGTTCAGGATTTTTACCATTGACTTTGTCTAAACACCATTGCCTTACTTTGTAAAACACTTCTTTTTGTTTAGCATTGAGACACCTCAACAAATTCATTGCTTCTTCTTTGGATACATTTAGTCTGTGTGGCTCAATAGTACATTTCACGCTATCATCTTTTTTAGATTTCAAATCAGGAATATCAGAATCACTGTCACCATCCTGCACTTGTTCTTCTCGCTGTCCTGCACATTCAAGTCTTTCCATTTCAGCTTCTGGAGCTATCAATGCCCAAGCATCTTCTTGTGGACCATACTTTTCCAACATTTCCTCTGCTTCATCTACAGCCTGAGCACTAGCTTCATACAATGATCGGTTATTTTCCACAATTATTTTGACAAGTTTTAATACACCACTCAACTTAATAATGCCTTTGCTATAAAATTCTTCATAAGATTCAAACTGCTGCGGTTTCAACTGAACATCAACACGATATGGAAGATACAATTGCAGGATACTCTGATAGTACTTTTCAGGACATTTTGCTACTGAAAATCTAGGAAATCGTATGACTGCTGGATCAGTTCGACTACGTTTCTGTATGTGTCCTAAACTATTCTTCAATTCAAATATTGGTGAACGACTTGTTTTAGCTATGTTAGCGTATAGGACTCTATAATCCGAGCAAAATGTTGCCAAGCACATTGTTTCAAATGTATCAGTATTTGGTCCTGATAGGTATCTATCAATTCTGCTAGTCATCCAAATACTATCATCATCTTCATCACATGTTCTTTGAATAACACTGAGTGGCTTGCTCATTCTAATTGGATTTTCACCGACAGGTATGAATTCCACTTTTCTTGATCCTTCTTTCAATCTCAGATTACAAACACGATAAACTGATTCTTGTGCAGAGACTTCACGATTATGCAAATACACACAACCTATTTCCTTCATACTCTGTCTAGCATCCAAGTTTCCTTTCTGTGCTTCAGCCTGTGCATGTGACAACAGTATACTCATTTCACGTTCAGCTTTTGACATGTAAGATACCACATAGGCAACACAAGCGTAAGCATCACAAATGTACTGAATATCCATGTTTGCATTCCAACATCTTATCAAATGTGGATTGTATAAATTAACCCATACATCTTGTGGTTGTCTCTTATGGACTAAACTTGTTTTGCGACTTAATACATTGTTAGCCTTTTCAAAATCAATTTGCGTGATATTTACACTTGCAAATAATTCATTGGTTGTCATGTGTTCATTCTCAGGTTTCTGTATTGCAGTCCATATTGATTGTAGTAATTCCTTGGCCTTATTTCTTTCACTGCTTTCACCGTCATTAGTTTCATTCTCATCACTACATGTAGTTTCATTCTTATCACCTGTTGGCATAGGCTCTGAAATTAACGTTCGTTCAGATGGAGGTCTTGGGAAATTAAACCTGCACTCAGTACCCTTCTTCTTGCACGATTTGGAATGCTTTTTACTATGTAACTGCACATGACTGATGATTTCATTTAACTCTTTGTCTTCTTTCTCTGATGGCAAACTACAACTTATATATTTGTCAATAAACTTTACAACCTTTTTTTTACTGTCATGTTCTAACTTTGGTGCATTTTCAATCCAGAAAAGACAATGTGTGTGTGGAGACCCTCGCTGCTGAAATTCTACTCTGTAAAAATAGTCTTTGACATTTCCAATCTGTTTTGCTCCAGACAGTATAACATCTCTCAAAAATGTATGGAATCGCTTATCAAACATTCTTGCAGCAGTTACAGGATTACTTTTCAATACTGTACATTTCTCATTCCAGTCCAAATCTTTGACATCTCTAGAATCACCTTGCTGTCTCAGAATTGTATTGATTACCTCAGGCCAACGCATATCTGCGGCAGAAAATGAACAAAACCATGTTGGTATTCCTAGCTGTCTGATCATAGCCAAAACATCTTTCTGTGCTGCTTGCCAATATGGAGGTGTACCACGAATAGGTTTGAGAAATTTATATCCACTGTCTGATTTCAAAATATCTTTTAACTGATCTCTGTCATTGATCATGGATGCATTTACTCTGTCACCATTGTACTTTTTATCACACCCTTTTCGCAATGCAATAGACACACTAGACATAACTTTCTGAATCTCTGCCAAATACTGAGCATAACAAATGTATTGAGTACTCTTTGCAAATCTATTATCAACATTCATTAATCGATTATGTAAATATCTACAAAGTGTCACCCTTCACGATTATCATCAAATATAGGCTGACCTGATGGAAATAATGCTGGAAAGCATTTTGCCTCATTACCCTTTTCCATTAACACTCTTATTGGACTATTCCCTTCACATGGAGCCACACTCGTAACATCGTCAAAATATTGATCCAGTATTTCCTGTCCTACATTAGTTGGCTGCAGACAACTGTCTAATGCCATGCCTCGTAAACGGTCATCATCGGTTTCCTCATCAGTATCACTTTCATCATTGACTTCTTTTTCATCCTTTCTAGACTTTTCTATCAATTTCATCATTATCTTTATCACACAATGGAGTGTCCCAATTAGGATTAATTTTAATCTCACTGAACCACTTATTGTTATGTTGAAGATAATGTAAAGCATCCTCAACCTTTTGTTTACTTACGAACTGGTATTGATAATATCCTTTATAAGTTAGTTTCCTCTTTAACTTGACACGAATCATCTGATCATCACTTGCAGGTCTTGGTAGTGCTTTCACTGTGTCTGTTATATTAGACGGGACACAAATGACCGGCCCTCGTAAACCAAATTGACCTCCTTTAGGCAGTGGAACAATTTTCATGAACGGAACGTTTATGGCTATTAGATGCTCTTCTAATGTATTCAAACAAGCTAATTCTTCAGGAATGTCTGTCAGATTTAATTTATTCACACTGGCTTCAGCAGGGACTTTGTTAACAAGTAATTTCATATGACACGTATAACATATCCATAAACGTGATCTGCTTGATTCTGCAATCATACACCTTGATTCACAATGGTCACTGCAAGTATGTAGATATCTATTACTAAAAACACTCTGGTCTTTGTATTTATGCACATTACACTTCACAACTTGCCTTTGAAACAACAGTTTATGACAACAAACACAGACATACTCAGGTCCTTTAGATATTCTTTCTCTAAATGCCTTGACAACAAAACTAATTTTAAGCCTTTTCTGTTTACAAATCAGAGTACGTCTGCATTTCCTCTCTGCCATGTTTTTACGGTATTTACAATTTGTTTTATATTTCTTTTTTCCATACTTTATTAAATTCGCCCTGTACGAACTGACACATCGATATTTTTTTTTAATTTTTGCAATGAGATAATTTCTATATGAAGCATTGCCATGGTATTTACATTTAGCCGCGTTAATTATCGCCTGTCTGTAAGCAGCATTATCACGATATTTTGTTTTTAACTTGATTATTAACTTCTCCCTATATTCTGCATCATCGTGGTACTTTGTTTTTCCCTTAGCAATTAGTTTCTCTCTATATTTAGGATTATCACAATACTTTGTTTTCCCCTTAATGATTAGTTTGTCTCTGTATTCAGGATTATCACGATAATTTCTTTTCCCACTGTTTATTTTATTTTTTTTGTATTCCGGATTGTTACAATACTTTTCTTTTCGATACAAAATACTATTTCTATGTATTCCATACCTTTTTTCATCAGCCTTTAATCGCTCTGTTTTAAAGTCGGTGTCATTACTGCACTTTGTTTTAAACCATTCCTTTTTCTTATCTGCATTTTTTCTGTAGTTCGTTTGGTTATACATCTTTTTCTTTTGCTTTTGCTCTTCACACCTATTTTGTTCACTTTTCAACTTCTCATCTAAATTATTTAAATTACTCGACCTACACGTGGTTTGATCATCAGATTTGTTGGTACATTTATGCATTTCTTTCCTATTTATTTTTACTTTATTCACTTTCTGTACATACACTTCCTTATTTTTCTCTCTTTTGTTTTTTTGTTGTAATTTTTTATTTGCTCGTTTACGCCGTTTATACTTATATTTGGATTTACTGTCAGTACTATCCTTTTCAAATTTTAATTCACCGTCTTTGATGCTTGGAAATACATTACATTGTCCATTATCTGCTTGTCTATTTGCTTCATGAACTGACAACACAACATCATAGTGAATCCTTTGCCTGCCATTGCCATGATTTCAACCTCAGTAGCCCATATTCCACAGTCAAACATTCTTTGCCTTGTGACAGATTCTTCAACATTTACATAGCCTTGTCGGAGAAAACCATCAAATTTATTTCCATTCTTCAACAGATGATTAACAGTAGCCATTCTTAATTGCATATTGTAACGAAATGTGGCTTCGGTGTTTGCAGTTTTGGCGCGCTATAGCGCTTAGGCGCGCCATATCTAGGGGTACGTGCGCGGTAGCCAGAAGAGCCTTTGTTTGGCGCGCTATCGGGCTCAGGTGTGTGATGCCGGGTGGTGCGCGCGTGGTAGCCGGAAGAGCTTGGTTGTTGCCGTGCGCTTTTGGCCTCGTGTTTGTGTGGTGCTCGGGGAGTTGGATTCTTGGAAGCAAGTGGAGCGGACCGTTTGAGTTGCTTGTAGATCACGGTGCGGTGAATTGTTGTTGTGGCGCCCAGGGAGAGAAAGACGGAAGGCGTCGGAGAGACCGACTAGCTTGGGGTAGCTGTCCGTTAGTGGTGGTCGGGGATTGCGACCTTTGGTTGGAGCCAGTACAGCACCAGAGATCGGCGGAGCGTCGCGTTGAACGTCGCATTGCGAGCGTGAGTTAGTTTGCGTGCATTTTATGCTAAGTTTCGGACCGACAAACACTAGAGTCACAGTTTGTGTAATATTCCCCCACTCGACCCCCTTAGTTTAAATAAGTCCGATGTATACCAGGCTCCCGGGCGACTTATCACCAATACCGCCTTAAGGAACCACACTTCCCCTTAAGGAACCACACTTCCCCTTAAGGAACCACACTCCCCCTTAAGGAAACACACTTCCCCTTAAGGAACCACACTTCTCCTTAAGGAACCCTAAATAACCTTAAAGATAGTTGTACAATAAATACAGACCCAGCGAGTTTGTTGGGTGGTTGTTTGATTAAAGGGGCAAACCCGTCGTTCTGAAAATAGACCTCTCCCTTCTCAGTTATTTTGTGTATTCATTGAGGTAGTCTGGTCCTGCCCTGCCCCCGAACTTAAGTTTCACGCGCGGCGATATATGGTCTCCAAACGGATCACCCCAAGTGCTGCTGGACTGCCGCTCGCCTGAGCAGTATACACCGCGTCAAGAGGACACGGACGGGTTTCGCCACAATATGGTTATCTTCAGTTCCTGACAAAGCATATGATATTGCCCTGAAAAAACAATTACCATCTCCTTTAATTCTCTTCACTGAATTAGGTCTTCTAATCTCTTCACATTTATCTGAAATTTCATCGCAATCCAGTGACACATGCCTCATTCTATGTTGTCTACACAGTGCATCCTTATTACCATATGTCAACGAAACAAATATGTAGATGGAACATGCAGAGACTATAGCAGTCAAGCACATGTAACACACAAAGTAGGTGAACTGGGTATAAGTGAAAGTTGTATTAGGAATGAAGAAAAAGGAGTTTGTAGTATGTTGACAAGTGAAGCCAAAATAGATATGTTGCATATTCAGACAGGAGGTTATTCCTTAAAAAGTAAAAAGAGCAAAAGTACTGATGAAAAGAATGAAAATAAAAATGACTCGGCAAGAGCTGTTGGAAAGGAAAATAAAAAAGATAGATCTAAGGCAAAGAAAAGTAATGATAGTCATGGTGTTGAGTCATCAAATAGACTTGGAAATAGAAAGAGAAAAGTGTTAGAGAGTACTGACAGTTGTGAAGTGAAATTGAAAGTGAATAAAAAAGTGATGGAAGATGAAATTCTGAAAAAAGAAGATAATGCCCAAAATAATAGAAAGAAAAACTTGCCACAAACAACTTGTGATTCGGTCAGAAGAAAACAAGAAAAGTTGACTGTGACTTTGCTAGAAGATAGTAATAAACATAATGAAACAAATCAGCGGAGTGTGACATTGCCAGAAAAGATTGTACAGGGTAGTTTTCATCAAGGCCATCATAAGTTTGGTTGTCACAGTGGTAAACAATGCGTAGCTAATGGATTGAGTTGTGTGTTAATGAGTAGGTTGAAGAAACTAAGACATTGGACTTATTCTGACATGGATAGAACATTGAATACTGGAAATGAGTTGTATGGCCATTTATCTCGGAGCTCTACAGTTAATCATGACTATTTGTTGGTTACAGAATTGCCAAATGAGTTGGATCTGCTGAATCATCATTTCAGTATGAAGTTTAATGATTCTGTATGTGGTGCATTTGGAGAGGAATTTAATTTACCTGAATTTGATATGATACCAATGAATCGTGCTTTGGAACAGAATCTGCAGCAGAACTATGCATGTTTCATAACTTTCCATGGAAATACATTTGTTGTAATAACTCAAGATGACATGCATTACATCTTTGATTCTCACTCCAGGGATAAACGAGGTTATCAGGTTGCTGAAGGTCAGAGTCTACTCAAACGTGTGGCTACATGGCAAGATGTGCACAGGTACTGTACTGATTTGGCAAGATCTATGAATTTATCTAACAATGAGCAGTTTGAAATTACAGGTGCATCTGTGTGGATAGATGAGGTAAGGGAGGATGCTAATGGTACTACACAAAAGACTGGACATTTGTTATTAGGGAGCAATAATCATAGTGAAGACATAGGTAGAGTCAGTACTGGTTCTGGAGTTGTGCTTGGATCTCACAGTGGTTTGTCAAGTACACATAGTGATATGTCAAATAATATGAAGGAAGAGGACAACGGTAGTTTGCAGGGAACGAGTTGCAATATCGAATCAGATGGAGGCAGTGATGTGGAAATCGACAGGGTGACACAAATGCAGGGTTTTAAGTTTGTTCCGTTGACATATGGTAATAAGGATGCACTGTGTAGACAACATAGAATGAGGCATGTGTCACTGGATTGCGATGAAATTTCAGATAAATGTGAAGAGATTGGAAGACCTAATTCAGTGAAGAGAATTAAAGGAGATGGTAATTGTTTTTTCAGGGCAATATCATATGCTTTGTCAGGAACTGAAGATAACCATATGCAATTAAGAATGGCTACTGTTAATCATCTGTTGAAGAATGGAAATAAATTTGATGGTTTTCTCCGACAAGGCTATGTAAATGTTGAAGAATATGTCACGAGGCAAAGAATGTTTGACTGTGGAATATGGGCTACTGAGGTTGAAATCATGGCAATGGCACACATGCTTTGTACTGACATATATACATATGAACATGAAAGCAAGTGGTATGTTTTCTCAGCAAGTACATTTGAAAGAGAGACTGTAACATCAGATGAGGGAGTTTATTTGTATCATAGGCAAAGGATTCACTATGATGTTGTGTTGTCAGTTCATGAAGCAAATAGACAAGCAGATAATGGACAATGTAATGTATTTCCAAGCATCAAAGACGGTGAATTAAAATTTGAAAAGGATAGTACTGACAGTAAATCCAAATATAAGTATAAACGGCGTAAACGAGCAAATAAAAAATTACAACTAAAAAACAAAAAAGAGAAAAATAAGGAAGTGTATATACAGAAAGTGAATAAAGTAAAAATAAATAGGAAAGAAATGCATAAATGTACCAACAAATCTGATGATCAAACCACGTGTAGGTCGAGTAATTTAAATAATTTAGATGAGAAGTTGAAAAGTGAACAAAATAGGTGTGAAGAGCAAAAGCAAAAGAAAAAGATGTATAACCGTTTGAACTACAGAAAAAATGCAGATAAGAAAAAAGAATGGTTTAAAACAAAGTGCAGTAATGACACCGACTTTAAAACAGAGCGATTAAAGGCTGATGAAAAAAGGTATGGAATACATAGAAATAGTATTTTGAAGTATCGAAAAGAAAAGTATTGTAACAATCCGGAATACAAAAAAAATAAAATAAACAGTGGGAAAAGAAATTATCGTGATAATCCTGAATACAGAGACAAACTAATCATTAAGGGGAAAACAAAGTATTGTGATAATCCTAAATACAGAGAGAGACTAATTGCCAAGGTGAAAACAAAGTATTGTGATAATGCTAAATACAGAGAGAAGAAAATCGCTAAGGGGAAAACAAAGTATCGTGATAATCCTGAATACAGAGACAAACTAATCACTAAGGGGAAAACAAAGTATTGTGATAATCCTAAATACAGAGAGAAACTAATTGCCAAGGGGAAAACAAAGTATTGTGATAATGCTAAATACAGAGAGAAGAAAATCGCTAAGGGGAAAACAAAGTATCATGATAATCCTGAATACAGAGACAAACTAATCACTAAGGCGAAAACAAAGTATTGTGATAATCCTAAATACAGAGAGAAACTAATTGCTAAGGGGAAAACAAAGTATTGTGATAATCCTAAATATAGAGAGAAACTAATTGCTAAGGGAAAAACAAAGTACCACGATGATGCAGAATATAGGGAGAAGTTAATAATCAAGTTAAAAACAAAATATCGTGATAATGCTGCTTACAGACAGGCGATCATTAACGCGGCTAAATGTAAATACCATGGCAATGCTTCATATAGAAATTATCTCATTGCAAAAATTAAAAAAAAATATCGATGTGTCAGTTCGTACAGGGCGAATTTAATAAAGTATGGAAAAACGAAATATAAAACAAATTGTAAATACCGTAAAAACATGGCAGAGAGGAATGCAGACGTACTCTGATTGATAAACAGAAAAGGCTTAAAATTAGTTTTGTTGTCAAGGCATTTAGAGAAAGCATATCTAAAGGACCTGAGTATGTCTGTGTTTGTTGTCATAAACTGTTGTTTCAAAGGCAAGTTGTGAAGTGTAATGTGCATAAATACAAAGACCAGAGTGTTTTTAGTAATATATATCTACATACTTGCAGTGACCATTGTGAATCAAGGTGTATGATTGCAGAATCAAGCAGATCACGTTTATGGATATGTTATACGTGTCATAGGAAATTACTTGTTAACAAAGTCCCTGCTGAAGCCAGTGTGAATAAATTAAATCTGACAGACATTCCTGAAGAATTAGCTTGTTTGAATACATTAGAAGAGCATCTAATAGCCATAAACGTTCCGTTCATGAAAATTGTTCCACTGCCTAAAGGAGGTCAATTTGGTTTACGAGGGCCGGTCATTTGTGTCCCGTCTAATATAACAGACACAGTGAAAGCACTACCAAGACCTGCAAGTGATGATCAGATGATTCGTGTCAAGTTAAAGAGGAAACTAACTTATAAAGGATATTATCAATACCAGTTCGTAAGTAAACAAAAGGTTGAGGATGCTTTACATTATCTTCAACATAACAATAAGTGGTTCAGTGAGATTAAAATTAATCCTAATTGGGACACTCCATTGTGTGATAAAGATAATGATGAAATTGATAGAAAAGTCTAGAAAGGATGAAAAAGAAGTCAATGATGAAAGTGATACTGATGAGGAAACCGATGATGACCGTTTACGAGGCATGGCATTAGACAGTTGTCTGCAGCCAACTAATGTAGGACAGGAAATACTGGATCAATATTTTGACGATGTTACGAGTGTGGCTCCATGTGAAGGGAATAGTCCAATAAGAGTGTTAATGGAAAAGGGTAATGAGGCAAAATGCTTTTCAGCATTATTTCCATCAGGTCAGCCTATATTTGTTGATAATCGTGAAGTAAGGGTGACACTTTGTAGATATTTACATAATCGATTAATGAATGTTAATTTGCAAAGAGTACTCAATACATTTTTTATGCTTAGTATTTGGCAGAGATTCAGAAAGTTATGTCTAGTGTGTCTATTGCATTGCGAAAAGGGTGTGATAAAAAGTACAATGGTGACAGACATTCATTAATCGATTATGCAAATATCTACATAATGTAACCCTTACTTCACGTTCATCATAAAATATAGGCTGACCTACAGGAAATAATGCTGGAAAGCATTTAGCCTCATTACCCTTTTCCATTAACACTCGAATTGGACTATTGCCTTCACATGGAGCCACACTCATGACATCATCAAAATATTGATCCAGTATTTCCTGTCTTATATTAGTTGGCTGCAAACAACTGTCTAATGCCATGCCTCGTAAGCGATCATCATCTGTTTCCTCATCAGTTTCCTCGTCAGTTTCCTCATCAGTGGCACTTTCATCATTGACTCCTTTCGCATCGTTTTTAGACTTGCACATTTCATCATTTTCTTCATCACACAATGGAGTATCCCAATCAGGGTTTACTTCAATATTACTGAACCACTTATTGTTATGTTGAAGATAATGTAAAGCATTCTCAACATTTTGTTTACTCACAAACTGATATTGATAATATCCTTTATAAGTCAGTTTCCTCTTCAACTTTACACGGATCAACTGATCATTGCTTGCAGGCCTTGGTAGTGCGTTTACGGTGTCTGTTATATTACAGGGCACACAAATGACTGGGCCTCGTACATCATGCTGTCCACCCTTAGGTAATGCAAGCATTTTAATGAACGGGATATTTATGGCTATTAGATGCTCTTCAAGTGTATTCAAACATGCCAATTCTTCAGGTATGTCTGTCAGATTTAAATTATTTACACTTGCTTCAGCAGGGACTTTTTTAACAAGTAACTTCATATGACATGTATAACATATCCATAAACGTGATCTACTGGATTCTGCAATCAGACACCTAAATTCACAATGGTCATTGCAAGTATGTTGGTATTTGTTACTAAAAACAGTCTGGTCTTTGTATTTACCCATATTACACTTCACAACTTGCTTTTTAAACAACAGTTTATGACAGCAATCACACACATACTCAGGTCCGTTAGATATGCTTTCTTTAAATGTCTTGATAACAAAACTAATGTTAAGCCTTTTCGCTTTTTCAATCACATTACGTCTGTATTTCCTCTGCGCCATGTTTTTCCGATATTTACTATTTGTTTTGTACTTTTTTTTCCCATACTGTATTAATTTTGTCCTGTTAGAAGTGATACATCTGTATTTATTTTTGATTTTGGCAATGAGCTTTTTCTAAAAGAAGCATTGCCACGGTATTTACTTTTAGCTCTGTTAATTTTTTTCTGTCTGTAAGCAGCATCACCGTGGTACTTTCTTTTCCCCTTTCTCTTTCATTCAGTGATTAGCTTCTCTCTGTATTCAGCGTCATCACAATACTTTGTTTTCCCCTTAGAGATTAGCTTCTCTCTGTATTTAAGATTATCGGAATACTTTGTTTTCCCCTTAGTGATTAACTTCTCTCTGTATTCAGGATTATCACGATACTTTGTTTTCCCCTTAGTGATTAACTTCTCTTTATATTCCGGATTATCACGATACATTTTTTTGCACTGTTTTTTGCCCTTTCTTTGTATTCAGAATTATTACTATACTTTTCTTTTTTATATTTTAAAACATGTATTTTATGTGTCATTGTTATGATACCTTCTCTCTAGGTCTTTTAATTGCTCTGTTTTAAAGTCAATGTCATTAGTGTACTTTTCTTTGAACAATTCCTTCTTCTTAGCTGCATTTTTGTTGTAGTTCTTTCGGTTATACATCTTTTTTTTTTTGGTTTGGGTCATCTTTTTTTGGTTTATTCACCTTCTGTTTATACAATTCCTTATTTTTCTCTCTTTTCTTTTTTTGTTGTAGTTTTTTATTTGCCCGTTTACGCCGTTTACCATTCAATTTTTGTTCTAATTCACTGTCAATATCAGCTTTTCCATATTCTATATCTCCTCCATTGCTTGGATTATGTTGTCCATTATCAGATTGTCTTCTTGCTTTATGAACTGACAACACAACATCATAGTGAATCCTTTGCTAATTAATTAATTTGTGATGTAAAGCGCATTGAGTGTTCTCCAAGTTCAGAAATGCGCTATAAAAGAATGTATTATTATTATTATTATTGATACAAGTAAATACCCTCATCTGATGTTACAGCATCTTTCTCAAAGGTACTTGCTGAGAAAACATACCACTTGCTTCCATCTTCAAATATAAAAATATCTGTATGTAACATGTCTGCCATTACCATGATTTCAACCTCAGTAGCCCAGGTTCCACAGTCAAACATTCTTTGCCTCATGACATATTCTTCCACATTTACATAGCCTTGTCGAAGAAAACCGTTAAATTTATCTCCATTTCTCAACAGATGATTAACAGTAGCCATTCTTAATTGCACATTGTTATCTTCAGTTCCTGACACAGCATATGATATTGCCCTGAAAAAGCAGTTGCCATCTCCTTTAATTCTCTTCACTGAATTAGGTCGTCCCATTTCTTCACATTTATCTGAAATTTCATTGCAGTCCAGAGATACATGACCCATTCTATGTTGTCTACACAGTGCATCCTTACTACCACATGTCAATGGAACAAATTTAAAACCCTGCATGTGTGTCACTCTCTTGATTTCCACATCACTGCCTCCATCTGATTCATTATTGCAACTCATTCCATGCAAACTGCAGTTGTCCTCTTCCATCATATTATTTGACATATTACTATGTGTACTTGACAAGCCACTATGAGATCCAAGCAATACTCCAGTACCAGTACTGTCTCCACCTATGTCTTTACTATGATCATTGCTTCCTAATGTATTTTCATCATCATCCTGCCTTATCTCATCATCTATCCATACACCTGTAATTTCAAACTGCTCATTGTTAGATACATTCATAGATCTTGCCAAATCAGTACAGTACCTCTGCACATCTTGCCAAGTAGCCACACGTTTGAGCAGACTTCGACCTTCAGCAACCTGATAACCTCGTTCATCCCTGGATTGAGAATCAAAGATATAATACATGCCATCTTCAGCAATTACAACAAATGTATTTCCATGGAAAGTTATAAAACATGCATAGTTCTGCTGAAGAGTCTGTTCCAAAGCACGATTCATTGGTATCATATCAAATTCAGGTAAATTGAATTCTTCTCCAAATGCACCACATACAGAATCAATAAACTTCATACTGAAATGATGTTTCAGCAGATCTAACTCATTTGGAAGTTCTGTCACCAACAAATAGTCATGGTTAACTGTAGAGCTCCGAGACAAATGACCATATAACTCATTTCCAGTACCGGTATTCAATGTTCTATCCCTGTCAGAATAAGTCCAATGTTTTAGTTTCTTCAGCCTACTCATGAACACACAACTCAGTCCATTAGCTACGCATTGTTTACCACTGTGACAACCAAACTTATGATGGCCTTGATGAAAACTACCCTGTACAATTATTACTATGTGTACTTGACAAGCCACTATGAGATCCAAGCAATACTCCAGTACCAGTACTGTCTCCACCTATGTCTTTACTATGATCATTGCTTCCTAATGTATTTTCATCATCATCCTGCCTTATCTCATCATCTATCCATACACCTGTAATTTCAGACTGCTCATTGTTAGATACATTCATAGATCTTGCCAAATCAGTACAGTACCTCTGCACATCTTGCCAAGTAGCCACACGTTTGAGCAGACTTCGACCTTCAGCAACCTGATAACCTCGTTCATCCCTGGATTGAGAATCAAAGATATAATACATGCCATCTTCAGCAATTACAACAAATGTATTTCCATGGAAAGTTATAAAACATGCATAGTTCTGCTGAAGAGTCTGTTCCAAAGCACGATTCATTGGTATCATATCAAATTCAGGTAAATTGAATTCTTCTCCAAATGCACCACATACAGAATCAATAAACTTCATACTGAAATGATGTTTCAGCAGATCTAACTCATTTGGAAGTTCTGTCACCAACAAATAGTCATGGTTAACTGTAGAGCTCCGAGACAAATGACCATATAACTCATTTCCAGTACCGGTATTCAATGTTCTATCCCTGTCAGAATAAGTCCAATGTTTTAGTTTCTTCAGCCTACTCATGAACACACAACTCAGTCCATTAGCTACGCATTGTTTACCACTGTGACAACCAAACTTATGATGGCCTTGATGAAAACTACCCTGTACAATCTTTTCTGGCAATGTCACACTCCGCTGATCTGTTTCATTATGTTCTTTAATATCTTCCAGCAAAGTCACAGGCAATTTTTCTTGTTTGCTTCTGACCGAATCACAAGTTCTTTGTGGCAAGTTTTCCTTTTTATTATTTTGGGCATTATCTTTATTTTCCAGAATTTCATCTTCCATCACTTTTTTATTCACTTTCAATTTCACTTCACAACTGTCAGTTCTCTCTGACACTTTCTACTTCCAAGTCTATTTGATGACTCAACACCATGACTACCATCACTTTTCTTTGCCTTAGATCTATCTTTTGTATTTTCCTTTCCAACAGCTCTTGCCAAGTCATTTTTAATTTCATTCTCTTCATCAGTACTTTTGCTCTTTTTACTTCTTAAGGAGTAGCCTCCTGTCTGCGTATGTAACATCTCTATTTTGCTTTCACTTGTCAACATAGTACAACCTGCTCTTTCTTCATTCCTAATACAACTTTCCCTTGTACCCAGTTCACTTACAATGTGTGTTCCATCTACTTGGCTGCCTTTGTCTCTGCAAGTGCTATGTACACGTGTCTGCATCACCACATCATTGTCATTACTGCATGTCTCCTCGGCGATCACCTCATACACACTCGTATCTACAGGAATGCCAAGATTATACAACAAAGAGTCTGCATAATTACATCTTCCACATTTCAGACACAACCATGATACCGATTTACTTGCCAAGATAGACTTCATGTTTGAAAATCCCATACAATTGACATGATAGCTGATGTTGCAAGTATCACAGTCTACAACTCGATCAACTGCAGTAGTTACTTGATCACATAACCAACACTGCATACATGTAGCTTCACAGAATGATTGATATTCTGAATCTCTGTCTTCTCAACATGTCTTTTATGTGACCTTTTTTCTGTATCATTCTCAGTTATTCCATGTGAACATTTACTTCTCGTCTTCAATGAATCCTGTTCTTCATTCTTACTTTTCCTGGGTGTCCTCTTTTTCCATTGTTCCTTCTTATTCTGCATATTCTTGATAACATAGCTCAGACTTCTTCTTGTGTGACTTTGAATATTCTTCTGTGCTTTTACATGATTGTACCTCTCTTCCTTAGTCATACGTAATTCAACAATTTTACCATTCCTCAACCTTTTGATCACTTGTCTTCGTTCACATCTTCTAATTTTCTTTCTATTTGGTTTTGAAACCTTCCTTTCTTCTCTACAATACTCTACCAGACACTCCAGTACCTTATTTCTGCTACAGCATGTCCTGTTGCTCATCTTTAACTTCGTCACTGCTTTGTGATTGCTTCCTTTCTTCTTCATACTGACATTAGCCATTCTCCTCTTCTTAGGTTCAGCCACATCTGTCTGCTCTATATCTTTTCTCAGTTCATGCCTCCGGTATAAGTCTGTTTGATAGTTACTCAATCTCATTGTAAATCTGATTGTAAATCTGTTCGTAAATCTGTTCGTAAATCTGTTCGTAAATCTTTTCGTCACAAATCTCTTCGTAAATCGTATGCACCTTTTCAGACTATTATAGTGGGGCGGATATGTGAAATAATTGTGGTTTTTTTCATAGAAGCATGAAATTTGGCACAGTTGTAGTTTATGACCACTAAAATATGTTAAGAAATGGAGCCACCGCGAAATAGTTCTAGGTCGGTCTTGGCGGCCATTTTGAAAAATGGCAGTGATAAACCATTAGCGACACAGGGAATTTGGGGTTATCTTGCAATGAAAGGATCTTGGAGGTTCCGATTTATCACAGTAGCATTCCAGAATGTTAAAACATTGTCTCTAAAATGCAGACAGTGAGATATGCAGGTCTGCATGTTGAGAGAATAAGTGCCGAGTCAGCAAAATATCAAACGTGCACAATCTTAAAAACGCTACTATTTAAAACACACAAAAACACGCAGCAATGATGAACACATGTCCATGCAATTGGATAGTAAAATATTGTTAACCATTTATCAATGCATGTGGAACTATTAAACGTATCAGTATCAGGGAGCTGCAAACTGGTAGAGGACAAATGCTGAGTCAGCAAAATGATTTGCTAGCATTGTGCGTTCGTTTAGTCTAAACAGGGTGTATCAAAAAAAAGGAAACCCAACTTAAAATAGTCACTGTGGCAAAACTATACATTTTACAGCAGAAACCATGGTATCATCTAAAATTAGACTACAAATGCTTTGCGACGATACTTCAGTCATGAATTTTCAGTTACGCATCGCTGAGCAGCAGTGTGTTGGAATTTGGGTCAATTTTGGGAGGTGGCTCACTCTGATATGCAACAAAATTAACACTGACTCGTGTTTTTTTCTCTGAAATTTTATTCAAGAAATTTCCAAACACATAATTCACTTTTTTTCACTGTCCAATGCCCTCCACATGCCCCCCTCCCCTCTCAAGACACAGTTGGCATCGACCTCTCGTGTCGTTCACGGCTCGTCGGATGGTACCTGGGTTCTGTCGCAAAACTTCAACCTCGTGCTCAATTCTCTGTTGCAAGTCCTGCAGGTTGCGTGGAGGAGTTACAAACACTTTATCCTTCAAATACCCCCACAGAAAAAAATCACAAGGCGTCAGGTCGGGAGACCTGGGGGGTTATTCCACTGGGTGATAGAGTGCAATAACGCGCTCATTGAAGAGCTCTCTGAGGCGTTCGCGAACTGCAATGAGGCGATGAGCTGGGGCACCATCTTGAGCCCACCACACGTAACGGAACATTCCATTTTCATTTTGTCTGTCAAAGTGGAGTTCCATCTAGGGTACAACCTCTTCGTCAATCATTCGGAGGTAGGCCTGGCCATTGACGTTCCGCTGAAAGAAAAATGGACCAATGATCCTGCCATTTCCACACAGTCCGAGCCAGACCGTCAGTTTCTCTCTGCTCATCCTTGTTTCAAAGTTGAAAGCAGGTGGCTGTCTTGCAGGGGCATATCGGACGGTGTTGTGGGCATTTACCTCACCATTCATTGCAAAGCCTGCTTCAACTCCTATCACGAAGTAGCGAAGAAATCTGGGGTTCCTGGCACACCGTTCAATAAACCATTCGCAAAAAGCTCGTCTTCGCTCAAGGTCCGCTGGCAGCAGCTCATGACGGATGTGGGTGTGGTAGGGATGATCATTGATGATGAAGGTCGAGGCGGGTAATTTGATTAAAGGTCGCAGGGGCCAGTCCAACTCCATTCCGTCTGGCACTTGTTTGCGCGGGATGTTCGGCCAATTGCTGTCGTACGGCTGCAATGTTTTCTTCAGTTCTTGCGGTCCTCCGCCTCCCTGAGTGCTCCCTGTTACGGTTAAGGCTCGTTCCGTGGTCTTGATACTTTTTTACGTTTGACCAGATGGTTTTCTTTGTGGGTGGTTCTCGATCAGTTTCTGCGAACGCATTCTGAGTGGCCTGAAAACTTCTGGTTTCGTGGTAAGTCTTCACCACAAAGATTCTCTGTTCTGGTGTAAGCTGAACCATTGTGATCTCAGGTACACACACTGTCTGAAGGCCTGTCAGAGCTCTTAGGCTTATCCACAAGTGGTCGCATAATCAACAAAGACATTTCCAGTTACACCCAAATCAATTATGAAAGGAGCCATGTTGATTTCATTGACTTGGAAAGTGAGCCACGTCGAATAATTGACCTAAATTTCAAAACGCTGGTGCTCAGTGATGCGTAATTGTAAATTCATGTGTGAGGTATCAGCGGTTGTCTACTTTTGGATGGTACCATGGTTATAGCTAGAAAATGTATATCTTTGCCACAGTAGCTAGTTAAAATTGGGTTTCCTTTTGTTTTGATACACCCTGTACATTGCAGTCTCGTCCACCACACTGGCACAGAGCAGTGCACTTGAATGCTGCCTTCTTGCACTTGCCCCTTTCCTGCACATCCTTATTTGCAACCGCAGTGCATGAGTTCTCTAGATGAAGTGCTGGCCTCAGACAGGGTGGTCCACAGTGGTTTCCAGTTGTCGGGGTCAACCCACCCCAGTCAGCTGGGGATGGCATGTCAAAATACACTTCCAGAGCCTTGCCCCAGCAGTTTCCACCCTGGTACACTGCCCCCTTGATATACTGCGCCAGGGCTACTTTGGTCGGTGGGTGATGTCCTTTCTTGAATCGTTCCAGCAAAGCCAAGTTCTCTTTAGTTATTTGTGCTGGTCCTGTGGACAGAGCAACAAATGCTGGAGTCACTTTCTCACATACCTTCAAAGTTTCCCAGGCTGCCTTCTCGTCCCGTGTAGAAAAAAAAGATACAGTGTCACACCCGGCGAAGGCATAGAATAATAGCAGAGCTTGGCTTGTCGGGACCAAGAGATGCAGCGATGTCGTGAGTAGGAATGCACCTGAAGTGTGCAGCTGTACCGAATGTCACCTACAGTTCCTGGATTGCAAGTTTGGATACTACTGCCACAGCGAAGACAACCAGGTCTGTGTCCACTGTGCGCAATAGAATCTTCTGGAACACAAGGTTAATGACTGCATCTGCCAGGTGCAGCGTCATCCGTGTATCAGCCTCCTCATGGTTGCATGGGACGAGACCACTAGTATCCTCTGAAAGGCTGCACATAACTTATGAACCGTTTGTGGTGACTATCTGCTTGTCAGTTTCCAGGCTTCGCCAAGAAGGCAAACAACTCAACCTTGTTAGCATCTATCCGCAGAAACTGCTGCCAGTTTCCAGGTAGATTCGTGGATCCACAAACTCTTTTCCGGATGCCCTTCCCCTGCTTGTTTCTGGTCTGAGATTGCAGGCTGTTTTCACAGTACTGCACCCAGACCACGTCCACTTGACTGGCATGCTGTAGCTGTTGTTGTCGTATGGACCAAAGTCTGGATTGACAGCTTTAGTTCTAAAGGTCTTATTTAAATCAATCCACATGCTGTAGCTTACCCTGAATATATGGCAAGAAGACCTTTACTGAATAGTCATCAAAGGTCTTGGCAGCGCCAGGTCTCAGGAAGTTGACAACCACAGCCTTATCTAAGATGATGAAATCAGTATCTGGGACATCGCTTTTGGACTATTCGCATTTCTCCAAACATCCCACCAGGTCAGATTTGGTACCCAGTCTTAGATATATTTATGGGGGACAGGCTTTGGTTCTCGTGACGAAAGAAGTCATCCAGGTTGCCACCTCGTGTCTGGCAGGCAATGTAGAGTCGTGAGAAAAGTGCGCAGTCTGTGACATGTTGAGCAAAGAGGACCTGGGAATCCTTTGTCTGCTCATGGTGCTCTGTCTGTTGAGTTGTTTCTTTGTGCCTTCTTTTGATTGATGCTTCAAATTCAGCAGTCATTCTCACCAGTTCAGGCCCAGCAACCATCCATCGTCTGAGAGCCTCAGGGGTTTGGCTTGACAGCAGCATTGTTCTGTTCATGGGCTTGGTCAATGGCCATGGATGAGAACACCCGGCAGGTCTTGTGAACGTGAAGTTTCCGCTGTTGAATTCAGAAGCGTTCTCTGGATGGGCATTGCTCAGACTTATCTTGTCTCAAATGTAAATGGGCACCCATCTCGCGTAGTTGGTGCGGTCCAGGCTGAACAAAAACCATGGTGCAAGCTTGGTTAAGCAGTCTACATACAGAGGGAAGTTTGCCGTTATCAGTGACCTTACGTATGTCAAGACCAGGAATTCCAGCTGTATCCCTGTGTGCCAGAACTGGAAATGTGGAATTGCCCGATTCTGTTGAACACACCAGTCATCAAGTGTCTCTGGTTCGTCTCAAGGTTCCCATGTATCTGTGTAGTGGGTGTAGGCCTTTTTCAGCAAGATGTGCAGGCTGCTCGCTGTAACCTGATGTGCGTATCTGGTTCGAGGACCATGGGATGCCTTCAAAAAGGAATATGCGGTCCCTGCTAATGCTACCTTAGCCTGGACAAGTGCCTCGCTCCAATTCAACCACTGTCTTCCAGCCAGTCTCATAGCACTTTTATTCTAGCCTTCTCAATATGCAATCCTCCCAGGATGATGATGAAGTGTTCTTCTCTGTAGGTTGCTGGCCAGTTCCACTGTATCTGCTTGGAGATTGTGTATATAGTGGCTGGTCCACAGTGATCAATGGTACTTGGTGAGGGTTGGGTTGCTGCACAGCCTGCTTAACCACGTCCATCGAGTGTCGTATTGCAACAGACTTGGAGTCATCAGAAAATAGAGGCAAAAGTGCTGTGATAGCAGGGGGATATAGTATTAGCATTTATGCTTAAATTAAGTGACAGAGATTGGGTTGTTTATTATATATACACACTTTAGTTATATGATTTAACAACGGAGCGAGCCCGTTTCTATCACCTCGGGAATTCCCTCTTTTCAGATGAAGCGCATACATTTTACGTTTTTTTATTTTTGATAATAAGACTAGACACTGATTCTCTGCATCCTGGTAGTAGCTAGGTCATGTCTATAAATCAGTGTGTGTACACCAGCAAATGCTTTTAGAAGCGGCAAAACATGGATGTAGCCCTTGCCCCAGTTGATCAGCCAGTGCACCTGGTATAATGCCAACCTTGGCTATTATGCCCTCTGTATCAAACATCAATGAATACTAATTTCCAACAATGTCAAACAATATACGAAACATACCTAAATGTTAAACATGCTGAAGAGAACAAATGATGGAATTATGGCATTTATATTATCCTAGCAGTGATCAAAACATGATACATTTATGACTAGTTGACTTTTTTGACTTTATGGCTTTTTTTTTTAGTAATTCCTGTTAATTATACTGTTAATTAGCAATAATAATGAGAAAAAATCATGGAACACAATATTCAATGTTTATTTATTATTTGTGTGGTACTATGACATGAATTAGTGACTATTTAGTACCATTGGAACACTTTATATACACATTACAATGTCACGCCATGTATCTGTTTGGAGTTTGGCCGCCATTTTGGAAAATGGCTGCCGGCGGTCACACAGGATTATTTTACGGTGGCTCCATTTCTGAAACTCTTCCTTTGCACCTTATCTAGCACTTTGCCAAATTTCATGCTTCTATGACAAAACCCACAATTGTTTGATATATTGCACGTATCCGCCCCACTATTAAACCAGCTGAAGGACACACTGGCCCCAGTATCCTCGTAAAGAGAACTGGGGGTAAGCTCGCCCCCAAGTTCCCGGAATACGAACACACGATGTACGTGTGCCAGCTGGTTTGCGCAATGCCTATTATTGGGCATGCGTCTTCCCCGAGGAGGTGCCAACCTCGGGGAAGTTGAAGGAACGTAATGTTGCAGTTTTTTCACAGTCTTCACCATTTTCTGCAAAATACAAATAAAACAAAAACGTAAATACAATGTACATAAGCAACATTTCTTTATACAGAGTAGTAAACAAACACGCAACCTCATAGTTACACTATTCACACATCTACACATTTGATATGTACAACTGTACAAATGTATATTTACTTTTGTATAGGAAATCGTGTTGCAAGGAAAATAATACCCAGAACTCCCGATTGAGTACTTTTGATTCTAGCACCATTTTGTCAACCCAAATCAGGGGTTCTGACCAAATTTGGTCTTGGATGTTCACTAAATGCAATAATCTCAATTAGAAGCCCCGACTTTGGGTTCACAAAAATGGCTATAGAATCAAAACTACTGAAACAAATCAAGAGTTCTTGGTATCATTTTCCTTCTAACAAGATTTCATATCATATATCAAAAGTGTAGGTGTGTGAATAGTGCAAGTATAAGGTTGCGGGTTTTTTTATCACCCAGTATTGGGCCAAGTAAACAAAAATAATCTATTTAAATCACTCTTATTTTTTTATCTTTATAATCTCTGTAATTATAGTTTTACGAGTAATCTCTGTGCAACATCTACGTACACAAATAAAAATGTACACTCATTTAAAAATAAACGAATGACAGGCATCTAGGAAAAAAAAGTCAACCATTTGAAAAAATGGCATTTGGGCATCTGTAAAGAAATGAGAACTTAAAAAGGAGCCTCTTCCTTTACAAATCCGGACGATCAACTGATTTTGTGTAATTGACCTTATTAAATCAATTTAAGCAAAACTGACTTTAATTAATTAAAAGTGAAAATTACCAAGTTGATATTTCCTCAGCACATTCAACTGTTTAAAATTAGATTCTCTGTAATTTGTATGTGATATGCATGCAGTAGATGTCAACACAAATGTATATATTCATGTTGCATTGAAATAGTTCTACTAACTTAATTCAATAGTTCCAACCCAAGTCACAAATTTGATAAGTCATGTCAACCCCAATCCTAACACTAGTCAGGCAGACATGACAACGATGACCCATGGCTGAACAGTCAGTCGACAGTTGTGTTGTTCGTGTCAGATCAAGTTGATTGGGTAGTAAAAACTCACTGAGATTTTCCAATAAATTGTTAGTCCCACGGTCCACAAATGTTTTTGCAAAAGTCTCAAAGAGCTGTACATCACCTAGATAGCCTAGGGAAATAATGTTGCAATCTGACAATGCTTTTCTTCTTAATGAAGGTTAATCACTGCAAAAATGTTTAAAAAACAGCAATCTGAGACTGAGAAACATTTTCAATTTTCTTAGGAAATACTTTGAAAATTGTCCTGACTCTCCATTGTACACAACCACTGAAGTACAATGTAGAGTTGCAATACTACATTCTTTTCAGTAGAATGCTACCCTAAACCCCCAAAACTGACGTCAACAAAACATAAGTCTCATGCCATCCTATTGAGTTACAAAATCCAAAACTGATCAGCATATAACATGTGTTTGTACATGTACACATGATGTACATGTACATGATGTACAGTACACACATACTTGTTAAGGCCTGCAAACGGGGACCTGTGTGTGACACTATACAATTGTGGACTTCTTCAATTTAGGGCAGATATTAAGTTTTGCTATAATTGCTGAAGCAATCCATGTCAAGAATCTAAGTGACCACTAAATATAAAAGGTTACTGTTTTCTGTAAAGAGTTATGTGATCAGACTGGATACCTTCAAAGTGTGGACTTGCACTTCAAACCTGAAAGTGTGGACTTGCACTTCAAACCTGAAAGTGTGGACTTGCACTTCAAACCTGAAAGTGTGGACTTGCACTTCAAACCTGAAAGTGTGGACTTGCACTTCAAACCTGAAAGTGTGGACTTGCACTTCAAACCTGAAAGTGTGGACTTGCACTTCAAACATGAAAGTGTGGACTTGAACTTCAAACCTGAAAGTGTGGACTTGCACTTCAAACATGAAAGTGTGGACGTGTAGTTCTTGCAGTATAAAACTGTGGACCTTTTATATTTTGTGTGTGTAAATGACTGTCAGTTGCGTTATAATTAGTAACCAGGAAAACGAACAATTTTGTTTGTTTCAGCTTAACTCGGATCGTAATTTAATAAACCAAAAACAATTTTAAAAAATATTTTAAAAATGTGTATCAGACTTTGCACAGGCAATATTTGGACTGTAGTGCCTTTACTTTCTTCTAACTTCCAAAATGTGAATACAATTTCTTGTCTGTGCCATAGAGTTGCAAAATATTCTGTATCCAAATGTGGACAATCAGTATACTGACCAATGTCTTACTTAATTATTATATTCAGCCAACTGTGGTTTAATATACAAGTATTCAACTGTGGACACTCGCTACTTTATCGCCTTCAAATAGGGACACTCGTCGGTGCGATTTGTTGCCTTTTAAAAAAATGCATAAGGGAATTTTCAGGCTAATAATTTAAGACCGTTCGCAGAATTTGACAATGCACACCTTAATAATAATTAAATTAAAAAACACAATACTACATGTAAATTGTCTTCAATTTTGTAAACACTTTATTTTCAGAAGTCTCAACATTTTCAGAAGCCCAAGGCAACAACAAACATTTTTTAAAGGCTCAAATGGCACAACAAATTTAAAGAGGTTTAAAGGTAGTATACACCATTTGTTTTTGCTGTAATTTTCGAAAATGAAAGGGGTAGGTAATTCATATTTTATAGTGAAATTTGTAATGATAGCCTGTTTAAAGTTTGATGTTTATAGACGGTGGAAAGGAGGCAATTAATAAACATGGAGTATGCCAACTAGTTGCTTGCACCACAGATGTATATACTACCTTAATTAATTAAGACATGAACAAAATAAAAAAAATACTTTGTTTGCTTATATCCCCTAACGATTTAGGCCAATGAAATGTCAACATGTTCTCAAAGTGGTAACACAATTCTATAAATCTTTCCTTTTCTATTGTTTTTTTTTACCCAATTATTTTTGTGAAAGCATGTATACCTCAAAGGTATGCTCAAATGTAAACATTTAACAATAATTGTTCAATTGTCAGTACAAAAAAATTTTTTTTCAAGAATTAAAGAAAAAATCATTAGAAAAAAAACACAATGATCGATACTTTTCTCAGCATCCTTAAAAACAGGCAATTCCTCACATGACTTAACGAACTTTAAAAAGGCTTGGCCTTTGAAATTCCAGAACTTTACAGCATCCTTAAAAACAGGCAATTCCTCACATGACTTAACGAACTTTAAAAAGGCTTGGCCTTTGAAATTCCAGAACTTTACCAGAACTATAAAAACGTACAAGTGTTTTTTATTTAATAACAATGTTTCATATCAACAGTCACTAAAAACAAATTGTTAAAGTTTGATGTTTATAGATGGTGGAAAGGGGGCAATTAATAAACATGGAGTATGCCAACTAGTTGCTTGCACCATAGATGTATACTATATACTACCTTAATTAATTAAGACATGAACAAAATAATGCATGTGTGTGAATAAACACATTTCAAATGATTAATACATACAGCATTCTCAAGACTGAAATAGCAACATGTATCAAAGAGTACATTAAATAAGAAGAAATTAAAATAAATCAAATTGCTTTAATTTTAAACACCGAATAGGTCTTCTTGGAGAAGAAAATTAAGTGCACATAGTTTAATTGAGAACCTTTACAAAAATGATAATTAAATTCTTACAAACTATACTTAAATCTTGTAAAACTGCAAAGTATTTCAATAAGTTTACACTTGATTCAAATCGAAATAAAAAACTATTACTTTGTTTGCTTATATCCCCTAAAGGTATAGGTCAATGAAATGTCAAAATGTTCTCAAAGTGGTAACAAAAATCTAGAAATCTCTTCCTTTCTACTCTTTTTTTTTACCAATTAATTTTGTGAAAGCATGTATACCTCAAAGGTATGCTCAAATGTAAACATTTAACAATAATTGTTCAATTGTCAGTGAAACAGGGTTTTTTGCAAGAATTAAAACAAATCATTAGAAAAAAACCACAACGATCGATACTTTTCTCAGCATCCTTAGAAACAGGCAATTCCTCACATGACTTAACGAACTTTAAAAAGGTTTGGCCTTTGAAATCCTAAAACTGTACCAGAACTATAAAAGTGTTTTTTATTTAATAACAATATTTCATATCAACAGTCACTGGAAAAAGATTCCAATAAAAACCAAATAGACCAATCCAATAACGTTTTCTCACAAAAATTGGTCAATGGCTTGAAAATGGTCAAAATGTGTGAGCGGACGACCACAGAAACCTTACAATTAAACCATGTACATGCGTTACAATTAAACCTTAAGATACAAAGCATTCTCAAAGCTAATTGACAAGAATCTCCTACACAAAACTACTGTTCTCTGAAAAAGGAAAACCGAAAGATGAAAAGAAAATCAATCAGTTACAATATATCCCAAAGTCTCACAGCCAACTGGTAGGATAACAGATTTAGTGAGAATTAAAAAAACCAATTATAATTCCACAGGCATTACTGAAAACAAAAAACTTGTTTCTCACAAGATTTGTCTTGGTTCAAATTAAGGAAATATTATGAGGCTTGAAGGAGAGGAAAACATTAAATATATAAGACCTCAAAACTGAAAACACAATCTCTCATCTTGGTATCTTTGCTCAAATCTCTTGATGACTTAGGCAAATGAAATCATACAAGATTTATCTAAGTTGTAAAATAAATACAGAAGTCTCTTCTGTCATACTCAATTATTTTTGTAAATACAAGTACCTCAAGTCTCTAGTAGGATCTTAAGGATTCCGTGCGAAACTAAAAATGACAACTTCTCATTCCAATTACATTTTTAACATCGTTTCAATAGCTTATCAATAGCATTACAGGACAAACAAATACACAATTATTTCTTACAGTGTTTCAGTCAATTCAAACCTCACCCTCAAAACAAAACCTCTCCCTTGGTTACTTTGCTCATATCTCTTAAAGGCTTACATATAGGTGATGAAATTATCAAAGCCTCACAATATTTTGTTACATTACTTATTTTTCTGTCTTCACAAACACTGCTCAAACGTTAATATTAAAACAACACTTTTAGAAGTCAATAAAACTTGGCCACTTTCTTAAAAGAATTTGAGGGGAAATTAATTTGTTTAAATCCCAAGAATCCAAATCCTCAATTCTCACAGACCAAGTAAACGCAGAACAACATATTTACAATGCAAACAAGGATCCTTAAAAATAAAAATAAAAACAAAATTACCGGTACTCCAATTCTCAACCATTTTTGTGATAAAGCATAATTTGCCAAACAATACTGTGCCTTGGTAAACAAACTATTTACAAATAACTTGCAACACAAGTTACCATTGGTAAGTATGTGCATTTTGAATTAATTTGAATATTTTGCTGGTTCCAATTCCACTCTCAGTATGGATAATGAAGTGGATGTAAAAGTTTAAGTTTTTTGTTTTTGAAAAAACTGTATAACTTCCACATGCTTCAATGAATTTTGATGAGACGAGGATGCAGTGACCCTTATTTCCATTTCTATTTGTATTATTACATGTACAATGAAGTGACCAACACCCACACAACAATTGCAGGTTGCATATGTACATAATAATAATAATGATAATTGTTTACTAATTTCCAAAGGATTGTTTACAAAAACTTATCCTAACCCTAACTATAACTACTAGCTGTATACCCTAACCCTAACCTAATCTTGTCAACATTATATCTGATGAATAGATGAATGATGAATGGAATGATGAATGAAATGATGATGAATAGGGCGACAGTTTCAGTCTGTCACTCTATTAAAACAAAATTAATAACAAACCGATGACCAATTCAAGAAAATGTCAATATAATCATAATCAAAAACAAGTTATCCTCGAATCATGAGTGTCGCCATTTCCCCCGGCCGATGTATGTATGTTGGTTAAAAATATAATTTATTTTGACACTTAAAATTACCTCTATATCACCTTTGACCTTTTTTGATGAACCCCCACGTATCACTGAATTCAGCCAAAAAAGTATGATCCTTGAACTATAGATGATAAATTGTGTCTTTGATAGGCAAGGGTCACTGCATCCAAGTTTCATCGAAATCCACGAAAGCATATAGAAGTTAAACATTTTGTTTTCTTAAAAACTTAGCCTGAAACTTTAACAACAAATGACTATACAGTCAAACAGGCATCCAGAAATATTGGCATACAGAATTTATATGGACTGATAAACTTGTGCCCCAAAACTGTTTTGGCGACACAATGAAAACATTGGAAATGAATTATTCCAAAAAAATTACATTTGTTGAAGAGTTTGAAATCAATTTTTCATAAAGCTCATTGGATCGCTTTTTCGGAAGTTAAACATTTTGTTTTCTTAAAAACTTAGCCTGAAACTTTAACAACAAATGACTATACAGTCAAACAGGCATCCAGAAATATTGGCATACAGAATTTATATGGACTGATAAACTTGTGCCCCAAAACTGTTTAGGCGACACAATGACATTTGTTGAAGAGTTTGAAATCAATTTTTCATAAAGCTCTTGGATCGCTTTTTCGGATTTGATTCCTTACAAAATCTTTGACATTCTTCCATGTCCTGGCTGCAAAGGTTTCAGGCTCCCTCTTTAGGAGGGCAGATATTGGGGCCTTGGTAGGAAGAGTTCGGGATCTGATGTAAAACCCCAAATGCTCTGCTACAGCTGTTTTTTCCCGCCTGCTCCATGGTCTCTTCACTGTGGGTGCTCTTCGTGTTCTTGCAGAACCGCCTTCTTTCACTGAAATATGATCAGACGTACACAAAGTATTTGTTGTGTAAAAGAATTTATTAATGACAGCATTGCTAGCAACAACTTACTTGTCAAATATTTTATACAATTCATTTACATTCTGGATACACTGCGACCGACCGACCGGTGACTGTCACTGACATATAATGGTCACATGTTGTTTTTTTGTTTTTTTGTTTGTTTGTTGTTTGGTTTTTTTTGTTTTTTTTGGGGGGGGTTGCTCATTGACAACGGTCGCACAACAGTAAATAATAAGAAGGGAATACAAATGTGATTAGCTGGTTTTCAACAAGTACCTGTTTAAAACCAGTTCGATGCCCAAGTTCATGAGCTCATTTCAAATTTTAGCATCAATTAAATTAATTAAATAATTATCTAAAATACCCACCTTTCCCTATTTTTGGCCTACATGATGGCAGCTTCACAGGCTCATCATCTTCAGCATCTGAATCTGATGATTCTGCATCAGTGGTGTACTCTGAAACATAACAAATGAAATGGGCATACCAATTAGATGGGCAATTATTTATCATCTATTATGGTACAGACCAGTTTCCTAATGAATTCAAATTCATGGACGCATGCACATAAATAGGCCAGGAGGCAAGAAGCAAAATCAGCGCATTAAAAAAGTACAGGTCAAAAAAAGTTGTAATTTTCTCTCAATTTCCCCAGGATTTATTGAATTTGTATTCGGAATAGTCCCTGAAATTGTCATAGGTATTACTTTCTGATCTTAGCGTTTGTTGGGGTACAATACAAATGAACAAAAAATGATTTTATCCCGTGTGCACAAGGTTGAGGGAAGGGCATCCACTACATAACTGCGGGCAGATAACTAACTGCGGGCGGGTAACTAACTGCGCGGGCGGGTAACTAACTGCGCGGGCGGGTAACTAACTGCGCGGGCGGGTAACTAACTGCGCGGGCGGGTAACTAACTGCGCGGGCGGGTAACTAACTGCGCGGGCGGGCAACTAACTGCGCGGGCGGGCAACTAACTGCGCGGGCGGGCAACTAACTGCGCGGGCGGGCAACTAACTGCGCGGGCGGGTAACTAACTGCGCGGGCGGGCAACTAACTGCGCGGGCGGGTAACTAACTGCGCGGGCGGGTAACTAACTGCGCGGGCGGGCAACTAACTGCGCGGGCGGGTAACTAACTGCGCGGGCGGGCAACTAACTGCGCGGGCGGGTAACTAACTGCGCGGGCGGGTAACTAACTGCGCGGGCGGGCAACTAACTGCGCGGGCGGGTAACTAACTGCGCGGGCGGGCAACTAACTGCGCGGGCGGGCAACTAACTGCGCGGGCGGGCAACTAACTGCGCGGGCGGGCAACTAACTGCGCGGGCGGGTAACTAACTGCGCGGGCGGGCAACTAACTGCGCGGGCGGGTAACTAACTGCGCGGGCGGGTAACTAACTGCGCGGGCGGGCAACTAACTGCGCGGGCGGGCAACTAACTGCGCGGGCGGGCAACTAACTGCGCGGGCGGGCAACTAACTGCGCGGGCGGGCAACTAACTGCGCGGGCGGGCAACTAACTGCGCGGGCGGGCAACTAACTGCGCGGGCGGGCAACTAACTGCGCGGGCGGGCAACTAACTGCGCGGGCGGGCAACTAACTGCGCGGGCGGGCAACTAACTGCGCGGGCGGGCAACTAACTGCGCGGGCGGGCAACTAACTGCGCGGGCGGGCAACTAACTGCGCGGGCGGGCAACTAACTGCGCGGGCGGGCAACTAACTGCGCGGGCGGGCAACTAACTGCGCGGGCGGGCAACTAACTGCGCGGGCGGGCAACTAACTGCGCGGGCGGGCAACTAACTGCGCGGGCGGGCAACTAACTGCGCGGGCGGGCAACTAACTGCGCGGGCGGGCAACTAACTGCGCGGGCGGGCAACTAACTGCGCGGGCGGGCAACTAACTGCGCGGGCGGGCAACTAACTGCGCGGGCGGGCAACTAACTGCGCGGGCGGGCAACTAACTGCGCGGGCGGGCAACTAACTGCGCGGGCGGGCAACTAACTGCGCGGGCGGGCAACTAACTGCGCGGGCGGGCAACTAACTGCGCGGGCGGGCAACTAACTGCGCGGGCGGGCAACTAACTGCGCGGGCGGGCAACTAACTGCGCGGGCGGGCAACTAACTGCGCGGGCGGGCAACTAACTGCGCGGGCGGGCAACTAACTGCGCGGGCGGGTAACTAACTGCGCAGGCGGGTAACTAACTGCGCGGGCAGACAATTAACTGCGCGGGCAGACAATTAACTGTTTGAACCTTCGTTTTGGGGGAATTTAAGCTATCATTCCAGTACAACATAAGATTGTTAATCTGCAGTAACTTTGCAAGAGCCGATCGTTTACTGCACAAAGCATGTTAATTGTTTGCATTATTTGCCACACTTGGATTTTCAAGATGGCGTACCCTGATAAAGGTCTATACAAAATAGCTGAACTGTCTCGTGTATTTATGACTATAGAAAGTATTAAGGTCTACAATCAATAGGAGGTGGTGCCTTAATTCTTCCTCTCCAGTATCCCAGCCCCAATATAATGCCCTTAATTGCATCATGAGAAAAAAGGACATACCTTCACTTGGGTGGACTTGCACATCAGCAAGACTTTTGCCAGCCAACCCTTGCAGATCACCTCTTTCCATTTTCATCAGGACCTTGGATACTTTGGCCACCTGTAGTGTTGACTCTGGTAGTCTGTAGTACTGGCGATGTGTGCGAATATCGTGGCCTAGGAAGTTAGCTAGGACATCCAACTCATTATCTTTGAGATTCATTATTTGAGAAACGGTTGCAATCTGCTTCCTCAGGCGTGTTGCTCTGAGATATTCGGGATGTTTAGCTCCACACAGGTTGGAATGCTCACGCAGACAATCACATGCTCTAATGTGGCCGTCTCCAGAATGGGCAAAGAAGTAGATGTTGTCATCAATGATGTGTGCCTCGGATCGCTTTGCTGCCAAAATGTTCATGGCATCTTTCATGCCCAACGTCAGGAGAACAGCAACTGTCCTAGATCGCTTCCCTACAATCTCTACTCTCCACATTAACTTGCACAAT
Organism: Crossaster papposus; assembly: GCA_037893245.1. Classification (NCBI taxonomy): domain Eukaryota; kingdom Metazoa; phylum Echinodermata; class Asteroidea; order Velatida; family Solasteridae; genus Crossaster; species Crossaster papposus. The sequence goes on along the minus strand of JBAIAA010000381.1, from coordinate 345,520 downwards.
GCCTTTTCCCATTCAGTTAGGGCACCATCTAGTATGCACCCTTCTCCATTTGAACACTTTTGGAAGTCATGGAGTGTCATCCTGGATACCTCACCTGGGCGCTTGCGGTTAAACAACACGATCTGTGCTAGCAGTAGTTCTGCAAGCCTTCTCCATGCGCTGTCAACTTCAGGACTATTATTTGCTCTCTCCAGCTCTTCTTGTGCTGTTTTAACTTGCTCTTTCAAATATTTGGACAATTTGACGACATCTTCTGTTAGAGGAAGCAGTTTCGGGTTGTTTCGGTTGGCTTCATTTAGGCTTCGCAACGCGTGATGGCTGACCTTTTCTTCCCAATGAAGGGAATACAATGACAGGAACCCTTTACACTTCTTCTCGGTTACCTCATCTCCCAACATCAGTGCCTCTCCTCTGAGAATTTCGCAGCAAATCTTCAGGCTAATGCCCGATCTTTAGGGCCAAGCTTGGGGTCGTGTATAGATGATTTTCATCATTGAATCCCGCCGCAGCTCTTGTAGCAGCTGTAACTTTGAGGAATTTCGTTGGGCAAATTAAGTCTTCCAGACCTGCATTTTCCCCTGTCATTAGTTTGTATTGGATGACCAATCGCGACACTTCGCGTACTCGTTGCCTGATGTAGCCTTCTTGGTCCTTACTGTGACCATGCCTCATCGTCAGTTTTTCCCCAAATTTCTTGATTAGGGGATCAGACCTGGCAACCCGACCTGTGCTGTCATTGTTCATGCGCATTAGGATTTCGTGTGTTCTCTGTGAAATACCAGGAGGTATTGGGAGCATCATTCGGCCTGCTTTGCATAGGCCATACCGTTTCTTGTTCAGGTTGGTGCTTGATTGGTCATCTGACTTTTGGCTACATCTGTGCTTCCATAGTTCTCTCTTTGCGTAATAGCCATAACAATCTTGGCACGGCAGATAGTCATGAGGATTAACCTCGTATGGTGGCCGGTACACGACAATCAGCTCACCTTTGCCTTCTTTTAGAACTGTGCAGTTGTGAAGATAATTGCCATAATTCCTCAAAAGTGATAACTGTCTATCCTTTTCTTTCTTGTTCTCTGTGGCCATCCACTTTTGTACCTGGGCTTCATCTTTGTGAAGTGGTGTTATTAGGTGCCGAGGAAGCTTTTTCTGAGGCAGGGAGCAGAATGGGCAAAACTGAGGCTTGTTGTACACTCTGCCCTCTTCATTGGATGTCGTCATCACTTGTATTTCAGATGAGTTGTAAGTACTAGACGAGACTTGGTCATCCTGACTAGTACTAGTTGGATCTGATGAGGGGCTGTTTTTTTCTGCCTGTGTGGTATTGCTATGACTTGCATGTCCATGTGCATCGCCATGTTGTGCTTGAGAAGCAGCAAAACTCCGTCCAGGAAATAGAATGGGGCTTACCGGTCTTGAAACTTCATCATCAGATGACTCGGGAACAAACTCCATGGACTCCTCATCCGAGGGCCGGAAGGACACATCACTTTCTTCTCCTGCAGTTGCAAGATATTCAGATATATCGCTTGCAGAATCCAAATCCAACTCCGACTAAATTAAACCAAAAAAAAAGGAGAAAATATTCGGAATGTGCCTTGTTTCCTTTGTTCAGACACAATAACCATTACCTTTTTCAAAGTTCAGTTAAACCTGACAACAATGTAATAACATTAAAGCAGAAAAAAATATTCAGAAAAAGTCAAGGAAAAGTAGCTACAATCGTACGCCCACTCTACCCTACAAAATCTGCACTTTGATAAATGTACAAGAGTTTTTAATTATAAGGATTGCAGTAATTTAATTGATGATGGTCTACGGTCAGGTTGGAAATTAGTCAGGTTTATGAAGCAGTACTTTTCTTCACACCCCAATCCAGTCTGGGCCAATATGGATTGACTTTTCAGTCACTACTTAATTCCATGGGTTTAAAAAAACCTTTTTCCTAAATTACGGTTGTCCTTGCACATCTAAAACTGCCAACTATGAGGCTAGTGAGAGACCACTTAATTCCAAAGCAGAACAAGCAAATCATCTTTTACATCACCGTCCAGCATTTGTTGGTTGTCTGGAGAAAAAACCCAAAAAACTGGAGGTTTAATCTACATGCATCATCTTGCATACCTGAAGTTTAGACGTGGTATCTGCACTTTGATGGGTGACAGGAGTTGGCTCCACTCCACAAGCCTGCAGACTTTGTTTAATACCTTCAAATAAGGCATCACCATCTTCTGAACGAGGAGCATGGAGATTTCTGTCAAGTTCATCTATGGACTTGGGAGCAAACGCTTCCATCAAACCATCAGATTCCTCTGTTGTTTTCTGAAGAAAAAAAACCCAATAATCAAAGATAAAGTTTAGAATATTCCTACATAAAATTAAAATTCTGAATAAAAAGGGAATAAATACATATGTACGTGCTTGGCCGGTTTCAAACAAGTAGAAACAACCAGGGACACGTACCTGTCTACCCACCCTATCTTTTTTTAATCAGTTTTCCTTGCACATCTAAAACTATAATTGCTTCACATTTTTATATCTACCAACTGAGGCTAATCGGACACTATAGGAAAGGACATGTTGTGATTTTGCATTTAAAGCAGACACGCTCCTTAGACAAGATGTGATTTCAACAAAAGATTTCCAAAATCACATCCAAATGGTACAAATTCACATCCTTAAATTTACATTCTGGGTTAAGTCGTTAAGAAGCCACTTGATGAGAATTTGGATTCTAACGATTTAACCCAGGATGTGAATTTGGACCGAGGATGTGAATTTGTATTATTTGGATGTTATTTTGGAAATCTTTTGTTGAAATCACATCCGGCTTAAAATCACATAAGGACCGTGTCCGCTTAATGCAAACTCACTTCATGCCCCAGCTTTCCTAGTGAGAGACCACTGAATTCCACGGGACACTATAGAATAAGCAAATCATTTTTTACATCATCGTCCAGCATTTGTTGGTTGTCTGAAAAAAAGGACAAAATTTAAGGTTTAATCTACATGCATCTTGCATACGGTACCTGAAGTTTAGACGTGGATTCTGCAATCTGATGGGTGCCAGGAGTTGGCTCCACTCCACAAGCCTGCAGACTTGGTTTAATACCTTCAAATAAGGCATCACCATCTTCTGAACGAGGAGCATGGAGATTTCTGTCAAGTTCATCTATGGACTTGGGAGCAAACGCTTCCATCCAACCATCAGATTTCTCTGTTGTTTTCTGAAGAAAAAAACCCCAATAATCAAAGATAAAGTTTAGAATATTCCTACATAAAATTAAAATTCTGAATAAAAAGGGAATAAATACATATGTACGTGCTTGGCCGGTTTCAAACAAGTAGAAACAACCAGGGACACGTACCTGTCTACCCCACCCTATCTTGTTTTTAATCAGTTTTCCTTGCACATCTAAAACTATAATTGCTTCACATTTTTATATCTACCAACTGAGGCTAATCGGACACTATAGGAAAGGACATGTTGTGATTTTGCATTTAAAGCAGACACGCTCCTTAGACAAGATGTGATTTCAACAAAAGATTTCCAAAATCACATCCAAATGGTACAAATTCACATCCTTAAATTTACATTCTGGGTTAAGTCGTTAAGAAGCCACTTGATGAGAATTTGGATTCTAACGATTTAACCCAGGATGTGAATTTGGACCGAGGATGTGAATTTGTATTATTTGGATGTTATTTTGGAAATCTTTTGTTGAAATCACATCCTGCTTAAAATCACATAAGGACCGTGTCCGCTTAATGCAAACTCACTTCATGCCCCAGCTTTCCTAGTGAGAGACCACTGAATTCCACGGGACACTATAGAATAAGCAAATCATTTTTTACATCATCGTCCAGCATTTGTTGGTTGTCTGAAAAAAAGGACAACATTTAAGGTTTAATCTACATGCATCTTGCATACGGTACCTGAAGTTTAGACGTGGTATCTGCACTCTGATGGGTGCCAGGAGTTGGCTCCACTCCACAAGCCTGCAGACTTGGTTTAATACCTTCAAATAAGGCATCACCATCTTCTGAACGAGGAGCATGGAAATTTCTGTCAAGTTCATCTATGGACTTGGGAGCAAACGCTTCCATCCAACCATCAGATTTCTCTGTTGTTTTCTGAAGAAAAAAAATTCAATAATCAAGTTTAGAATATTTCTACACAAAATTAAAATTCTGAATAAAAAGGGAATAAATACATATGTACGTGCTTGGCCGGTTTCAAACAAGTAAAACCTACCGTGGACACGTACCTGTCTACCCACCCTATCTAGTTTTCCTAGCACATCTAAAACTATAATTGCTTCACATTTTTATATCTACCAACTGAGGCTAATCGGACACTATAGGAAAGGACATGTTGTGATTTTGCATTTAAAGCAGACACGCTCCTTAGGCAAGATGTGATTTCAACAAAAGATTTCCAAAATCACATCCAAATGGTACAAATTCACATCCTTAAATTTACATTCTGGGTTAAGTCGTTAAGAAGCCACTTGATGAGAATTTGGATTCTAACGATTTAACCCAGGATGTGAATTTGGACCGAGGATGTGAATTTGTATTATTTGGATGTTATTTTGGAAATCTTTTGTTGAAATCACATCCTGCTTAAAATCACATAAGGACCGTGTCCGCTTAATGCAAACTCCCTTCATGCCCCAGCTTTCCTAGTGAGAGACCACTGAATTCCACGGGACACTAGTAGAATAAGCAAATCATTTTTTACATCATCGTCCAGCATTTGTTGGTTGTCTGAAAAAAAGGACAAAATTTAAGGTTTAATCTACATGCATCTTGCATACGGTACCTGAAGTTTAGACGTGGTATCTGCACTTTGATGGGTGCCAGGAGTTGGCTCCACTCCACAAGCCTGCAGACTTGGTTTAATACCTTCAAATAAGGCATCACCATCTTCTGAACGAGGAGCATGGAGATTTCTGTCAAGTTCATCCATGGACTTGGGAGCAAACGCTTCCATCAAACCATCAGATTTCTCTGTTGTTTTCTGAAGAAAAAAACCCCAATAATCAAAGATAAAGTTTAGAATATTCCTACATAAAATTAAAATTCTGAATAAAAAAGGAATAAATGCATATGTACGTGCTTGGCCGGTTTCAAACAAGTAGAAACAACCAGGGACACGTACCTGTCTACCCACCCTATCTTTTTGTAATCAGTTTTCCTTGCACATCTAAAACTATAATTGCTTCACATTGTTATATCTGCCAACTGAGGCTAATCGGACACTATAGGAAAGGACATGTTGGGATTTTTGCATTTGAAGCAGACACGCTCCTTAGGCAGGATGCGATTTCAACAAAAGATTTCCAAAATCACATCCAAATGGTACAAATTCACATCCTCGGTCCAAATTTACATTCTGGGTTAAGTCGTTAAGAAGCCACTGGATGAGATTCTAAAGATTTAACCCAGGATGTGAATTTGGACCGAGGATGTGAATTTGTATTATTTGGATGTGATTTTGGAAATCTTTTTAAATACAAAAATTGAACAATTGATTGCCAAAATCACATCAAAATGCTCCAAATTCACATCCTTTTCCAAATTCACATCCTGGGTTAAGTTGTAAAAATCCAAATTCACATCCAGTTTTCAGAACTGGAGGTGAATTTGACCCATTTGGATGTGGTTTTGAAAATCCTTTTATAAAATCACATCCTGCTAATGACAGTGTCCACTTTGGATTAAAAATGACATCATGTCCTTTCTTTGACCTTAATTGATCTTCGACCTCAGTACGTACTTGACATGACATCATATATAAAGATTACAATGTCGCATCCATGACCGAAGTCTGGAAATACTTCATAGTACATTTGTGTACGTGTTAAAAGGTCGGCAATATAGACAGCAACACTTTGCAGATTAGTAATGCAGATCTTTAGTTTATCAGACTGAATTGGAGAAATGGATTGTGCCTATACCTTTCGCCAGGGCAAATCAGCTATACCGTAGTCATACCGCAGCTCCTCATTGATATCCAGGTCAAGCAGACTAAACAGGCACAGGTGGGCTTTTCCATCCTGGAATACCATCTTTTTCCACGATGCAGTTAGGATGCTTATGGTCATCATTTACCCATCGTGCTAGGCAAGAATCATTTGATGCATCAATCCTGTAAGTAATATTCAGATTAAATTGATAAATATACATGTTCATGAGTACAAGTTACTATACATACCGTAGCACTTCATGTGAGCATATACCTCAGTTTTGTCAAATGAGTCTCCTATCATAATTAGGCTAGCTCTTGTAGTGGTGATAGAAAAAAGGGGGAAAATAAATGTGATTTGAGTTTTTACGACTTAACCCAGGATATTAATTGGAAATCTTTTGTTGAAATCACATTCTGCTACTCTCTGCAGGTGTCCGCTATGGAGAGTAAAAAGTGGACAATCAGATTTTCTCATTTTCTGCTAGTAGAAGTGTAGGTTTTCAAAAAAAAGGGAAGAAATTTGGGAACATTTGGGAAGAAATGCACCAAATTTAAGAATAATAGACAGTTTGAATTTGAATTCATTCTCTTTTAGTTTACTACTAAATTTGTGTTAGTAAATAATTCAGGTTAAACTTATTGTATTTTTTTGCGAACAGTTTTTGTTTTTCTAGTTGTCCACTTTTGACTAGAGGTGTCAAGAAAAGTTGTCAAAGTAAAACATAAATTCAGCTAGCAGAAAAATTACATTTTAAAAAACGGTATTGTCACAAAATCTGAAAACGAGGTTATAATTGGGGCATCATAATTTTTGGCTAGTAAGAATTTGAGATTTGTTGTTGTCCACTTTTGAGGCATCAAGATAGTGGTCACAGTCAAATATAAATTTCTGCGAGCACTTTCCACTTTCATTTTCCACAGTATAGTGTTGGTGATAATGTATACAAAATACAGAAATTAACATAAAATGAAAGTACTGACCTGTAGTTTACATTGTTTTGTTGAAAATGGAACACAAACTCCTGGTCATCTTCCTCATCAATAAACGTATTGAGGCAAGTACCCCTGTACTGCAGTAGAAACTGGCCCTTTTCAAAGGTCTTGGTCGTAAAAAGTCCATGGCCTACAAATAAGCACAGTTTAAGCTGTTCTACATAAATATATACTTTTGACCCACTTTTTCGCTCCTTTTATTTTTATTTCAGGTTGACTGTATGACAGAAGAATGGGCAGATTTAATGGGCCCCATGCTCATTCAATAAGTTTACAAAAATGTGCTTCGTGTTACTGACCAGGCCAACAAACAAAACTTATGAGTTATGTACTTTTTGACCAGGAAATTTTAACCCAACCGTACCAAAAACCATTGCTATTTGATCTTAATAAATAGCCCCATAAATCTAGCGCAAATACTACACTTCCTTCGTAGTTATATAGCCTATATACATAGCAGCGGCCATAATAAGGTAAAATGGTGGGAAGGTTTCTAAAACCAACTAGATTTTTTTTCTGAAAAAAATTAGAGGATGGTACACGTCTGAAGATACGTAATCCCCAGGTTTTTGGACATTAACAAGGTCAGTAATCGTTTGAAATGATTACTGTGAAAACAAAAGCCTAAATCTCAGTTTTTGTACCCTTTCTTCATCTATGTCCATCTTTTGGGGACTTCTCAACATTTTTACATATGGCTGCTGTAGGCTCTAATAAGTGCGGATGAAGTCCAGTATTTGAGCTACATTTATGGGGGTAATTTAATCTTAAACTGTCCCGCCTATAAAGCCGTCCAAATGTCTCCATCATGTCCAAGACTCTCACCTATACACTTGCTGACAAATCTCTTGTCAAAACCCTCTTGGTCTTCTGAAAGGGTACACCACTTTTGTGCTTCTTGTGCTGGAGAAATACGCCTCCTTCGAGTTGATGTCATGGCTCTTAAAAAAAGAAGAAAAAATAACAGAAATTTATAAAATGTAAATAGAGAATCATGGATGCTGCGTAGCACTGGTAGAAGATATGAAGATGTACTACTAGTAGTAATTGAAAAATATCACAGGATATTTCACTTTTCATGTCTATTGATTATTACACTGGCTTAGACTATAGTATCGCCAGATCATGTCCAAATATTAAACAAGTGATAACTTCTAACTAGGGGTCAAGTAAGTCTTGGACTAGCATAACTGAAACTAAAAAGTTGCACTTACCCTGCTTACTTTAGCCTGGTACTATAGATAGGCCGAAGTTAACGTTATATATGTATACGCTAGCCTAACAGGAACAATGGCTTGTTGATAATATGTAGCCGATAACGATAGTCAGAATAATAATCCAAATAAAGGCGACAAATACTAGAATGATTAATTTTCGCACATATTCCTGTACAACATCAAGCTTCTCACTGTTGAACATGTGAGCAAGCAAGTGTGTATATATTGCTTGGTCCCATTCTTGGACTAGTTGGAGATGTTGGTGAATCTGCCATTTTGTTCACGATTGTGCAAACATTTAGACGTAAGCTTATCCAGTGCTAGGGCATACCGTGGCGTTAACGAACACGTAACGGCATGCAGTCCTATGACATGTACGACGTACGTCCGTGGGCGCCTAGTCGTACTTATTTAGACTAAATGAAGACTAAAACTTGTTGGACGTGTTTTGTTAACGTTAAACTGTTTATTAACAATTATAATAAATTTATCACGCATATAGGCCTACCTTGTTGTACAAATGTACATGCATGTCGATGTTAAACAACAGATGCAGGCTGTCCACAAACTCTAGACTGAAGTTAAACATTCCTCGACATTCCTCTATAAATTGTGGACCTCCGTCGTCGCGCGCGCGACTAGGCTAGGCCAGGCCTAGCCTAGTTAGGCGCGCGAAAAACTCCGATGTCGTGCGCATGCGTACCGTCGATTCTTGCGCGCATTGGTCACAAGAGGGGGCTAATGACAGCAATTCTTAATAAGGCACATGAGAAATATACAATTTGTCACCCGCATTCGCGGCCCGCACCCACGATATTAACCGCAATACTATCGAAACGTGGACCATCGACTGTAATACAAGAGATTGTAATAGCGCCCTCAGTAGATCGGAATTGATACGAATATATGACAATCTCAATCGGGGACGTCCCCGCTTTCGGTGCGTCCCCGAATTAAAAGTGTGTATTCTGACGTACGTCACCGATTGCAGGCAAATACAAACGCACACACACACACATGTACACATGTACATACTTTTAACTTCCAACACATAGTCTATGGCCCCCAGTAGAGTACTCTGTGCTGTAGGCCATACATCCATCACCCATCAGTGCAAAATACCCGGGATTTCTTATTTCATGAAAATCATTCGGTCTTAACCAGTTCGCGCCGGATGACGTATATAAACGCAACAATTTCCCCAAATTCAAAACGGATGACGCATAAACACTTCAAGTTCGGAAATGTATGTCAGCAGCGCGCAAGGCAGAAAATGCGTGGGTGTGCTTCCCGGCACTATCAGCCTGAACCCGCTTCAGATCGAGTTTCGTTAAAAATAATCCCGCCCGTCGGCTCGGTGATGTTAAAATAATCCCGGCACGAACTGGTTAAACTTGGCATGCAGGTTCATTTATTATAGCACAATGTGCTAGGCACATTATAGCACATCAAAATTTCGCCCAAATTAGGACATTTTCGTGGTTCTGTCTGGTGTAATTTGTCTCTAAACTGCGTTTTAAAGTTTTAGAAAAACAATATGGCGGAACAAGTCTGCGCAGGCGTGTACAGGTCGTCGCACCGAACAACAGAGGGTGCTCTGCTAGTGCCCTCTGTTCTTTGCTGCGACGAGCTTTGCAAGCGGTGTCTGCGCAGACTTGGTCCGCCATATTGTTTTGCGTTTATTGCATTTAAAAAAAAAATTATAAGGCAGATTTTGAGACAAATTACACCAGACGGAACCACAGTCCTAATTTTGGCGAAATATTGATGCGCTATAATAAATGAACGTGCACACCGAGTTTGAGGGATGTTGGTAAAACGCGGAACGGTGGAACGGTGGAACGGTTTCAGAACAAAAAAGATTATACAGAATTAAGTCAAAATATCGACTTCAGAGACAGAATAACGTTCAAACCTCACACTGAATAGGAACTGTTTTTGTTTCTCTTTTTTCCCGCTATAACAGCGGAACAGCGGAATGGCGGAACAGTATGGAGGGTGTCACGATAAATATTGTCCTGCGCTCAAAATCAACGCATGCTGCCGCATCATATATATAGATAAGCGTGGTTCCAGGGGGGGGGGGGGGGGGGGGGGGCGGAGGGGGGGCCCTTCGAGGCTGTGATTGCGAAACGCTGTGGTACCGTCCATTCTCAAAATAGGGGGGAACAATTTTCTCACTCGAAAAATAAAGAGTTTTTGGCATCCAATCTTAACATCTTGTCTGTTGTAGTTGTACAAGGTTGTTATTTACCTTAATGTTTATCATCCAATGACAACAATTCGACGATGATCTCACGAAGTGACAAATATCTCTAAATCTGGAAAATATTCATCTCGATATAATCGCATTTGAAGTTGGTCCTTTTTTCACAAGGCATTTTCGATTATTTTGCAGTAACAAAATTCAAAATTGTTTGCATTGATCAAAACTAAATACTTTGCTCTATGATAACTCATACTCGTTTGCTAAAAACGTCTGTTAATTAAACACAAAATGTTAATACAACTGTTTTTGCACTTCGTGAGAACATGAAACGCGGAGCCTTCACTCATTACTCGTGCGTTTGTATACTGTTGTATGCACTTCGTGAGATTGTTCTACAACTGTTTTTGCACTTCGTGAGAACATAAAACGCGGAGCCTTCACTCTTTATTCGTACGTTTGTATACTGTTGTATGCACTTCGTGAGATTGCCGTTATGTGTAAAATTGTTACATTTTACTTGTGAGCGCGCGCGCGTATGTTCTATTTCAACATCGTACACGTGGTTGTGCACGTGTATGCTCCCATTGTTTACGCGAGCAAAACAAGAAATGATCGCCAGTCCCTGCTAACGAGGTAACTGTTTGTTCACTTCGTGAGATCATTTTGAAGTCTTCTGCACTTCGTGAGAACAAAAAACATGTAGTTTGGCATTTTTGTCAAATTTGTGTTTACGCTAATTAAAAAAGTAAACAAGATTTTGCTTTGAAACATGGTCAAGTTGTTCCTTGAAACAAATGTGACAAAAAGGCTAGTAAAACTCAACATCGACAAATATTTGATTTTGGAGGTTTTCTGCACTTCGTGAGATCGTCAACGAATTGTATTGAAAATACTCAAACGACGTTAACAAATACCTCCCCTAAAAAGGGCAATAATAATCGATAAATTGTGAAAAATCGTGCTTTGACCCCACTAATTTTTTTCCATGGATACGTTAAAAAAGGATGTAGCAGTGATATACTGAATTTTAAAAAAAATCTGCCTGTGACCCCCTTGCGTTTTATCGTGTTGTTTTCGAACGAAAATGGCAGAAAATGACATCGCCCCAAACAAAATCCGTGTAGATCGTGCCTGTGTACCTGGCTTTGCGGACGTTGTATGAATCACTAAATGCGGAGAGCGATACACGGAGCAAATCTGTACGTGTTTCAATGGTGCGCTTCGCGGTAGCGATCTATACGTATTTACTGTGTGAGATGTGTGGCTCATGAGCGTGGAAGAACGAATGAGATACATTTCAACGTTGGTGGCGCACTTTCTTGGGCCCCCCCTCCCCCCCCCCCCCCCCCCCCCCCCCCCCCCCTCCCCCCCCCCCCCCCCCCCCCCCCCCCCCCTGCGTGGTTCCACGCACGTGCGTGTACAAGCACGCACGTGCGTGGAACCACGCATATCGTACACGCATGTGTGTACCATAATTAGTACAAGAGCGCTGGCTCGATGTGCAAAGTGATGCGAGCTGGGCGCTTCCATGTTTGTGCACAAAGTACAAACCTATGGAAATCTCAACATTTTGTACGGCTTTTGTGCGGCTATTTGCATATCTGCGTTTTTATTCTATACACATGCGTTATCGAAGCCGATACTCCCAAAACCGAAACGAATGATCAGCAAATGAGCGAGCGCAAACAGCGCAAATGCATGTGCGTATCCGCGCGCTGCAGATGATTTTGCCTTGACCTTTTTTTTACTGGCATTGAAGCGCGTGTTGTTTGCGTCTGTTCTTCCAGCACGCGCGTTGCATTTAGAGTACACTTTCAAAATTCAATCCATCTATTTATGTTCTGCAACACGCACATGAATTCAAAATGTCTGCGCGCAGGATGGATTCAAAGTATCTCGATCCGCACGTAAGAATAAAGAGTTAGCGCTCTCGTAATTTAATATAGCTCTATGGTGTGTACACATCAATACACAAACAAAACAAAACAAAAATACACAAATCAGTACATGTAAGCCCATCTTTTTAAAGCCGCTTTTTAGTGTGTGTTTTTTGTTTTGTTCTTTTGTGTCTTTTGTTTGTGTTTCTTCTATGGTCGCATTGCCAATTAGATTGTTAGCATAGATAGGGTTTGAGGCGTCTGTCTCCTGAAAAGATCAAGACATTACCGATGCCAGTAGGGATAGACCTATGTAATAAGTAACTATTAGTTCTCTTTTTCTTTTTTTCCCTTTCTGTGCTTTTTAACATGTGTTCTGCGCCTTTGATCATTTTGTATGCAAGGGGCGCAATATAAATTTTAAAATATTATTATAATTATTATTGTACGATAGTGCGCTTATCCGTATTCAGTTCACATTGAAACGTCAGACGAGTCCCTATCGAAATATTATTATTACTCCATCAGAAACGGGTGGTTCCAAAATAACTCCGATTATTTCATGTTTCCCAGACATCAGGCAATCCTATTATTAACAATTCAGTCTGGAACCAACCGTTGGAAGGGTGGAACAACGGCCATTCCGTGAGGGACACACCCAGTTCACGTGCAGTGCAGTTATAATGCATTACCGGTACGTATAAAGTCAGACCTCCCTATCGAAATATTATTATTACTCCATCAGAAACGGGTGGTTCCAAAATAACTCCCAATGTTTCAAGTTTCCCAGACATCAGGCAATCCTATTATTAACAATTCAGTCTGGAACCAACCGTACGAAGGGTGGAACAACGGCCATTCCGTGAGGGACACACCCAGTTCACGTGCAGTGCAGTTATAATGCATTACGCTATAACGTCAGACCTCCCTATCGAAATATTATTATTACTCCATCAGAAACGGGTGGTTCCAAAATAACTCCCATTGTTTCAAGTTTCCCAGACATCAGGCAATCCTATTATTAACAATTCAGTCTGGAACCAACCGTACGAAGGGTGGGAAAACGGCCATTCCGTGAGGGACACACCCAGTTCACGTGCAGTGCAGTTATAATGCATTACGTTATAACGTCAGACCTCCCTATCGAAATATTATTATTACTCCATCAGAAACGGGTGGTTCCAAAATAACTCCCATTGTTTCAAGTTTCCCAGACATCAGGCAATCCTATTATTAACAATTCAGTCTGGAACCAACCGTACGAAGGGTGGAACAACGGCCATTCCGTGAGGGACACACCCAGTTCACGTGCAGTGCAGTTATAATGCATTACGTTATATCGTCAGACCTCCCTATCGAAATATTATTATTACTCTATCAGAAACGGGTGGTTCCAAAATAACTCAGACTGTTTCATATAATTTCGATATCTTTTAATAGGTTTTTACACACAATTCCCGCCCACAACTATGGGGCGTTTTAATTGTGAAGGACCCCGTGCTTCGGGAAGTGCTGGGTATGGGACAGTCAAGGGGAACCCCTAGGACCAGGAAAACATTATCTTGACCCGGAGCACGGGGTCCTAGTATATAATTTCGATTTCTTTGTAATTATAGGTCAATCATTGCAGGATGCACCATTGGTTTGTACACACAATTCCCGCCCACGATAAATTCCGTTCTCAGTCACGTGCACTACGTACAATAAGCAACAACTCCATTGTCTGATGGACCGTTTTATTTTACCAGGCATGTAAAGACTTCGGAATGACCATGAGTTTAAAGAAGACGAGTGTGTTGGGAAGGCCGCATCGGGAAGGCCGCATCGGGAAGGCCGCATCGGGAAGGCCGCATCGGGAAGGCCGCATCGGGAAGGCCGCATCGGGAAGGCCGCATCGGGAAGGCCGCATCGGGAAGGCCGCATCGGGAAGGCCGCATCGGGAAGGCCGCATCGGGAAGGCCGCATCGGGAAGGCCGCATCGGGAAGGCCGCATCGGGAAGGCCGCATCGGGAAGGCCGCATCGGGAAGGCCGCATCGGGAAGGCCGCATCGGGAAGGCCGCATCGGGAAGGCCGCATCGGGAAGGCCGCATCGGGAAGGCCGCATCGGGAAGGCCGCATCGGGAAGGCCGCATCGGGAAGGCCGCATCGGGAAGGCCGCATCGGGAAGGCCGCATCGGGAAGGCCGCATCGGGAAGGCCGCATCGGGAAGGCCGCATCGGGAAGGCCGCATCGGGAAGGCCGCATCGGGAAGGCCGCATCGGGAAGGCCGCATCGGGAAGGCCGCATCGGGAAGGCCGCATCGGGAAGGCCGCATCGGGAAGGCCGCATCGGGAAGGCCGCATCGGGAAGGCCGCATCGGGAAGGCCGCATCGGGAAGGCCGCATCGGGAAGGCCGCATCGGGAAGGCCGCATCGGGAAGGCCGCATCGGGAAGGCCGCATCGGGAAGGCCGCATCGGGAAGGCCGCATCGGGAAGGCCGCATCGGGAAGGCCGCATCGGGAAGGCCGCATCGGGAAGGCCGCATCGGGAAGGCCGCATCGGGAAGGCCGCATCGGGAAGGCCGCATCGGGAAGGCCGCATCGGGAAGGCCGCATCGGGAAGGCCGCATCGGGAAGGCCGCATCGGGAAGGCCGCATCGGGAAGGCCGCATCGGGAAGGCCGCATCGGAAAGACTACGCAGCCTGTGCTGGCTCGGTGACGTCTATCGGATGGAGGATGCCCGCATACCGAAGACATTCTTTATGATAAACTTGCACCCAGAAAGAGGGCTGTTGGCCTCCATCGGCGCTAAAAGGATGTCTGCAAGCGTGACATGAGAGCACTGGATATCACCACCGAGTGCTGGAAGGAAGTAGCATACAACCGTACCCAATGGCAAGGCATTCTCCAGCGCCAGCTCAGGAAGGGAGAAGTAAAGCTCCTATGCTTGGCCGATGAGAAAAGAGCTTGACGAAAGGTGCGCACCACTATAAGCTAAAAAACAAGGCATAAATGTGGCCGTTACAGCAGAGAATGTCATTCCAGCATTAGCCTCATTAGTCACAGCCTATGATGCTCCAGCTCCAGCTGCAGTGCAACAAACATCCATGGTGCATTTATTACCCATGGTCGATTCCGAACCGATGATAGTGATTGCTTGTCTGCATGATGACAACGCTGCTCAAAAACCGTTACGAATATGATGACAACGCCATTAGCTGCAGCGACTACGGACCCAATCTGAAGTGGAGCCTAATGCTTAGTCCCAGTGAAAACTTTACAGATATCGATGCAGCCCGTAAATTTGAGTCAGGTACCTTGGCACTGTTGGCATTGAAAATGGCGTGGAAGTTGTTCTGTTGTCTCTCCTACACAAGTAACATGATACCAGTCCTGGCAATCCCCTTCACAAAAAACCATGGTTCTGTTGTTCTTCGGGCGCATACATTCCTTACCAAGGCAACACACGGAAAAATCAGAATTGAATAGATTTTCTGTCAGTTGACACAGAAACCTGAGTGTGGAGTTGAAGCCCTCTGGACAACCTCTGCCTACCACAGTCCGCATGACCCGAAAAGATGCTCCATGGCGGCGTAAATCCTCTATAGTTGTCACTGTGCTGGGTTTCGGAGTTTTCCGTTCTTGTTGGCGACGCTTCTCCTCGACGATTGTGTTGGCCATCCAGTTGCGAATTTCCAACATGTCATGCTGTGGGGAGTATTCCAGGTACTGGCCGCTACACACAATGAAGGACCAAAGCAACACATGAACTCCACAATCCCAACCGTTGTTTTGATGTTGGATGTCCGTTGGTGCCACAATCGACCACTCTTTCAAAACAAGGGGCCTCTCAGACAATATCATGGAACGAGATGACACGAATCGCAACACTGCTGAGATTGCCGTTTTGTCGTACCCATGCAAAGAATCTAAGTACACCAATAGCTTCATTGGGTGCACAACCAAAATGAGTACCCAGTGTAAACCTCGAACATTGGTTGGCAAAATCCAAATGTCGCTGGTCATCGCTTCACTGTTATTTATCCACCTCGTGAAGCATTGTGTCTTCATTCCAATTCGCAGCCACTCAGCGAAATGAACTGGGAAAATACAGACTTTTGCCCAGCTCCTTGAAATGTGTTGAAGTGACGCACAGATGGTAGGAAACTCGTCGATCACTTGATCGTCAAGCCAATTCTCACCGCTCAGTGGTTTCACGATTTCCATATATGTCTCGTCACTCTTCCGTGTAGCGACAGGAAAACGTTTCCCTAGCCATGGCTGTTCAGCATCCTCGGCTTGACTAAACCGTCTTGTGGACGAAGAGCCTTGCTTGTTGGGTTTCTGTTTCATCTCCTCGCACTTTTTCTTGCAATTCTCTGTGCTTGTAAAATTCTCCCGTTTGCCTTGTACTGGAGTTGATGTCATTGTAGGAGCCACGTTGAATCCTGTCGAAGTGAAAACTTCAGCCGAGGGCCGATTGCCAATGCTCCGATAGGTGTTGGACCTGCTTGAACATGGCGCTTGGTCGTAGTTAGTGTCTACAGCGTCTGTTATTGGAGAGTGTTTGAGATCCAAAGTTCTTTTTTTTTTGCTCGTGGTTTCAGAGGAAACTGCTTGCCAATGTATGCCCGGTGCATCACTTTCGGGCGGAAACATATTTTTTGACAATACTCGTTCGTGGCCTCTGTCGTTTTTCCTTTTTTGTGCTTTAAGACTGTTGTTGACCCTCTTGACACTTCCCTTTTTCGGTGCATACGTTTTTTCTGTTTCTGTTGTTCTTGGAGTGTGCGGGGCAATGACTTCAAAATCCCCTGGAGATAAACTGAAATCATCCCTGGGTGGGGTTTGAGACTCTCCAAATGATTCCGATAATGTCATATACGAATCTGGAGCCGGATCCACTTCCAAATTGTCTTTCGTTCTTGGTCTTTTTCGGCCCGCTCTTGTCCGTCCCCTTTTGTTTCTCTTAAGTTCGATCAGACTGTATCTCTTTTTTCTACCTGTCAATTTTCCAATTGCAAGGTTGCACGCTCAAATGTGGAGACAAGTACGTCTTGCTGGACAAGAACACTGCTCTTTGGGGAACAGCAGCACGACGTACAGCTGACTGTCCAACCCTTTGACATTGAAACACTTCAATGATGCGTTCAAATGAACTCTACCCTGTGATACCAGCCACTTTGCTACACCTTCACTCGACTTTGACTGGCGAGCATCAAATTTCTCGCTCTTGTTGTTTTCTTCATGGAATCTACCTTCTCTAATAACCTCAACTACCTTGTCTGGCTCAATGACATCATTAGGAAACTCTGCGGCATCAATGTCGAGCGCGGGGACACCATCTTCCAGCTTGTAGTTGCCCAAGTTACATCTACCGCGGATGACTTCTCTCATGTAGTAGTTTTGTAGGAAATAGACAGACAACAGCATCTCGTCTATACGGACCTCACCTGTTGATAGCATCCTCTTCACTACGGCATTAAAACTCTCTGACGAGTTTGTTGTTATCCCTGAACAGGGATAGTACACCCCCAATTCTTCTAAAACCCATCTGCCTGCGTTGAAGATGGGTTCCTGTAAGTGATCATTGAAGTATTTGACGAAGGATTGGCTCCACTTGCGTTCAAACTCTAAGATATTTTCTCTGGCCTTATCTTCTGTGGGGCTGTCCAGTATGTGGAGCACATTGTTTGTATATACTCGCGTGTCGTTTTGCGTACCGCCGTGGCCCGAGACCCAGTATTTGATGTCGATCAGAATATGGTTCCAACAGTGAACGTGAGTCCACTTCGGGAGCTGCTTGTCAATAGCCTTGGTAATTGATGTCTCCCTGTCTGTCACTATGATGAGGGGTTTGCTTGCTAGTTGTGGGTACGTTGTTGCAAAGTTCCGGAAAAATTGTTGGTGTTCTTCATCTCTCTTCGTTTGATGTATGACGAATCCAAGTGGTATTATGGGAGCCTCATGAAACGCCGTGTGGTTGAACAACAGAACAGACATATATAAATCTCCCAGGTTGAATGTTGTGTCATAGCTCAGATAAGTCCTTAACTGCGTTGGTTCTTTTAACAATCGAAGAAATTCAGCTCCTACTGATTGTAGACCGAACACCATGCTGAAATGCGGAGATAACTGAAAGCTCCACACGAAGGACTCAAGGGATGACGAAATTTCATAGGCCGCGTAAAGCCCGTCTTGGTGTATTTTGCTCTTGCCTTTGCAATTTTTGATTGTATTCCGACATTGCTCTGTATCTCTGGGATGAGTTACTGGAATATGCATGGATTCACATGGTTGTGCAATCATGTTCCTGTAAACGATGTGCGGTTTGTCCGTCTTTGAACGTTCCTCGATGTTTCTCAGCGTGGATGGACGTGTCCGCATGTGAGGCCTGTTAAGATTGGTTGTTCTGTTACCATGAGGACTGCAAACCATTCCGGACTTATCGCCAAGGTAGTGAACAATTACACGATATGACGGATACTTTTCTACCACCAGACGATAAGCGCATTTCTTGAACTTTCCTCCATTTGTATCATAGTATGTCTTCACTATGCGTGGGTCTGTTCTTGGAAGTTTTTGAACGCCTTTACATTTCCATTTCATGCGATCACACTTCCAGTCATCCTTCTCCTTTTGATCACCAACTTCATATATATATATGTCTCCAGATTTGGGATTCACTGGCGGGGTGCAAGACAATCTGGCGTGTTCACGGCCCTTCAGTAAACGTACGGCTTCCTGAGTAGTCAGTGGATTTTCCTGCGCCCGTACGAACGGGGCGCCATCGTACCTGTAAATTCATCCACAAACAGACAAAGTCCAGTACACATTTTAAAAACGACCATGGGAGGTAAAGTGTCATAACAATTCATTTATTGGGGATACCTATTGTACTTCACATAACAATTAAATCATAATCAACGGGTATGGCATGACGTCTTAGAGGCAAGTTTTATCATCTTTTTAATTAAAAAAGTCAACATATTTATGGAGACAATTTTTAAGTAAGTCGGCATCATCAGGATATAAAATGGCCATTGCCCCCAAAGGTGTATTACATTTTCCGAGCTAGACGACTGTATAACATATACCGTTAAATACATTTGTGTGTGTATTTGGGGCACGCTTATCCACATTTTCAGTATTACAATATTCAATAAGTGCCTAAATGAGAATGATGCCACCCTCGGCTAATGCCCCATGTTATAACAACATCGCACAAACGTTCAATTGATGTATTTACCTGTCAAAGCTTTCATTCGGCGCATCCGGCAGGGACTCTTCGTGCTCGCTATATAAAATAAAGGAAGATGGCAAATTAAGTTTTTATTTAAGACGTAAATTTGAGGCCATGCACACAAAACAATATAGTTTTAGAAACACCCATTGCCAACTTGCATTGTTTACAGGGTAAGTTCACAATATTTTCAATTGATGTATTTACCTGTCAAAGCTTTCATTCGGCGCATCCGGCAGGGACTCTTCGTGCTCGCTATATAAAATAAAGGAAGATGGCAAATTAAGTTTTTATTTAAGACGTAAATTTGAGGCCATGCACACAAAACAATATAGTTTTAGAAACACCCATTGCCAACTTGCATTGTTTACAGGGTAAGTTCACAATATTTTCAATTGATGTATTTACCTGTCAAAGCTTTCATTCGGCGCATCCGGCAGGGACTCTTCGTGCTCGCTATAAAATAAAAGAAGATGGCAAATTCAGTTTTTATTTAAGCAGGGTTCGACCCTAACGGTGGTCCGCTAGCCAAATTCTAGTCAAAACAGCGGCGGTCTAGTCAAAATCCTTTCCTAAGTAGTCCGGCGGTCTAGTGAAAAAAATCCAAGATAAGCATAAGCGCACGCGTCTTCAGAGTAAGCTAAAGAGGCTAGCGAAATAAATTCCAGTTTTATTTATTAACATTTATTTCTGGTTTCATTGTTTAAAAAAAAAGGGGGGAAAAAGAAACGGAACCTTAACACCTAATATTCTGAGCTTCTAAACATTTTTCCAACAGATTTAAGGGGGAAATTTAATACGATTTATTTTCCGTTTTTCTTGTATTTAACAAAAACGATCTATTTCTTGGTCCGTAAATTACAAGACCAGCCAAGAATAAATATTTAATTGGTCCCTCAAATAGATGTAGAAATTGTAAGAGCTCGTTACATTTTTCAATTTATAATTGTTCCGTGGTGTAATTTTACATAATAAACGCTTTATAGTGCAAGAGGAATAAAGTAAAACCACGGGAGAATTATTCGGAAAGATTTTCTGAATATATTCCAAGTAGCGGCAAGAAATCCAGACAATGATTGACAGCTGACCTACAAAATGTACTACATTGTAGCAAGCAGGCCAACATGTGGCAGGCCATTACTTTGGGATTTTAATAGGCTGGGAAATGTCACTTTGTGGCATACAATTATTACACCCAATGAAAAGAAGAGATTGTTAGAAGGAAGAACAAGATTGGATGTTTCTTTTTTATGGGATGGTTTATTTTTGATGTGGGTAGGAACGGGGAGGGGGGGGGGGGGGGGGGGGGGGGAGACACACAGGTAATAACGAGACCGCGCCTTATATGTAACACTATTGTATTACATTGCCTTTGAGTGCAGTTCAGGACCGCGGCTGCTTACTTACAAAAAAAGGAGCTTAAAAGGTGAAAAAAACATGCGGACCAGTGAAAATGCTGGTCCGGCCGGCTAGTGAAAAAAAAAAGGTTAAGGGGAAACCCTGTTAAGACGTAAATTTAAGGTCATGCACACAAAACAATATAGTTTTAGAAACACCCATTGCCAACTTGCATTGTTTACAGGGTAAGTTCACAATATTTTCAATTGATATATTTACCTGTCAAAGCTTTCATTCGGCGCATCCGGCAGGGACTCTTCGTGCTCGCTATAAAATAAAGGAAGATGGCTAATTCAGTTTTTATTTAAGACGTAAATTTGAGGTCATGCACGCACCCATCATAACTAGTTAAAATGTACTTTACACCGTTACAATTTTAAACGGGCATGTGCAGATCGGGCGTGGGGGAGGAAGGGGGGGTGGGGTCGAAACCATTTCTGCTCTGACAAAAAATAAAGTAATACATGTAATACAAAAACATAACAATGTGCGGCATTACCTATAATGTCTGCCTGTCCGGCCAACAGTCGGACATACAACAATCGGACATACAAAATAATTATGACGGGCCTGACCCCACCCCCTAAACATTCATGGTTCTTCGTATTCGCTATGAATAAAAAAATGAAAATGAAGCATTGGAATATATGGGGCTATCACAGTGAGCTACGATGTGAACTTTCTGCTTCATCATTGCATAATGGCGTCTTGACTTTGAATGTTTTTTTTAATTATTTGCGATTAAATGATGAAACTCCGTAGGTGTTTTTTTCTATGCACCATATATACATAGTGGGTACTAGCATAGTAGGTACTAGTAAATTCAAGTATGTTCAAACTTCACAGAAACTAAAAAGAAATGCCACAGACTTAGAATTGTTCGAAAACTCAGTATTTTAATCGGAAAAGCCCTCATATGTCGGAGAGATGCGTACATGCCAGGTTTGTGGCCAGGTTTGTGACCCATCGGCGTACTGAAAACATCAAACACAGGGGAGACACCGTGCGCGCCATTTGTTTTTGTATTGGCCCATGGGATCGGCAGCGGCGTATTAAAAACCTAAAGATTCTGGTACAATAGAATAAGCCTATAGGATAAATACCGTCTGTCGGGGTTTTTGGAGCAGCGGCATCAGTATTGAAAACATCAAACGCACTGTATATCTCATGGACTCAATAGATACCGGTATTTGTCGGGTGATTGGGAACTGAAGTAACTGTTGTGTTATTAAGTAACCGTTATTAACTGTTGATATTGTTGATCGAAGAAACGGAATCCCCGTGAACATCGTGAATAAGCCGGATCGAGTGGTGATATATATTGATTGTCATGACCGTGAAAACTTAATTAATTTCAGATAATTTTAGTATGAAGACATGAAGTAGAACTAGGGTTTATATAATTTTGAACAGAATCGTAGAAAGTTTACAAGACATCGCCGCTAGTCATTATCCAGTTTGACTTTACGCCGGTGCCGTGCAAGCGTAAAACATATTAATATACAGGTTAACCAGCACACGGCGCAGTCTCTGGTGATGGCCTCCGGTTTGTTCATTGTGTCTTGTGTACGCGCACTCAATTATGTCAAAACTAATCTTCCCAGAACAGCATAAACAATATTTACAATTCGCCTTTCGCATTGCGATTGACAGAGAGCGCTATTAAAAAGGTTGCTCTATAGTTTGACGAGCCTCGCCTTTAATGTCGTTCTTATTGCATGGACTTAAATTTGTCATACCCCTAACATAAATCGTCATCAAACTAATGAAATGCATTACACATCCCCCCACCCCCCTCTGCTTTTTGACGACTTTTCCAATGCGATTGACTAAATAAAGTTTTCAGTTATGTTTCCTTACCTGGCAGTAGTCGCTGGAACGGCATCCCTTACACCGTAATTGTTTCGCCGCCACGCGGTGTAAGCAAGCCGACGGTTTTGACGGAGTTTTTAACACCAAGTGACGCCACCAAACAGCCCCATACCGATCTGCAATCTCTGTAGCCTTTCTCTTTGTGGCCGACTTTACTTGCATACACATATTGACGTGCAAATTGCTCGGAAGATATTAGATGTTTGCCAAACATTTTACCAGCTAGTATTAATGAACATGTCAGACAGTTGTTTGCAGGGCACAATACGATACGACCAACGACAGCCACACAATAATATGATTGCAAAAGTAGCCTATAGGCCTTCTGTGAACAGTGTGTTAACGAAGTAACCGATCGTTATGGACCGAACACGTTATGGACACTTAGGCCTAGCGTGTTCTCCGCCGTCAGATTCAAATGAGACTCCTATATGGAAATCAGACTCCCTATTATTGGTTAAACCTGTAGGGTCACGTGACCGGTCACTCTCATAATGCGCATTACCAAAGAGTCCGGATTTTATAGAATTTGAAATTCATCACATGCCCGGTTCGTAAGTGGGCCGGTTCAGAAGTAGTCTTGGCCCAAGACGCTTGAAATAGATATTTTATTGTGAACTTCCGTCCCGCGTAAAACTGTTAGTCTCATACTATATTAGTCTAGCGTCTTTGCGCTGCGCCAAAGGTGTTACTTTTTCATTATTTCTCCGCAGGCTTTCGTAGGGAGCCAATCAGTGATTGCGACACGCATGGAGTTGGATGTAGATTTGAGAAATGGTCATGTGACTGAACGTTTTAATGTTTTAAAATGTACTTTGCGTAACAATTTTATCTCTTTTTTTATGGTGGCCCTCGAGGGACTACGCAGATCGTGAAAATTGACGTCAATATTCGCGACAAATTTCACGAATTTCCCCAAAGTCGCGAATATTGAATTCAATATTGACGTCAAATTTCGCGACTTTGGGGAAAAGTCATGAATATTGACAACAAATTTGACGTCAAATTTCACGAGCGGACATACATTTTGACGCGAATTTTTTTCCAGCAAGCTAGGTTTTGGCTAGTCTTGCTCAAAAACCAAGTTTTTCATTATGCGGGGCGCGCCGTCCGTCTATGCAGTTCATCAATCATCAATCCCAGACATCTAAATAAAAACTCAACATGACTTTTGTGAACACAAAATCGCCTCAGTTCTCATTGGTCAGTTGCTGCGTAAAGAATAATTATAACTTGCTGTGGCAATGTCAGTTGAGTACTGTTGCCCAACTAGTATACAGTATAGTACAGTGTATTTTACAGCAAAATTGTACAGTGCAGGTCAACAATATTATTTGTTCCCCAACATCAAGGGGTAAGTGTTCCTCACAAACCCATGAACAAGCAAGTGTTCAAGCCGAACTGGTGCACTACAAAGAGAACTGTGTGTCAGCCTGAACTGCTTTGCTGAGTAACCAAGTAGTGAGTAACACATACACACAAATGAATCGAAAAGTATGAGTATTACCGTTTTTGTTCAAAACAATAAAAGCTTCTGCATGGATAGACCAATTAGTGTAATAATGTTTATTCCCTAACTGTCATGACTGCGAAGCCCACTGGTGCACATGCAAACTGTGATGTACGCAAACGCTTGAAACAATGGGAGTTATTTTGGAACCACCCGTTTCTGATGGAGTAATAATAATATTTCGATAGGGAGGTCTGACGATATAACGTAATGCATTATAACTGCACTGCACGTGAACTGGATGTGTCCCTCACGAAATGGCCGTTGTTCCACCCTTCGAACGGTTGGTTCCAGACTGAATTGTTAATAATAAGATTGCCTGATGTCTGGGAAACTTGAAACAATGGGAGTTATTTTGGAACCACCCGTTTCTGATGGAGTAATAATAATATTTCGATAGGGAGGTCTGACGATATAACGTAATGCATTATAACTGCACTGCACGTGAACTGGGTGTGTCCCTCACGGAATGGCCGTTGTTCCACCCTTCGTACGGTTGGTTCCAGACTGAATTGTTAATACTAGGATTGCCTGATGTCTGGGAAACTTGAAACAACGGGAGTTATTTTGGAACCACCCGTTTCTGATGGAGTAATAATAATATTTCGATAGAGAGGTCTGACGATATAACGTAATGCATTATAACTGCACTGCACGTGAACTGGGTGTGTCCCTCACGGAATGGCCGTTGTTCCACCCTTCGTACGGTTGGTTCCAGACTAAATTGTTAATACTAGGATTGCCTGATGTCTGGGAAACTTGAAACAATGGGAGTTATTTTGGAACCACCCGTTTCTGATGGAGTAATAATAATATTTCGATAGGGAGGTCTGACGTTATAACGTAATGCATTATAACTGCACTGCACGTGAACTGGGTGTGTCCCTCACGGAATGGCCGTTGTTCCACCCTTCGTACGGTTGGTTCCAGACTGAATTGTTAATAATAGGATTGCCTGATGTATGGGGAACTTGAAACAACCGGAGTTATTTTGGAACCACCCGTTTCTGATGGAGTAATAATAATATTTCGATAGGGAGGTCTGACGATATAACGTAATGCATTATAACTGCACTGCAAGTGAATTGGGTGTGTCCCTCACGGAATGGCCGTTGTTCCACCCTTCGTACGGTTGGTTCCAGCCTGAATTGTTAATACTAGGATTGTCTTATGTCTGGGAAACTTGAAACAACCGGAGTTATTTTGGAACCACCCGTTTCTGATGGAGTAATAATAATATTTCGATAGGGAGGTCTGACGTTATAACGTAATGGATTATAACTGCACTGCACGTGAACTGGATGTGTCCCTCACGGAATGGCCGTTGTTCCACCCTTCGTACGGTTGGTTCCAGACTGAATTGTTAATACTAGGATTGCCTGATGTCTGGGAAACTTGAAACAATGGGAGTTATTTTGGAACCACCCGTTTCTGATGGAGTAATAATAATATTTCGATAGGGAGGTCTGACGTTATAACGTAATGCATTATAACTGCACTGCACGTGAACTGGGTGTGTCCCTCACGGAATGGCCGTTGTTCCACCCTTCGTACGGTTGGTTCCAGACTGAATTGTTAATAATAGGATTGCCTGATGTATGGGGAACTTGAAACAACCGGAGTTATTTTGGAACCACCCGTTTCTGATGGAGTAATAATAATATTTCGATAGGGAGGTCTGACGATATAACGTAATGCATTATAACTGCACTGCAAGTGAATTGGGTGTGTCCCTCACGGAATGGCCGTTGTTCCACCCTTCGTACGGTTGGTTCCAGCCTGAATTGTTAATACTAGGGTTGTCTTATGTCTGGGAAACTTGAAACAACCGGAGTTATTTTGGAACCACCCGTTTCTGATGGAGTAATAATAATATTTCGATAGGGAGGTCTGACGTTATAACGTAATGCATTATAACTGCACTGCACGTGAACTGGATGTGTCCCTCACGGAATGGCCGTTGTTCCACCCTTCGTACGGTTGGTTCCAGACTGAATTGTTAATAATAGGATTGCCTGATGTATGGGGAACTTGAAACAATCGGAGTTATTTTGGAACCACCCGTTTCTGATGGAGTAATAATAATATTTCGATAGAGAGGTCTGACGATATAACGTAATGCATTATAACTGCACTGCACGTGAACTGGGTGTGTCCCTCACGGAATGGCCGTTGTTCCACCCTTCGTACGGTTGGTTCCAGACTGAATTGTTAATACTAGGATTGCCTCATGACTGGGAAACTTGAAACAATGGGAGTTATTTTGGAACCACCCGTTTCTGATGGAGTAATAATAATATTTCGATAGGGAGGTCTGACGATATAACGTAATGCATTATAACTGCACTGCACGTGAACTGGATGTGTCCCTCACGAAATGGCCGTTGTTCCACCCTTCGAACGGTTGGTTCCAGACTAAATTGTTAATAATAGGATTGCCTGATGTATGGGGAACTTGAAACAATGGGAGTTTTTTTGGAACTACCCGTTTCTGATGGAGTAATAATAATATTTCGATAGGGAGGTCTGACGTTATAACGTAATGCATTATAACTGCACTGCACGTGAACTGGATGTGTCCCTCACGGAATGGCCGTTGTTCCACCCTTCGTACGGTTGGTTCCAGACTGAATTGTTAATACTAGGATTGCCTGATGTCTGGGAAACTTGAAACAACGGGAGTTATTTTGGAACCACCCGTTTCTGATGGAGTAATAATAATATTTCGATAGGGAGGTCTGACGTTATAACGTAATGCATTATAACTGCACTGCACGTGAACTGGGTGTGTCCCTCACGGAATGGCCGTTGTTCCACCCTTCGAACGGTTGGTTCCAGACTGAATTGTTAATAATAGGATTGCCTGATGTATGGGGAACTTGAAACAATGGGAGTTATTTTCGAACCACCCGTTTCTGATGGAGTAATAATAATATTTCGATAGGGACTCGTCTGATGTTCCAATGTGAACTGAATAATGATAAGCGCACTATCGTACAATAATAATTATAATAATAGGCCTAATACATGTATTTAAAATTTATATTGCGCCCCTTACATACAAAATGATCAAAGGCGCAGAACACATGTTAAAAAAAACACAGAAAGGGAAAACAAAAGAAAAAGAAAACTAATAGTTAGTTACTTATTAAATAGGCCTATCCCTGCTGGCATCGGTAATGTCTTGATCTTTTCAGGAGACAGACGCCTCAAACCCATATGCTAAAAATCTAAACTAACTGGCAGGGCGCCCATAGAAGAAAGACAAACAAAAGAAACAAAAGAAAAAAATCACACACTAAAAAGCAGATTTAAAAAGATGGGTTTTTGTGTAGGCCTACTGATTTTTTTGTTTTTGTTGTTGTTTTTTGTTTTTTTGTGTATTGATGTGTACGTATACATCATACACACACACACACATACGTCTTGATAAAGACCTTCAATCGTGGACGGGGCATTGTCCGACCGTCTTCCCTCTTTTGTTTATACTCTAACGTTTTCGGATGATCGCCATAGGATTTGTACACGAGAAAAGATCGTGGACGTTTTGTCAATCGTGGACCCATTGTTTGACTCCCAATTCTTTTGTCCGACGACCACCACGATTGCCGGTCAATACAAACGCACGCATACACACCGTGAAACCACGCGTAGATATGATGCGGCACATGCGTTGATTTTGAGTGGAGGACAATATTTATCGTGACACCCCCAGTTCCATTGTTCCACCCTTCCACCAACGTTCCGATCCACCGTTCCACCGTTCCGTGTTTTACCTGCATCCGAGTTTGAGACCGTTTGAAATCTTGTTTTTTTGCACCGATGGACGTATGGCCTACAGCACAGATCTAGAGGGCAGCCAGGACCGGCCGGCCATAGACTAGGCCTATAAGCAAGTTAGTCTATACTTAGCCCAGGTTTGACGAAGTTCTTTATTGCATTACGACTGACGTCCATGGTATCAATGTATCCTGCCATAGCGAAAAAATTTACAACAACATTTTATATTTTTACCTGATGAAGGAAGCCAAAATCTCGCTTTTGTCTTCCTTGTGTCTGGAACTACAGATCGTCAAGGGTTATTAAAAGTTAATGTGTCTTAGCTTTAGGCAACTTATTTACAGAGAATAAATTGCAAATCCACGCTTTTGGACGTGAACATCATGTACGAACTCTCTACAATCCCTACATGGGGCCCTACCACTGACCTCTACACCTGGACGGATCATTGTCCATATTCTGCTGTGCTAACACTTGAAGTCGGCGCGAACTGGAAGTGCAACATGGCGGACCCGAGACGTCACTGCTGTGAGCCAATGAAATGTCCAGGTGTAGAGGTCAGTGGATTTACTCTGTACATTTTGTATTTATAAACATTACGTAATACGTATCGTACCAACACCTGGACATTTCATTGGCTCACAGAGTGACGTCGTGGGTCCGCCATGTTGCACTTCTCCGCATGCCGACTTCAAAATGAAACAATGATGATCTGTCCATGAGTAGAGGTCAGTGGGCCCTACATGTGTGCGCAGGTACCCGGCAGCCGCGCTGGCCTACAACTGATGAGGCTGCTGTATGGGTACCCGCGCACGCATGTAGGAATTGTAGAGGGGGTTGTACACTCACTATGTTCACGTCCAAAAGCGTGGATTTGCAATTTAATTTCTGTAAATAAGTTGCCTATAGTATAAAAGACACATACTTTTAATAACCCATGACGATCTGTAGTTCCAGACTCAAGGAAGACATAAGCGAGATTTTGGCTTCCTTCATTAGGTAAAAATATGAAAACAAGTTGTTGTAAATTTGTTCACTATAGGGGAGATGCGGGAGAGTTGAGCCAATTTTTATATTTTGTGTCACCATATGCGGAAGAAAAGTACAAACCTGTAAAAAAGTAGTGTAAGATAAACTTTAGAGTGTTGTTTTCGTTTTGAAACAATAACAGTTGGGATAGCAGTTAAGGCTTATTTATATAAAAGGTTTTAAAAAAAATTGGTAAAGTGGCTCAACTCTCCCTACAATACGGGAGAGTTGAGCAACTATTACAGGAGAGTTGAGCCAGCATGATAAGTCAATGGCTGGTGAAAAAACAAAATCATATTTTTTCAACTTTTGATTTATTAATTATTAAAGTAAATATGGTGCTCAATTGTTATTATCATGGCACAAAATAAAATTTTCTCTCATTTATTATATATTTTTCACCTTTTCACCAAAAATCAAAATGTTACTACATGTTTTCCCTATGCTCAACTCTCCCCATGACCAATGGCTCAACTCTCCTCATTGCGACCATTTTGTAAATAACCCAATCCTGTCTGGTGTAGAACTTTTGGTAGTTTACAATAGTTCTCTAAAATAATGGTCATATATACAAATTAACAAATTAACAAATTACCGCCATTATAGTCTAAGTCTTGCTATGGGAAATAAGACAAAACATTTATTTTTCTATTTTTCACTCAAAAGTGAAAAAAGAAATTGGTTTAGGTATCTTTGATACTGAGTACACATGACAGTAGAGTTTAACACTAAGAATGTCGTATTGATGCTATAAACAATATATGCAAATATAAATTTTAGTGAGTTACTACTTTTCGAGTTATAGGGGGTGGCTCAACTCTCCCGGTGGCTCAACTCTCCCGCATCTCCCCTACATGTACTACTATGGCAGGATACATTGATACCCCGGACTCCGTCGCGTTGTACACAACGGAGGAGCTAGTCCAACATGGGTTGGTCTATACCATGGAGGAATATCAGGCTCCTGTCATACCGGTACCTACTCAGAGTCAGAACACAAAACCACCAACACTAGGCTAGGCTACTTTAAACTTCAAACATCTAATTATAGTCATCCAATGCACATTCACAACTACATACTAAACACATTTCTTTTCGAAAAGTGACATTTTTTTACCAAAAATCTTCTAAAAATGACAAGTTTCATTCTGTGGACAAACCTTGCAAGTACAGATATGACTGGGTACTACATGTATCCTATGTGCATACAGCGTTACGCATGTTGTGAGGAACCATACTACGCCAAAAAAGAGGGCGCTGTACCGTTTTTCAACATTACTCCAAGTACACTTGGTCACTTCGGCCGCGGGAGCTTCTCATATGAAACAACACAAATCTGTAATTTGTCCCGCAGTCTTCAATATACAGTCAATTTGAAATTGTCTTTTGAATAATTACTGCCTTCAAGTGGCATGTACAATATAGGCAAATTATCAATTTAATTCGAATGTTAAAAATAAAATCAATACAATTAAATTACTGGACTGGAATTAATTGGCCGCTCCAGTCAATTTCTTAGTTGTCAATTTTCAAAACAAATAAATTAAGAGCACCTGATATTTCGATCTTAGCAAGATTTTCACAGGCCTTGAAGAACTTTTAGGCCATTGTCTTAATTTATTTAATTTTGTTTGAATAATTACTGCCTTAAATTTGCCCTTATCTAATGTTAGCTGAGCTGAATAAACAACTTTGCATCTCCAAGTTTTTTCCTTTGTGGGGTTAAAAGGTGCATACTACCAACAACAAAACCTCTGAACTAAACAAACTAAAGTAAACAAATAGAAATTAAGCATGATATCGTAAAACAAACATTGTAACAAAATATATCAAGTTAATCTAGTATAAAACTGTTTTAATGAGCACTGGGAAATTACAAACTTGAATCTTACCTCCACCAGCTCAGTCCATAAACCCGGGTTCTCTTCACAGGGGAGGCGGCAAGTGGGCTAGACGGATGTTATAGTGGGAGATCGAGCACCCATAATTCCAACAGCTAGTATTTTTCTTAATATGTTTGTATAAAATATGTTTCCCTATATAATTATGTTTGTTTCTTGTACACAGCCATTTTGTCTCTGAAGAATTTCTTGTCAAGATCAAAATATTAACTTATTTGATTTGTATATTTCAGGTCATTTCAGCCAGTAAGGCCAAATAAAAAAAAAATGTTTAGCGTCACCGCCCGCTTCCTTTTTGGGAGCCGCCTCCTCTTTTCTTTTCTTTTTCTTTTTGAAAAAAATGTGACCATTTTGGTAAAAAAAAATTAAAAATTAAAAAAAAAATTTAAAAAATTGAAGATCGTATTTTAGACTTTAGAATCATGTGTGTACATGCTCTGAAAATATGTTAGTTCTAATAGGAAGGCTAGGGTGTGACGTGTACGTTGCATACATGATCAACCCACATGAATTTAGATTTTTAATCGTGGGTGAACCATGTTTTAATTTTAAATTGCAAGATAGGGTGTGACATGTTCACTACATGACTCGAATTAAGATGTGTCGAGCGGCCATTTTGAAGAAAAAAAAAAAAAAAAAAAAAAGGGCCTCCTCCTTCCTTTTAAAAAAAAGGCATGATGCTAAACATGTTTTTTTTTTTTTGGCCTAAGCAGTTGGCAGCAGATTTAATATTATTCATTTGTTTAAATAAAACTTCCAGTGGGTGACGGCTGACCGACGATTTCTATATAGTGGAGTCTGCCCCCCATTTAATTTGATTGATTTTTATCCGATATTTAATATCCGATTTTTACCAAACGAAAATAGCAGCAGATAAAGAAATACAAACATACATTTTTACTCTTAATTATTGTCGATCATACTTTGAACTCAAAATAAACAACAAATGAAACATTTTTTTTCTTTTAAAATATATATTCCATGTAAACACAGCCCAAAATAGGCTATCTGAATACTAACAAACAATTTAACCAACCAAGTTCAAAATGTCTTTAACATTATTTGTAACAATTTAACAGGTCCATTATTTGTAACAACACGTCTATTAACCTTCACAAATTTTTAATTCTCCCCTACTACAACTACTAAATACTAGAATTTGATTACTGACAGAACTGATGTATAACACATTTTAAATGTATCACATTCAAACTACATGTACATGTATGTTTATCTTTTTATTTTTAACAAAACATGTTACATGTATACATGCATCTCATGCACCATTGTTTCAATACTATGCATGCTGTACTCATTTCCTAATTTTAGACTGACACTTCTTCATGCACATTGCACAAACAGATAAAGTAACAAAAATATCTCTATTTGTTCAACTGTCTCAATTTGACACAAAAACAAACACCACAACCTGAATTGTATACATTCCTGAATATCAACTTGACTTGGACAAGAAAATTAATCTGTACAAAATTATTTACATTCATAACATAAACTCAAATTTGTACATAGCTGATGTGTATACACCTAACAAAAGATGACCATACCATGACCATTTTCCACTTGATACATACAATAAACATGTAATTTCTTTCGGTTACACCCCTATGTTCCGACAGCCCTATGTTCCGACAGCCCTATGTTCCGACAACTAAACCCATGTTCCGACACCCCTATGTTCCGACGTCTCTATGTTTCGACACCCCTATGTTCCGACACCCCTATGTTCCGACAACTCAACCTATGTTCCGACACCCCTATGTTCCGACACCCCTTTGTTCCGACACATTATATACGTATGTGCCTTCACCCTACCAGTACCATAATGGGAATTGAGTGACCAATCCACTGTTTGTCATCTCTTCTAGCTTATCTGTGTCATTCCTGTGTTATAAGGCCCTCGTAAACAATTAAATAGTGAAAATAGTGAAAAACCTGCACATGTTTAGCATTCAAACACATTGTTCTTAATTTCGGTTGTTTTAGCCGGAATGAAAATCGGGGTCTCCAAACTGTACTTTCTCGACTTTGACAGTATCCCAGACAGAAATATTTCTATGGGGAAATGGTACTGGCGTGAACTTAATAGTGAGCTTTTAGACTGATATGGAGAACTTTCTTCAAGAGTTTGAATTTAATGTCGTTTCACATTATTATAGACGTGGGTATAGTAGTGCGTCAGAAGTTTACGCTGTCAATGTAACTCCGATGCACGAGTGTGCAGCATTTAAATTTATCCAATAAAAATACTTCTTATATTATATGCCTTTAAATGTCCATTATTAAAATATAAGCAGGTTTAAATCTCTCGCTTCTGATTGGTTAACGCCAACCTCGTTTCGCGCAATCCGACTATAGTTGCATTTTAATTATAACTTAAAATACAATTAATAAATCACGCTCACGGTAACCTAATACTAAAGAGATGTTGTTGCCTTTACCAAAGTTATAAAGTGTTCCCACTCTATCAACAGACCTCAATAAGACTAATTAAAAATATGGTTTCAAAATCAGATCTGTATTGAAATTTGTGCCATTGTAATGCATTGTTTGGAATCGTTTAATTCGTTTTGTCTTGATGTTACAGAGGTTACATAAGCCTTCCATTAAAATGTCAAGTTTGGATATGAATAAAAATGCTATAATACAAGTTAGTGTTTTTATTCCCTGCGGTTTTAAGGCATACAGAGGCTTGATTTCTCAAGCTAAAGGCCCCGAGCTTCCGCCTCGGAGTCTTTGCACCCTGGACACCCGTTGTTTTAAATTAAGGGGAATCCGATCTTTTTCGATAGGGGAAAAATCGGAGGCGGTGTTGTCCTTTTTTTCCGCACCGCTACTTGCAAGGATTAAACTAGAATATCAGAAGAGACTTGACGATTCGAAATAAAAAACAAACAAACACCAATGAATGTGTTGACAAACACAGATGCCCCGCTGGCATAAATCACATTCGATAACCGTTTTTGCACACAAGAAAAGTACAGTCCACTTTTAATAAAGAATGTTGATTATTATAATGAAGGAGCCACATCATGACAACCACATAGGGGTACAATTGTTGTTGTTGTTGTTGTTTTGGGGTGGTTTTTTTTGGTTTTTTTGTTTGGGGGGGGGGGGGGGGGGGAGGTGCAAGGACTGCTGCGCTGTTTAGCTGTACTTCTTAAGATAGTAGTTTGTGGTTAGTGGTCGGAGTACAGGCGGAAGCGGGATCCCGTTTGATGAATAGCTGGACAATTATCATCTTAAAACAAAAATCGGTGCCCGGTCTTTTTTCGTACCAGGGTGCAATCCTGATTGGTCAAAACTGACTGTCATTTCTCCATTAAAGAACAACTGGCCAATCCAAACTGAGAAGGCGAACTTAATATGACGGCCTTTCAAAGAGAGGCCGGCAAGGAATACAGTTTGTGGGAGCAAAACGGAAAGACGTCATTTTCTTTAAGCAAATTTTATGTAAAACATGATGGGTGCGCATCACTGCCGGGCACATTTGAATACAGATGTAAACACGTGACGTCAGAGGGCACATCGTCTATAGGGCCACAACTGCGTTGTACTTTGTTTATCCACTAGGCCTACTTGAGAACTTGTTTCTGGCACTAAATTCATTGCTTTCTTCATCCAGCTTGCCCCCGTTACGTCGTTTCATGGCCGAGTCAACCGCGGAATTGTGCGCTTACGTTTACCATTCTGCGCGGGCAAGCGCCGAGTTGGTATTAAGCGAAAACCTTTAACGCGAAACACACATGCGCACTGACAAACAATTCTCGCTAACTGTTATGTATAAAGCGCAACATTCCCTTCTTCGGCGAGCGTTGATTCTTCATGGGCCCTCCTGTCACCAACATATTTAACAGGCCAATATAACCTTATTTTCGGCTGTCGGAACATAGGGGTGTCGGAACATAGGGGTGTCGGAACATAGGTTTAGTTGTCGGAACATAGGGGTGACGAAACATAGGGGTGTCGGAACATAGAGACGTCGGAACATAGGGGTGTCGGAACATAGGTTTAGTTGTCGGAACATAGGGGTGTCGGAACATAGGGGTGTCGAAACATAGGGCTGTCACCGACAGAAGGTCCACGATTCTAAATCATGTACAAATCCTATGGACCCCTGTCTTCTAAAAAAATAACGTTAGAGTACAAACAAAAGAGGGATAACACAATGGAAGCGATAATCCACGATGGAAGGTGTTTACACACATGTGTCATGTGTACGAGCCTCCACCTACATAGTTATGGGGACAGGCTCTTTTGTTTGGAAAAAACAAACCGAGTAGTGGGGACATTTTTGAGTCCCCATAGCATGTTGGGTCTTCGGTTAAGGTAGAACAAGGCCAAAATTTGGATTAGGGTATAATAAAAGAGAAGACAAATTAGGATGATGTTGAAAAATGTAGAATTTTAGAGTGTTCAGTGAGTTTGAGATTAGAGAGATTTCACTTAGCACACAAACCCTATGAATTGTCCCCATAACGCAATGTACAATGTACCAAAACTAAGAATTGATAAGTGTGCACTTGGCATGTACTTGTACAGTACATATGTACATACTGTACATGTACGTACCTGTACAGGCATGTTTATTTGCTATAGTGCCCCTCTTTGTGGGACAGTATACGGTACACTCAAAAATGAAAACATCAACTAATATCTAAAGTTAAAGTTTTTGGATACTACAAATGTATCATGTAAGTTATATAATTACAGCAATAGGATGATACGTATACATGTAGTTCAACCATCATTCATACCCATGTTGAACGTTACGTAACAGGACAGATACTATAACAGAAAGGCACCACTGTCATACTAAACTTGATGTTATTTAGTATTCAAAACTAAACAGGATTGTGAATTATAACATATTTTATTAAATTAAATTTAGATTGAAAGCGATTTCACTACTGACCACACTCGGAGCATATCAACCAAATTTAAAGTTCGGAGAAATACAATTTACACATTAGTGACATGTTTTCAATATTTGTGTTTCTCAAAAAAACTGGATGATATTCATTACGACAGTCTCTGTCAAACTTTGTTATGGTTTAAAATACACAATGCTTATTGTTTGGATGTTGTTTAATGACATTGGAATAAAAAAAATAGAGATGGTAACATGTACATGTATGTAACTGCTAATTATCACGTAACAGGACAGATTGTCATGCAACAGGACAGATGTCAGTAACAGGACAGATTGTCGTGTACTGACATTCATTAATAATGGTCTTTTAGTAAATATTAATGGTGTTTTATTAATTAAGAGCTTCACAATCATTTCAAAATGTCAAATGTTAGAGGTTATGTACAACATTAACCCTAACCCTACTAAATGCAACAAGGCGCAACGGGGGAAAATTCAGTGGGGTTCTGTCGCACTAGTTTTTGTTTGCACGAACTCGATGTCCAGATTGTCCAGATTTTTCCTTTACTTGCTCGACAAAGAAAGCTTCAAGTTCAACCAAAACAACCTAAGAACAGTTATTTGAAATCAATTTGGTCTCACTCAAAAGGGGGAATCCTGATCGGAAGCAGAAAAAACATGAAAAAATACCCAAAAAAAACAAAACACATGATTTGGCTACATTAAAATATGGCCTACCGTACGACCTAATAATGCATCTCTTAGTCTTATAGAAAATTTATAATTTTCAATTTAACTGAAACTTTTCAGGGGAGACTGGAGCGATGTAGTTTTGCAACGAAATCTTCCATACACGATAGTAGGCCTACTATCAAAGTTTAGGCATGGAAAATACATTTAACCTAATTCGTGGGAAAAAAACACGTGCGTCTATAAACGTTCTCAAAATCTTCACATTTTAAGCGATTTTGTGCAACCTTATTTCAGTATTTAGGCAAGCTGAATATTGAAAATTGTCAAAGATATCCAGGACGAACGGCCATGGCGACGCGGCCGGCCATAACGTCACTGTCTGTCCGATTTACGTGAAGATTGCTCCGTCGTCTGTCCTTTTATTGGGTTGAAGACTGTCCACCGAAATTGTATCAACGGAGCATGTTTAATTTTAAAACAAAAGCTGTATAATGAATTGTTGGTATTCACTTTCAAATTATTTAAAAACGAAACAGCACAAATAAGAAGCTACTGAACAACCGCATGCCATCTTGAAGCAACTGTACCGCCATTCACGTAAGACCAAATAAAACAAATACCAGTTGATCGTCCCCGCCCGCATCCTTTTTTGAGGCTGCATCCTTTTTAAAATTATTTTTTACAAATATTTTTTCTGGCGTGCCGGGTACATGACCAACGTCATTTAAAAAAAAAATTCACAAGTATTTGTTCATGATCAAATTTAACTTGGTGTCTCTGATGTATTATGCATTTTTTGTGTTTTTCAGATTGCTTGGGTGAGGTGTTACTATTTTTGTAATCCATTATTTTTACATCATTATTTATATTCATGTTCATCTTAGTGTAATAATCCCTGTTTAACCCGGGTCAGGTCCTCATGCAACAAATAGATCTATAAAGAAAGTTAGCGGTGATTTCAAACTGAAGAATTGGTGGCCTGTTTGAATTGAAATACTTGGCGGCCATCTTGAAAAAAAAAAGGGCCCTCATTCCCCTTTTTTTGGAAAAATCAGGACGATAAACTGGTATATTTTGTTATTTGGCCTAAGGCATGCAGTTCACATACCCATGCAGGACAGACAAGAAGAACTGAAGTATATCACAGCGTTGTGATAGGGTGTACGGAAACCAGCGACAAACTGAAATATGATCTTCACCAGAGAGTGCATACGTAAAATATTTACTGAAAACTTAACCGATTTTCGCCGAACAAACGTTGAAATATACTGCTTCGAATATAGAAACTGCACATCGGTACTTCACGTGGTATGAGTCACCAATAAACACTGTGCATGCGTTAAAGCTTCGCTTGTTCACATTTTTTTCTCTCCAGAAAGTGGGAAATCGCTGCAGTGAAGTGACGTCAGCGTTGAGTTTTTCACCGTACAACGCATAGGAGGTTACCGATTACCAGCTAAAATGTCGGCGACGAACGTATCGCGTCAAAGGAGGCTTGCGGTCAGTGGTCCAGCTTGCGGTCGTAGTGCTTTAGCAATGGGCATACCAGGGGGTCTGATAACAGTAAGGGACTTAGATTTTATCGCCCGGGAAGTTCAAACTCCTTCTGTGGTCCTTTCTCTATGGTTCAACTATGTACCGGGTACAGGTGTATGCAGTCCAAGATGTGTGGGCAAGACATTGAGAAGAATATACTTTAAACATATTCCTGAATCCATGATAATCCATAAAAAGTGAATGGTTTTGATGGATTCAGGATACCTCCATATTAAGCAGTCACAACAGAAGATTTGTGCATGACAAAAAATTGAAGGATTTTGGCGGAATCAGGCCGGATACATATACTTTCTAGTATAAAGATACACAAGGGTTACAATGTAGGATTACAAATTATGTATACGTACAGTGTATGTAATAAACTTACCTTTTGACACTGTCATCTCATCAACAAGTCCATCTGGATCTTGTTGCAGATGCAACGAGGAAATAGCCCCCTGTATGTCTAAACTTGTTGCTTTGGTTCTTCTGTCACCAAAATTGCAAAAGAAAAATATGGTCAAGTTTACCAAAATGTAATACAAGTGCTGGCAATGAAACTGTTACTAATTAACCTGGGCCCAATTTCATAAAACATACATGTACATAAGCACAACAATTTGCTTTACACAAAAAAAGTCTTGCTCAGTAAAAACAGGTTACCAGCCAAAATTCTTTGTGCTTTTCATACTAAGCAAAAACCTGCTGAATACCAGTAAAAAACAATAAACACCACCTGAACATTTGGTTTGTACCCCTTTATTTGCCAAGGAATAATTTTCATGCTAAGCTTATTTTTGCTAATGAAATTGGCCCCTGCAGGTACAACTGTACTCACAATATCCCAATATTAAAAACCGGTACCTTAATTTGGACAGGTTGCCGTATAACTTGGCATTGTAATTAAAAAGGCGCTACATGTTGCGCTTGTGAAAAACTATAAGATGCCATAAAACTGGTTAGTTTAGCTGCAATGTAGTGCAAGGTAAAAGCATTTCATGTAGCCATTAAAGAAAACATGCAGTCTAACATTTTCATTACGCAATTTTTGTTTTAAATTAATAGATTTATGCGTAAAGTATTAAATGTGAATAAAAAGCAAAACTGGTCATCTAGTGTACGTTTAGTGTGGTAATTTGCCGTCCAAAAACTGACCCCCTTTTTAAAATTTTGCGGCCACTCAAAATGAGTGACGTAAACCGAGGCAGAACCTGGACAAATTATCTATAGTCGGTACGCGACGTCTGTACAAGACGGGTTCGAGTGGACACATACGCACACAATGTTGTGTACACTACAAGTACCCAGAGTATACGGATCGCGTACGCCTTGTGCACAATCACATCCCACGCACGCTTTAACGTATACGTATTCGGTATTAAATCGAAGATCATACTAGGAACACGGACGATCGTGAAATTTCTTCCTCAGGTTTTAGTGAATCTGACGAAAACCTCTGGGATTTAGACGCTTGGTTGTTTTCCTTTCCTTTGCTTCCTGGTTGGAATATCGTGGGGACAGCATCTGACTTGAGCATTTTTTTTAGAGGCATGCCAAAGTTGCAGACCAGTGTCAAAGCACGACCGCTCAAAATAGTCGCTGCAGAGGGCCGAAAAATCCCTAGGCCCGGACCACTTCGCTCTGGTAAGCTTTACTTTGGCTGTCCAAATCCTCCGATATTTAAAATCAGCCGGAAACAAATGAAGGCTTACTCCATCCTTAGAAGTTTTGCTACACCCAGCAGCTACACACCTACATGTAGTCGGCATGACCGAAAACAGTTGTATTTTTACCCTGATTCAGAATGAAAAACTGGCATGTAAAGACGGACACTTGTTGCAATGCTCGCAGTTAATATAATGCACGCTAGGCCAGGTCATGGCGTAAGTTACGCTACATTTTATGGCGTAACTCGGTGAGTTACACCATATCCAGATGTGTAACTTTCGTGAAATCCGTCCTAAAGTTATTGCGCAACTTACGCAATAGGTTACATGACGTAAGTGGACTTACATGCCACAAAGTAAAGTTTTGTAAAATCGGCTGCAGGCATCATATCAGCTGTACATCCCTAAACCCAAACATCCCAAATCCTCCTATTTTAATGTTTTCCACATGAGTTAGGTAGGATTCTAATAAGACACTTTAAAATAAAATTGGTGAAAACTGAAAGTGTTTCAAAATGGAACAATGTTACTTTATTTTGAGATTAATTATTATAAAAGAAATCAACAATTTTCTGTGTTTATGAGTTTTACAAATCGATACAATTGTACACATAGGCCTACATGTACATAAAGGCAAGTAAAAATAGTACAATTTACATTTTTAGGGGTCTCCCTGGTCATTTCAAGTTAAAAATAAATTGCTTTAGAAATATTTATTTATTTATTGTGTTAAAGGACGCTGTTTTTCCTTTCTTTTCTTAGGCAGAATTTATCTGTGTTTTTGTCATAGATTTTCTGATTTCCAAACAACTCGTGAATGTAGAAAACCATAATTTATAGATCTGGAAAGTTCTATAAAATTTTGCACACCACGTACCGGTAGGCCTATAGAAAAAAAACTGTAGCGATTCCAGCCTCTCGTCCCACGGACTACGGAGCCTTCTACTTCTAGACCGGCAGCCCACGGACATCTACCAATATCTAACTATGGGAGTGTGTAGGGGGGTCACCTGGAAATGAATGGAAATGAGAGTCTGCCGGGTATCACCAGCTGCATGTACCCCTGGGGGACCCCCAAAGGGGTCAACAACTGGGCACTAAATAGTTGAGCGAGGTACCAATAAAAAAATAATGACGAATGAACAAGTTGAGTTCATAGAAGATAATAAAATGGGTTACGACAGACTAAAAGACCGCTGCACTACGCGTACCAGACACCCCAAACATGGACCCCCTACGTCATTTTCTGTGGCTATTTTTAGAAAAAAAGGGGGCAACAATTGAAAACCACTATATATTCACGCAAAAATGAACACCAATTACTGTTTTTTAGTCCCTAACGGTGAGTTCATTCTGAGAAAATATCCACAATGTTTTCAAAGGATAATTAATTATGTTTTATGTGTATAATATCACTTTAAAATTAACAAGCCACGCCCCTTTTAGGGGTTTCCCTGATTCTAAGTACATGTAGTAAGCATTTTCCAGCAATAATCAGTGCAAACCAGTTTGAACTTGTAGACCAATGCCTTGCAAACATTTGACATAATTTTAACGATAAATTAGTTGTGGGCGTGGTTTTTAAATTAACAAGCCACGCCTCTTTAGTGGTTTCCCTGATTCTAAACAATACGCATTTTTCACGGCGATTATTGTTGCATGTGTTTTGGGTGCAACCCAGTAGACCAATTCCTTGCAAACCATTTTGGGAAACATTGGACACCATTATTTTGTTCTGAGAAATTAGTTATGTGCGTGGCTTTTAAATTAGCAAACTGCACCTATGTAGGTACATTTCCCTGATTCTAAGCAGTATACGCATTTTCAGCAATTATTGTTGTATGTGTTTTGGGTGCAAACCAGTTTGAACTTGTAGACCAATGCCTTGCAAACATTTGACACCATTTTAATGAGAAATTAGTTGTGGGTGTGGCTTTTTCTATTGACCTTAAATATGAAAGCACGCGCACTGTATACAAACGCACATGTGTATATGAAGTATAGAATATGAATGCCAAATTAGACCGAATCAAGCCGAATCATTGCGATCGAGTGCAAAATATAACCGAATT
The DNA here is from genome assembly GCA_037893245.1 of Crossaster papposus. Lineage (NCBI taxonomy): Eukaryota > Metazoa > Echinodermata > Asteroidea > Velatida > Solasteridae > Crossaster > Crossaster papposus. Next base: position 303,678 of record JBAIAA010000381.1, on the reverse strand, counting down.
GTAGCGATTTTTTCAAGAATAATATACGGATAACTTCAGAATCATCCCGATTGACCCAGGATTATGCCAATTTCATTACAAATTTAATAAGAACAAGGACCGAATAAGCCAAATGTAATGCAAACATTCCCGAACAACCCCGAGTTAAGCCGATTTCAATCAGTCTGATTCGGCTTCCAATTCATACCTATACTTTTTTATTATTCTTATTTATTATACAAACAGCGAATCGGGGCAAATTTTTCCCGATGCCATCTATAATGTTTTCGGGATAGATCTGGGTATTTAAGGCAATAATTTGGGAATATGTGAACCTGACTTAATGCTGACTGATGTTTTATTCGGTGATGTTTTGGAGAGTATGACTCCCCTTCGTCAGACCTAGAAACAATAACAAAATAACCGGAAAAAAACCATTATTTCTGAAAGGGCAAAAGATAGAGGTCTATATAGGTCTCGTAAAATACATTATATAAAATAAATATACCTAAAATACATAACGATGTTTGTGGGATGTCGTCACAATGTCACGGGGGTCGGGGCGACGTCGTTACCATTTTGTGGGAGCTAGGTTGTATCAAGGTCGTAGCAAAGTCGTGCCGGGTACCATAGGGGCACTGTGTTGGCATAATGCCAGTGTCGTGGCTGTATCGTGCCTGACCAATTCGTGCCTGTATCGTGGCACGTTCTTGTCATAGGGACTCATAGCCACGACAATCGCCTTCAAATCGTCAAACTTGGAAATGGGCTTAAACCTGCGTCTACAGTAAAACACCTTTATAACAAGGTCATTTGGGACTTTACAATTACCTTGTTATAACAGGTACTCTAACCTTGTATTATCCGTACCTAAATTCTCATTGAGTAAAAGCCACCATCTTCAATTTACCGCCCAATGCCTTGCTTTGGCATTAAAAGTATGATGTCGGCATAAATATTAAGAAAGGCCTATGGGTCAGAGCATTCCGCTAACTGATACTTTTTATATGAACCGTGCTACATTTTAACTGAATAGAATGGAATGGAAGCTCTTTTTAATCGCAATTAATGTATTCATATTAGGGGAGTCAGGTTGGCGTAGCGGTTCTTTCCTCGCCTTCCACCACTATGACTCGGGTTCGAACCTCGCCTGGGCCAATATGTGGATTGGGTTTTCAGTCCCTGTTTGACTCCGTGGGTTTTCCCCAGGATATTCATCTGGGGTTTTCCTCCCACCTCTAAAACTGTACCTTCTTCTCATTGTCTTCTCTCTATAGGTTTCTTCAGGCTTGCAAGCTACTGTGCCTAGAGCACTTTTGAGGGATCTTTGGTTTCAAAAACCAGAAAGAATTAATAATAATATTATTCTATACTTCTTCATATACACACACATGTGCGTTTGTATACAGTGCGCGTGCTGTCATATTCAAGGTCAATAGAAAATATAGGATTTTTTTCAAAAGCCACACCCACAACTAACTGGTTTGCACCCAAAACACATACAACAATAATCGCTGAAAATGCGTATACTGCTTTAGAATCAGGGAAATGTACCTAAATAGGCGCAGTTTGCTAATTTAAAAGCCACGCACACAACTAATTTCTCAGAGAAATGGTATCAAATGTTTCCAAAAATGGTTTGCAAGGAATTGGTCTAAGGTTTGCACCCAAAACACATGCAACAATAATCGCAGTGAACATTGCGTATTGTTTGGAATCAGGGAAACCCCTAAAAAGGCGTGGTTTGTTAATTTAAAAACCGCGCCCACAACTATCGTTAAAATGATGCCGTCAAATGTTTGCAAGGCATTGGTCTACAAACTACAAACTGGTTTGCACCCAAACACATGCACTGATAATCGCTGGAAAATGCGTACTACATGTACTTAGAATCAGGGAAACCCCTGAAAGGGGCGTGGCTTATTAATTTTAAAGTGATATTATACATAAAACATAATTAATTGTCATTTGAAAACATTGTGGATATTTTCTCAGATTGAACTCACCGTTAGGGACTAAAAAACAGTAATTGGTGTTCATTTTGCGTGAATATATAGCGGTTTTCACTTGTTCAATTGTTGCCCACTTTTTTGTAAAAATAGCCACAGAAAATGACGTAGGGGGTCCATGTTTGGGGTGTCTGGCATGCGTAGTGCAGCGGTCTTTTATTTTAGTCTGTCGTAACCCATTTTGTACTCTTTAGTTTGTATTGATAAACTCAACTTGTTCATTTGGCATCATTTTTTAGTGGTACGTACCTCGCTCAACTATTTAGTACCCAGTTGTTGACCCCTTTGGGGTACATGCAGCTGGTGGTACCCAGCAGACTCTCCTTTTAATTCATTTCAGGTGACCCCCCTACACACTCCCATAGTCAGATATTGGTACCTATAGTTCATCTAACCAAATGTCCGTGGGCTGCCGGTCTATTCGGACATGAACCTAGGCTGGGACGAATAAGCGAGTTCGGTATTCCGCTGCATTTCCACTGCACATGCGCACATGAACATTTCATCGATTGAGTGCAAAAGCATAGCGGGTACGTACCAGCCAATTTAAAGAGATCGTCGTGTTTTAAAGTTACTAAGTAACATAATTTCTTTTACGTTTTGGTATTTTCAGGTGTTTTGTGTGGCCAAACTTTTGTTCGAACAAAGTTCCCATCGTCTTTTCGATTTCACAAGAAAATGCACAAAATGCGGATTCGGTTACCACGTCCCCCATAGCCTTGTGTGCATTTGTCTGCCGTGTTAATTATCCCTTGAGAAAAAATGTTGAATCTTGTTGTGCACATGCGCATGCGCAGTTGGAATACCGAATTGGCTTATAAGTTATAGGACTACGCTAAGCAGGCCATGCCAACAACTACATGTAGTAAACATGTACTACAAAAACAACGCAGTACGGCATGCTTAACCCTGACCGGTGACCTAATTCTTTCCCCCTTTTTTTAAACAAAATATCTAGGCCCCTAACTGTTGTTATCAAATAAATCCTGGTTCTTTTTAGTGCCAGAAACTTAGAAAGATTGTGCACAGTATACAAGTATACGTACCTGGCGCGATACATGATGACAAGTGACCATGCAACATTGCAACGTACACGCTAAATGATGTACATGTAATATTACTACACTTTACTAGCCTAGGTCGTCGGGCCCGGGGCGCCCATTAGCCTCTGTCATGACCTTTCTAAAAGGTCAACGCGAGGAAAATTGTCAAAATGGCGGCGCTTACCAACAGCAACACGTGTGTCGTCGATGTCCGAACTTTATGGCTTACGACGGAGCTCTAAAGGCTGTGGTTATTTCGAAAGGATAAATCGTAGGCATAAGGCTAAATGTCATCCAAAACCGTAAAATTACGAAAGAGAAAGAAACAGCGACTGAAAAAATGGTCAGTTTGTGAAAGCGTGCTGCGCTATATACGTACGTGCGTAGCTAGCAGATGTCAGACAAGTCGACCGTTGAGACAACTCGCCCGTTGAGACAACTCGCCCGTTGAGACAACTCGACCTTTGGGAGAGCTATAGCTGTACTTCGACGTTTACATTGTTTATAAACAGTTAATGTTGGGCCGACTTTCCTCATGCAATGTTGCCATACTTCTTTGTTGACAAACTGCAAATTCATTGTACCTTTACCATGTTAATGTTATTAATGCTTGCTATTTACCCTCTGTTAACAATTTAGGTGTAAGCTTAGTCCGAAAAAAACACCAAAACGGTGGCGTCCAGAAATTGTGCACACAATTGACCGAGTGCTCCCTAATTGGTCGTGGCGCAATTGAATAATTCTTGAAAAATTCAAGTTTAATATTTACGAACTTCTTTTAATGTCAGGTTTCAGTCAATAAAAGGGTAAAATATTACTAGATTTCACAGGCGTCTGTACATTTAATGTGACAGTATTTAAAACTGATTTTTAAATTAACATTGCAGGATTAGGAATGTTGAGGTTTAACGTCCATATAGTAATTATGTGAACCAAGTGCTTGTGTGTAAAGCCCCAAATTTATATTTGATGTCAAAAATTAATTAAAAATACAAAAATAATATTGCTTGTACATGTATCAAGTTGTATGAATTGGCCCCAGAATTTGTTTACTGTATGGCATTCAAATATGGCTTTTAAATAAAGCTTCAGTTCAGTGCCACTGAATTTTTTGTTTTGTTTAAATGTTAATTGGGCCTAACCGGTTTTCTAAGGAGCATAAATACACGGTGGGTCTTTTCAAGTGCAGGAAAGAAAATCTAGTTTTATGATTGGCCATTTTTTATTAAGTATTTCCCCGCAATTCACTAAATATCTGTTGTCTTTCCTCCATGGTATAGCTACTTACGTTAGTCTTACGCGAGAGCTCGGAAGCCATATTGACAAATTTCCGCAAAACGCCCTCTTCGGTTGATTTTCGTCATTTCATGACAGAGGCTAATGGGAACATTTTTATTCTCACGCGTCATAATACTATAGTACACGTACACCCCTGATGTACATGATGTACACACGTACCTGAATCTACTACCATGTGGGGGCTTGCCTTGTGGAGCAATAGTCAGTACCCGACTATCCTTATAAATCATCCTTGTGGAGACGACCGTGTGCGTAGGTAATTTGCATAGTGCATGGAATCTAACCAATCACAGACCCTCTACTTTACACAAGGATTGAATGTGTTACGTACCCTATGGAATCCTCATGTTTGGTCATACACGGTGATTCACGATGATTTTTGTGCGATATGAAAAATAATCAGACACAATGTTTGGGGCTTATACCAAAATTCATACAACCTTTATTCTCAAAATGACAGCAAGATCAGTTGTGATCTATCATGATTTAAAGTTATAGTTATTACCATTTGGCAGTTTTATGTGTTCTCTAAAACTAATTATACTTTCCAATATACCAATACATATGTGCTTCATAACCTAGAATTGAAACCAGACTCCTGATATAACGCAGTAAATACATGTGGTAGTCCTTTTGAAATTATTATAATTTGCTGTGAATATGATGTAACTGAATTTATAAAAGTGTTTGCCTTTTTTTCAAAATAAATTGGCACTCCCTATATAGTGTTTTATTTGTTATTCAAATCCATTAATTTCAAAAAAATTGTCTGTTTTGCAATACCCCCGTTTTTCCTCAAAAACCTTCTTCAACATATCAACTATTACAACTATTACTTATAACTCCAACAATCGATATAACCCAATCACTGTAATTAAATTTGAACATGAACACTCAAAAAGTGATATTCATTGGCATAGTCGCTGGTACTGTATACACTCTTTTTAAATCCATATGATTTCTAATAAAGCAAATATTCTGTGGAAAGTCTAAGCTTATAATGTCTTATTTTAGAGAAAATTGTGAAAAATGCATTTCAAATTGTTGCAATCAGTCTTGCTCATACAAACCGGTATTGAATCCATCAATGTACCATTGTTGATGGTCAAGTATAAAATGTATTGATTTAAACTGCAACCCCAGCACTGTTGTCTACGGAGCCCCTAAAGAGACATATGACGAATAAAAATCACTGTGACGAAATAATTTGAGTTTTTTATTTCGTGCGCTCGAAATCATTTCGTGCCCACGAATTCATTTCGTGCACTCGAAATAACTTATTTCGTGAGCTCAAAATCATTTCGTGCCCACGAAATGATTTCGTGCACTCGAAATAACATATTTCGTGAGCTCGAAATCATTTCGTGCCCACGAAATGATTTCGTGCGCTCGAAAAAAATATTTTCGTGCGCTCGAATTCTTTTTCGTGAGCTCGAAATCAATTCGTGCGCTCGAAATACTTTTTTTTCGTTTGCTAGAAATCGGTTAAGTAAATATGACGTTGTGTCAGCATTAAGCAGGTACATGTAGTAGGCTAGTCTTGCTCCAAGACCGAGTTGTTTGTTTGTTCCGGGCGCGCCGTCCGTCTATGCAGTTCATCAATCATCAATACTCCGAAAACGGACTTATTGAGGGTGCCCTTAATTATCACGAGATTTGTTTCACAACTCGGTCTTCACAACGGGTTCACGTGACCCTTGCGTCAAGACCGAGCTGTGAAACAAATCTCGTGATAATCAAAGGCGCCCTTGATCAGCCCGTTTTCGGAGTATTGATGATTGATGAACTGCATAGACGGACAGCGCGCGAACAAATGAACAACTCGGTCTTGGAGCAAGACTAGCCTGCTTAATGCTGACACAACGTCATATAATTTACTTAAGCGATTTCTAGCAAACTACGAAATGATTTCGATTTCGAGCGCACGAAATGAATTCGATAGCACGAAATGATTTCGAGTACACGAAATGATTTCGAGCGCACAAAATGATTTCGAGCGCACGAAATAAAGTATTTTGAGCGCACTAAATAATTTCGAGCTCACGAAAAGATTTTTTTCGAGCGCACTAAATCATTTCGTGGGCACGAAATGATTTCGAGCTCACGAAATAAGTTATTTCGAGTGCACGAAATGATTTCGTGGGCACGAAATGATTTCGTGGGCACGAAATGATTTCGAGCGCACGAAATAAAAAATTCAAATTATTTCGTCACGGTGATTTGTATTCGTCATATGTCCCTTTAGGGGCTCCGTAGTTGTCCAATAATTACAAACAAGTTATACTAAAATATAAGATAAAATAGATGCTCGACCACTGCAAAAAAAACATACTTATTATAATTTTCCTCATCAACTAGAAAGTGAAGTCCTAAAATGTAATGCAGTAAATAATTATGTTACTTTTAACTGCCAGAAAACAGACCGTGCACTTGGGGTGAAATGCTGCAAATAACACTTTCATAACTTTGCCGCCCTACAACTTGAGGACAAAATTCATACAAATCTGTAAACTTGACCATTCCACATACAGGGTGGTGCAAAAATAAGCAAAATCACTTTTGACAGCAATTTTCTCCTACTTGTTGAGCACATTTCAAAATTTAACTTAATGTTTCTAAACAAAATGATTTGAAACACATGACAAAATTGTTTTTTTGTCTCTGATAGTATATGGTAGTTTAAAAATTTCATTTGCCAAACTTGTTTGTCCATGATGGCGCATTCCATCCACTTGACAGTCACAGAGTTCAAGTGTGTATCTGAAGTAAATGTAGATAAGAGCACTCCCACTTTTCCTTTTGATAATTACATGTATTAAAGTTTTCTAAATGGGATTAAATTTATACAATTCAAAGTGAACATTGCCGATTTCTTTGTTCACTTCGAAATGTATGCAAATTTACCTAGTCAGTTTTCTCTGTGGTTTATTTGTGAATTTGTGAATGTTTGTCTTCTTTTTTTCGAAAATAGGTTCCGTCTGATAGAATGTTTTTTATTCAAAATCAACTCAATACAATTGTTTGATTTGCAATAACCAAGATTTGTTTTCTATTAAAAAACTGTTACAACAATTACTTATAACTCCAACAATCGATATTAACTCAATCATGCACTGCAACAATTATGCAGAAAAATGTATCTAATTAGTTGACATTAGTATTAGGTTCAATCAAAGTGCATTATATTAGGTTCCCTAATTGACTCAACCAAAATGTCCTGTATTGTTTTTAGAGGCCAATTTTTGTGTTGGCACCAATGATGACATATGTTTCAGATTTAAGTATTAACTAAAAAGACATTTTACACCATTTTAATGTGACTTTCATCATTTTATGCGACTCAAAAAAAGTGTGCTCTAAAAAGCCCCTCATAAGCTCAATATATCACCCTTAATTGTCTGTACTTATTTACCACACAATACTACAAAACACTGTAGTACTACAGTTATCTTTGTTTGTTCTTCTTTCTATTGACTGTATTTATTATGTTATACACCTTGTATTTGACACACTGCCAGGTTCTGTTGTCCAATACAGGAACTTCAAAGCTGTGATACAAGCTTGACAATTCTTCTTACACGGTACATTTTCCTTTAAGATGAGGTCTTTTCAATTGTTTGATTTGCAATAACACCGATTGTTTTTCTTTTTAAAAACTATTACAACAATTACTTATAACACCAACAATCGATATAATTAATTTTATCACTACAAGATAAAATACATTATTCTCCACAAACACACGGTGGTCCAAACGCTATGCGAATCAGCTGATGGTTGCCTTGGTGCAGTAGTAAATATTATGAATGAACTGCCACCTGGCCCATACCTTGCTGGCAGAAAGCCAACGAGCGCGGGTCTGCATGATAATTACCCATTGAAACAAAGCGAATTGATACAATGTAGCAAAATCAGGTTTACCCACTACATACTACTGGCGCGCAGTAAAGCGTCACACTTCGGCTTAGATTTTCGAAGCCTCAACACAAAAAGAAAATTTTCTCCGTAGATAGCAAAATATCCGGTCGGATTTCTACTGTTGTTTTCGTTTTCTTTTAAAATGTACTGAGTAGAGTGTCTCATAGACATCCCAGGAACGATGTTATCGGGTTTGATGATATTATCAGTGGTTTTCGTGACCTTTTGAAGACATCGAGTACGGACCTCCCCAGTTGCCGGTTACCGTTAGGCCTAAGCTGGGCTCCGCTTGTTGTAGGGCAATACAGCCGCAGAAAAAAAACGCCGTAAACGTAAAGGGCCTACACGTTTTGTCACTTGAATTCCTCTTCTTTTCGATTCCTGGGATGCTCCAAATGCTGCTCCAGCTAAAGAAGCCGTCACATACCCTTGGTTAGTGGTCGTCGCTGCCGGATAAGTCAAGCAAAACTGTGACCACCGATGGATCCCGTAATAAACGCGGATGTACTCCGCGTCACAGCCCCGGTCTACGCACCGCCGTTCATAGCTGCAGTCGACGGTCGACGGTCGGCGTGTGTTCGCACGCCCAGTGCCCACCTTGTTCGAGCCACTCGGAGCAAGCATGCATGGTTCATTTTCAAAAACTTACAACCCTAGTGAGTGGTGGGCTCTTCAGTGACGTTTTCTCACTTGTGAGTTCATCGTGGCGTGAATACAGAATAGCTTCAACTCAAGTTCAAGCATGTCAAAATTTAGTGGAATTCGAGGTGAGGGTTTTCCAATTATCATTATTCTAGCCCGCAGTCTGGGCAATGTTTTTGTTGTTGCAGTTCGGCCGTCATTGTCCGTGTTTACTGTCGAACAGTGACGTGACTTGATGTAGGCTGTGCTGACACGGTTTACATGGCGCAAGTCTCTTGTGATTAGTGCTTTTGAACCGGAAAACATGACAAAAAATTATGTTAAGCTGCACATGCCTGTTCGTCTAACGTTATTTAGAATTACACAAGTTAGTTGAATTAAAAATTGTTCCAAGGGATAGCCTAAATTTAAACAAGGTTTTCGGAATACTGAGGAGTACATGGGCCTAGCCCTAGGCTACCTAGGCTATTTTATTTTACGTTTGAGTTCTAACTAATTTGCACGGCCATATAGTGTGTAGACTCATTCTTAGGCCCTAGTTGAAATAATATGACAGGCTAGGCCTAGGCTGTATCAATATGCCTAGGCCTACATGTGCTTGTATACTATAGCATGTATTGCATGGCTTAACTAGCATATTAAGTTCACAGCTAACATAAGCAAGCGTTGACCACAATTCCTGCATTTGGTTTGTGATCTAGGGCCTAGTACTAGTAGTTATAGTGAGGCCACCTTTTCATTTGCTGGATTGGTAAATAGGAGCAAAGCAATTTTGGTCACACAGGCATGAGATTTTCGACTAAGAATAGGCCTAAAAAGACGTGAATAAAATAATAATAATAATATAAAAAATAAAATGAAAAAAAATATCAAAATAAATAAATAACAAAAATAAATGAATGCTCTTTTTGCGATTACATGCCATTTAAAAAGGGGTAGGTAGGTAGGAAATTATTCCCCATTCATATACAGTATATAATTAATGCAGAATTGTATAAACTGCTTCTAAGGTTGAGGCAGACCTCCATTTAGCTGCTTGTGGTTTCTTCTGCTCACTCGTATTGATTTCGGTCGGTCTTATTTGCTCCATGGTGAGCTCTGGTCACAGGTTCTTAATGGTGGTCATGGCTTGTAACATTTTGTGTCTACTACATATTTGAGCGCCTTGTATTTGACAGTTGTAATTTTTCTCTTATATAATGATAGCACTTGGGCTTGCTTTTGTCTAAAATCATGTGACAATTGTTCCGAAGTTCGCTATTCACTTCCTAGTCACATATTTACATTTGCTAATTTTGTGGCAATTTTGTACGCAGGCGACAGCGTTATTTGTTTAATTCTACGAATCTACTGTTTGAAACGTATTTGTGGCAGATCTCTGCCCTGTGTTTCGATGTTTAATCTTAACTAAGAAATAAAAAATAAATAAAAACAAAATGTCAGGATTAACCTGCAATCCGGGCCAAGAAATCCTCATGCTTATCATTAACAATTACAAAGAAAAACCGTGAAACCCATAGCCTGCATTTTTCAGTAACAGAACTTGAGCAACACAGCATATGTACTTGGCAACAGACAACTGCTGCGTTGAGTTTTCTTTTTTGTTTGCAGGATGGCCAGACCACGCGGTTCCAAAAGTTCATCAAGAACAGGGACTAAAGTGCAGGCTCAAGTCAGCGTTCCACGATCTCAAACATTCACCCGGACACAGGACATAAACATCGGTCACAGTGTGGACATTTCTCGCCCTCAAGTCCGACCTGTTTGGACAGAAGTTTGTCTGATTGCTTGATGGATTGATTTGGATTTCGATTTCAAGTTGAAATCGGTGGATAACCGTCGTCAAGTGCTGGGACAATTTATCTCTAACTACTACTGGAATTTGATGGAAATATGTCGACAAATGTATAAGTATCCTTTGTGTGATTTTAGTTATAATAGTTAATTGGTTCTTAACAGGTAGAGTAAGCTATTGTATGATATATTCTACTGCTATAATGTTCATCTTGTTTACATTGAAGTTTTATTGATCGTGGCAAAACAGGCAGTAATGTATAGCCCACCATTACTACCTGAGCTATAGGGGCGTCATTGCTAGTTTGTTTACATGTACGTTTTTCTATGGGAGCAAAGTCGAGACGCCAGACGACGTACAGACAGACTCATAAAGGGGCGCGCATGTGAACGGAGCGCGACGTCATTGCGTCTCGTGCCATTTGACCTTGAAATGTAGCAAGTTACACGCGCAGCGTGTATGGCATGCATGGGCCGTTCATAGCGGAGTGTGTGACCTACATGTAAATGTATCTTGTTCTTTTACAATGTATCCTTTTTGACCTGCTTATGGTTTGTCGTTTAATCCTAGCCTACGTTGATGCATGTAGATGTACATGTGCATCTATATCTGTAATAACAGTAACACTTCTGTGAATATATTTCAATGCGACACACTTAAGTTTGATTTCAGTTTCGAGTTCATTCGGGTTACAGAGTTGCACGAATCTCCTGTTATTACATTGTTTTTATTGGTGTATAATGTACGTCAGAGGGTTGTGTTTAAGGATTTTATAATTTTATTGCACGGCTACCGTTTGCCTACATGTAGTTATACCAACTTATTTTGTTCATATGGGAGTAATGAAAAAAAAATGCCGAGGCCCATCTATTTCACATTACCCACTTTGATTGATTCTAGAGTTTCATGATACTGAGTCGCTGCCACTAAGGGCTGGAAATACGTTTAGCCATTTGTTTCTCAATCCATATGCGGTTTTCCTGCAGGTTTTTGTTGTTTGCCTTTCCTTGGAGCAGTGCACAGTTACGAAGCATTGTCTTCTTGTGGAACATGTACGTGTTATCATTATGATATCAGCCTTTAATATCACAGCCTTTAATATGCGGATACTGCATAATAATACATTGTGCTCCTTTTGCATTGTGGGACTTTTATTTGGGTTTATAACAGCAAATTAACAGGCCTCGGGCATTTGTTCTCGTTTCCAAAGGGAAAGGAAATTAACGGGTACCGTTAAATTTCCGTGTTAAATAATCTGAGGCCCATGCGGCTTCATATGATGTATCACCCCTATAGGGTCGTTCGTTTGGTTAAATAGGGCCGAAACAGGGCTCTCGTTGGGTCCAGGTCATTTGGACAACTGTTGAGTGACAGCAAGTTTGTGTATGGTGTACTATAGTCAAGACCGCAAGACTGGAGCGGTCACTCTTGTCTGAGCAATTTTTCCAGTGCCTCCTGTTAAGGTCGGTCAGGTCAGATGAGACATTGTTTGTCGTTTTTGCCTGGTATCAATTCTGGAGTATGCATACTCGGCTGCCAATTGGAGCCGGAAGGGAATTTCCTCCTGTTTTTTCTCCTCAAATTTTATGATTAAGTCAGAGCTTAAAATGAGGTTTTGTCAGGAGTTTTTCGCCCTTCCCATAATTGAATATCAGCTTGGTGGAAGTTAATTACATGTATAAACGCTGCAATAAGCCTCAATTGTATTATTTGTGTACATAACACTGCACAACAATACATAGGGCTCCTAACAACGCTATGGGACTTTTCTTAGGGTTTATTACGGGCCTTGGGCATTTGTTCTCGTTTCCAAAGGGAAAGAAATGTTAAATCATTTGAGGCCCATGGGGCCTTAATTATGTATTGCCTCTAGGGTCGTTTGGTTTAAGAGGGCCGAAACAGGGCTCTGGTGGGGTCCAGGCCATTGGGACAACTTAACTGTTGATAGTATCTAAACTTCGAACCCCATAGCCGCTAATTATTAATTTGGGCACTAACGATTTAGGCGGCACGGATTGGTTCTGTATTCGCCAGCGAATTTGTACTTTTATGCAGCGTTGTCGCGACAACTACCCCGAGACTCGGGTGGTTTGGTCAGATATATTGCCGCGCGCTTTCTACTTCGGTGCGACTGATGACCAGTCAAAAATGAAATTAAAACGACGGGCGGTTAAAAAATGGGCCCGTTCACTATAAGCAAGCGCATCGGCGCGTCGGTACTTAACCACCCCCAGTTCAGATGGTCAGACTTCGCCCTGTTTCGCTACGATGGCGTCCATTTATCGCCTACGGAAAAAATAGAATTTCGGGCCAATATTTGAGCTTGCATTGATGCAGCATTTGTTTAAATTGTCCCCTACCGTCTGTGCTAATTTGGGTTATAGTCATCGGGCTCTGGGTTTGGGGGAGTGCACTTCCAGTCGTCCCAGTGGGGCGCGCTTTGCGCGTTTGGCAGGAATTGGCTGGGAGCGACCGGCTGTGACTCCATTTAAACTAGTTACATGCCCTAATACTTTAATAGTTCTTAAGTAAGTCTAATTTGAAGTTGTACGTTAAAATACAATTTTACAAGTTGTGTTTAATCTTTAAAAATCTACACGCAAAACGCCCGCTTGTGCTAGCGGGGTTTATTCCAACCGTCTCTACAAACGGTGGAAAAGCGGTGTATTTGTTTCAATTTAGTCTTTAGTAATTTACATAAATTTACATAAATTTAGGTCACGTGACAAATATATAAACACTGTGGTTAGCGCCTATTGCACTCGTTCAGCTGGGGCTACTCAACCGTCACTTTAAACGGTGAATTTCCACAGTGTTTTGGTGGCAAGCCTGCCAAGTAAATGGGCCCAGTTAAGTTGTGTGCCAAGCATGGCAATTGGGGCAAGCCTGCCCCGTTTTAGCTTAGGCATTATCTCTAATTTTTCATGCTGTTATAAAAGTGTTTTTACACAATTTAAAAATGTGATATCTTGGAATGTTATAAGAATAAACTAGCGGCTCGAAAAACTAAGCCAAAAAAGTCAAATCATCGTGTCAAGGTGGCTTTGTGTGTAGTCTGAGAATAATTAATTTTATCACTACAAGATAAAATACATTATTCTCCACAAACACACGGTGGTCCAAACGCTATGCGAATCAGCTGATGGTTGCCTTGGTGCAGTAGTAAATATTATGAATGAACTGCCACCTGGCCCATACCTTGCTGGCAGAAAGCCAACGAGCGCGGGTCTGCATGATAATTACCCATTGAAACAAAGCGAATTGATACAATGTAGCAAAATCAGGTTTACCCACTACATACTACTGGCGCGCAGTAAAGCGTCACACTTCGGCTTAGATTTTCGAAGCCTCAACACAAAAAGAAACCCACCTCCTCCCCTTAATTCACCGCCAGATTAACAAATAGACAAAGTATACAAACTTCTTAAATATAGGCAGGAATTGGCTGGGAGCGACCGGCTGTGACTCCATTTAAACTAGTTACATGCCCTAATACTTTAATAGTTCTTAAGTAAGTCTAATTTGAAGTTGTACGTTAAAATACAATTTTACAAGTTGTGTTTAATCTTTAAAAATCTACACGCAAAACGCCCGCTTGTGCTAGCGGGGTTTATTCCAACCGTCTCTACAAACGGTGGAAAAGCGGTGTATTTGTTTCAATTTAGTCTTTAGTAATTTACATAAATTTACATAAATTTAGGTCACGTGACAAATATATAAACACTGTGGTTAGCGCCTATTGCACTCGTTCAGCTGGGGCTACTCAACCGTCACTTTAAACGGTGAATTTCCACAGTGTTTTGGTGGCAAGCCTGCCAAGTAAATGGGCCCAGTTAAGTTGTGTGCCAAGCATGGCAATTGGGGCAAGCCTGCCCCGTTTTAGCTTAGGCATTATCTCTAATTTTTCATGCTGTTATAAAAGTGTTTTTACACAATTTAAAAATGTGATATCTTGGAATGTTATAAGAATAAACTAGCGGCTCGAAAAACTAAGCCAAAAAAGTCAAATCATCGTGTCAAGGTGGCTTTGTGTGTAGTCTGAGAATAACTATACTATATCATGGTCATTAAATTTGAACACGCACAAACACTTAATAACTCAACAACACTAATTCTTTGGAATTGTAAAAGGTGGGTACGAACATGCACCTTAAACCTAAGTTAAACTGTTTTTTGAGCCGGCTGGACTGTAAAAAAAAATCACCCCCATTTTTCTCTTCTAAATTATTACAATTTGCTGTAAATATGAATGATGTGACATTAAATATCAATTTGTGAAATGATAATTGCCATTTTTTTTTTTTTGGAAGATCTTTTAATTGAAAAATATGAAAATAACAAAGGCTAAGTCTGCACTGCACCGATTAGGAAGAAAAATGTATCAAATTAGTTGGCATTATTATTAGGTCAAATTATTTATTGGCTACGCTGATTTCGAGTCCTAAAAAGTGGGAAAATTATCACAAGTCTCATGTTTAATTTATGTAAATAGTCATTCGATTTTGATACCCTGATTTGATGCAAAACCCTTGTTAACATCCAATCCGTCGCTGATGTCACATTTAACAAATATGGCACTTTAAATTTGTGAAGTCAGTACATATGCATGGAAAATAATCCCATACAGAAAATGTTTGACACTGGATTAATAATGAATGCCCTGTGGAGTCAGTACATGCATGGAAAATAATCCCATACAGAAAATGTGTGACCTTTGATTAATAATGAATGCCCTGTGTACAAGCATGGACAATAATCACATACAGAAAATGTGTGACCCTTGATTAATAATGAATGCCCTGTGTACAAGCATGGACAATAATCACATACAGAAAATGTGTGACCCTTGATTAATAATGAATGCCCTGTGTACAAGCATGGACAATAATCACATACAGAAAATGTGTGACCCTTGATTAATAATGAATGCTCACTTTATTTCCAACCCTAAACCGTACCTCGTCTCCAAAAGTAAGAGCGGGTAGTGTTGGGCGCGTACAGCTCGTATGGGATTATTGTGTCCATGCATGCACTGACTCCACAGGGCATTCATTATAAATCAAGGGTCACACATTTTCCGTATGTGATTATTTTCCATGCATGTACTGACTCCACAGGGCATTCATTATTAATCGATTAAGGGTCACGCATTTTCTGTGATATTTTTCATGCATGTACTGACTCCACAGCCGGGCATTCATTATTAATCAAGGGTCACACATTTTCTGTATGTGATTATTTTCTATGCATGTACTGACTCAACAGGGCATTCATTATTAATCAAGGGTCACACATTTACTGTATGTGATTATTGTTCATGCATGTACTGACTCCACAGGGCATTCATTACCAATCCAGAGTCACACATTTTCTCTATGTGATTATTTTCCATGCATCAGGGATGTAGTCGAGTCCATCACAAGTCCCTGCAAGTCCCTGCAAGTCCCTGTAAGTCCCTGCAAGTCCATCACAAGTCTTTCAGTTCCAATTTAAACCACAAGCTATTCGAATCAGTTTTGACAAAGGCATTCCTTTGACCTTTTTTCATCCAGTTACTTGTGACTGCCTTTATGAAGGGACTTAATGTGACTGGCTTCACGAAAGGACTTGTGAACGGACTTGCAGAGACTCGACTACAACCCTGCCATGCATGTACTGAATAATTCCACAGGGCATTCATTATTATGTGAAATAGTAAATACAGGAAATAATATGTAACTGATGTTGATGTATTATAAAATGAAATTATATGTGTAACTAATTTAACAGCAGAAAAATGTTACTTTAAAAGAACCATGAAAATAGAACCGGAGATCACTTCATGCATCCACCAGTACATTTTTGCTTCTTGGCAAAATGCAGCTGTCTCAGTATTGGCCATATCATGGTATTATTATTCTTTATCTGTTGCTGACATACTAGAAGACTAGCAAGTACAAACAAGGATTGTGTTCTCACATGTCTATTTGAACGCGGGGCATAACACGTATATGCAAAATTAGCTACCACATCTTCTTTCCACCGAGTAAAATGAAACATGAAAGAGCCCTGCTCCATTGAATATTGACTGCTCCGTTTGATGGCAGAGAAAAGGTCACAGTTAAAAAAGGTTATTTTCCCAATTGCCCCTAAAGGCTCTCACACAATCCACATGCAGCTACACACATGTGTAATTATAATATTATTATATGAATAATAACATACAAAATTCCAGCAGTATACCTCATTTTTGTTTTAACCATCTATGCAAAATCACTTTGATGGCCAGCTAGCTACATGTAGTTGTTCAACTGCCCAAAAATGCACACACTATACAATTGTTGACTGCTTTGATGTGGGATGTGATGTTTTGAACACTTGAGAGATGCATATAGCTAGCCCCTGAGGCGAAGCCGCGGGTGCCATATGCGTCCCCGAGGGTGTTTAAAACAACATATCCCACATTACAGCAATGCAAACAGATTATAAGATACAGACAACTCACCGTAAATTGGGTTACTCCCTTTCGTTTTGACACTACTATCTCAATCTACACGTATCTGAAGAAAATTAAAGTATAAACCATGAATTTATACAAGACAAGAGCAATATGTACAGGTATACTGTACATGTACATTGTGTACTATGCCCAAGGATGCATACAAAATGCATTTTGCACACACAATGAGCTTTAATTCTCTGCAATAAGCTTTTGTGTAATAGTATTACTAGGCCTACTGAAGTCTTCAAAACAATTCCCACATCATGTTTGTTACTATTAATAACAAGTTTTAAAAGGGTTATAATTGCCACTGCCTTACACAAACACTGGGAAGAGGGAAGCATTTTTCTCTCATTGGGGTACCCTTTTAATTCTTACTCGCATGGCTCACTCTATAATTTGCTTAGGCCTACCATGGGCCTACTCAGTAAAACAATTATTGGGTCTATACTCTGAAGTACCAGTACAAAAGCGGCTGTTCATGCCAGGTCTTACAAATTTAAATATGTTTTTATTGCGAAATAATGCAATAATTTTGCGAAGTAACGCAATATTACTATTGCAAAATAATACAATTGCAAATATACTGCAATACTATTGCAAAATAATTATTTAAAAAAATTGCATCGCTATACAGTTTTGCATTACTTGGCATAACTAAATTGCGTTATTTTACAATCCAGTTCAAACAAGTTTACGACGCAACGTATAAAATGCACATGCGCCCTCAATTGTCGATTAATAAAGTTAATTGTCTCTGTGATTTCTCCCCCCACTTGGAAAACTGAAAGCATAATACAGCGTAAGGTCGAGGACCAAAATGGAGCCAAAATGGCTAACAATGACATTTGGTGCATTTGTTTATAGCTCACCTGAGTTGACACGGGTAAAGTCACTCGGGTTAGTCACGAGAGCCGTGCTAAATAAATACTTAAACCCGGGCCATTTCAATCCTTGCAAGATGTTTGTACAGCCATGGCTGTAGCCATTGGCAAAATGCCATTGTTGGACTGAGACTTTACTTTGAGATTGTACTGCTTTAAATCAGTCACAACCAATACTAGAAATGTCAGGAAAGTGGGCCTAGAATAAAAGTGTCTACACCCACAATCACAATTATGAGCTCAATAAATAGGTTATTTTCAAGTAAATTTTGGGCACAATTGAACATATTCACTGTATGAGACTGAGCCGGCCGTCTTTGATTGAACAATGCAAGCATATGTGACAACTTCCCCGAGCAGGGTCTGTAGTGGCGTCCGAGCTAAACGAACTATGTCGACCCAGTAAGCTAAACAAACGCACCCTAAAGGGCCTAAGCAGTTTACCCATCCTTTCCTTGTCCTTGCAATTGCATTGATTAAGTTGAAAATTTTACTTACTTGGTATATCTTACAAGGCAGATGATTTCGGACGATAATAAAAGTAACGAAAGAAATCTGCAGATCATCATACAAAAGAGCCCAGTGATCAGTAACATAAAATCCATACTGAAGAGTAATATTAAAATCTTTACAAAGTTGAATGATGTTATTTATCACCCAAAACTCTTTTGTAACAAAGTAGCACATGCCTGACATTTTGAAAACTACTAGGCACACAAGGCCACCCTAATAAAACAAGTATTCTAATTGGATGAAAGTCCACACTGTAAATTTTATGAAGAGCGCCCCCATCAGGTAGGTCAGTTTTAGTTTTGTTTTAACACAGACACACTCACGCACAACTATTTATGGTGTAAATCGAGGATTTGTTTTGTTCCTCTCGACGATTTCCTGTGTTTGTACTTTTCAGACGGCTCTCATTGGTTTTATACACGAATCTTAATCGAGGACGTCCTCTATTACACCATGACCTAACCCCGATACACCGACGTGGCGTCACGGATGTGTCCTCCATTTACACCATAAACAAACCCAATCACACACTCAAGGCTAGACCCGCGCATGCAAATAATCTATTATTCAGATATTTGTTTTAAGAATAATTTTCAGTTGATGAAAAGTGATCAAAGTATATCGGTGTACTTCTAGAGAAGTTTGTTTTGAATAAAGTTTTGGGTTAGGCAATTGCTATGCCTCCCTAGATCATCCACACAATCTGTTTTAGAGGGAGAATTATAAGAGCTGCAATCTTTTACATGTAGTACATTGTAGAAATATTTAGAATGGAAAAGTTGGGGGACTGAACAAAACCTGCAAATCCAAAACTCTAACCCTAATTGTTTTTGGTGATATATCTGTTTCAAACTCTGCACAGAAAAATAATTCTGTCTTTTACAGGACTGGCATTTTTCAAAAAAATTTTTACCAGTTGGCGCCGGGATTAATTGTATATTGACTAGGCCCAGACACGAGATTCTTTTTCGCAAACCTTGATCCGAGTCGGGTTCAGGCCGGAATCTGTGGGTAGCACACCCTGATATTTCTAGCCTCGCTCGCTGCGAGCCGGTTGCAGACAGATATTTTCGTTCTTGCCCGTGACGTGTTTATTTGTCCTCCGTTTTGAATTCCGGAAAAATGTTGCGGGTGTCAGGCATCTGACGCGAACTAGTTGAAAATTAAACGCTAGTACACTTTTCGGAGACTGTTTTAAAAGATCTTTCTTTAACTTTCGGATTCTACTTTACCTTACAATGGCCAGCGGCGTTCCTTCCTGCTCCACAAATTTCCCGCCAGCATTCAGAATCCATCGTGGGGTTGTCTTTTTTCGCCGTATTGCTGTTCTTGAGAGGCGAGAACTCGTCCTCGCGTAGAACCTCAAAAACTGCAAAATTGCTGCGAGATGAAAACGTTTTTTTGTGGGGGAAGTTGATTCTTCATGATATGTGATTATGAGCTTTCGAATGAGATATCCCACACACAAAATCGGCCAACGGCGAGTGATTAATTAATTAATTAAATTCAAATTTTGAATTAGGAGCGTCCCGCTCCTAATTCGGGGGGTCCCGCCCAGTATGCACAACTAAACTGGAGCGCGCAATTTGCGCAATGATACAAAACACTTTTTAATAATGTGTAAAGGCTTGCCAATGCAAAAACAATCAAATTGATTCGTATACATTACCGTGATAATCTTCCATCAAAATTCGTTCGGAAAAGAAAATTGAAATTTTTAAAAAGCACGGACAACCAAACTTTAAACATTGGCCCGAGAATATTCGTCATTACAGAATAAATTCGTCATTACAAATCAAAACTGTTGCCGAAAGGCAGCATTTATAGAGTTCGAATTCGTCTTATATAATAATCAATTTCAAACTTATGTTAAACAAGTTTGAAATATGTTATGTTAAACAAATTAGTCTGATGTGTGCTTGGGTCAAGCACACATCAGACTAATTTATAAAGCATAATTTTAAAATTGATTGATATAAGACGAATTCGATCTCTGCCTTTCGGCAACAGCTCAGACGAATTTGTTCTGTAATGACAAATATTCCCCAAGAAATGTTTAAATAGCGTGACCAAAGTTTGAAATTGAATGGTAAATGACTAAATTCGTTTGGTAAAAGCGTGTTAAATTTTCTCAGACAAAAATGGATGTTGGAGTTGGTGAATTTGATTGAAAAATGTTTGAAAATAGCCGGGAAACCTAAACAATGACGCAGTGGTTAAATTAGCTGCCCATTTGCCAAAATATAACCTATTACAAACCGTAAGTACAAACATAATATAGGGCAACATACAGCATGATGCACATCATGGTTAGAGGAAGAAACATCACTTGCAGTATACATCTAATATATATTATATATCTCATCTCCTGCAGGTTTTGTGGAGTTCAGTATGTCGGAGAGACCAAGAATGCCCTAAAAAAACGTTTCTACGGTCATCGATCGACTGTCAACACCAAGAAACTGGATACCCCCGTCGGACGTCATCACTCAACCAGCCTAACCATTGCATTTCTGATATGATTCTACAGGGCATAGAATCACTTTAGTCTGGTCGTTGAAGATGAAATATTGGTGCTACCCAGAAAAAATGGTATAAAGCTGGTTTTGGTGTCAAATGAAGCAGACTTCGGAGTAGAACAACATTTTCAAAATCCGCAAAAATCCTCTTTGGGGAAATTACCTTTGTATAGGTATTTTTTGGCATCAATATTTTGCGTGCGAGTTTGCGCTATTATCGAACAGGGGGTGTTTCATAAAGAATCTAAAACAATTAATCTTATCTATCAACCTTAAGTCAGAATTAACCTTTCACTACAATTAATTGTAAAAGTTCGTTTCATAAAATTAATCTTAGCGTGTTTATTGGGAAGGGGCGTAATCATACATGTAGCTTACGTTTTTTAAATAAATATAATAACGATTCTCGGTCACATGGGATGGTCATTAAATTGAAGGAAGTAACGCTGGGCTTCGTGGATTTTTTCTGTCAGACTATAGTATTAGGTTCTTTAGTTAAAAGAAAATAGCAATATGCTTTTGAAAGAAAATTGCAAGGAGAAACCAGTTTGTGCAGGCATACTTCAAGGAATAATCAGTTTATTTTTCTGTTTGTATGATCATCCTAGAGTTAGCTGCAGTGAGTTAGAACTCATTATATAACAAAATGAGAGTAAATAATATTAAAAATTGAGATATTGGTATTTTCAAATTCTTGAGAAAGAGAGCTTTTCAATGATACATAACACTTGGAGGTTTTGCGATAAATACTGTTTACAGCGCTCTAGCCTAAAGTCATGGTTTCACAAAACGTGTTTGTGAGAAAACTTACTTTAAACATCTTAAACAAAACACGCACAAGAATAGAAAACAGGACAAGTAAGGTTCGGTTGAGCATAGCAACGGCTATGTTCTAATCATTATTTCTTCTTGAAATTTTCCACACATACAAACTATTCTATAAACAGCAAAATATCAAACTTTCGAAAACGTGGGACACTAGTCTTACGAGGACCTGATTTGCATATTTAATTACCGTGTGAATTAGACCAGTAATGGACTTTAATCCAAACACTAACTACGCAAATACTACGCCAACTCGCGTAATTTAAGAAATTTTCAATAATCTGATCACACCCCCAAAATGGGAATATGTAGAGGAGGACTTGTGCTTTCCAAATTACGCAAAATCTTAAAATTGACCACCCCTTCATATTTTGACTTTGGATGACCATATCTCTGAATCACATTGTGCGACTTTACTCTCATTATTTTTGTGGTGACAGGCGAGGGTGTTTATGGGAGTTCTCACAAGCCAGAACTATTTCTCATCGTTTTCGTTATTTTTTTTGAGATGCTGAACAAGTTCTGCTGCTTGAAGTATCATAGGGTTTTATGTATGTGACTGGTCTGCAGAGATAAATCTGTATGATTATGATTCGCTAAGAAGCCAGCAATGTGGTTGCGTAACTGTATGCCCAAAGCGTAATTCTTAATTTAAGTTTTTATCTTAATGTGATACGCTTCTGGGTGGTCAGTTCTGGCCACATTTTAGTTTCAACAGAACCTCTCCGTGTTTTTCCGTTATTTGTTTTGAGACGAGAAAACAATTCTGCTGAACAGTATCATAGGGGTTGTATTTGTGACTGGTCTGCACAGATAAATCTGTAATTGTATACGTTATCTGGTTGGTATGCCAGAAGTGTGGTTGTTTGACTGGCCTCTCCATGGCGTAATTCTTAACTCTTTTTCCTTTTTGTGAAACACGCATCTGGGAGGTTAGTTCTAGCCACATTATCTCCTTGAGATGACAGCTAGTGGTTGACAGCCCATCGTTTGGAGTCTGCTGAGCCACCTCTAGTTTTTCTTGTCACGATGGTCCACGGTCCAAATACATCCGTCCCGACGTTGGTTGGAGCCGGTCTGGTGGTAGGTCGGCCATGACCCGAGTGAGAAACTTGCCTCTTAGCTTCCTGCAGATGGTGCAGTGGTTGGTGATACTCCTGACGAGGTCGTGGGCACCGACGATCCAGATTCCTCCCGCCCGTATAGCTGCAAAGGTGAAATGTCGTCCTTGGTGTAAAACCTCTTGGTGACAGTTGTTCACCATTAGCTCTGAAATATGGCTGTTTTTTGGAAGGAGAATCTAATGACGTCCTCTCAGATCAAGGTCAGCTCTTCGCAATCTACCTTCGACTCCGATAGGACCATCGTCGTCAATGAACGGGCTTATTAGTTTATACAAGGGGCTTCTCTTCTTTATGGTGTTGCTTGAAGCTTGCTCCAGATCATTATCAATGTTGAGGCTGGCTAGTTCCTGGCAAAAGTACTTGTTCTGTACGGCATGGAAGATCACACGATCGGCTTTCTGCAGCTCTTCAACTGATATATCTGCGAGGTTGGTCAACTTCGTGGTTGTGGTTACTCGTCCCTTCTCCTTTCGACTTGAAAGTTTTTACTGTAACTATCAGGGTTGCGACCGCACGTCTTAGGGACGTCCAGGAAGAAGAGCTGGAGTATACTTATCACAACCTAGCTGTTGCCCACTGCTCATGGTGATCGGACTTTGGGTTGGCGAAAGACATTCGTGTGGCTGACACGCATTTCCTTCCGTACTCCGGGTTCGTCATCGTCATCATCTTTGGGCCAGGTATAGCTCATCTTGGCAGAGATCTATGCACTTTAGGTCCTGGGCTTTTTCTGCCGAAGAGATGTACATTCATCCTGTATTCTGAGCCGGTTTTGTGGGGTCATTGTCATCAAACCACAAGAAGCGCAGACAGTCACGATGTTCTGATCAAGTAGACATAGAACTTAATACACTTATACAAAAGACATGCCAAAATGCATACAAATTGTGCCGGGCCAACCCATATAGTTCCAGATTTATTTTTTCAAACATTTTATGGTTCTTTTCCAGGCACCAGCCTATTCCTTTTTTTGAAGTCGAATGTTTAATTGGCGGGGGGTCGGCCTTATACCCGAGGTAATGTAGCACTATCTATTTGAGTTCACAAAAAGGCAACAATTTTCAGCGACTTAGATTTGGAATTTTCTTCAGTGGACCGCCAAATGTCTCAAAAATTGGATTTTGGATATGTTGTTCTGCGGTACATCCCGCTCATCTGGTGTACAAATCTTTATACCATTTTTTTCACGGTCAAAATACCCAACGACCAGACTACTTGGCCATCGGAAAAACTCAGTTCGCCTCAGCCGGAATTTTTTGGGGAGGAATCGTCTTAGGACTATTCAACACATGGGCTCAACATCAAACTAGAAAATTATTAACTTATATTTTTTTTCCTATTTGTCATCTATTTTATATTTATTTCTGGTCAGGAGTTTGTAAGGAAAGCTGAGTGCTAAAACCCCAATCCGTGACATCAATCATTAATGCGAAACAATAGCGTAACCTTTCTGATATACTGATAAATGACTGGAACGTATCTTAATTACTCCCTAAAATAAATAAATAATAAGGAAATATGTCGGTTTTTATATTCCAATTGTGTGCTAACCAATTTCCTTCCCCGCCACCCTCCCACGATTTTTAACGGCGAGTGCCTCATACGACGATGTTTTGATTATTACCTATACACGGTACACGTCAGTTCATGGGAATCCTAGTTTGTTGTTAGTTTTTAGTACCACTTAATTCCATCTGTTTTTTGTTATTCCACCTGTTTTTCTACATACAGGTGGGGCCTATAACAAAGACCTTAACACGCCTAAACGACGTACATTAGGTGGTGCAACAAATCCTCCGACTGAATTGAAAATCTGCAGTGGCCTTGTCGAGCCGTCACGAGAGGGCGCTATAACGATTTTATGGTTATGACGGATATACAATTTTCAGTAAAACAATAGCTGTAATTATGAAAACAATATGATTGCGAAGCACCAATAACTTATTGTTTCCCCTGAGTTTTGCTGTGAGAATTAAATCTGTTGTCATATAAAAAAAGGAGCACATGTTCATGTCGTCCTAATGGTGGAAAATGAAATACTTCATTTTTTGGCAAAACAAATGTTTTGGACAATTTTACAATTTATAAAACTCAGAATTTTGTGACTTTTTACTAAATATTAGTCTCGATAATATCTAGTTTCCAAATTTGTACAAAAATCATTGTAAAGGCTTAACATTTCTTAAAACAAAAGGCATTTTGTTTGGGATGACCACTTTTTGGTCGCTGTAAATTAGCACTACACTCTAAAAACATCCTGGTCAAATTTGACCAGGATAGTATCAATATTTGACCAGGAGTGCGGTCACGGGTCCTCCGACGCATTCATGGTCATTGTAACCAGGAAATCCTGGTTAAGTTATTTCACCAGTTTTCCTGGTTGGAGTGACCAGGAATTCCTGGTAGAATGATTGACCAGGAATATGTTAATTTCACATATTCCTGGTCATATTTACCAGGATAATTCAACCAGACAATCAACCAGGAAAAGGTCAAAATGACCAGGGCTCCATGTCGTTTTAACCAGGAAATCGTGGTCAAGTGTTTTCACCAGTTTTCCTGGTTGGAGTGACCGGGAATCCCTGGTAGAATGATTGACCAGAATGTACAAATACTATACGATAAGCCTGAATGCTAAACGATAAGCCTAACTATGACTACAACTTACGACTACTACATATCAATAACGTGTCGCGGTTTAAATTTATATTACGCTTATTCCCGCAACGAAGAAGTCACGGTTTGACCACGAATAATTCGTGTTAAAATATACAAAAAAGAGATTTCGTATACATTTTTTTGTACCTTTGTTTTGCAAAAATGAAAATGTTTTCATTGATTCGTCAGAATAATTACATATTTCGGTCAAGAAAGTGCATTTTTAGACAAAACGCCACAACTTAACATGACTTTTGT
This sequence comes from Crossaster papposus, assembly GCA_037893245.1. Lineage (NCBI taxonomy): Eukaryota > Metazoa > Echinodermata > Asteroidea > Velatida > Solasteridae > Crossaster > Crossaster papposus. Next base: position 277,731 of record JBAIAA010000381.1, on the reverse strand, counting down.
GAACACAACTTTCGTGAGTTCTGATTGGTCCGTTGGAAAACGGCCACGTCACAGGATTTCACCAGATTTATGTTGAAGTAATTTACCTAAAACCAGGATGATAATACACATGGTTTGATCACAACCAGTATCATGTTGATATGTTTGGTGATAACCAGTATAATGTTAAGATATGGTTCACCAGGAAATTTTCACCAGATATTTTTTAGAGTGTACGTATCAATGACGTGAACCCATCAAGAGCAGAGTCGGAGAATACGTCACAGGTTTTCTGATGCAATATTCGACGCAACCAGGAAAATATGTCAACTGAAACTTGCCTCAGCATCAGCATTCAGCATCAGTGATGGATAGGCTCTATTATTGGTGCCCGATCGCGAAGGTTGACCAGTATAGAGTCAATATTCTGGTAACCAGGATATATTAACCCCGATGTTTTTAGAGTGTATGTTATTAATAACCATTAGGTTGACCGACGGTCGCCGTATCAGTGTTTAAACAAGAATATGTATATATATATATATATATATATACGTGTTTGTAAACCGATTCAACTTCGGAGAGTGCTCTACTTTATAAAAGGAGCGATATAAAATCAATCACAAAAACTAGGATAGGTTTTTGTTCACCATTATTTTATTCCGACAAATTTGTTTCGTGGATATACCTCCACTCGTCAGGGAATATTATTTTAATGGCATTCTCGAAACGTTCTACCTGTGCATCAAGTTATAGGGGGGCGCGCGAACGCAATAACGCGCGCTTGGATTGCGGGCGTATGTGGGCAACTTGACGCGGGCGTGGGAAAATTATATGGCCGCGCCCGAACTACCCGGCCACGGCTTGACATCGCACACATCAAGTTACACGCGGGCCTATGGTAGTTACTGCAGCCACTTCCCATGGACTCGTGTGCGATGTCAAGCCGTGGCCGGGTAGTTCGGGCGCGGCCATATAATTTTCCCACGCCCGCGTCAAGTTGCCCACATACGCCCGCAATCCAAGCGCGCGTTATTGCGTTCGCGCGCCCCCCTATAACTTGATGCACAGGTAGAACGTTTCGAGAATGCCATTAAAATAATATTCCCTGACGAGTGGAGGTATATCCACGAAACAAATTTGTCGGAATAAAATAATGGTGAACAAAAACCTATCCTAGTTTTTGTGATTGATTTTATATATATATATATATAGAAAATGTGAAAATATAAATATAACAGTGCTCACCGGAAATAAGACCGAGCTTTCGGTGCGAATGCACCTTCTTCAGGGAGAATTATGGCTTGTTGTGATGTCCCGCTGGTAGAACAAACGCGGAGAAGGTGAACTCCGCGTTCATCCCGTCAGGTTGGAGCGTGCCCAGTTGGAACATCACACGCTGTTCCAAAGATCGGCGCTGCGTGTCCGACGATGCCGTGGAAACAACGCAGACGCTCATGTCCTTGGTGGAGTGAGATGGCGCGCCGAAGTGTTGGGCGACAGCCAGGCCGGGTTGTTTCAGCCGAACGCTTCGGAGATGCTCCGTAAAACGGTCGGCAAGTCGGCGCTTGGTTTCTCCAATATAAAGCAAGCCACAGCGAGTACACTTAATACAGTAAACAAGATTAGTAGTGGTGCATTTGAAATGGCCGCGGATGTTGAAATGGCCTCGGGGACCAGTGATGGATGATGTATTGTCAACATGTGCACAAGTTTTGCACCTTGGACGCTTGCAGGGAACAGTTCTGAAGGGGCCGTTGTCGATGGTACAAGTGGTGCTGGGGAGTGTTGACCGAACAACATGGTTGCTGATGGAGCGGTCACGTCTAAAGGAACATAGGGGGTTCGTAGACTGGGTGAAGATGGCGCAGGTTGCTGGATCTTCCTGCAGCGTCTTGAAGTGCTTGAGGAGGATATTCTTGGCAGCCATGTTTAGGGGGTGGTAGGTAAGAACAAGAGGAATACGACCTTGTTGCTTCGGGGGGGCTTGTTTCATGGCGGCATTGCGGGTGACCGATGAAACTCTGCGAAGCGCACCATCGGTCACAGATGATGGGTATCCACGTCGTTGGAAAAAAACCTTTCATTTCTTTGCCTCGCTGTTTAAATTGGTTATCCTCGCTGCAAATACGACGGAGGCGGAGGAATTGGCTATAAGGGATGGCATCCTTGCATTTCTTGGGGTGAGACGACTCATAATGCAAGTAGCTGTGAGAATCGGTAGCCTTGTAGTGGACTGAAGTGGAGAGAGAATTGCCATTGATTGACACACTGATGTCGAGGAAGGTGATGGTCTCATTGGAAATCTCAGAGGTGAATTGCACAGCTGGGTGAAGGTTCTCCGCATACTGGATGAACGTATGGACGTCTTCCACTGAACCAGAAGTGGCACCGATGATGTCATCGATGTACCGTTTGTACAGCAACGGTTGAGGCCCAGGATAATTTGACATCATCTTCTCCTCGAGAAATCCAATAAATAGGCACGCGTAACTGGGACCCATACGCGTGCCCATTGCGACGCCAGTGGTCTGCAGGTAGTGCTTTCCGTTGAAGGTGAAGTTGTTAAGGGTGAGGACAAGTTCGGCAAGCCTGATGAGGGTATTGGTAGGGGGGTCACGGTCTGGACGGCGGTCAAGAAAGTGACGTAGGGCTAGTAAACCATCGGCGTGGGGGATGCAAGTGTACAGTGATTTGACGTCCATACTGAACAGGTAGTTAGTGGAGCCCGTGAATTCAAAGTCGGCGAAGGTATGGAGAGCGTCATTGGTGTCCTTCACATATGAGGGGAGTTGGTTGACAATAGGGGACAGCACAGAGTCAATGAACTGTGAAATCAACTCAGTGGGGCAATTGCAAGCTGAAACGATGGGCCGGCCGGGATTATCCTTCTTGTGAATCTTGGGAAGCAAATAGAAAACGGACGTTCTGGGATATGAAGTGATGAGTTTAGTAGCATTCCCGGGTAGCTCACCTGTGTCGATAAAGGCCTTGATTGTGTCAGACACGATTCCCTGGTGCGTAGGGGTGAGGTCGTGGTCGATCACTTGGTAACTGGTATCTGTTAGTTGTCGCTCAGCTTCGGACAAGCAAAACAGGTGCAAAACTTGTGCACATGTTGACAATACATCATCCATCACTGGTCCCCGAGGCCATTTCAACATCCGCGGCCATTTCAAATGCACCACTACTAATCTTGTTTACTGTATTAAGTGTACTCGCTGTGGCTTGCTTTATATTGGAGAAACCAAGCGCCGACTTGCCGACCGTTTTACGGAGCATCTCCGAAGCGTTCGGCTGAAACAACCCGGCCTGGCTGTCGCCCAACACTTCGGCGCGCCATCTCACTCCACCAAGGACATGAGCGTCTGCGTTGTTTCCACGGCATCGTCGGACACGCAGCGCCGATCTTTGGAACAGCGTGTGATGTTCCAACTGGGCACGCTCCAACCTGACGGGATGAACGCGGAGTTCACCTTCTCCGCGTTTGTTCTACCAGCGGGACATCACAACAAGCCATAATTCTCCCTGAAGAAGGTGCATTCGCACCGAAAGCTCGGTCTTATTTCCGGTGAGCACTGTTATATTTATATTTTCACATTTTCTATGCTCTTCAGTGCTACGCAGCATCCCAAATTTTGATATATATATATATACAGGGTGTCTCTAAAAAAAGTATACCCATTTTTAAATTCATATTATTGCAAAATTACTGAACATTTCAGAAAAAGACAAATGTCTGTTGAAAGGGTAGAATTCCCTCTGTCCAATGGTATAAGATTAATTATGTCATTGCCATGGATGACTGAACAAACAAGACAGTTATGAAAGGTACTGAAATCAGCACTGTGGCAAGTTGGGATGATAAGTCAGGCATGAGACTAAGATGCCACTTATGCATTAACAGGAATGGTGACCATCACCTTGCATTTGCCAGGAAAGGGACCCTGTCATAATTTTCCCAATGTGTTCAACCTCAAACAGCAAAAGGATTTGGCCTTAAAAACACCTGCCGTGAGCTTCGCCACTCAAGTAAAACCAACTTGTCACAGTGCTGATTTCTGTACATTTCATAAATGTCTTGTTTGTTCAGTCATCCATGGCAATGACATAATAAACCTTATACCATTGGAAAGAGAACATTCTACCCTTTCCACAGACATTTGCCTTTTTCTGAAATATTCAGTAGTTTTGCAATAATACCAATTCTAAAATGGGTATACTTTTTTTTGAGACACCCTGTATATATATATATAAAAATTTGGGATGCTGCGTAGCACTGAAGAGCATGGAAAATGTGAAAATATAAATATAACAGTGCTCACCGGAAATAAGACCGAGCTTTCGGTGCGAATGCACCTTCTTCAGGGAGAATTATGGCTTGTTGTGATGTCCCGCTGGTAGAACAAACGCGGAGAAGGTGAACTCCGCGTTCATCCCGTCAGGTTGGAGCGTGCCCAGTTGGAACATCACACGCTGTTCCAAAGATCGGCGCTGCGTGTCCGACGATGCCGTGGAAACAACGCAGACGCTCATGTCCTTGGTGGAGTGAGATGGCGCGCCGAAGTGTTGGGCGACAGCCAGGCCGGGTTGTTTCAGCCGAACGCTTCGGAGATGCTCCGTAAAACGGTCGGCAAGTCGGCGCTTGGTTTCTCCAATATAAAGCAAGCCACAGCGAGTACACTTAATACAGTAAACAAGATTAGTAGTGGTGCATTTGAAATGGCCGCGGATGTTGAAATGGCCTCGGGGACCAGTGATGGATGATGTATTGTCAACATGTGCACAAGTTTTGCACCTTGGACGCTTGCAGGGAACAGTTCTGAAGGGGCCGTTGTCGATGGTACAAGTGGTGCTGGGGAGTGTTGACCGAACAACATGGTTGCTGATGGAGCGGTCACGTCTAAAGGAACATAGGGGGTTCGTAGACTGGGTGAAGATGGCGCAGGTTGCTGGATCTTCCTGCAGCGTCTTGAAGTGCTTGAGGAGGATATTCTTGGCAGCCATGTTTAGGGGGTGGTAGGTAAGAACAAGAGGAATACGACCTTGTTGCTTCGGGGGGGCTTGTTCCATGGCGGCATTGCGGGTGACCGATGAAACTCTGCGAAGCGCACCATCAGTCACCATCAGTCATATATATATATTGTTTTGGATTACATTTTTTGTTATACAACCTGTATTTTGATAATTTTGTAACTTTCCTAGTGCAATTAAACCAGAATAAATACCAAAAGTAAAACCAAATTAATAAAAGAACTACATGTACTTTAAAGCAGTTTTGCCAACAACAGTGCATATGACAAGGCTAGAAAATGTTCTTTCATTATTACAATGTACCATTGACTTTAGTTACTGTCAGTACCAGATAATATGTAATGGATCTTATACTTTTTCAGGAAAAAAGCAGGATTCAAGTATGCCCCTACCATCTCGGATTGAACTACCAGAGTTTAGCCCAACTACTGTGATGCTGCTGCAGAATGATTCCGACTCTTCTCTGAATGCAGTCTTGAAAGAGGCTGCACATTATTACTTTTTCCGTTATCCCCAGATGAAGGAAACAGCATATTACCAGGCCATTGGAGAAAAGCTAGTCAGGAAGTACCCTTGCCTAGTGCATGATGGTGTCAAAGCATGGGTAAGTAGGGAGTTTCTTAAAAGTCGGAATGTTCCTGTTCTCTTTGGAATGCTTCTTCTGCATGGAACACTGTGCGTTCCGTTAGACGTACCGTATTCCTAAATAGAACAAGCCGCTCCTATTAAAGCAGGCACGTGCATAGACAACTGTTCCCATTCAACAGCCCAGTGTTCTCCTTGGAACATTCCAAGCGTTCCGACTTTTGAGACTCCCTACAATCAGTAGGCCTATCAAACAAAATGGCCCTTGAAGTTAGCATTTCATTTCAGCCCCCACCTGCCTCACCGTGCGGATCCTCGTCTAGCTTATGTTGTGACAGAATTTATGTTAAGATCCTTTATGCTGTCTTGGGTCAATGCAACACTGGTTGGTTTCTGAGCAATTATATACATTCTTGCTTGCATGTAAATCTCAGCTCAGGTGAAGCCTAGTTTTGCATTTGAAAAAGATTCTGCTAGGATGGAAACGTCAGGCCTCCTAATAACCTTTATCAATTATATATTTCAGATCATTCCAGATAGCGAACAGTTTGTAACAGTATTATTGTGTAAATCAAATTAATTAATGGTCTGCTGTAAGATATAATTGTACAATTTTTCTGTTCATTTAGTCATTTATCAGCGGAAAAATCAGCTCCCGTATTCGTCAACTGAGACTTAAAGAGAACAGGAAAACTGAAATCAGTGGCACAGGGGAAGCAACTGCAACACCACACAAGAAGTTTAGACTGTCAACAAGGTAATTATAATGCACACAATGACAACATGAACTGCATAGTTAATAATAAGTTAATTTCATTGGTTGATCTAATTTTACCACCGGTAGGACTATCAAGTGACCTGTGGGAGCACTATTTTGCAAAATAGTCACGAACTATGTATGAGTTATAATAAAACAAAAATGTGTAATTTCAGGGATTTTTTGTCAATTACCGATCCCACTGTGTTTCCTGACTTTGAATACCTCCCTTGATCCTTTTCTCATCGGGAGGTAGTCAAAATGAGCCAACACATAGGGACCAGTGATCTGCATTACTGCACTCCTCGAATTGTAATGCTCACGAATTTCTGGAGATAATGTTGATATTATACAAATATAAAAAGGTTTGCATGAAAATAGTGAAAACAAATGACCTTGAGGTGTTGGATGATTGAGACTCTCCCGAGGTGAAGCAGAGGGAAACAGTCCCATCAATCATCCAAAAAACGAGAAGTTATTACTTTTCACTATTTCCCTCAAGACCATTTATTATTTGGTTTACTATACCTCGTAAATATTCATCAGGCAGTACGAAGACTTGGGGAAATAGTAAAAACCATCACATGGTTGAGTTGCTGGGAAGGACCAATGAAATGCTGCGGCTGCCTGAAGAATATTTATAAGGTATGGTAACCTGTACTAAGACTAAATATCTATGTGTAACAAACAAATTCCCTGCTGATGCAGGGGATTGATTCAGACCAATGAGTCAAGGAATATAATGTGTTATTGATTCTTTGTGATAGACCTGTTCTTAGTGGACGAATTTTCACCGAGGAAGAGTTCTCGGCTAGAGTAGAAGAACTGAAGCAAGAATGGGAAGGCCAAAGAGCCACAGCTAAGCTGAAACTCATCATGACGGAGCTGCGTCCAAACCTAAGGAAATGGATGGAAGGCAAAACTCCAATTGAAGTTTCGCAAAAATTTGCTTGTCTGCAGGAAGGAAGTTACGTAAGTTCGTTTTTTAAAATTTTTATGATCAATGAGTAAAGGGTTTTAATTTGGGATGTACTTTCAGCATCTTTTGTAAACAAAGATCTCTCTGAACAAATTTATCATTAAGTCGAATCTTAGCTGTAGGCCACGTTTCAAATTTATAATTTTTGTCTGGAAACAGACACAGTCCAACTCATCGTTTTTTGGTGACTTGGACTCAACTTGATTCTAGGCGGCAAAAGATTTAGACTTGGACTGAACTATTATGACTCAACACTCGGGCCTCATCATTTGTTGGTGTAAATTCAATTTGTCGATTGCCATGGCAAGGAATGTTTAATCAGCTCAGCTGCCTTTTTATGTTAGACTTTTTTTTAACTTTCTGACTATAGGTCTATATATAATCATGGAGCTATATAGCATATAGCTCCATGATATAATACACTCGTTCTAGCACATGTCTATCTTGTTTTCGTGCAGTGGTTGATTGGTTTGGTTTTGTATCAATGTAGTGATTCAAGATTGTACAGATTTCAGCCCTCAGAATTAATTTATTTTATTTCCTCCCTTTTGAAGATCTTGGATGAATTTCATTACCTCATCAGTCCTTCTGATCCTCGAAAAGGGCAACAGATGGTGGAGCAGAACAGTGCAAATCTCTTTGAGAAGGTCTCAAAGATCATACATTGTGATTTGATTGAGGTAATTAATTTCTAAATTGTAACAACCCTTAGCTGGAATAACAATATAATACATCTAGGTAGTATTTTCACACTTCACGGTTCATTCATACCAAAAACAATGTGTAGCAAATCATGTAATGATGCATTTGACTCTAAATATTTCAGTTTTCCAACGATTTTCCTCGTTTTCTACTGTCGCAGACTGCGAGGCAAGTTAGTGCATACTTTTACGACTGTATAATGCGGACGTTGGAGAAACCACATTAGTAGCTAACCAAAACTCAGCTGAATTTATGGCGGGTCGCCGTTTATTCGCATTTGGAAAGTAATTGTTCGATAACTACATGTGGGCGGACTTTTCTGTTCGATGTTTAATTCAAAAGTAAAACACTTTTTACACAGACAGTTGATCTTTATGTGTTATTGAAAACTAAGGAGTTATAAATTGTTACTTTATTTCAGCACGGACCCAGTGAGGCATCTGTCAAGATTGTACAAGCTCTAGAGGCAAAAGTGGCAATCCAGAAGGGCAAGAGTACCAAATCAAAGTCTGTAATTACCGTGGTGGAGGTAAGAGTTTCACGTTATGCTTTCCCAATTAGATATAAATAGGCGGCATCTCAAAAGTTGGAACGATCCTGTACCCATTGGAATGCTCCTTCGAGAAGGCTTTTTTCCCATCGGGAATGCACCGTGTTCCATGTATTTCTACAACACCTTAAAAATTCATATTGAATATCACCCCCAACAATTGTTGAGTCTTGCAATCATTGAACACGGTTTAGTATTGGTTCCCAAAGTAGTCACGCCCATCTGTTGTGCCCATCCAAACAAATAAAGGTAATGTCTGGGGCACAAGGTTGGCTTTGAGCCCAGTGGCACACCCAGGAGGGATAGGGGCAGGCTCCAAAAGATTTTCCAACCACAGTCCACCTGATCTCTTGACATATCAAGGGGGGTTGTGGGGGTGTGGGCTGTTTTTATGGAGGTCAAGTGGGTGTATGCCTCTGTAGGCAGCACTTTTGGTCAGATTTTACTCTTCCCCCACTTTTAATTAAGTAAAAAAACCACATTACCTTCGTGGGCCCCAAACCCCCCCCCCCCCCCCCCCCTCACTCCTTGCATTTGCTTCTAGTCAAGTGAGTAAACTTCAAGATACATTACAAAAAGATGCATATGAACATGTTAATTTTCATCACCCACAGTTGCCTAGTTTAATAAATAAATATTATATACTTTCTATTATTTTCCATGTCTAAATTTGTGCAGGTAGAAGAAATTGACTTGCCAGAAGATTCACTAAAACGCAAACTCAAGGTCAAAGAGAAATCACCATTCGCGATAAGGACCATGAAGTTGGAAAATATTGCACAAACTTTCTGTGTGGGTGAAGGAATTGTTATTACATGTAAAACTACAGACCTGACCAAAGCTGTAATCACACTGTTGGCTGCCTACTTTGTTTTTAATATTGACTATCCAGCCATATACGGACAGTTGTTAGGCTTTTTGCAGCAACACGTTCTTGAGGAACCCTACACCCACTTTAAGGGAACAAATTTCCAGATTTTTTCAAGTAAGATAAAGAAACAGTAAATATAGAGAAAAAGTACCTGTGGTGAAATCAAGTTCCACTGTAGTACAAAAAAGTTACACAAGTTACAGTAGGCCTACATGACATGTTCTGTTGATGTTATACAAGCAAATTTCGAATATGAAAATAATTGTGATTTTCAGACTTTACATGTGACAACGTAAAGTTTGGGAAACAAAGTAGTAGGTTACTACAAATGGACTCAAAGTTCGTCGGCTCAGTATTATTAAGTCCTTATTGAGAAATATTTGTACTATTCAGGGGCAGAAAGTAAGGGTAGAATTCAAGGACATTCCTTAACAATTTAATTTTTAAAACATTGCAGTCTTGAAGTTGTTTGATATTTCAATTATAGGTATGATATAGCATTTTCAAGCAATGTTGTCAAATTCTACCATTTCTTTCTGCCCCTATTTATAATATATTAGTCCCTTTTAGTGATTTTTTGTTTAAATTAGGACCTTATAGTACTAAACCAAGTTAACCTAATATAATAGTTGTTATTGTTAACAATTTTTAAAAGCAAAATGGCTGTTGATGCTTCTGTTGCCTCGACTGTATTTACTGTTACTGTTATTAAAATGATTATTATGATATAGACTGTTGGTATAACAACTTGAGGTTGTTACATTTCACATTCTAAAGTAAAAATAACAATAGGGTGCAAATTGTTTTCACAAGTTCTCAAACCAGTAGCACCTACATAGCAAGGGATTATCCTGTCTTGAGATATTTTGTTCGAGTACTTAAAATTTAATACTGTATTGTAAACTATATCTCTGTACAGCATGGGTTTATGCATGTGTCATGTCATGGCCAATTTTTATTGTTGGATAATATTTTTTAGATTAAAAACAAAGGAAACCTCTGGTGCAATAAAAAAACATTGGGATCCTTAAACAAAATAGAATTCCAAAAACAATAGTTCCTTTCAAATAAGACAGTGACTTATGACAAATTTTATTATTAAAATATTAATAATAACATTTACTTTGGTACTTTTAATTTTTATTCATGCTGAATAAATCACCCTTAATTTATGAATGAATTATATTCTTTGTTTTATGAATGGATTATACCCTTAACTGTATTGCCAGTATCATAAAACCTGGGAATTATACACTTTGAAATGGATATAAGCCGAAGTTTGTGATTTACAAATCTAAATGTTTTAAATATTTGCTTTATGAAAATAACTACTTTAGTGTAGAAATGTAACAAAATACTAAAATGACAACCATCAGAAGTCTATTTAAAAGTAAAGCCGCATCACAAAATAATTTAGCCACTGTTAAACATAAGATTTTTTTTTGAAAATGCAAGTTTATTTGTCAAACATGCACTTTTCAGCAAAACGTATTTTTTTCGCGTTTACTCTGAATCACTGCACTGTCTAGAATATTGACTCGCAGGTAATATTTGTAGTGTATTACATTTTTATGACATAGGCTATGCATTAGTTTTCATGATGCCTGCATGCTCGAGATGTAATCCAACAATTGTAATTTCTGCATTGTTTAACTGCGCATCCCCATGTACAAAATAAACATCAGTAAGTGATAAACATGCAACTGTTAAAAATTAAACACCTTTTTTGAAATAAACGTGTTTTGGTGTTCAGGAAGTGTTACCACCCTATAAACGTGTCTTTGTGTCTTGTTATTAACACCCAAACGTGTCTTTGTGTCTAAATTCATTAACGCATCAACGTGTCTTTGATAAAAAAAATAAACACCACAACGTGTTTTGCTTTAGATTATTAACACTACAACGCGTTCATAAAGTGTTACCAGAGAGGCGTTTAAAAGGCGTTAAAACATTAACACTTGTTTTTACAGTGCTGTTTTTGCTTTCTCATCGGTCATTGTTTCCGTCTGTTTTTTCGCCGACACGTGTGGCTTTGCTTGGTCTTGATTTTGCCGACTTTCGTCCAGTTATTTTAAGCCAAAAAATGAATCGAGGTGATCTTCACCGTACTCGTCGGCGACCGGCCCGTTTTAGGGACTCGGCCGTGAGAAACAACGGCACTGCTACCAACACCACTAGTACCACTACCAGTCAGCGAACCCGGCGCCAGACGTCCGGCGGCGGTGAATCTGTGACGCGTCGCGGGGCCAGGTATCCGAGGCGTGGAGCTCGCTCGTCCTTCCCGCTCTCCGAGGGTGTTCCACTAGTTAGCCCGGCCGTGGGCTTGGCCGTGCCTCCGCCAACTGGAGACGGCTCAACGCTGTACATCCCAACCCGGCCGGTATTTTCGTCGAGCAGCGCAGTGCCCATGTAGACCATGGGACGAAGTCACAAAATCCTTTCAGAAAGACATTTTCGTGATCCCCAACTTGGTACATAATAAAACTTTCACAAATTGATCTTTAGGGCATACCTAACAACGTTTGGGGTGTTCATTTTTGCAAAAGTGGCACTTTGGAGAGTTATTTCACGTAAAAAATTTGATGGGGCGAAAATAACATGGGGCGAGTTGGTTTTTCTCGCCTAGTTTTCATAACAAATTCGCCCCAAAGCCAGTTCGCCCCATACTTTTGTTAACCTAATATTGTATTGACTCAAGCCAACTCGCCTCATAGAGCATGTACATGACAGGAAAAAGTTGCCAGTGACAAACATGAACTATTACCATCGTTTAAATGTAAATCACTCTTGATGGGTTCCCAGATGGATCCATTTAAGTGTGTTATTATATAATTGATTGATAAATAAAATGGGGGGGGGGGGGTGGGTCAATCAGCTCAGTGTTTTGTTTAAAGGGGAATTTTAATGGGTTTCATGCAAGGCGAGCTTGTAATGAAATACATAATAATGAAATACATCAAAAGATAAGATTCACACAATATGTATTGTTTGTCATTTTATTCTTGTCAGCACTAGTACATAAACTTCAGTACTCACTCATTTTTTTTTTATGGAACATAACTTGCAAAGTGACATTAAAATAAATAGAATCACATGAAAATTGAGAATTAACAAATGAATGTTCAAAATGTGTGGCCCTGTACCCACGTTTTGGTTGCTGTGGTCCAGGAGTGATAGTGCCTGCCCCAACCCTACAGTTTATTTTACAATGGACCTGTAACATTACTGGGAAGCTGAATTGTTTGTGATTAAAGTCATGGTTGTAATAACATTTAAAATTACAGAAATGGTGAATTGTATGCACCATTTGCAAATAATAATTACATTTAAATTTGTGTAAATGCCTATTTGAGTACCATATTTTCTCAGTAAGAGGGATATTCATACTCCATCATGGATGTTTCAGTATGTAGCTCTAATAAGTTTTAACTAGGTTACACTTTTCAATTAGAAAAAGCCTTGAAAATAGTTGCCCTCATTGGAACAGGGATAGTGGAAGTTAACTGAATGAAAAATGTCAGAAAAATGCTCCTGACTTGTCTTAAATATTTAGTCATTTAGTACACAAAAACCAGTTCCAGCATAATTCTCTCAGCTTTTCCCTCTAAAATTAAGAATTATAACAATCACAAAATCACTGAAGTGAGCACATTATTGTTACAATTATTCACAACCCATGCGATTTGGGGCAGATAATGCACATAGCCGGTACGACATGCTTCTAATGTTGGGGCTTAGATAGTAGGCTGGCACTGGATCTGAGTAAACACAAGTCTTCTGTGGAGGTCTGTCATTAGCACTGCTCGTCTCCTGATTAGCAACTGCATATAAGGTAAAATCTAGAGAGAAAAAAGAAGGGAAAAATACAATCAATGAGGGAATTTGGAAATGACTTGTTACAAGAATTTTTTTTTAGCTCGTCACTTGTCCCTATTTTCTTTTCTTTTTAAATGTTCTACACAAAAATATGGAGCCAAAGTTGCACACGCTTCCCACCCCCCCCCCCCCCCCCCCCCCACCCCCACCACAAAAAAAAAATTGAAATAAAATTTCTTTAGTTGAACGGAATTTTTACGATTTGAAATGCAAACTTGCCGTACAATGCATTTTCCTGAGATACCGGTATGGTCTTATTTGTAACCTTGTACAAACAAAAAATTGCTCACACCTAATGTTTTCTCAAACACCCCCCCTCCCACCCTTATACAAAGGGGATAAAAGATAGGTGTATACATGTACTTAGCCAGAGCTGGCAATTTTTTTTTGACATAAACGAGATTTTACGAGCTACATGTATGCGTAGCTAAGTTGTCGTGAATCCAACAATTTCATTTATTAAATTAGCACGCGGAGTTTCTGTAGGCTGTGTCCGGATAAATTCGCTGCGGCTTGAAATTATGCATGAGTCTATGGTAGCAGCTACAACCACATTTTATAGACTCGTGCATAATGCCAAACTGCAGCCAGAAGGCAAAATAGCGGCCAACGTTCATGCTGGATATAGAAAAAAATTCGCGTGAAAAAAAATATCCATTTTAAAAATGAATTGTAACCTCGAGTTGAATGACAATCTTTTGACTTTTTGTATTGTATTATTACAGTTCACTTCCTCTTTGGTCAATATCAAATATGTTTTGTATGTGTTGTCGGTGCTGTGCGTGTTGTCGGTTATTAGTATGACCCCCGACAACATGCACAGCACCGACAACACATTCATTCCATAACATATTCTACATGACAAATGACAAAAGAAAGAGTTACAGAACTATAATAACATAAAGCGTGTTCGAATGTGTGGCCCGGGGTCAATATCATAGTTAAGAGAATATGGCCTGTTGGCGTAAATGTCATTTAAGACTGCATCAGAATCTTTTTCGGAACCACAAAGTAAACAAACACCGAGGTGAAAGCTTCACCCTGATCGAAGTCTGAAGTCTAGGCCTGAACGTTACTGCAACACCTACCGGTTCCAACGATTGTCCTTTGTCGTTTCTCTTGGACAGCTGTGACTTGCTCTATCATATTGATGTCCGTAAACCGGGCGTAGCAAGATCGATAAAATCCAACATGTTTCGGTTGTCCGCGGCCGCCTAGCCTGCCGATGCTAAACCCATCCGCTCTCTGCAACGCGGAGTCATGTTTGGCCAGTAATTCTCTCGCTATGTCTGACTGTTTTCCCTTCAAACTCTTCCATTTGTCAGCAAACTCGAGGAAGCGAGACCAGCTTTGATTAGAAAAAGGTGAAACCCTGCCTTTGGCTCCAGAATCACAGTGCAAAATGCACATAAATAAAGGCTCGGCGTCGTCTTTAGAAGCCGCCATGTTGGATTGCTGTACACCGGGTCAGAAACTGTGCGTAACGAGAGCGCTGATTGGATGCCGACGGAGATTCACAACACAGTATTTCCGATTGGTCACAATTTAGGTTTAGTCACGTGAGTGCCGTTTTGTTAAATGAAACTTTGTTTCAGTTTTTGCTTCAGTTATGCAGTTTGGCAATAACGCTGGAGCCACGTACGGGCCAAAGCCTAGGTTCATGTAACGGCAAGTTTTGTAAAAAAAATAAAAATCGGTCAATATTTTTGCCAAAAATACACCAAAAGTGCCACTTTTGCAAAAATGAACAGTCATTTTTGTATTTAGCAACAACAACTTGAATGAACTTCGATGTTTTCATTTTGTACCAAAATGGGGATCACGAACGAACACAATAATCGCACTCGTCCCATGGTCTAATGGCCCCATTTCGGTCTGCGCAGACTGGTTACGTCAGTAACTATGCCAACATCAGCGAGCCTGCGATGCCTGCGCCTACTGCTAGCTATGCTGACGTTAGTGGCGTCCCACCAGGGCCTGCCGTGCTGGGTCATGCGGGTGTTGCAGCGGAGGTTTCCGGGGGAAACTATCGTCAGCCAGGTCAGCAGTCCGACGTCATCATGCCACCACCACACGCGTACGGGCCCGATGTGTACCACTACCACCAGCTACCGCCCTCTACATCTTGCGTTCCCGGTGCGGGGTTGTCCCCGGCTCCAGCGGGGGTCATGCAAGCACAACCACGGGTGTCGTCCGCTACCGCTGCTGGTCATTGGGCAGTGCAGTCATCGAACACTGGTGAACATACTGCAGTGAACTCTGTGTCTACCCAACCACAATCAGTGGTTCAGGGGAATTCTCCTGTTTCCTTTTCTTTGATGTCTGGCACTAACAGTCTGGTGCCTGGGGGTGAGTTGAGGCCTCCATTTCGGCCATATTTTTCTATTCCCACAACTACCCCTGTCAGTGTCATGACTAGTGCTGGGCAAGAATGCATTTCTAGCACTAATATTTCACCTGCTAACATTATTGCTTCGCCAGATCCTATGGCAGGCTGCCCGGCCCTTGCGGTCAGCGTTGCCTCCCCGCTAGGCCTACACGTTCCCCAAACAGTGCGCGAAAAAAATTGGCAAGGAGTTTTTGTTGACTTTTCAGTTTTGTACAGCGACGCTGCAACTGCAGTCATTGCAAAATCCAATGAACAGCGCAGCCAAATTTTACCGTGTCTGTCGAAGGGGGAAATTTGGTCTTGAAAAAGCCGGGAGCGCAGCGCCAGAAGATTGACACATTTGACATGTGGCAATCTGCATTTCATGTCTTTATGTCGATTTATCTTGCTAAACATCCAGGTCGTGGGCCAGAGCTGCTTAAATATGCAGAGATAATTCGCACTGCTTCCTTGCAATTCCCAGGGCTTGGTTGGAAAGCTTATGACGAGCAATTTCGCCTTAGGCAGGAGGCTCACCCAGCGCAGTCATGGGGGGTTATTGATTACGAGCTTTGGCTCACAGTTGCGGCAGCAAGCGTCACTTTTCCCGTGATGAGGGGTGCTATCCAGGCCGGTAATTTCCAGTCTGCAAATATGCCCAAAATGAGGCCGGGCCATTGCTTTGCATACAATTCTTCAGCGGGTTGCACTTTTCCCCAATGCAAATTTGCGCACACTTGCCAAAAATGCATTTGTGCCGGTCACGGAGCCACTCGTTGCCGCGCAGTCAGCCAACCGCGCTGGGTGCATCCAAATGCCGGAGGTGCAGGTACCTCATTAGGTATCCCTATGCGGGGGCTAGGCGTGCATCAGTTGGCACCAATTCCAAGCCTGTGCCGGCATCCAGCAATGCTGCTCAAACTCACTCTTTTCGACCTTCCAACCCCAATTAAGGTGTCGGTTTTGCGGGAATTCCTGGTAGATTATCCTCTAGTTGCCGATGCGGAGGTATTGTTCAACGGGTTTTCGAAGGGGTTCATTGTAGGTTATGCTGGTCCCCGTTTACCTCGGGATTCCCTTTGTTTGGCCTCAGCGGCTGAACGACCTAATGTTGTCCACAACAAATTGTCCTCAGAAATAGCTTTGGGTAGGATAGCTGGGCCCTTTGCAGAGCGCCCTTTCCCCAGTTTGCAGTGTTCCCCTATTGGTTTAGTGCCCAAACGGGAACCCAATTCATTTCGTCTCATTCACCATTTATCCTTTCCGATGGGCCATTCAATTAACGCTTTCATTGACCAGGATCTCTGTGCAGTAAATTATGCTTCATTTGACACAGCGGTGGCTCTTGCCATCAGTGCAGGAGAGGGCGCTTGGTTAGCTAAAGCTGACATCAAGTCAGCTTTTCGCTTACTTCCTATATCCCCAGACGATTATGAGTTGCTAGGTTTCACATTTCAAGGCATGTTTTATTACGACAAATGTTTACCAATGGGGTGTAGCATTTCTTGTGCCTTATTTGATAAATTTTGCTCTTTGCTCGAGTCTGTTCCCCTATTGGTTTAGTGCCCAAACGGGAACCCAATTCATTTCGTCTCATTCACCATTTATCCTTTCCGATGGGCCATTCAATTAACGCTTTCATTGACCAGGATCTCTGTGCAGTAAATTATGCTTCATTTGACACAGCGGTGGCTCTTGCCATCAGTGCAGGAGAGGGCGCTTGGTTAGCTAAAGCTGACATCAAGTCAGCTTTTCGCTTACTTCCTATATCCCCAGACGATTATGAGTTGCTAGGTTTCACATTTCAAGGCATGTTTTATTACGACAAATGTTTACCAATGGGGTGTAGCATTTCTTGTGCCTTATTTGATAAATTTTGCTCTTTGCTCGAGCATCAGGTGAAACGCGTAACCCGTTCCTCATTAGTAACACATTATCTAGATTATTTTTTGTTGTTGCCCCCTCAGCACCCGCTTGTGCGCACTTTTTAACATGTTTTCAGTCCATCTGTGCTGCATTAGGGGTCCCATTGGCAGAGGGAAAAAATGTTGGTCCTGCTCAATGTTAACATTTTTAGGTCTAGACATCAACACCGTAGATAGAACAGTCTGTGTCCCAACAGAGAAAGTACTAACCACTTCCCGTCTAATTGAGCAGGTATTAGGCAAGCGAAAAATTTCCTTGAAGGGCATTCAATCACTTGTTGGGTCCCTTAATTTTCTGTGCAGGGCCATCCCTCCAGGGCGGGCTTTTCTGCGCCGCTTAATCGCTTTGGCTTCGGGTCTCTCCCAGCCATACCACAGGGTTCGCATCTCTAAAGGGGCTAGGCTGGATTTGTTAACTTGGCTTGAATTCCTAACAAATTTCAATGGTGTTTCCGTTTTTCCGGATGCGGAATGGGAATCTAATGCTAGCCTTTCCCTGTTTACAGATGCTGCCGCTAGTATTGGTTACGGTGCATATTTTCGTGGAAAATGGGTTCAAGGCCGTTGGCCGGCCGAGCTCTTGCGCCTCTGCCCCTCCATTGCTTTGTTGGAATTTGTTCCACTGTATGTCAGTTCGCTGTGCTGGGGGCCTTGCTAGCTGGCCACAAGGTCATTTTTCACACGGATAACACGGCAGTGGTACAAATCATTAACAAGAAATCTTCACACTGTGCACGCATTATGCAACTTAGTGCGCCCCTTTGTGCTGCAGTGCCTACATTTTAATATTTCAGTTAAAGCTGTACATGTGCCAGGGAAGTTTAATGACATCGCGGATGCTTTGTCCCGTTTTCAGATGGACCGTTTTCGTCGTGCAGCCCCCCATGCGGACCAGGTTATGACCCCACTTCCTCCCTTTCCTCTAGTTTGGTAGATGATGAGGTGGAGCGATTATTGTCGGCAGCAATTTCGGCTAATTCGCACAAAACCTATGCTTCGGGCTGGAGGGCTTTTAGCCAGTTTAGGCAGCAGCCTCGGTCAAGCCAAGCCAAGTACATGTACCGGCGTCCGCTGATGAGATTTGCCAATTTGTCGCATGGCTTTCACTAAGGGCCTTATCTCCTTCCACAATTGCTACATATGTGTCAGGTGTGGGTTATGTACACAAATTATTTTGTCGTTTTTATTTTGTCGAATACACCGGGTTCCGACCTTTGCTATTCGCTATGCTGCAAACCGGTATTGGGCGTATATAGGATAAGAATGTATTAGAACGCCAGCGCCCCATAGTCTGAATGTCAGCATTGGGAATCCCTATATGTGAGGCCGAAGATGCCGCCCAAATGCGAAACGAATGCCCTTTGATATGGGCCCCTTCCAGACCCAAAAACGCAAGAGCCTTTTGTGATACAGCATTGAATTGATGCTGTGTAAGTGGACTCCCATCAAAGTGACAGAAAAATGGACCTGAAATGCAAGGGCGAAGGGATGAAAAATGTAATAAGGCTGACACGGGGCGAAGGGCATTGTCGCTAGACTGTACTAAGCGAACGCTCTGGGGGAGGCCACGCTGATTATTCTTGGAATTCCGAAAACTAATGACCACAGAAACAGCCTTGCTGTCATCATTAGCTTGAGAAAACTGTACATCTTTTGAACCCAAAACAGAGTCACCAATGCTCTGCCTTGAACAAACTGCAAATTCGCTAACTCGCATAAAACCAAAAAAGGCACTCGGGAACACAGCTTTAAATAAAACTGCCTCGAAATTCGAAGAGCATACCGCAGGTAGAGAACAAAGAATGTGTCGCAACAAAGGCAAGGAAATTGGTAGCCGAGAATCTTTACTCGGGCGAAGCCGGCGCGCACCCTCTAATAATTTGGAAACGACAAAATCTTTGGTAGGGTCCACCCACCCCATAATTTGTGTACATAACCCACACCTGACACATATGTAGCAATTGTGGAAGGAGATAAGCCCCTTAGTGAAAACCATGCGACAAATTGGCAAATCTCATCAGCGGACGCCGGTACATGTACTTGGCTTGACCGAGGCTGCTGCCTAAACTGGCTAAAAGCCCTCCAGCCCGAAGCATAGGTTTTGTGCGAATTAGCCATAATCGCTCCACCTCATCATCTACCAAACTAGAGGAAAGGGAGGAAGTGGGGTCATAACCTGGTCCGCATGGGGGGCTGCACGACGAAAACGGTCCATCTGAAAACGGGACAAAGCATCCGCGATGTCATTAAACTTCCCTGGCACATGTACAGCTTTAACTGAAATATTAAAATGTAGGCACTGCAGCACAAAGGGGCGCACTAAGTTGCATAATGCGTGCACAGTGTGAAGATTTCTTGTTGATGATTTGTACCACTGCCGTGTTATCCGTGTGAAAAATGACCTTGTGGCCAGCTAGCAAGGGCCCCCAGCACAGCAAACTGACATACAGTGGAACAAATTTCAACAAAGCAATGGAGGGGCAGAGGCGCAAGAGCTCGGCCGGCCAACGGCCTTGAACCCATTTTCCACGAAAATATGCACCGTAACCAATACTAGCGGCAGCATCTCGTCAGCGTTTTCACGAAGAGACAAATTTGGCCACGGGGAGTTGCACATTGGTTTTGAGAAAATCAGGTTTTAAGTTGGTCACTTTTTGAAAAAGAGATTTCGCCTATTTATAAAGCACATATTAACTTATATTTGGTACGTACAGAGAGGTAAGATCTAACACTATAACAATATACATATTAAATAACACTAACAAACTGAATTGACGAGTAATTATGGAGATATGAATTTGTCTGTTCGTGAAAATTACAAATCTAAGGTGGTGGCTTTTTTGCCCATAGCGCACGAATTCGTCTCTTCGTGAAAACTTAAAAACTAGTTTTGCCCAAATTTGTCTCTTCGTGAATGTATATACAATGTATATACATTATACGCGCGTTGTTTTTGCACTCGGGCAACGTTATTTATATCTACGCAGGTGCAAAATACAATTTGGCTGTTCGTGAAAATTTACAAATTATATTTCGTCTGTTCGTGAAAATTCCAAATCTACGGTGTTGGCTTTTTGCCCATAGCGCACGAATTTGTCTCTTCGTGAAAACTTAAAAACTTGTTTTGCCGATATCTGTCTCTTCGTGAATGTATATACAATGTATATACAATGTATATACATTGTACGCGCGTTGTTGTTGCACTCGGAGCAACGTTATTTTTTTTTATCTACGCAGGGACAAAATACAATTTGGCTGTTCGTGAAAACTGAAAATACGATTTGGGTGAAATTTTCCCCTGTATGATTTTCGTAATCTTAATGATTCAGAATGATTTTGACAATATTAACCTCGCCTGAATGTTCGTTGCTATCCACTTAATCGATTTCGGCAAAAAAAAGAATTTTGAAAAAATAATGATTTTGGCCAAATTCGTCTCTTCGTGAAAACGCTGACGATCTGTAAACAGGGAAAGGCTAGCATTAGATTCCCATTCCGCATCCAGAAAAACGGAAACACCATTGAAATTTGTTAGGAATTCAAGCCAAGTTAGCAAATCCAGCCTAGCCCCTTTAGAGATGCGAACCCTGTGGTATGGCTGGGAGAGACCTGAAGCCAAAGCGATTAAGCGGCGCAGAAAAGCCCGCCCTGGAGAGATGGCCCTGCACAGAAAATTAAGGGACCCAACAAATGATTGAATGCCCTTCAAGGAAATTGTTCGCTTGCCTTATACCTGCTCAATTAGACGGGAAGTGGTTAGTACTTTCTCTGTTGGGACACAGACTGTTCTATCTACGGTGTTGATGTCTAGACCTAAAAATGTTAACACTTGAGCAGGACCAACAGTTTTTTCCTCTGCCAATGGGACCCCTAATGCAGCACAGATGGACTGAAAACATGTTAATAAGTGCGCACAAGCGGGTGGTGAGGGGGCAACAAACAAAAAATCATCTATATAATGTGTTACTAATGAGAAACGGGTTACGCGTTTCACCTGATGCTCGAGCAAAGAGCACAATTTCTCAAATAAGGCACAATAAATGCTACACCCCATTGGTAAACATTTGTCGTAATAAAACATGCCTTGAAATGTGAAACCTAGCAACTCATAATCGTCTGGGGATATAGGAAGTAAGCGAAAAGCTGACTTGATGTCAGCTTTAGCTAACCAAGCGCCCTCTCCTGCACTGATGGCAAGAGCCACCGCTGTGTCAAATGAAGCATAATTTACTGCACAAAGATCCCGGTCAACGAAGGCGTTAATTGAATGGCCCATCGGAAAGGATAAATGGTGAATGAGACGAAATGAATTGGGTTCCCGTTTGGGCACTAAACCAATAGGGGAACACTGCAAATTGGGGAAAGGGCGCTCTGCAAAGGGCCCAGCTATCCTACCCAAAGCTATTTCTGAGGACAATTTGTTGTGGACAACATTAGGTCGTTCCGCCGCTGAGGCCAAACAAAGGGAATCCCGAGGTAAACGGGGACCAGCATAACCTACAATGAACCCCTTCGAAAACCCGTTGAACAATACCTCCGCATCGGCAACTAGAGGATAATCTACCAGGAATTCCGCAAAACCGACACCTTAATTGGGGTTGGAAGGTCGAAAAGAGTGAGTTTGAGCAGCATTGCTGGATGCCGGCACAGGCTTGGAATTGGTGCCAACTGATGCACGCCTAGCCCCTGCATAGGGCTGGGCTCGAAAAGCCCCCCCGGCAGCTTGGGAGCTGCGAACATGTTGCATACCTAATGAGGTACCTGCACCTCCGGCATTTGGATGCACCCAGCGCGGTTGGCTGACTGCGCGGCAACGAGTGGCTCCGTGACCGGCACAAATGCATTTTTGGCAAGTGTGCGCAAATTTGCATTGGGGAAAAGTGCAACCCGCTGAAGAATTGTATGCAAAGCAATGGCCCGGCCTCATTTTGGGCATATTTGCAGACTGGAAATTACCGGCCTGGATAGCACCCCTCATCACGGGAAAAGTGACGCTTGCTGCCGCAACTGTGAGCCAAAGCTCGTAATCAATAACCCCCCATGACTGCGCTGGGTGAGCCTCCTGCCTAAGGCGAAATTGCTCGTCATAAGCTTTCCAACCAAGCCCTGGGAATTGCAAGGAAGCAGTGCGAATTATCTCTGCATATTTAAGCAGCTCTGACCCACGACCTGGATGTTTAGCAAGATAAATCGACATAAAAACATGAAATGCAGATTGCCACATGTCGAATGTGTCAATCTTCTGGCGCTGCGCTCCCGGCCGGCTTTTTCAAGACCAAATTTCCCCCTTCGACAGACACGGTAACATTTTGGCTGCGCTGTTCATTGGATTTTGCAATGATTGCAGTTGCAGCGTCGCTGTACAAAACTGAAAAGTCAACAAAAACTCCTTGCCAATTTTGTTCGCGCACCGCTTGGGGAACGTGTAGGCTCAGCGGGGAGGCAACGCTGACCGCAAGGGCCGGGCAGCCTGCCATAGGATCTGGCGAAGCAATAATGTTAGCAGGTGAAATATTAGTGCTAGAAATGCATTCATGCCCAGCACTAGTCATGACACTGACAGGGGTAGTTGTGGGAATAGAAAAATATGACCGAAATGGAGGCCTCAACTCACCCCCAGGCTGTTAGTGCCAGACATCAAAGAAAAGGAAACAGGAGAATTCCCCTGAACCACTGATTGTGGTTGGGCAGACACAGAGTTCACTGCAGTATGTTCACCAGTGTTCGATGACGGCACTGCCCAATGACCAGCAGCGGTAGCGGACGACACCCGTGGTTGTGCTTGCATGACCCCCGCTGGAGCCGGGGACAACCCCGCACCGGGAACGCAAGATGTAGAGGGCGGTAGCTGTTAGCTCGAGATTATTTGTGGGAAAGTTTGTTCCCTCCCCCAAAGGAGTGGCGATAGCCAAGTTATTTGATCAGCGATAGCTGTATAAAAATTGATAAACATTGTACCGATCGAGCCTGCCTGATTTTTACAGCCAAGGGAGTCAGGCTTTTAGGGCAGCTTTCATCTAAAAAACTGGCTCCCTTTAGTGGAGTTACAGTTACCGTTTATTCTGCCAAACACTGAGGGAAGGGTTTATACTTGGATCCCCAACGGTGACGGCGAGGGACACCCTCCTAAGGAACCTCCCTATACGGGCCCACATCACCATCGATACATCGGCAACGCCCCAGCGGTTCGCCTCCGATGCATGTGCATGTACCCGTAAAGTTGAAACATTATAGACATTTATACAAACATGTACTGTACGAAAGTTGGCAGATTTCAGTGGTAGTTATCGTAAAGTAAATCACTTGTAAAGGGCACTAATTAGTGTTATTAGTCGATAGAGTTGTGTGTGTGCCAGTTTGTTCAAGATGGAACAGATTAACACTTGTCTATAATTGTTATTGTAAATAAATAATAAGTTTTTTTGTTTGGTAAATACAAACGTTCGTTTCAGAAGATTATTTTTGATTTTTAATTGTCAGTGACGTGTTCCACAAGATAAATTGCTCGCTAGATAGAACCCAGCATGTGACACGCCCTTTCATCTATATGTACCCCGTTTCAGAACTTTGTTATAGAAGGTCACCCAGCTCTAACCTTTGCCCGTATTTTTGACAGCTTACCACAATATCTCGCCAAAATGAAGTCAAAGCCAGTTGATATACTGTTGCTTGATTTAGGGACGAATGATTTGTGTCATCCGGATAATGTTCACAAAGTTGTTGTAGACCAGCTCTAAAGTTTATGGATGAACTCAAGTCTAATCACATTGTTCCTAAACATATAGTTTTTCTGTCAGTCATAAAGAGATCAATCATTTCCAGGCCGGGTCAAGAGACATGTTCAACCTTTAACCAGAGGGTTAAAGACTTTAATCGACTTCTGAATGATCAGTTGAGTACAATTGAAACAATTGAAATGTACGCACAAAGAAGGGTGAATAATGCAAGATATTTGATTGATGGGTGCCATTCAACTTCAGAAGAAATGATGCAGTATTGTAGAAGAATTAGACAAGCCATTTATCACTGTAAACTATAGACCTTCATTGTCCTCGTTTCATGTGCCAAAGATGATGCACTTACCTTAAATTGTATTGATTCTGCGCCTTATAATACTAGGCCTATGTGTTGTATTGAACATGCATATTGTGTGGGATATGGTTTAACATGATATATCTGAATTATACTCAGACTCATTAACGACCAAAGAGACAATTCTTGAGTTTATGGCCACAGCCCGAGATAACGTTTTATTCATCCGGATACCAGATTATGGGCATACCGGTAAATTATTAGTAAAGTTATTTTAATAAAATGGGCAACACCAGGCCCGACCAGAAATGGGGCAACAACAGGCCCGACCAGTATGGGCAATACCACATGCCCAAAGCTACATGTACATGAGCCAATTTCACTTAAAATGCTGTATAATTCACACACGATAGCTTCCCACCGGTATTACGTTCAGTCGGGAAAACATAGCCTCAGGATACTTTCGAGCGCTATGGCAACCAATTCAATTTGCATAACAAATAGACCTAAACCCGAAGTGATTTAAATGCCCCAAAATATGAGAACTTGGATTACTGGCTGTCTGCATCCGCAAAACTTGCCACCCGCGCAGAGCGCGCCCAAGGAGAAAGACAACCAGAAACCCCAACTACCAGGAGAGGCACTCACGAATTTGGACGGGAGTCTAAGAGGAAATATGGGATGAGATAAACTGTTGAATATTCGAGGTGAAAATACGATTGCCCAACGGAGATAAGTGGACCCCGTCATACCTATACAAAGAAAATTCAGACCAATTAAATTGGGGGTGATGCAAACACAGCGCTCTTAGTCCTGCAGATTTGTTTCTTTGAGACTTGGAGTAAATAAATATTACACAATTCGTCACCGACACCACGAACTGGCACCCTCTGCATCACATGTGTACAAAAAATTCAAAAAATTTGAAATTGTTTTTATTGCTGAATATATCATTTTGTGCCATGAAGTATAACATGGCGAAATTGTTTTTTCTTAAATCATGTTAATTTGCTAATTTTTATTGGGGAGTTTTGCAGAAATTAGTCCATTCTGTCGTTTTTCGGTTCCCCGAAGTGACACTGCACTCAGTGTCAGTTCGTGAAAACGAAATTGCGGAGGCGCGCTGTGAAAAAGATTTCACGAACTGGCACTGTCTATACAACGTACCCAGGGCAATGTTGTATCACGCCGTGTATACGTATCACGTTTGTCTACGAAATAAATAGAACTCGATGTTGTCAACACGGCGGCACCCGAGCACTGTGTGCGCGCACTCCCCGAAAACGCGACAGTTTTCGTTTTCACGAACTGGCACCCGGCACTGTGTGCGCGCACTCCCCGCAAACGCGTCAATTTTCGTTTTCACGAACTGGCACTCACTCACTGCAATGTATGCGCGCACTCTCCGAAAACGCGACAGTTTTCGTTTTCACGAACTGGCACCCGTCTTAATCATTTAATTATTAATTAACTAACCATATTTTCACAATATAAAAATTGTGTTTCAGCAGTTAACGAATTGTTACGTTTAATGATACCAAAATCCCTCAAGTAGACGGATTTGTTGACTAAGTAAACTCGTGTCAAACCTTTAAAAGCGTTTTTCTCCGAATTTTATTTTTGTAACGGCGACCACTGGGTGTCAGTTCGTGGTGTCGGTGACGAATTATCTCTACGAAAACACCCTAAACGTATCGCTATTACGCAAAACATAACGTTCATGTAGAAAAAGTGACACAAATGTTTCACCAAAGTTTATCACGCCCACTTGGGGTCAACATGTAAATTGGGTCACCCGATATTACCCCATTTACCCAATATTACCAGGGAGAATGTAACTAATATTCCTGGCATTGCCGTGTTATTACCACCTGATATTACCCCTTGATATTACCCCTTTTACCAAATATTACCAAGGAGAATGTAACAATATTTCTGGCATTTCCGGCATTTCCATGTTATTACCCCATGCGACAGGACACATGACAAATTATTCAGGCATTGGCCCAAAGAGTTTATTTTCTTTATGTATCGAAAGGCCGGAGCAGTTTATTGCCAGAGGTTGAACTCAAAACATATTATTATTTCAAACCAACAGTATAATACAATAGTATATTACAATAGTATATAAGTTTGCTTCAGATAGCGAAATTACAACGTATTTCTATCATGTTTTAGTTATTTACCAAAATAACATAAAACCCCATGATAGCCCCAGCACTAATCATGTCCTCGCACTTTACGAAAACCCAATAATTAGCGCTGTACCGATCGCGACATTAAACCGTATCGCTATCATGTTTGAGTTATTTACCAAAATAACGTAAAACCCGATAACGGCGCCCATACCATCATGTCTTCGTACTTTACGAAAACCCAATAATGGTATCGCCATTATGTTTTAGTTATTTACCAAAATTAACATCAAACCCAATGAAAGCGCCAGCACTAATCATGTCTTCGTACTTTACGAAAACCCAATAATTAGCGCTGTACCGATCGCGACATTAAAACGTATCACTATCATGTTTGAGTTATTTACCAAAACAACGTAAAACCCGATAACGGCGCCCATACCATCATGTTTTCGCACTTTACGAAAACCCAATAATGGTATCGCCATCATGTTTTAGCCATTTACCAAAATAACGTAAAACCCGACAATCCGCGAAACTAAAAAATGTACTGTTAACATAGCCGCCTTAACACAGCTGTAAATACAATTAAGGTTAAACATGAAGCCGCAAATATTATCATTACATTTGTCTTAAAATTCGTATAATTGGCATGGCTTATGTTGGTATAAAGTCAAGTTAATGGGGCCTACGACGGCGTCCCGAATGCTATTCCGCCAAACGGTCAGTAATGACCGCCGCCAAATAGGCCCGTTGTTGTTAAATAATAAAGACATGAGAGACGTGGTACAAATTATATTTCAGTGATTGATAGCACAAACAGTTCTGTATGTGTGCTGCAATACCTCCCAGGTCGGTAGAACCGAAATTAATTGTCATATAGTCCGGGTTCGATGGCTGTGGCTCCCTGGTGCAGCTACATGGACGGTCGCTAATGCATGCAGAGCTTCTCAATCCGCTGTCAGCGAACTTGAGCCCGGCAGGTCCAATTGACGACAACGTCGCCCACAATCCACATTGAAGGCCAGTACGCCCGTTGCACCATGACTCGTGAAAGGAAGATAAACACACAAAAACAACTAAATAGTATGCGCACATCAAATATATATGAAATAATCAAAATTACTAAGCACTAGCAAGAACAATATTGAAGTGCACAAGAAGTGGGCAAGACGGGTGTAGGGGGAAGGATTGCTAAGCACGCTGGTAAACCGAATGCGTACGGGGGCCGACAGAAATATTGAACGAACGCCGGCATTTCTATATAAAATTGCACCAAAGGTCGACAGGCAAGGGAGTGATAAAGGGGTATGCCCCGGGCGGCCGGAACCTAGACATCTGAAAGCGGGAAAGAGCGTCGGCAATACCGTTATCAATGCCGGGAACGTGCCTTGCTTTGAAATGAATATTCAAATCTAAACAACGCACAACAAGCATGCCGACCAATTTCATTATCTTGGGACAGCGGGAAGTTTGACGATTGATTATGGCCACGACTGCCGCGTTATCAGACCAGAATACTACCCGCTTATTCCTTAATGGCAGTCCCCATACCCGCAGCGCTAGTACAATGGGGAAAAGCTCGAGGAAAGCAATGGATAATTTAATAGAACGCACTGACAAGGGCCATCGTCCGTGTGTCCAACTACCACCAAAGAATGCACCAAAACCTATCTCTGAAGAGGCGTCCGTGTACAAATGCAGATTATCGCTCGAGTGCCAAACTTGGTCGGGGAATATGACTGAACCGTTAAAATGTGTCAAAAACTGCTTCCAGGCCAACATGTCAGCTAGTGCCCCCGATGAAATACGGACACGATGATGTGGTCTTTGAACGCCACTTGTTAAGTCAAACAAACGACGCAAAAACGCGCGGCCTGGGCGAACGGCCTTACAGATAAAATTCAAACTCCCCAACAATGACTGAAGCTCCCGCAGAGTAAGTTTCTGTCTACCCAATGCATTATCTAGTTTTGCCATGATCGAAACTATTTTTTCCGTTGGAACTTGAATCTCCTGCGCGACAGTGTCGATTGCTAAGCCTAGGAAAGTGATATGAGTGGTCGGTCCCTCGGTTTTGTCCACAGCTAAGGGAACCCCAAACTTCGTACAAACTACAGTAAAAGATTTAAGGGCGCGTGCGCAATCATTGGAATCGGTACTCCCAACGAAAAAGAAATCGTCAAGGTAGTGAAGTATATTATCAGTGGCTGCTACTTTGCGGGCACAATACTCAAGAAAGGTGCTAAATCTCTCAAAAGTTACGCATGAAATTGAACAGCCCATGGGCATGCATTTATCATAGTAATATGACCCATTAAAGTAAAACCCTGACAAATCAAAGTCATCTGGGTGAACTGGCAGTAAGCGAAATGCCGATTTTATATCTGATTTGGCCATAAGGGCACCGGGACCAAAACTAGAAACCAAAGTAACAGCATCATCGAAACTTGTGTAACTAACAGCCGTAATAGACGGGTCAATGTGATCGTTGACTGAGTCACCTATAGGAGATGACAGATTGTGAATCAAACGAAATTGACCCGGAGTTTGTTTAGGTATCAGACCGATTGGGGAACAGCGTAAATTGGGCAAAGGAGGGGTTAAATAAGGACCGGCAATGCGGCCCAACTGCACCTCGCGGTCAATTTTGTCTTGTAACAATGCTTGATACTCACGGACGGATACAAAATTTCGCGCAACAGAACTAACACGCGGTCCGGAATATCCCAATCGAAAACCAAAAGTAAAACCATCTACCAATCTATGCGCATCCTGTCGGTCCGGGTATGTGTTGATAAACGGGCGCATACTAGTTAGTTTTACTGGGGTTGGCAATAGTGGCTGTGTTGGCTGCACCCTGTGCGGTGCGGGAATTACCTCGGCAATTGTCGGCCGAGTGGCCAAGGGACAAACAAGCGGAGCACTTGTGGGCAAATCGACACCTAGCCCGGAAACATTGGCCGCGGTTGAAAGCGAAACAGATACCGATAGAAGTGGTTCGCTGGGTTTGCGCGGGACGACCCGCTCCGGCACTGGAATATCCTGATACGCGCTGCTGTGAGGTGGTATTGGGAAAGGGACGAAAATTATTCTGGGCCGAGGCACCCACTAGCGTG
Organism: Crossaster papposus; assembly: GCA_037893245.1. Lineage (NCBI taxonomy): Eukaryota > Metazoa > Echinodermata > Asteroidea > Velatida > Solasteridae > Crossaster > Crossaster papposus. The sequence goes on along the minus strand of JBAIAA010000381.1, from coordinate 247,819 downwards.
AGCCACAATTCAGCATCGATGCTGGCCCAGGAGCGTGCCGGCATGCGCGCTTGTCGCAGACGAAATTGAATATCATAATCACGCTAGCCAAAACCTACTCGACGAAATGCGGCCGAGCGGATAGTATCCGCATACTTCAGAAGTTGCCTAGCACGATTTCCGTGACGCATCAAATAGATTGACGCAAAAATTAAGAATGCCGAGGTCCATTGCTCAATGGACGTTATACGCACACTTTGGGCCGCGTGGGGGCGAATTTGCCAAGCGGGTGAATCGGGCGAGCCGACCATAAACACGCAGTCTTTTGGGGAGCCAGTATCGCTATGGCCCGGCCGCAATAAAGAACCAAATTCAATAAACTCCCCATTCCAAATTTTGTCCTGAATATGTTTAGGAACCCCCATCCCCAGATCGTCACAAACGCTAGTCAGCGGGGTGTAGTCTTGAACAGGCGCAAGACTAGAGAAATGCGTGCTAGTATTGGCCGTAGTGGGACATGTAACGGAAATTACGTTGGGAGCGGGTGGAACATTTACCGGCATCTGAACCATATTATTAACAGTGGACTCACAGCTGTCTCGAGGTAATAAATTCTTTTAAGATTTAATTATCTTAAAAGTGGTTATTAACTCGGTAAAATGTTACCCATTTCCTCTCATTACCCTGTTATAAACTCGCAAAAAAACTATGTTTCAACAGGGTAATATTTGGACTTGGACATTTTTCTGGAATTGCTATAATTTTACTGTTATTACGCAAATTCCCAATGTAATGACCAATTCAAGCCTTTCACCATTACCAACATTACCTGTATTATCCTGTTGTTACTCGGTAAATTGTCGGTTTCAACAGGGTAATAACAGTAATATTTGAACTTAGAAATGTTGCGGGAATTGCTACTAATTTTACTGTTATTACTCAAGTTCCCAATGTTATAACCAATTCAAGCCTTTCACCATTACCCACATTACCTGTATTATCCTGTTGTTACCCGGTAAATTGTCGGTTTCAACAGGGTAATAACAGTAATATTTGAACTTGGAAATGTTGCTGGAATTGCTACTAATTTTACTGTTATTACTCAAGTTCCCAATGTTATAACCAATTCAAGCCTTTCACCATTACCCACATTACCTGTATTATCTTGTTGTTACTCGGTAAAATATCGGTTTCAACAGGGTAATAACAGTAATATTTTGGTTATCCACATATCTACCAACTGGATTGGTTGAAATCGACCAATATATTGGTTATTTTCAACCAATCTGTTTTTAGAGTGTGTTGTATGTCTTTGTACAAGAGGCTGACATATAGGCTGAGTCCACTGACCTCTATACATGGACAGATCATCCATTGTTTCATTTTGAAGTCGGCATGCAGAGAAGTGCAACATGGCGGACCCATGAAGTCACTCTGTGAGCCAATGAAATGTCCAGGTGTAGAGTTCAGTTGGTTGGTAAATCCACCGACCTCTACAACTGGACATTTCATTGGCTCACAGCAGTGACGCCATGTTGCACTTCCAGTTTGCGCCGACTTCAAGTGTTAGCACAGCAGAATATGGACAATGATCTGTCCAGGTGTTGAGGTCAGTGGCTGAGTCATCTTGTGGCGGCCATCTTTAAAAATGGTAGCCATCTTGAATTACCAAGTGGTTGACAATTTTAGCATAATATTGGATTCAAATGGAGATTAAATGCCCATTTTGGTCCTTGTATTACTGTTTGATCCTTGGTAACACTACTACTAGCCATTCAGTGGCGACCATTTTGGAAAATGGCGGCCATCTTAAATGTTCAAGTGCCTAATATACTGTTTTGAATATGCCAACAACAGGGAGACCAAACAGATGTTAAATGCCAAGTTTTGTGCTTGTATTACCATTCTATCCATCCGTACATCAATATTTCGGTGACATTTGGCCTTCATTGGCGGCCATCTTCAAAAATGGCGGCCATCTTGGATTTTAATTTGGCTAACAGTTTTTTTGTATAAAGTGACCCAAAATGAGCATGTGTGCCAATGTTGGTGCTTGTATCACTAAATGCAATATTATTGTAGTAATCTGCAGGACTATCTCGGCAACTTTGCACATTGCGATCTGGCCCATCTATTTATAGTGCGGCGCTTGCGTTCTAATGCTGGCTGAGAATAAGCTCCGAAATAGTAAACTCGGGGAAGAATGTCCGACCATATGATTTTCAAAGTTGGGCACCATTCCAAACAATCGCGAAGCATGACCGCAACCCTTTGACGCAGAGCAAACTCATCCACCTTAACCAGGTCATTAGTACCTAAATGAACAATTTGAAAAACTGGAGGAGGAGAAATTGTACTCAACTCATCCCTGCGCCGACTAGCGCAGCTGGTCTTATGGGAGTCAGAAATGAATTCATACACCCTGATCAGGTTGGTTTGTGATTAGTTTTATTTTGCTTACAATTTTATTCAGATACCGTTTGGATAGTCGGTGACTCAATCATCCGCCGTGCTGAGTGTGGGTTTGCCCTCCCAGTTCAAATTCACTGGAAGGGTAAAGGTGGGGCAGGTGTAGGTGATCTTTATGACCTCAGGGATGAGTTGAGTAAAATTTCTCCTCCTCCAGTTTTTATAATTGTTCATTTAGGTACTAATGACCTGGTTAAGGTGGATGAGTTTGCTCTGCGTCAAAGGGTTGCGGTCATGCTTCGCGATTGTTTGGAAAGGTGCCCAACTTTGACAATCATATGGTCGGACATTCTTCCCCAAGTTTACTATTTCGGAGCTTATTCTCAGCCAGCATTAGAACGCAAGCGCCGCACTATAAATAGATGGGCAAGATCGCAATGTGCAAAGTTGCCGAGAGCGCTGTGTTTGCATCACCCGCAATTTAATTGGTCTGAATTTTCTTTGTATAGGTATGACGGGGTCCACTTATCTCCGTTGGGCAATTGTATTTTCACCTCGAATATTCAACAGTTTATCTCATCCCATATTTCCTCTTAGACTCCCGTCCAAATTCGTGAGTGCCTCTCCTGGTAGTTGGGGTTTCTGGTTGTCTTTCTCCTTGGGCGCGCTCTGCGCGGGTGGCAAGTTTTGCGGATGCAGACAGCCAGTAATCCAAGTTCTCATATTTTGGGGCATTTAAATCACTTCGGGTTTAGGTCTATTTGTTATGCAAATTGAATTGGTTGCCATAGCGCTTGAAAGTATCCTGAGGCTATGTTTTCCCGACTGAACGTAATACCGGTGGGAAGCTATCGTGTGTTAATCCACATGTAAACTGTGAATTATACAGCATTTTAAGTGAATTTGGCTCATGTACATGTAGCTTTGGGCATGTGGTATTGCCCATACTGGTCCGGCCTGTTGTTGCCCCATTTCTGGTCGGGCCTGGTGTTGCCCATTTTATTAAAATAACTTTACTAATAATTTACCGGTATGCCCATAATCTGGTATCCGGATGAATAAAACGTTATCTCAGGCTGTGGCCATAAACTCAAGAATTGTCTCTTTAGTCGTTAATGAGTCTGAGTATAATTCAGATATATCATGTTAAACCATATCCCACACAATATGCATGCTCAATACAACACATAGGCCTAGTATTATAAGGCGCAGAATCAATACAATTTAAGGTAAGTGTATCATCTTTGGCACATGAAACGAGGACAATGAAGGTCTATAGTTTAGTGGTAAATGGCTTTTCTAATTCCTCTACAATACTGCATCATTTCTTCTGAAGTTGGATGGCACCCATCAATCAAATATCTTGCATTCACCCTTCTTTGTGCGTACATTTCAATTGTTTCAATTGTACTCAACTGATCATTCAGAAGTCGATTAAAGTCTTTAACCCTCTGTTTAAAGCTTGAACATGTCACTTCACCCGGCCTGGAAATGATTGATCTCTTTATGACTGACAGAAAAACTATATGTTTAGGAACAATGTGATTAGACTTGAGTTCATCCATAAACTTTAGAGCTGGTCTACAACAACTTTGTGAACATTATCCGGATGACACAAATCATTCGTCCCTAAATCAAGCAACAGTATATCAACTGGCTTTGACTTCATTTAGGCGAGATATTGTGGTAAGCTGTCAAAAATACGGGCAAAGGTTAGAGCTGGGTGACCTTCTATAAAAAAAGTGAAATGATCATTTAAATTCATAAGTTCTGAAACGGGGTACATATAGATGAAAGGGCGTGTCACAAGCTGGGTTCTATCTAGCGAGCAATTTATCTTGTGGAACACGTCACTGACAATTAAAAATCAAAAGAAATCTTTTGTATTCACCAAACAAAAAAACCAAAAATTATTTACAATAACAATTATAGACAAGTGTTAATCTGTTCCATCTTGAACAAACTGGCACACACACAACTCTATCGACTAATAACACTAATTAGTGCCCTTTACAAGCGATTTACTTTACGATAACTACAACTGAAATCTGCCAACTTTCGTACAGTACATGTCTGTATAAATGTCTATAATGTTTAACTTTACGGGTACATGCACATGAATCGGAGGCGAACCGCTGGGGCGTTGCCGATGTACCGATGGTGATGGTGATGTGGGCCCGTAGAGGGAGGTTCCTTAGGAGGGTGTCCCTCGCCGTCACCGTTGGGGATCCAAGTATAAACCCTTCCCTCAGTGTTTGGCAGAATAAACGGTAACTGTAACTCCACTAAAGGGAGCCAGTTTTTTAGATGAAAGCTGTCCCAAAAGCCTGACTTCCTTGGCTCTAAAAATCAGGCAGGCTCGATCGGTACAATGTTTATCAATTTTTATACAGCTATCGCTGATCAAATAACTTGGCTATCGCCACTCCTTTGGGGGAGGGAACAAACTTTCCCACAAATAATCTCGAGCTAACGCTCCACAAAACTGTGCTACCGCACCACCGATCTCCTCGAGTCTCTGACAAGAACTGCCCCAAACAAAATCTAACCAGCCTAAACGTTCCACGATCTATTAAAGAAAACAATGTTATGCAAAGTAAGAAACTCAAACTATTTCAAACGTTCTCGCTATTCCCTTATTTGGGACACCACACCTAGAAATCAATCGCAAGCTATTAGCATACAGCAATCGGTTTTACATGAGGGGAGGTGAATCAGGACAAATAATGAATATTTATAAATGAGAAATTGCGCCCTCTTGTGACAGGGCGCATGAATTCCTTTTAGTAAATACTGTTCAGTCAGTGGAGCGGTTTAAAACGTCGTCTTGTACCAGCAATTGCATGCATTGAGAGCGTATACGTGACTCCCATGCCCAGGCCCCACACACACGGCGTGTGTGTGAAGGCCATGTATCCATCTGGAACACTCCATTGTTGAAATGGGTATGATGATATGCAAGCAGAGCCTCAATCTAAACATAGAATAAAAGGAGTATCGAATAGAAATGATTCAAATGTAAACAATTTCGTTAAACTTCTGTTTGATATACATGGATAGGCTAAACACATGGATGGATTTGGACAGAAACGTGTACACAGCTAGCATGGTGACTGTATGCACGTGTTCGTGTACCCCCCCGTGAACAATGGTACGATCTATTTAGAGATTCTCTCTAAAGCTTCAGATGTTGTTAGTTATTTATTAATCTTAACTTAATCTTCAATTCTTAGTTTACATGCAAATATAAAACTTTCCGAAAATTGCAGAAGGTCGATTACCAACTGTACAACTGAAAACGTGTGTATTTCAATGGCGAGGGAGCGACTCCTCAGTTCGTTAACGGATTTCGTTGAATGAGTCGCGAGATCTCGTTAGTCTGTTTTTCCTTTACAAATAGACAGTAGATTTTTTCGTCTAATCAAAATACATTTTATATCATTGTAAAGAGGAAGCTCTCCACCGTATGGTGGTGCTTTTGCTGGAATGTTGTGGTCATTTTCTGTCAAGAGAGCTGTCACTCATGAATGAAAAACAGTCCCGGTGACTCGCGCGCCACATAAATGCAGACACAAAATGGTAAAACTATAAGTGAATGCCTCCCAATAAAACTGTCAAGTATGTTGTGCTTCAAGTGCTTGAATGAGATTGAAGGGGATGTCAATGGTCTATTCACTCATCTCAAGTACATTCATGGTATACATTCCGGTACCTCACTGTTTATTGTATGTAGGCAGGCTGGATGCCTTGCATCATTTTCATACTTGTCGTCTTACAAAAGGCATATTATTTCTGAACATGCGAATGTGGAAGTAAACCCCCAAGCTCAACAAGTACTTGAAGATGAAGAACTAGGACAATTTTTTTGCAGAGCCAGAATAATTCCATGGCACTACGCAGCAATACAGGGATGATCTTTTTGAAGCAGCCTCTTTCTTCATAGCTAGCATGAAAGCATCTTCTGTTCCAGGTACCTTTATACCGAAGGTGATATGTGAAGTTGAAGAGTTGCTTCAAGTTTTCAGTGATCATTTACACAGAATGCTTGCTTTGGCAATAACAGATGTCCAATCAGGTGGCAGACTAATAGATGCTGATATTTCTAAGTCATATGAATCACGATATGTGGAGGAGAAACCCCCCCCCCCCCCCCTTTTTGTGTTGACCATTGTGTTCCCGGAATCTCAGGAATTCCTTTTAGGTTTCAAGGGGGGGGGGGGGGTTAGGTTACAATAGCGTTGAGTGCGTATACAGTATAGGGATAAGAGGGGGGTACCCCTCTGCCACATATCGTGCTGGGTATATTCTAAATTTGATTCAATAGTTCAGGAATTGCAAGTTGTAAATACAACTTTTGATAGGCTTCGGTCACAATACCAGAAAGAACAGTATTTCACAGAAAAGTGCTATCTTGTGAAACCCACAGACAAAAGTTTTGGGTCAATCATTCACAACCCAAAGTGACAATGCAACAGGAGGAGCTCGTTAGAAACTTGTCAATGACACCTTCCAGTATGTCCCAATGTTTGACACAATTAGGAAACATTTGGAACAGCCAGGAGTAATGCAAGCAATTCTTGATCAGCAACCCTTAGAGAATGATGGCCTCTTGAGAAGTTACCGTGATGGCAGCTACTTCCAAGATAAATACTCAGCAAGTCCTGATGTTATCATTCCTATACTCGTATACAGTGACGATTATGAAACTGGAAATCCGTTGGGTTCTAAAAAGGGTGGGAACCTACTGGATTGTATGTAAACCTTGTATGTCTGCCATCTCAGTTTCAGGCAGCCTTAAAGAATATATTACTGGCTGCATGTGCCAAATGGGTTTATGTCAACAAGTACGGAATTGACAGTATTCTCTCGGCAATAGTAAAAAGTTTCATGTGACTCATACACAGGTCGTGTGAGGCCAGTACTCTTTCAAGTAATAGGTGATAACTTGGGTCTCCATGAAATGCTGGGCTTTGTAGGCAGTTTCAGTGCCAATTGTCCATGCCGATTCTGTAAAGCACCAAAAGAAGTCGCTAGACAGCAACTTATTAAAGATGCCTCCTTGTTAAGAGGCAAAGCCAGCTTTGATGCGGACCTGCAAGTCGATAAAGTCTCTCAAACAGGGATAAAACGTTCTTCGGTGTTGAATGAAAAACGTGGCTTTCATGTAATTGAGATTTACGTTACAGACGTAATGCATGACTTCTTGGAAGGTATAATACCTCTTGAAATCAAACTAGCACTTGATGTTCTCATTCAGGAAGAAAGATTTACCCTCCAACAACTCAATGATCGGTTATCTGCATTTAGCTATGGATATTGTGGCGGAACCGGCGGAGGACCTAGATGGGGACTGGTCTTATTATCCAACAAATATATTTATTAGCCTCGCGCAAGGATGAGCGGCTATCCAGACGCAGAGTTGTATTCGAGTCACCAAACATCGAGTCCGAGTCCGAGTCCGAGTCCCCCCTCCCGAGTCCGAGTCCGAGTCCCGAGTCATACAGGTCGAGTCCGAGTCCGAGTCACGAGTCACAAAGGTCGAGTCACGAGTCCGAGTCACGAGTCACCATTAACTAGTGAAGTACCGCGAAAAGCTAACGGTGTAAACAGTTCAATTTTTACAGCTTTCCTCTACTTTAATGAACTGTCTAGATCATGTACATGATTATGTCAAATAAACCATTTCAGTCTGCACTTGATTTTCCATGTGCATTTCTCTTGAAGTTCACAAACCCGAAATTCACAACTCTTGGGTTGGAAGCCATGACCGCGAATGTCTACTTTGAGTTTGAGTATTGTTGTACTTCACACTCAGGCACAGCGTTTTACTTTACATGAACAGCATAGCATAAGCATTAGCAGGACAAGCATCACTGATATGAGCGCGTGCAATATAGCTAGCAACACACAGGATTCAAACACTGACCTCTACACCTGGACGGACCATTGTCCATATTCTGCTGTGCTAACACTTGAAGTCAGCGCGAACTGGAAGTGCAACATGGCGGACCCGAGACGTCACTGCTGTGAGCCAATGAAATGTCCAGGTGTGGAGGTCAGCGGATTTATTCTGTATATTTTGTATTTATAAACATTACGTAATACGTATCGTACCAACACCTGGACATTTCATTGGCTCACAGAGTCACGTCGTGAGTCCGCCATGTTGCACTTCTCCGCATGCCGACTTCAAAATGAAACAATGATGATCTGTCCATGTATAGAGGTCAGTGGATTCAAAGCTATTGCCTGGAACAGCGCCAGTCTAGCAGTCTGTGCCTGAACGGATACTCCGGACAATCTCAATTTGCATTACGCAGTATCACCGTATGTGGACGCCGGGATACATGTTTCGATACATTGATTTCGCTAGTCAATATATCGGAATCTAGTCTTTGTGCAAGACGTCAGATACGCGATAACGTCCTCTCGCGGCGGCTGGTTATCGCGTATATCTATATATAAAGTAACAACGTCTTGCCCAAAGACTAATTGGAAATATCGGAAGCCAACCGCACAGTACGTGCATTTCTAGAGAGATGCGTTGCGTCGCGTCGCGTCGCGTCGGATCTGCGTGAACAATCTTTATTCCCTCTTGGTCAAACAAAAAGTGAGTTCCTTGTTAACAATAGTCTGAAAATAGTTGTTGGTCGAGTCACAAGTCACGCAGGCCGAGTCCGAGTCCGAGTCCACAAGGTCGAGTCCGAGTCCGAGTCCGAGTCACTTGTCATCGTGACTCGAGTCCGAGTCCGAGTCACGATAAATGGGACTCGAGTCGGACTCGAGTCCGAGTCCGAGTCACGAGTCATACAACTCTGTCCAGACGCAAGGGGGGACAATTAACGAACGGCGGACTTAACCTAGGGGCAGCTCGTTTGGTGGAAATATACCACCGTTTTATGACCGAGTGTTTAACTTGATGTAACAGCAGAGCAATAAATAATTAGTCCTAATAAACCTCACAATGCAAATAAACCTCACAGTGACAAGCATTCCAAAGACGATCAATAATTGGTCTTATTCTCTTCCTGATTCAAGAGTAATTAACTTTACATACAATAAATAATACACAATAAACCTCACATGGCTCAGTAAGCCTCACTGATAATCTTTATAATTATAACAATAGTCAAGTGTAACTCCTATAAATGACTAGGATTCCAATAACCCTCACGTGGTCAACTGCACCACTTGATGAGAATAATCATGCTTTTATACAATATACAAGTTAAATGTGATGGGGCATACACATCTAACAGTTAATACAATTATAATCCTTACGAGTAAACACGAAATATGGCAGGATGATGAAATACTTAAGAATGAGGGGTAATTACGTATGCATGAATTAATCCTCACTACAAGTTTAGTATACCTCAACCAGGTTTAGCTCACTGGCAGCGAGCTCAAGGTATACCTCAGAATGAGGGGTAATTACATATGCACAACTTAATCCTCACTACCAGTTTAGTATACCTTACTGAAACTACAATAACCCTGACTTGTTGTTGCGAGTAGCCCGGGGTAATTAACACGTTACGGGTAGAACTACCAGAGAATTAAAGTAAGCCTCAGGGCACTGAAAACGCCTCGCCTAGTAAACCTCAATAGGGACAGTAAGCTCTCCGATTAACGTTGGGCTGCACTCAACCGTCACCGCACCTTAAAAGGCATACAATCCCCCCCAACAATTCTAGCTTCACTGACTCCCCAACCAAAGGTTACTATTATTATTATTATTATTATTATTAATTTCTGGTAATGAAACCAAGGATCCTTCAAAAGCGCTCAAGGCACTGTAGCTCGTAAGCCTGAAGAAACCCGTAGACAGAGGCTGTGTCAGCCAGGAACACCGGGGCAAACCCCTTCTCTTAGCGATAAGTGTTCTGGGTTCTTTTACGTGCATTATACAATTTTATAATGTTATCATGGGAAAGATATATACACACATTATAAATTATACAACACACGGGACCTACAACTTTACGTCCCATCCGAAGGACGAAGCAATAGTGGTTTAATTGCCTTGCTTAAGGACACACGCACAGGTCCCACTATAATCTAGACCCAATGTCAAATAACTCGCTAGCTACATAAACTCACCGGTCGTTCCTCAATCAACCTCGCGGAGTTCGCGGAGTTCGCGGAGTTCACGGAATTCACGTATTTATACTCTCATTGACTTGTTACTGCTATCACGTCAGCATCCAGACCGCAACTGACTAAAGCCCTAAGCCGGCCGCGCACAAGTAGCGAAATGCGCAACGGTGATTGGTCGCTGGGCACTGCTGCATTATTCATGCACCGGATGTATGCATTAAACATCAGCTTATATTATTTATAGATCAACTAGACTCGAACACGAGTCGCTGTATACGAATACACATACCCTGTTTCGTCGCAATATGCTGAAAAGAAAAATAAGCCCAGTCCAATTCAGCCATCAGCGCTGATGAATCCGTCTGGTCCTAGTGGTCAGAAAGCAGCACTGATGAAATGTTTGGCCTTATATCTTCCTATAATCGTTCGAGATACAGTTAACGAGACATCTGATGTTTGGGAAATGTTGCTACTTCTTCTTGACAGTTATAAAATCATTATGGCTCCACATATTAGCAAGCCAGGGACATACGTGTTGAAAGCATTGATCAGAGACCACCCTCAACTCTTCTTGAGGCTCTTTGGTGACAGAAATCTCATTCCCAAACAGCACTATCTCATACATTACCCTCGCCTAATACGAGTTATTGAGCCAATGTCACAGTATTCCAGCATGCGTAAGGAAGGTAAACATAAGCCTTTCAAAGATGGGCTCGTGCTTGTTGCAAAAACAACAACAGTTGCGAAGAGACATCAGCAACAACAGAGCTATGATTTCTTACTGAAGTAACCAATGACATTTGAAGTCGAGATAAAGGATCAGTTTCCGGTGCGAGTTTCTTCAATGGATGAGGAAGATGAAGTATCCCCCTAGATTGTGAAGAAGATCACACGGTAACACTGTCAGGTGGCATTTCTGTTCAATCCTATGACTTTAAGCCAAATTGTATGGTCCTGAATGAGTGGAATGATGATGGCCCCAAATTCGCCCAAGTAATACACATCATGATAAATGAAAGGAAATTGTACTTTGTTTCACGGCCCTGGGACACAATCTCCTACAACAGACATATCGACAACAATCTCTAAATCTTGACAATATTCATCTCGAGATAATCGCATTTGAAGTTGGCCTTTTTTTCACAAGGCATTTTCGATTATTTTGCAGTAACAGAATTCATTTTATTTTGTATGGATCAAAACTAAATACTTTGCTCTATGCTAACTCATACTCGTTTGTTAAAAACGTCTGTTAATTAAACAAAAAATGTTAATACAACTGTTTTTGCACTTCGTGAGAACATGAAACGCGGAGCCTTCACTAATTACTCGTGCGTTTGTATACTAGTGTATGCACTTCGTGAGATTGTTCTATAACTGTTTTTGCACTTCGTGAGAACACAAAACGCGGAGCCTTCACTCTTTATTCGTACGTTTGTATACTGTTGTATGCACTTCGTGAGATTGCCGTTCTGTGTAAGTTATTACATGTTACTTGTGAGCGCGCGCGCGTATGTTCTATTTCAACATCGTACACGTGGTTGTGCACGTGTATGCTCCCATCGTATAGACGCGAGCAAAACAAGAAATGGTCGCCAGTCCCTGCTAACGAGGTAACTCTTCTGCACTTCGTGAGAACAAAAAAACATGTAGTTCGGCCTTTTTGTCAAATGTGTGTTTACGCTAAATAAAAAAGTAAACAAGATTTTGCTTTGATACATGGTCAAGTTGTTCCTTGAAACAAATGTGACAAAAAGGCTAGTAAAAATCAATATCGACAAATATTTGATTTTGGAGGTTTTCTTCAAGGAATGATCAGTTTATTTGTTGTTGTTTGTTTGATCAATCCCAGTGTTAGCTGCAGTGAATCAGAACTCATTCTACTATGGGAAGGGGAGGGTGTTTATGGAATTTGTCACAAGTCAGAACTATTCCTCATCGTTTTCGTTATTGTTTTGGAGATGCTGCAACAGTTCTGCTGCGTGAAGTATCATGGGATTGTATGTTTGTTGCTGGTCTGCAGAGATAAATCTGTATATTTACGATTTGCTGGTATGTTAGCAGTGTGGTTGCGTAACTATATTGCCCGGAGCGTAATTCTTAATATAAGTTTTTTCTTAGTGATATACGCTTCTGGAAAGTCAGTTCTGGCCACATTTTTGTCTGCGAGATTGCAGTCGGTAGGAGGGGGGGGGGGGGGGGGGGGGGGGGGGGGGGGGGGGGGGGGGTGGTTACCTGTACAAGTTTCAAGAGAACCCCTCCGTGTTTGTCGTTATTTTAAGTATCATATGGATTGTATTTGTGACTGGCAGCGTTAAATCTGTAATTGTACGTTATCTAGTGGGTATGCCCGGTATGCCAGAGAGTGGTTGTTTGACTGGCCAGAGCGTAATTCTTAACTCTTATTTTATTTTTTTATTTTTTGTAAGACACGCATCTGGGGCCGAGGGGGGGGGGGGGGGGGGGGTCAGTTCTAGCCACATTATCTCTGCTAGATGACAGTCAGTGATTGGAGTTCGTGGACGGAAAAATACATCGTCACGGGTTAGACATTCCCTGAAAGCGGGAGTTTCAAACCCTGTCTCTAGTTTGGGCGACGCGATGACTGGTTTGTGTATTGCAACAGTGGTCCTTTGTTTTTAGTTCACTCAGTGATTGATTATTACCGGTAATAATATGCCGTCCCCTTTTTTTCTCCTTTTTTGGAAGGGGAGCAGGGCATATTTTGTGTGCTATATAATGCACTTCATCAGTCACCATTCTTTCAGTTTACTTTTCTTTTTCCTTGTTTTTATTTGTGTGTCGGTTTATATGACAGATTGCAAGGACAAATACTGGCTTTTAGGGGGTATTGATCGAAAGGAAGGCATCTTGACTTATTTATTTTGTTTTAGTCTTGAGATCCATTTCTTTGATCATTGTTTTGTTCTTCCAATAGTTCCAATAGGATTTGCACATTCTCCTCATCCAGGTTGTTTTCTTCTTGGTTGGATTGTGGAGATGCTTTAGTCCTAGATCAAACAAGTTCATATTTTATGTTTTTGTGCCTTTTGTATGCCAAGGGTTGGGTATCAAAATAGCCTACATGTATTTAGGTATTCGTTTTCACTAATCCAGTGCCAGTGTTTGAGAAGGGCCCGTTTGAGGGCTTGGTGCGTGACTCGTGGGTAGTATGGTAGGACGAACACCAGTGGGGTATTTGTTTTCTTTTTTCTTCTCTCACGCTTAGAGTCCGCGGAAGTCTCGCCCCTTTGAGGAAGGAGGGCTAGGTCTTCGTTTGTGTATCCGCGCTTGTTAAGTTTGTCTTTGAAGAAATTCAACCCTCTCCTCAAACTCGTTTAAATGGGTACATATACGTTTGTATCTAGTCACTTCGCCCTTGATTAAGCCGCCAAATACCGACTTAGGGTGTGCTGAATCTCTCTGCTGTATACAAGACTCTCTGCAAGGTGCACCAAGCTCCTCTCCTTAATAATAGGACACTTTTGGGACATCTCACTTCACTGGGGTAACTAGTCAAGGTACAGTACATGTAGGCTAACTAGGTTTTATGAGTAATCACTCCTTAAACAAAGACATCATTCATGTTGTTTTATGTTATATGTATATCTCTGGGGTGGTGGTTTGTGGATTCAATATGGGGCTTCGGATAATGACCTTTGACCTTTAAGGTCATATGTGGCGGTCAATTTGTTATCCTACATGTATATCACACTTTACATTATTCTACTTCCAGTGTAATTATGAGCATTTTGACACCAAGATCATACAATTACCATATGTTGTTGCCGAGATACAATTTATAGTGTTTTAGTCCAGGGTCAATGACCTTTGACCTCTGCTCTTAGAATAAATAATAACTCCAATACCCGTCACGTAAGTTAAAATTTGCCTCTTCGATTTGTTTGTGCTCATTTTTATTTAATGGTAATTTTCCTGTTATAAATATGACATTTTAGTAATAAAATTGTTTTGTGACCTTTGACCTCATTTTCGGAGGTCAGGATTTGGTCCCAAGGGTCAATAATTATTTGATGTCATCTTCTATTGTAATTCTGTGCATTTTGACACCAAGATCATCTATATACCATATTTTGTTGCTGAAATATAATTTTTAGAGATTTGGGCAGGGGTCAATGACCTTTGACCTCTAATAAAAAAAGTTCCCCAACCCCCATCCCTCCTTCCTTTTTTTTGGTAGTTGTCCATACTCATACCCACCAAAATCAGTTGAAATTAGCTTCTTTTAAAAAATTTTCACAGATTGGCTCAATATATGGCTAATTTAGGGTTACTACAATGTCTTCTAAAGAAAACTAGTTCCAACCATATTCAATTTTGTTAGTTTCAGCCACAACCACCTGTGACAGTACCCGTTGGGATACCAGCTGACATGTTTGACTTCAAAGAACCAACAGATTTTGATCTGCAGTCTGAACTAAGCTCCTTTTCAGATTTGCTGACATTGGATGATTTAATTCTGCATCTGAGTCTGACAGTTCTACATTGTCTCCACCTTTGTCACAGATGTTGTACTCTGGACCAGCCTTAAAAAGACGAAAAACAGTTTTGTTTGTAAGTACATGTACTACTTGTATTTGTATTTGTCTGCTCTGACAAAAAGAACAAAAATAATACCAGTGGTGGATTGGTTGGGGGGGGGGGGGGGGGGGGTATGGTTGCTGGTTGCAAACTCCTCCCCTTCCCCCTTTAGCACTAAGTGCAAGGTCAACAAACTTTTGCCTGGGCCGGCGGTGGAAGTTGAATTTTACTTCATGTCACGCTATCGCTATATAAAGGTTAATTATGCAAAAGGTAAAAGGTCAGCAGTATGCAAATTTCTACAGTTAACTTTGGGCCAATGACAATCATGGGTTCCGCGTGGGGAAGCTGGGCTTTTGGCGGGTTCGAATTTTATAGCCACTCTGTCACAGCTGATTCCAGAGTCGACATCTCAATTTTTGTTCAGCAATTTTTATCTTCGTTCTCAGATTATTTCTCATCTAATAATCATTTGTTCTGGTCATTTCTAAAACTCTTCAGTTTATCTGTAGTCATTCTCCGCTTTATTATTTTACGTGAACATCGACGTTAACAACGTTCAAGTTAGTCGTCGTCTTCAACTTCGGCACGTCAGCATGAATCGCGGGGATTTACTCCGCACCCGTCGGCGACCAGCTCGCTTTTCGGACACTGTCGTGCGGGCGTCAGCGAAGCAGCCCAGGCGCCAAAAGGCCACGCCTACTAAGACTGCGGCGAGTCGCGGGAGACACCCCGGCAGGCCTCGGGGTAGGAGAGCCCGTGCTTCATATCTGTTGTCTGACGGAGTTCCGCCTTCAAGTCCAGCTGAAGGTCTGGTTGTGCCGCCGATGGCTGGTCCGGCTGACGGGGCGGGGCCGTCCTTCTATGTCCCAGCGAACCCGGTATTTTCGGCCTCCGGTGCTGTGCTGTCGCAGCCCCTTCGCCTGCCGCAGTCAGCAAGCCCGACTTTTTTGACGAGCGGACTTTTTTCTCCGCCTCCGCCTCCCCTTGCTGCTACTACCATGACTACTGCTAGCGTCGACGTTCACACCTCTGCCGCTCCCAACACTTGCGGGAGTACCTTCAGCGTGTCCAACGGCAACGCGGGTCCACCCACCAGTGCTGCGCCTCCGGCTTTTGCTCAACCTGGCTGCTGCGGTTATTGCGGGTCATCAGCGTCCGTCGTCGTTCCACCGGCTCACATGTCTGCTGGGTTTGGGACCCATTTTGCTGGAACCACCACAGCACCAGGACTGGCGCCCTCTGTTGTCGAGGGCACTGCGACGCCATCGTTTGCCGTTTCTGCAGCACCGGTTCTGGTTTTCAGCAGCATGCTGCCGCTACGGCGCCATTTGCCGAAAGTCGCCAGGACTTTCACGTTGGCCCTTCCGGCCCTGGTAACACTGGTCACCCTCAGCTCTACCCGGGAACATCGGGGCATAATTTGTTTTCAGGTGGCACAGCCACAACAAGCTCACTACTACGGGGCACCGTCCGGGACCGGGGTGTTGTCTCCTCACCCGGTCGTCCCCTCGGCCTCCACGCTGGCGCCGGGGTTTGCGGGTCCCGCTTCGAGTAGTGCTACTAGTACTAGTGGTAATAGCGGCACCTACATGGTGCCTGGGGGTGAGTTGATCAGGCCACATTTGTCATTTCCCACAACTACCCCTAGCGTAACTGGTTGCATCACTGGCCCTGTTAGTAGTGTAGGCATAGGCATAAATAATCATGCTACCAATAATGTTGTCTGGCCTACTGCAAGCGCAACAATAGTCCAGGAGCTAGCAGACTTTTATCGGTATTGTTGCGTACGAAAGGTTTGACACCTGAAATGAGTAGGACTATGTGTGGGAACCCCAAAATGTGGATTCTTAAGTTTGGCACTCTTGCACTGCCCCCTGGGGGCACTCTCAAAATGACCCCCTTATATTTTGTATCGGTATTGTGGCGTACGAGGACCAAATTTTTGTCATATGTACTTCAAGGGAGTCTAATTTCAAAAAGCCAATTCTTAAGTTTTCAACTAATGCACTAAGCCACTTAAGAATGGCCTAATTAACGCTAATTAGCACTTTTATCGGTATTGTCACGTACGAGGACACATTTTGGCTCAAAATGTACTCCAAGGTATCCTGATTCCGAATATCTAATTCTTAAGTTTCAACTCCATGCACTAATCCACTTAAGAATGGGTCAAAGATCGATAATTGACCTAATTACGTTTGGAATAATGTGACCCGCTCCATCGAAATAAGGAACAAGTCTCAAAAGAGTTATGGTCTGATGAAGATGACAGGTGTATATTTATTTGCCGAATCCACATTCCGAGAAAAACAGCTCTGAAATAAACAAAATTGACCAAAATCATACGGACAGCACAAACAAATACTTGGTCACGATTTTCACCCATGCATTCACTTCAACGGCCGATTGCGTAAAACGGCCTCAGCGACTTATTCCTGATTACGATGGAGCGGGTCACATATGCCATTTCTCCGGAACCACATGGGGTAGAGGATTGAAATAAGGTTTAATGTGAAGGTCTAAACATTGTGGACAAGGACCAGTTGTTAAAGTAGTATTTTGTTGGTGTCTTCATGGCTTAAACATGCAATTATGCCTAAAAGTACCCTTTTGACCCACCACGTGTTTATAATTGTATCGGTATGATCGAGTACGTCCACAAAACTTATGTCAACATGTTCATCTGGCAACCCAGAATACGAAAAACTCGTTCCTAAGTGTCCATCTGATGCACAAATCCGCTTAAGAATAAGAAATCGGTCAACTCATGAAAGCATGTTAAAGCTATTATGAGTTATTCCTCATGAAAAGGAGGCCTTCATCAAACGTTTAATTTACCAAGAGCTTTTCGGAGTTTTCATGTGTATTTTAAGTATTGCTCGCATCCAATTATTAAGCTGGATAGTACAGTAACCATGTGTCTGTGTCTAGGACAATAAGACTATATATATTCCATATTGTTCCTTGTACCTTATAAAATAAGCACAAGCTCTCGTGACAGATGAGGGCACTTGACAGAAGATATTGATTGAAATAAACTTTAATTAAAAATCAAATCAAAATTACGTGTAACACTGTCACAATACTAAACACATTAATTACAATATTGCACTGCACTGCACTTGAATTAGAATGAATCTATGTTAATACAAGAACTATAAGGATCTGCTTCAGTGTGACAAATTGCAAATTTTGACCTATGATACAATAATGATCTGCGTATTCATCTCGAACAAGCCAGCCCATGCCTAAACATGCAAATACTTCTTTGAAGTACGGTGCAATATTGCAGTTACTGTATATTATTATTATTATATCTTAATCTTGGTGATTTACATTTCCCAAACATGTTATCCATGAATAAAGCTGCAGCGCCTTGCTTACATGGATGTAAGTTCCCGGGTGTAAGTTATAATATTTAAAAAAAATATATATGCATTTTAACTGGCAGACTATTATCATGTCAAAATCTACTGGTAGCTAAAGTACCATGAACGTGAATAAACTCAAGTTGCATTTATAGCAACTTGTATAGATGACTTCAATATAAGGACAAGATTAATGTGATTTAGTAAAGTAAGGAATAGCCTGTATCATAAATCGCTACAATTTTGTGTATACCATGATTCATAATCCAGAAACTTGGCGTTTTAAAAATCATACTGAATTGGCAGAAGCCGACTATCATCCCTGCGAACGAAGAATCGTGGTTGGCTGCAGTCTTTGGAAAATAGAGCATCTAGAAACTACATGTAGTTCGGGGGGTCTCCCCTTGGATAAGGGATCAGTTAGGTTTCTGTTCTACAAAAATGTTCATAGCGTCATGGAGAGGATGAGGAGGTTAATACTGATTCTTGGTAAGCAACATTCATCATCAACCACAGCTTATTAAGCAAAAGATTATCAAAAAAAGTGTGGAAATAACCTGTAAAAGGTTTCCGTATTGTTTACGGTAAAGGTATGTAAATATTCATTGTTAGTAGGCCTGGCTGTATAATTGCGAGTTACATTTTATTGGCACACCGCCACCATGAAATATCTCTCCGTCTCCTTTAATTTGTTGTGATGCTTGTAGTTTAGAAGATTTTGTAAATGTTCTACTCTTAGCTATGCAAAACATCAATAAGCATGATGGTCAGGGTATGGATATACACTCCAATCTGGTTTGAACTTGAAGGACATCAACTACCGCAAACCCTGGTAGAAGAAGATGAAATGAAGACTGACGGGAGTGAGGAAAGGCAAGGTCGCACCATCTGATGAAGAGGAAGGACTTTCCGAAGTGAACTAAATAACAGCTGAGTGATTCAATTTGAAACAAGGTGGAAATACACCAGAGCCGGGAATTGAATGATTTCATGATTTGTAACCATTCAAATTGCAAACTGAGAACATGACTATAATACATATTAAGTGTTACACGTAATTTTGATTTGATTTTTAATTAAAGTTTATTTCAATCAATATCTTCTGTCAAGTGCCCTCATCTGTCACGAGAGCTTGTGCTTATTTTATAAGGTACAAGGAACAATAGGGCATATATATAGTCTTATTGTCCTAGACACAGACACATGGTTACTGTACTATCCAGCTTAATAATTGGATGCGAGCAATACTTAAAATACACATGAAAACTCCGAAAAGCTCTTGGTAAATTAAACGTTTGATGAAGGCCTCCTTTTCATGAGGAATAACTCATAATAGCTTTAACATGCTTTCATGAGTTGACCGATGTCTTATTCTTAAGCGGATTTGTGCATCAGATGGACACTTAGGAACGAGTTTTTCGTATTCTGGGTTGCCAGATGAACATGTTGACATAAGTTTTGTGGACGTACTCGATCATACCGATACAATTATAAACACGTGGGGGGTCAAAAGGGTACTTTTAGGCATAATTGCATGTTTAAGCCATGAAGACACCAACAAAATACTACTTTAACAACTGGTCCTTGTCCACAATGTTTAGACCTTCACATTAAACCTTATTTCAATCCTCTACCCCATGTGGTTCCGGAGAAATGGCATATGTGACCCGCTCCATCGTAATCAGGAATAAGTCGCTGAGGCCGTTTTACGCAATCGGCCGTTGAAGTGAATGCATGGGTGAAAATCGTGACCAAGTATTTTATTGGGCTGTCCGTATGATTTTGGTCAATTTTGTTTATTTCAGAGCTGTTTTTCTCGGAATGTGGATTCGGCAAATAAATATACACCTGTCATCTTCATCAGACCATAACTCTTTTGAGACTTATTCCTTATTTCGATGGAGCGGGTCAC
The DNA here is from genome assembly GCA_037893245.1 of Crossaster papposus. Taxonomy (NCBI): domain Eukaryota; kingdom Metazoa; phylum Echinodermata; class Asteroidea; order Velatida; family Solasteridae; genus Crossaster; species Crossaster papposus. The sequence goes on along the minus strand of JBAIAA010000381.1, from coordinate 227,506 downwards.
ATTATTCCAAACGTAATTAGGTCAATTATCGATCTTTGACCCATTCTTAAGTAGATTAGTGCATGGAGTTGAAACTTAAGAATTAGATATTCGGAATCAGGATATCTTGGAGTACATTTTGAGCCAAAATGTGTTCTCGTACGTGACAATACCGATAAAAGTGCTAATTAGTGTTAATTAGGCCATTCTCAAGTGGCTTAGTGCATTAGTTGAAAACTTAAGAATTGGCTTTTTGAAATTAGACTCCCTTGAAGTACATATGACAAAAATTTGGTCCTCGTACGCCACAATACCGATAAAAAATATAGGGGGGTCATTTTGAGAGTGCCCCCAGGGGGCAGTGCAAGAGTGCCAAACTTAAGAATCCACATTTTGGGGTTCCCACACATAGTCCTACTCATTTCAGGTGTCAAACCTTTCGTACGCAACAATACCGATAAAAGTCTGCTAGCTCCTGGACTACAAGTGTAGGTGGGCCCACGGATTTCTCAAGTTGCCCAGCGCTAGCAACATGCATGACCTTCCCCCCTAGGCATGCACGTACCGCAGGCCGTGCGGGAAAAAATCTGGCAAGGGGCGTTTGTCGATTTTTCGCTTTTATACAATGATGCTGCCACTGCAGTGGTGGCGAAATCATTTGAGCAGGGCAGTGCCAATTTTTCCCTTTCTGTTGAGGGGGAAAAATTGGTGTTGAAAAAAGCAGGGTTGCAGCGCAAAAAGGATATGTGGCAATCTGCTTTTAACGTATTTATGGCCATTTATACGATGAAGCATGCATCCCGGTTTTCTGAACTGCTCAAATACGCTGATATTATCCGCACGGCCTGTATTCAATTTCCTGGTCCAGGTTGGCGAGCGTACGACGAACAATTTCGTCTCCGGCAGGAAGCGAACCCAACGCTATCATGGGGGGAGATCGATTATGAGCTATGGCTAACAGTTGCGGCGGCCGGCACCACTTCCCCAGTAGTTCGGGGCGCCCTCTATAGTTCCCCGGCTAATTCTCGGTCCAAACCAAGTAGGTCAGGCGTATGTTTTGCCGATGGGGTGCAGCATTTCCTGTTCTCTGTTCGAGAAGTTTAGTACTTTTCTCGAGCATCAAGTTAAATGTTTCAGTCATTCATCAGGTGTAACTCATTATCTTGATGATTTTTAGTTCGTGGGGTCCTCGGCAGAAAGTTGTGCACAATTGTTGTCATGTTTTCAGTCTGTTTGTGCAGTTTTGGCGGTACCACTTGCAGCTGAAAAAACAGCTGGCCCGTCTCAAGTTTTAACATATTTGGGTTTGGACATTAACACGGTTGATAGAAAGGTTTGTGTGCCTGCAGACAAAGTTTTAGCCACCTCACAGCTAATTAAACAAGCATTGACAAAACGGAAGATTTCCTTGAAGTCCATTCAATCAATAGTTGGATTACTCAATTTTCTAGGCCGGGCTATCCCACCGGGGCGAGCTTTCCTGCGCCGCTTAATTGCGTTGACTTCGGGTCTCTCCCAGCCTTACCATCGGGTGCGCATCTCTAAAGGTGCCAGGCTCGATTTGCTCACATGGCTTGATTTTCTTACCAACTTCAATGGCGTGTCAGTATTTGCAGGCGCTGAATGGGAGTCCGATGATAGCCTGTCCCTATTTACAGATTCTGCGGGTAGAATTGGCTATGGCGCTTATTTTCATGGCAAATGGGTACAAGGCCGTTATCCGGCGGAGTTCTTGCGTAACCCCCCCCCTCAATTGCATATTTGGAATTTTTTCCACTGTACGTGGCTATGCTCTGTTGGGCTCCTTTGCTCGTCGGTCGCAAAGTCATGTTTCACACTGATAACACCGCGGTAGTACAGATAATTAATAAGAAATCTTCCCATTGTGCCCCGCATTATGCAGCTGGTGAGACCTTTTGTGCTGCAGTGTCTGCATTTTAATGTTTTAGATACATTCTGGATAGTGGGGGACTCTATCATCCGCCGGGCCGAATGTCAGTTTGAGCTACCGGTCAATGTCCACTGGAAAGGCAAAGGTGGGGCCGGCGTGGGGGACGCTTATGACCTTCGGGATGAGTTGGGTTGGGAACTATATGATTATCCGGCTTACATGATTCTCCATCTAGGCACTAACGACCTCATTTGAGTTGACGAGTATGCCCTGCGTCAACAAATCGCAGTCATGCTTAGGGATTGTTTGCAATGGTGTCCAACGATGACAATAATTGTTATTTATAGCGCCACAAACCTGAAGTCCATAGCTATCCCTAAACGTACCTCACGATACGCTAGACGATCAGACGATCCCCGTGGAGAAAGGGGGTTTAAACCGTTCGGGAAGTGCCATTTAACGAGCTTGACGACCGGTTTAAAGATCCAGTCTTTGCCAAACTCGGCACGAGGGGATACGAAAGTTTATAGACAAAAAGATGGTAACAAACTGAACAAAAAGACGAACGATAATCTATATTTGTCAGGAATCATTAATTTATTTTAATTGTATAACTGGACATGTGACGAGTTATTATCAGGGCCATTTGTAATATACATTTTGAGTAGAAAATAAAGGTATAATTATAAAACGAAAGTACTTCAACGTTCCATCAAGTTAGAGGATATTTTTAAGAAGGAATTATGGGTCTAGATTAACCATCAAATCGGAGGATATTTTTAGAAGGAAGTACGGGGCTAGATTAACTATCAAGTTGGAGGATATTGTAACGCCCGTGCCGGTTGGGCGGTAGAGGGCGCTGGAGCGATTCCACGGTGGTGGGATCGCCCCGGTGGCTCCTGCTGGGGCGCCCCGGAAACCCGCCTTTGGATTGCGCAAGCGCCGAACTGGTTCTAACCAGTTCTGGTACCGCGTGAGTTGTGGGAGCCTGATGTCCATGTTTGGTTGGCGAGAGATCACATTAAACGGCTGAGAATCACCGGAAGAACAAGAATACTTGTGTCTAGAGTCTTTCTTGTGTGTGTAGTCGACCCCAGAGAAATCTACGTTACATTGGTGGCAGCGGTCGGCATGCAGGAGGACTAAGAAAAGACCAGCTGAAGTGTTCATGTTTTTAGGAAAACACGATAGCACGGCAGCCAACTCGCCCCACGGCGGGAGGGCCGCCCAGGGCCGTGGACGACGGCGCAGCCGGCGGGTCGTTTCACTCGGAGCGTCCGCGGGTTGTGTTCGTCGACGCAACGGGGGCAGAACTGCTCCGCACACAAACCAATGGAGCGGAGCCGTCGGCACTGCTCCGCATGGGAGTCAATGGAGCGGAGCTGCTCCGCACACAGTGCAATGGAGCGGATCCGTCAACGTTGCCCACGCTCTCTAAGCCAGTCGGAGCCGCAGGGACAGTCACAAGGGACCGCCACAAGAGGAGTCGGAGGGGCCCGGCCCATGCTGTAGACGGCGGCGCGGCAGACGGCTCGCAACACTCGGAGCGAGCCCGAGCCGTGCCCGTCGGCGCAGCGGGGGCGGGGCCTCGCCGGGACGCCCACGCTCTCTAAGCCAGTCTCAAGAATCAGTCGCAGTCGCAAGAAGCAGTCACAGTCGCGGCCACAGGAGCCAGTCGCAAGAATCAGTCGCAGTCGCAAGAGGCAGTCACAGTCGCGGCCACAGGAGCCAGTCGCAGTCGGAGGAGCCAGTCGCAGTCGCAGGAGCCAAGCGCAGTCGCAGTCGCAGTCGCAAGAGCCAGTCGCAGTCGCAGGCACCAGATACAGGAGCCAGTCGCAGTCGCAGGAGCCAGTCGCTGTCGCGGGAGCCAGCCGCAGTCGCAGTCGCAGGAACCACAGTCGCAGTCGCAAGAGCCAGCCGCAGTCGAAGGCACCAGTCGCAGTCAGAGGAGCCAGTCGCAGTCATAGTCATAGTCAAGTCTTAACATTAAAAGGGGTGTGCCGGGGCCAGGGGTGTGCCGGGGCCAGGGGTGTGCCGGGGCCAGGGGTGTGCCGGGGCCAGGGGTGTGCCGGGGCCAGGGGTGTGCCGGGGCCAGGGGTGTGCCGGGGCCAGGGGTGTGCCGGGGCCAGGGGTGTGCCGGGGCCAGGGGTGTGCCGGGGCCAGGGGTGTGCCGGGGCCAGGGGTGTGCCGGGGCCAGGGGTGTGCCGGGGCCAGGGGTGTGCCGGGGCCAGGGGTGTGCCGGGGCCAGGGGTGTGCCGGGGCCAGGGGTGTGCCGGGGCCAGGGGTGTGCCGGGGCCAGGGGTGTGCCGGGGCCAGGGGTGTGCCGGGGCCAGGGGTGTGCCGGGGCCAGGGGTGTGCCGGGGCCAGGGGTGTGCCGGGGCCAGGGGTGTGCCGGGGCCAGGGGTGTGCCGGGGCCAGGGGTGTGTCCTGGGGCCAGGGGCTTACCCCAAAAATTGTTGTAATGTAAATTGTTGTAATGTAAAATTGTGTAATGTAAATTGTTGTGTAATTGTTGGCGTTATGCGTTTTCCAGGGCGGTTGGCCGGGGTGCGGCAGCAGCGCCCATGGTTTTGTTTGGGGGCAAACAAGGTCTTCGTGAGGGGCTGTGTAACGCCCGTGCCGGTTGGGCGGTAGAGGGCGCTGGAGCGATTCCACGGTGGTGGGATCGCCCCGGTGGCTCCTGCTGGGGCGCCCCGGAAACCCGCCTTTGGATTGCGCAAGCGCCGAACTGGTTCTAACCAGTTCTGGTACCGCGTGAGTTGTGGGAGCCTGATGTCCATGTTTGGTTGGCGAGAGATCACATTAAACGGCTGAGAATCACCGGAAGAACAAGAATACTTGTGTCTAGAGTCTTTCTTGTGTGTGTAGTCGACCCCAGAGAAATCTACGTTACAATATTTTGTATAAGGAACCACGGGGCTAGACTAACAATCAAGTTAGATAACAAAAAAAAAATTAATTTGTTTTATTATTATTATTTATTTATTTATTTATTTATTTTTTTATAAAGAAATGACGGGGCTAGTACGCGTAGGGCTAGACTAACTATCAGGTTGGAGGATATTTTTAAGAAGGAATTATGGGGCTAGACTAACCATCAGGTTGGAGTATATTTTTTAGAAGGAAACATGAAGTGCACAAATCATTTTGGGTGGGGGATAATTTTTAGAAGGAAATATAAGGTAGATGAACCATCATGGTAGTCGAATCATCTTTGCTAAGGGGATATTTTTTTAGAAGGAAACATGGAGTGGACAAACCATTTTGGCTAGGGGGATATTTTTTAGAAGGGGTTATAAAGTAGATGAACCATCTTGGTAGACGAATCGTCTTGGTTAGGGGATAATTTTTAGAAGGAAACATGAAGTGTACAAATCATTTTGGGTGGGGGATAATTTTTAGAAGGAAATATAAAGTAGATGAACCATCATGGTAGTCGAATCGTCTTTGCTAAGGGGATAATGTTTTTAGAAGGAAACATGGAGTGGACAAACCATTTTGGCTAGGGCGATATTTGTTAGAAGGGATTATAAAGTAGATGAACCATCTTGGTAGACGAATCGTCTTGGTTAGGGGATAATTTTTAGAAGGAAACATGAAGTGTACAAATCATTTTGGGTGGAGGATAATTTTTAGAAGGAAATATAAAGTAGATGAACCATCATGGTAGTCGAATCGTCTTTGCTAAGGGGATAATGTTTTTAGAAGGAAACATGGAGTGGACAAACCATTTTGGCTAGGGCGATATTTGTTAGAAGGGATTATAAAGTAGATGAACCATCTTGGTAGACGAATCGTCTTGGTTAGGAGATAATTTTTAGTAAAAAAGAATGAAGTGTACAAATCATTTTGGCTAGGGGATAATTTTTAGAAGGAAATATAAGGTAGATGAACCATCACGGTAGTCGAATCATCTTGGCTAAGGGAATATTTTTTAGAAGGAAACATGGAGTGGACAAACCGATTTAGCTAGGGGGATATTTTTTAGAGGGGATTATAAGGTAGATGAACCATCTTGGTAGACGAATCGTCTTGGCTAGGGGATAATTTTTAGGAGGAAAGAATGGAGGGGACAAAACATTTTGGCTGGGGGATATTTATTAGAAACCATTTATTATTATTACGATAGCGTTTTAGTTAATGTAGTTGGACTCAAAAATGGTTATCTGGTTTGTGCTGAAAGAAGTGAGTTAAGAAATGGAAGGAGAAACAAGAAAAATGTGGATGGAGGGACAGTAAAAAGGTAGGTTGTAATGAGGAAGGAAGTGTAATATTAGGGTAGAAATGATGGAAAAATAAAGAGGAAAGGTCTCCTTACTCTCGATGACCAGAAGAAACGCTGCGCTAGAACCAGCATATACATATTATTTATTGATCGTTAACTTGGTTGTCGTTAAGATCGGAGTAAACATAAGGTTTACACATCCTAGATATACCTCACGATATATCAAACGTTAAATCTATCACCGTGGAAGCAAAGAGTTTTAAACCTCTCTAGGATTGCCTTTAGATGAGCATGACGACCAATTATAAAAGATTTAGTCATATATCATACTCGGCAATAAGCGATAGATAGTAGGAAAACAGGTTATTAGTAAGTACAAAGATGCGTACCAGACAAAGGTTATAGATAGGCCAGATTCCTTTTTTGAAATTAATTTTGTTCAAGTTAGATGGGGAGTTTGTTTGTTTGTTTATTTAAAGCGTAAACAACATTTATTCTAAAAATGTATGGGGCATAATTGAATGGATACGAAAGTTAATAGACAATAAAATGGTAACAAACTAAAACACACAGACGAACGATAATCTGTATTTATCTGGAATCAATAATTTATTTTACTTTTATAACTGTACAGTGACGTGTTATTATCAGGAAATCAATTACTGAGTCCTAGGGTCAATAAAGCCGAGAGTCCTAGGGTTAATAAAGCCCAGAGTCCTTGGGGAAATAAGTTGAGAGTCCTAGGGTAAATAAGGCCGAGAGTAGTAAATAATGTCGAGAGTCCTAGGGTAAAAAGAAATAATTATACGAATGCAATCTTTGTGAACTTGGTTGATGTATCTGCCGAATGGAGTGGAGCAGGACTTTATGTAGGCCAACTTCCAAGCGTTCAGGCGTTTAGAAACAGCCATCTTGTTAATGGTCCTTGATGCGTTAGTGAATGACATCTGTGGGATTTAATGTTTTATAGAGAAATGGAGGGAACTTTGGAATATTGAGGAAAAAATACATTGGGCCATAAGGACGCAGCGCGGGTATTTATCAGGACAGTAAAGAAACAAACTGATTAAAGTACAAGAATATTTACAGAGTTCAGGTTAGTATAGGTAAAGATGCCGGCGTGTAAAAGTTCTTACCAGTCTATTTTAGTAAATTTCAACAAGGAGACCATAAACAAAAATGTCTAAAAAGCGAGAACTCGTCAGGTGCAGTTCGCTCAGACCAACTAACTAACGACCTCATTAGAGTTGACGAGTATTCCCTGCGTCAACAAATCGCAGTCATGCTTAGGGATTGCTTACAAATGGCCCTGTCACACCAGACCATTTTAGGCCAACGCGTGAGTAACGTGTTGTAATTTTGGCAACACGCTGGCAAACGCTGACCAACGCTAGGCCAGCGTTAGCAACACGCTGAGCGCGTTACTCACGCGCTGGGACATGCTGTCACACGCTGAGGAAAACATATTTTTTTCAACATACATACAATTTCCAGCGTTTGCCAGCGTGTGACTACACACGCTGGCGGAGCGTTGGAGGTTTGTTACTCACGCGTCGAACACGCTAGACGATCGTTATCAACCCGCTACTCACACGCTGGCGTACGCTGGCGTACTCTGGCGACACGCTGGTTATGACCCTGTCACCCCAGAACGTTTTAGGCCAATGCATGAGTAGCGCGTTAAAAATAGTTGATACGCTGGCAATCGCTGAACTTTCACAGAAAAAGTCAAGTGGAACCGTGATTTCAGCGTGTCCATACAGGTTGATAACGGGTTAATAGCGTATGCCAGCGCGTGGGTATCGTGTGAGGAACGCGCTCAGCGTGTGAGGAACGTATCACTGATTTATAGTAAAAATACGACAGCGGGTCGCCAGCGTGTGAGTAGTGGGTTGGTAACGATCGTCTAGCGCGTTAGACGCGTGGGTAACGACCATCCTGCGCCCCGCCAGCGTGTGCAGTCACACGCTGGCAAACGCTGACAATTTTAGGTATGTTGAAAAATGTATGTTTTGCCTCAGCGTGTGACAGCGTGTTCCAGCGTGTGGGTAACGCGCTTAGCGCGTTGCGAACGCTGGCCTAGCGTTGGTCAACGTTTACCCGCGTGTTACCGAAATTCCAACACGTTGGCCTAAAACGTTCTGGTGTGACAGGGCCATTAGTGTAGTAGCGCGTCGGCTTTTTATACAACTAACCATGTGGTCGTTGCAGTACGCTGGCGCGCGTTGGAACGCGCTACTCACGCGCTGGGCAGTCGTTCATCAGTCGTCGAGCGCGTTACTAACGCGTTTCTCACGCGCTGGCGAACGCATTGAACCCGTTAACAACGCGTTATGGACACGCTGAAATCACGGTTCCACTTGACTTTTTTCTGTGGAAGTTCAGCGTTTGCCAGCGTATCAACTATTTTTAACGCGCTACTCACGCGCTGGCCTAAAACGTTCTAGTGTGACAGGGCCATTACTTACAATGGTGTCCAACGATGACAATTGTCTGTTCCGACATTCTCCCGCGCGTTTTCTATGCTGGGGCTCACTCTCAACCTGCATTGGAGCGCAAACGTCGATGTTTGACAGGCGTTTATTGACTCCCTCTGGTATCTGCTTTATTACGGCGGGTGGGTGGTTTGACTGGGCACGCACGTAGAGGGGCGCATTTCCTGGCTTCATGTATGGCTTGAATCCTTCCGTTTGGAGGTCTAATGTGACATCCAGGAAGTTAACTGTTGCTTTGTTGGCCTCTATCGTTACCTTTAAGTCGTTCTTTCGGAAAACTTGGCATATGTCCTTTTTGATTTTTTCTATTTTCTTAGACATCTCTAAGAAAAGTTTAACATCAAACTTCAAACATCTCTTCATCCAAGGATGCATTTGATGAAGCTGCCCCGATATACCAGGAGGCTCTACAGAAAAGCGGGTACAGGTACCAGTTATCTTACAAACCCAGTGAAAAGAAAAAAAAGAATACCAGAAAACGAGAAGTGACGTGGTACAACCCGCCATACAACCAAAATGTACGGACCAACATTGGTAAGAGATTTCTCCAGATCATCGATAGATGCTTTCCCAAGGAACATATACTCCACAAGATACTGAACCGGAATACGGTAAAATTGTCGTACAGCTGCATGCCAAACGTCAAAACAGCAATTCAGTCTGCCAACAAGCGAAAAGTAAAGCAAGTAGAAGAAATCAAAGATAAGATGTGCAGCTGCCCCCGCAACACAGAATGCCCACTAAACGGAGAGTGCCTAAGTAAAAACATTATCTACCAGGCCACCGTCGCGAGTGAGAAGGGAAGAATAGAATCGTACGTCGGGCTAACTTCCACAACATTCAAGGCGAGGCTGGCGAACCACAAGCAGTCGTTCAGATGCGAGAGCAAGAGAGCACAGACCGAAATGAGCAAACACATATGGGCCCTAAAGGGCGAAGGAAAGAACTTTGAAATCAAATGGGACATTATCCAAAGAGCACTACCATACTCTAATGTAAACAAAAGATGCATCCTGTGTATAGCAGAAAAATACATAATCATATGCAAGCCCAACCTAGGTACACTAAATAAGAGGAGCGAAATCGTCTCTAAGTGTAGGCACCGAGACAAGTGCGTGCTAGGGTCAGTGACGTAACGCGCGCAATAAGTTCAATAACGTATAAACGCGGAGCGCGATCAAGGTTCGATACATAACGCGCGCAACGCAAGCCTGATTCCATGTGTATACGAAGATGCTACACGGTATTCTATGTCATTCTGCTGATGAGTGCCACACGGTACGAAACAGTCTGTCCAGAAATAAATATGCCAACGTTTTTTTAACTCGTATCCTGAATTTATTTCGTAATTATAGCTCTACAGAGATGTATCGAGCACTTTGGATTGTGATAGATGCCGATTTCATTGGATATATTATAGACTATGCGCGCTTAGAGCGACCATTCGCAGTAATTTTACTGTATTACGACGACCACCGTCGTTAGGACGACCATTTGCCGGTCGTCCGAGCGCCCAAGTAATCGATAAAATTTCTTTTTTTAAATTTTATTGAATATGTCGATAGATTTGGCTACATTACCCTATAGATTTTTAATTTTGTGGCAAAAGCTCTAGGTAAAAACGGGTTAGGTTACAAAAAAGAAAAAAAAAATTACCGTACGTTTGTGTGGAGCGGTCGCTCTAAGGTCTGTTTTTCGAGTTTATATATATATATATATATACGTGTTTGTAAACCGATTCAACTTCGGAGAGTGCTCTACTTTATAAAAGGAGCGATATAAAATCAATCACAAAAACTAGGATAGGTTTTTGTTCACCATTTTTTTATTCCGACAAATTTGTTTCGTGGATATACCTCCACTCGTCAGGGAATATTATTTTAATAAAATAATATTCCCTGACGAGTGGAGGTATATCCACGAAACAAATTTGTCGGAATAAAAAAATGGTGAACAAAAACCTATCCTAGTTTTTGTGATTGATTTTATATATATATATATATATATATATATATAACAAAAATTGGGATGCTGCGTAGCACTGAAGAGCATAGAAAATGTGAAAATATAAATATAACAGTGCTCACCGGAAATAAAACCGAGCTTTCGGTGCGAATGCACCTTCTTCAGGGAGAATTATGGCTTGTTGTGATGTCCCGCTGGTAAAACAAACGCGGAGAAGCTGAATTCCGCGTTCATCCCGTCAGGTTGGAGCGTGCCCAGTTGGAACATCACACGCTGTTCCAAAGATCGGCGCTGCGTGTCCGACGATGCCGTGGAAACAACGCAGACGCTCATGTCCTTGGTGGAGTGAGATGGCGCGCCGAAGTGTTGGGCGACAGCTAGGCCGGGTTGTTTCAGCCGAACGCTTCGGAGATGCTCCGTAAAACGGTCGGCAAGTCGGCGCTTGGTTTCTCCAATATATAGCAAGCCACAGCGAGTACACTTAATACAGTAAACAAGATTAGTAGTGGTGCATTTGAAATGGCCGCGGATGTTGAAATGGCCTTGGGGACCAGTGATGGATGATGTGTTGTCAATATTTTTATTAAATAATTTTATTTATTATTATTCCCTTTATATCTAATCTATTTATCCTTAAATGTATTATCCAATTAGTTTGGAGAGCCCCTCGACAGAAACTTGTTTCTTTTGGGTAATCCTGCGGGAGCTATTTGGATATTGTCTTCTGTTATGTTTTTTGTTATGTTTCTTGATCAGTGTTTGTTATTTGTAATTGTTCTCTAATTCAGTAATTTTGTATATCCCGAAAAATGAAATAAAGATAAAGATAAAGATAAAGATAACATGTGCACAAGTTTTGCATCTTGGACGCTTACAGGAAACAGTTCTGAAGGGGCCGTTGTCGATGGTACAAGTGGTGCTGGGGAGTGTTGACCGAACAACATGGTTGCTGATGGAGCGGTCACGTCTAAAGGAACACAGGGGGTTAGTAGATTGGGTGAAGATGGCGCAGGTTGCTGGATCTTCCTGCAACGTCTTGAAGTGCTTGAGGAGGATATTCTTGGCAGCCATGTTTAGGGGGTGGTAGGTAAGTACAAGAGGGATACGACCTTGTTGCTTGGGAGGGGCTTGTTCCATGGCGGAATTGCGGGTGACCGATGAAACTCTGCGAAGCGCACCATCAGTCACAGATGATGGGTATCCACGTCGTTGGAAAAAACCTTTCATTTCTTTGCCTCGCTGATTAAACTGGTTATCCTCGCTGCAAATACGACGGAAGCGGAGGAATTGGCTATAAGGGATGGCATCTTTGCATTTCTTGGGGTGAGACGACTCATTATGCAAGTAGCTGTGGAAATCGGTAGCCTTGTAGTGGACTGAAGTGGAGAGAGAATTGCCATTGATTGACACTCTGATGTCGAGGAAGGTGATGGTCTCATTAGAAATCTCGGAGGTGAATTGCACAGCTGGGTGAAGGTTCTCCGCATACTGGATGAACGTATGGACGTCTTCCATTGACCCAGAAGTGGCACCGATGATGTCATCTATGTACCGTTTGTACAGCAACGGTTGAGGCCCAGGATAATTCGACATCATCTTCTCCTCGAGAAATCCAATAAATAGGCACGCATATAACTGGGACCCATACGCGTGCCCATTGCGACGCCAGTGGTCTGCAGGTAGTGCTTCCCGTTGAAGGTGAAGTTGTTAAGGGTGAGGACAAGTTCGGCAAGCCTGATGAGGGTATTGGTAGGGGGGTCACGGTCTGGACGGCGGTCAAGAAAGTGACGTAGGGATAGTAAACCGTCGGCGTGGGGGATGCAAGTATACAGTGATTTGACGTCCATACTGAACAGGTAGTTAGAGGAGCCCGTGAATTCAAAGTCGGCGAAAGTGTGGAGAGCGTCATTGGTGTCCTTCACATAGGAGGGCAGTTGGTTTACAATAGGGGACAGCACAGAGTCAATGAACTGTGAAATAAACTCAGTGGGGCAATTGCAAGCTGAAACGATGGGCCGGCCGGGATTTTCCTTCTTGTGAATCTTGGGAAGCATATAGAAAACGGAGGTTCTGGGATATGAAGTGATGAGTTTAGTAGCATTCCCGGGTAGCTCACCTGCGTTGATAAAGGCCTTGATTGTGTCAGACACGATTCCCTGGTGCGTAGGGGTGAGGTCGTGGTCGATCACTTGGTAACTGGTATCTGTTAGTTGTCGCTCAGCTTCGGACAGATATAGATCTTTACGCCAAACCACAGTTGCTCCACCTTTGTCCGCTCTCTTAATGACAAAGTCCTCTCCTTCCTTGAGTGATCGCAGTGCCTGTCGTTCCGCAGAAGAGATGTTAGACTTGGTGCAACGGGTGTTAAAATTAAGGCGACTAACGTCAGAGCGACAATTCTCAATGATTCGGTCGAGAGACTTGTTGAGGCCAGTAGGTGGACACCAGTTAGATTCTTTTGGGACTAGTTTATCAATGGTACTGACTGTAGGGGAATCATCACGATGAGCAACAGTGGATGGACTAACCTCTTTGTCGTGGAAGTAGGCTTTAAGGCGGAGACGTCTGTAGAACATTTCATTATTGATGAGTTTTCTACTCGACGAGTATATATATATATATATATAAAAATTGGGATGCTGCGTAGCACTGAAGAGCATAGAAAATGTGAAAATAAAAATATAACAGTGCTCACCGGAAATAAAACCGAGCTTTCGGTGCGAATGCACCTTCTTCAGGGAGAATTATGGCTTGTTGTGATGTCCCGCTGGTAGAACAAACGCGGAGAAGATGAATTCCGCGTTCATCCCGTCAGGTTGGAGCGTGCCCAGTTGGAACATCACACGCTGTTCCAAAGATCGGCGCTGCGTGTCCGACGATGCCGTGGAAACAACGCAGACGCTCATGTCCTTGGTGGAGTGAGATGGCGCGCCGAAGTGTTGGGCGACAGCCAGGCCGGGTTGTTTCAGCCGAACGCTTCGGAGATGCTCCGTAAAACGGTCGGCAAGTCGGCGCTTGGTTTCTCCAATATATAGCAAGCCACAGCGAGTACACTTAATACAGTAAACAAGATTAGAAGTGGTGCATTTGAAATGGCCGCGGATGTTGAAATGACCTCGGGGACCAGTGATGGATGATGTGTTGTCAACATGTGCACAAGTTTTGCATCTTGATGCAAAACTTGTGCACATGTTGACAACATGTTGACAAAAACCTATCCTAGTTTTTGTGATTGATTTTATATATGTATATATTATAGACTATGCGCGCTTAGAGCGACCATTCGCAGTAATTTTACAGTATTGCGACGACCACCGTCGTTAGGACGACCGTTTGCCGGTCGTCCGAGCGCCCAAGTACTCGATAACATTTCATTTTTTTAAATTTTATTGATAATGTCGATAGATTTGGGTACATTATCCTATAGATTTTTAATTTTGTGGCAAAAGCTCTAGGTAAAAACGGGTTAGGTTACAAATAAGAAAAAGAAAAAACCCGTACGTTTGTGTGGACCGGTCGCGGTAATACTGTTTTTTGGAGTTTATATATATATATATATAAAAAAACCATCATTAGCGCGACCGCTCCATAGAGACGCACGCAAAATTTTAGGTTTTTTATTGTAACCTAACCCGTTTTTACCTGGAGCTTTTGCCACGAAATAAAAAATCTATAGGATAATGTACCCCAATCTATCGACATATTCGATAAAATGTAAAAAAATGTAATTTTATCGAGTAGTTGGGCGCTCGGACGACCACCAAACGGTCGTCCTAACGACGGTGGTCACCGTAATGCCGTAAAATTACTGCGAACGGTCGACCCAAGCGCGAATAGGCTATAATATACGTGTTTGTAAACCGATTCAACTTCGGAGAGTGCTCTACTTTACAAAAGGAGCGATATAAAATCCATCACAAAAACTAGGATAGGTTTTTGTTCACAATTTTTTTTATTCCGACAAATTTGTTTCGTGGATACCTCCACTCGTCAGGGAATATTATTGTAATGGCATTCTCGAAACGTTCTACCTGTGCATCAAGTTAGGGGGGCGCGCGAACGCAATAACGCGCGCTGGGATTGCGGGCGTATGTGGGCAACTTGACGCGGGCGTGGGAAAATTATGGCCGCGCCCGAACTACCCGGCCACGGCTTGACATCGCACACGAGTCCATGGGAAGTGGCTGCAGTCATATTAACCTAATGCAAATGACGTCACGTTTGTCCACAAACTGTTGGTGGCGCCATTTTGGGAGTCAAAACTGTGGGCGCGCGCTAGCCCGCCGGCCGCACGTACGTTGTTTTGGCACTGTTTTGTTTGCAAGTACTGTACAGTGTCGGCAGCTTTTTCACTTATTTCAGTTTGTTAACGTTACTGTAGAAATCGCAATAATCGCGTTCAGTATGGCAGAAGTAAGTCTACCCAACATTTCTGGATTGTCGGAAAATGTGGATAAACTGACGTTGCCCGACAAGGAGAGGTACGTCGAAAAATTAAACAACATTGGAACCTGTGATCCGTACCTGATCCCGGCATCGAGTTGTACGCCACTAAATGTATGCGAGAGGTTACCCAAGCTGGAATTTCCAGATATATACATGTACCTTATTAACTTCTCTTCCTCATATTCGGGGGAAGCTATGAAGGCTTACAAAAGCCTTGATGCATATAAATACTTTATATCTGGGAAAGTGAATAACGTGGTCGTATGGCAGCCAATGAAGCAAGATCAGACTAACGTTGGGCCTAACGTTAGACCTACAAGTACAACTGTTTTTGTGATTCTGTCAAAAGTAAGTCAAATGTTATTGGTTTTTTTACTTAACTTAATTGATCGTTGCACTCGAAGTACTGTTTACACATTATTGTTTATAAACTGTTCAAATTATAGTCGCATTTAAAAAATATTTTGCACACCCTATTAAGGAAAAAACTCTGGAATGTTTATTGACCAATTCTTGATTTGACTATTCCCTGTTTTCAGGTACGCCATTCACAGAGACTCAGTGATCCCCCTGTCTGTGTGTGGGTAGCTATGAAGGAGGATGGAGTGGTGATCATGGCAGGAGTAACTGAGGTATGCTCTCATGAAGCAGCAACTCTGTTTGCTGTGTCAAAAGGTGTGGAAATGAGAGCAATGTCTTGCACATCCAAACCATGCGAGTGGATGAAGCCAGCAAGCAGCAGATCCAGTAGAGATGACATGTATGCCGAAGCAAGTAATATAAACTTCAGCAAACCCAAAATGAGGACGACTGCAGCCCCCACAGCCTTGCCAAAGAGTTCCTGCAAGCCTAGATCTGTACCGCCACCGCCATCTAGAGATGAAACAGACAGCTTTTTCCAACAGTTGAAAGGGACAGGTGTACCATCTGCAATATTGTCACTTGTGCCTGCATATGCTGCAGATTTCATCCCAAAAGCTTTGCAGTTGAAACTTCCTGACCCTTTAACAAAACTATACTCTGCAGAAAACCTAAAGGTGTCTTATCCTGAGCTTCTTGCAGAATGTGAAGCTGTTTTCCGCAGTATGGCAATGGATGTAGATATGGTAAGTTAGTACATGTATTAATAACACAAATTTGTGGTTGTGTATAAAACATCCCATGTAAACATTGAGAGTGAAATTAATAAAAATCAGAATGTGCCATATCCTTTAAACAAAATGTGTACACAATTCGGGGGGGGGGGGTGTTTTTTAAGTAAAATCCTCATTTTGATGTGTGGCATCATTCTCAAAAGTAAATATATTTCTTCATTTTAGTGTAATGTAATTGAGGAGCTCACCCGTCAACAGACAAAGAGCAAGATGTGGCATATCTACCGAGCTGGTCGCATCACTGCATCCAAGTTCAAATCAGTTGTGTGTACAGATCCTGCCATGCCATCAGTACATTTGATAAAATCAATCTGCTATCCAGCTGCATACAACTTCAGTACTCCAGCAACTCGGTGAGTATACATCATTTGAAGTTAATTCTTTAGGGGGGGGGGTTAGTTACTGCAGTGATCAACTCGCCCCCGCCCCTTCCACTACAAGATCTGTCTACAGTCTAGAGGTAGTAAACCTTTGCAGATGAATGTTATGGATTCATTTTTGTTTCTCAGTTGGGGCTGTCAGCATGAAAAAGATGCCATTGAGAGCTACACAAAGTGCCATTCAAGCCATGCTGGTCTCCTGGTTAGGGACTGTGGCTTGTATATCCACCCTGACCTCCTCTTCCTGGGTGCATCCCCTGATGCATACGTCTCCTGTGACTGCTGTGGAGATGGCCTACTGGAAGTCAAATGTCCTTTTTGCTTAAAGGACTGCGACATCTATGACGGAATTACCAGGAAAAGCTTTTCTCTTCAAAGTAACACAGATGTGAAGCTTTTTTTAAAACATAGCCATCCTGACTTTTTTCAGGTTCAGGCTCAGTTATTTGTTTCTAGAAAACCATATTGCGATTGTTCTTTGGTCTCAAACCAAACCTGATGCCCCACACATAGAAAGGATTTTTCCTGACGATGTGTTCCTTAAGGAAAATTTTGAAAAAGCTAAAAGGTTTTTCCAAGTGGGTATTTTGCCAGAATTACTGGGTAAGTGGCATACAACAGAGGACGCAGGAGTAGGAAACACCAGTGGTAAGAGTGCATGTAGCTTACAAACACAAGTAAATGCTTGTTGTTTTTGTCGCGAGAAAAACACTGGCGAAAGCACAATTGTATGTCAATTTAATGAATGCAAAGTCAAAGTATTTCATTTAAGATGCCTTGGACTGACAGTGCCCCCAAAGACAAAGTGGTACCTGTGTCCCAACTGTAAAAAGACTGAGGCTGCTCAAAAACGCAAAGCAAAGGTTAAGGAACACTAAGTACATGTGCATGTAAGAGTCAACCAATATTTTGGAGGGGGAGGATTTGTGTTAAGGAGACAGTGTGGGAATGGGGTTGCATAGTTACTTTTATAATAAATGGGTATGGTGCATGAGCTTCAAAACTTTTAATAGGTTTACAGACCTATGCAGGGTGTCCCACAAAGAAACAAAATTATTGCACATCAATAGATGATGTACTTTTTGTATACATCTACAGTACAATAATTAAATGTTCTCAGTGGTATGCGCACACAGTGTTTTGCATAATATTTGGTTTTGGAGCGATGTCGCACGTCAGATCTCCTTTGAATTATGTGACCCCTGATGTCACCTTTTAACCAAATTCATGCAAAACATCCGTGTGCATACCGATGGGCACGTTGTCTATAACCGGGGACAGTGAACAGGATTTTGGAGCCTGGAGGATTGAAGGTGTATCTAATTTGTATGGAGGCAGTTGGGGGATTTTGAAGAATTGTTGGTCCATACTAACAAAAAGGACCAATGGGGGTAGACTTAAACAAGCATCAAAAAAAGCAAATTTTTAGGCAATAATGTTAATTACACATTTTAATTTTAGGTCAACCTTGTTTGGTCCTGGGATATTCATTCACTTATATATATGCTTTATAAGCTAAACTGGTAGGAATGTAAAATAAATCTGTAAATATACTAATTTTCACATCTCGGACGGTTTAAAGCATGTACAGGAGAAAAATATGCACTATTTATCTGTATCTAAGGGTTTTCATGTTCCATACGTCTCTGTTGTACATGTATGTATGTATGAAAACATAGATAATAATAATAGTATGTGCATATATTATTTGCAGTTATAAATCTAATTTATTTCAAGGAAAAAATATTAAATTACAATTTGGCAGTACTTCAGTCCTCTAGAAATGTGTCCTTTGGTAAACGTTTACTTAACAGCATTGGTTTGGAAAACAAACTTGTAAACTCCCTGTCTTACCACCCCCCCCCCCCCCCCCCCCTTTCCTGAAAGAGTGATTCAAGATCAACTATTATGCTTAATCTTTAATAGTGCATTATTTTGAAATTGTGGGTAGCACACCCTGAAATTTCCAGCCTCGCTCGCTGCGATCCGGTCGCTTACAGATATTTCAGGCCTTGCTCGTGACGTGTTTATCCGTCACGTTTTGAATTCCGGAAAAACTTTGCTTGTATACACGTCCTCCGACACAAACTGGTTAAAAGTATCATCATAATTAACCTGAACCCCACCTCAATCCTCACTAATTGCCCAGCACTAAATCCATGGTTATCTTGGCAGTTTTTGCCAAATTACATGTCAATGCAAAATACTAGATACATGTACTGTAACGTTTGTGCCGGTTGGCTGATAGAGGGCACTAGAGCGATTCCACGGTGGTGGGATCGCCCTGGTGGCTCCTGCTGGTGCGCCCCGGAAACCCGTCTTTGGATCGCGCATACGCCGAACCGGTTCTAACCAGTTCTGAGACCGGGTGATTGTGTGAGCTTCATGTCAGTGTTTTGAGGCGAGAGTCCACAATAAACGGCAGGTATTTCACCGGAAATCACGGAACACTTGTGTCCAGATTCCTTCTTGTGTGTTGTGTCGACCCCAGGCAAATCTACGTTACAGTACCTTGAATAAATAGGGATTTAAAACCACATTAACAATACTGGTACAGCGTAGTGTTTTCCAATGTGTAACGTATTTTTGGTGGTGAACACACATTAAAATATTCACAATTTTCTGCAATGTAACAAGCATCTAATTGTCACAAAAATGTACAATTTTTGTTAATTAATCAAATGGCACAACTGAAGCACACAGATTAGTCAAGGCACAGGCTACATGTACAATCTTATCAAAGCTTGTCATGTTTGTCTTGTCATCTTTCTTCATAAGCTTACATATCTCTACTGGCCCATTCAATACTTCATACTTCTGCCTGACCAAACCTATCACCCTTTCAACATGTATTCGCACTGAAGCAAGCTTTCTTGTGTTCTCTGCTTCTTCTTTACTTAGTTGACTCTTGCCTTTGGTAAATGCAGGTATTTTTAAGCTACCACCATGTACACCTATTGAGTCATGAACATTAAAACCTCTGTCTGCAAGCACTTCATCTCCTGGTTGCAAATTGTACAAAAACCCACAATTTTCAGTAAGGTGTTTATCACTCACTCGACCCCCCCACCCCTTTGAAATGAAAATGGTAGCTACTTGAGGTGCAATCCCAATTAAATATTTCAAGGTGTTTCTAGCTTTATAGCTGGAATATGTTTGTGACTTTGCTCTTTGATCACTTGATCGCTCAATAATGACTTCAAAGCAATCAATTATCACTGCACATTTTGGGTAAACAGATCTGAAAATCATAGGAAGAGTTTTCCTCAATTCTTCCCTATCGGGCCAAAAGACAGCCATAGGAACCAACCTTGCATACAGCAGATCAATCACATGATTAACTGTTCTTGAAACTGTAGAACAGTTGACATTAAATCTGTATGATAAATCTTGATTACATAGGTTAAGACGAAGGTACATGAGTGTCATCAGTAGTTGCTGAAACTTGGATAGGACTGATCTATGATGAGTGTTCAAAAATGGTGAAATGTTCTGAAGTACAGTTTGAAGTACAGATACTGTTGGTAGACCGGTGTAGAACTTTACCTTGTTATCAACTTTGAAGCTGTTTTCTGTCAGTGTCAATTTGTCTACAGTTTCTTTGAGGCAATGGTTTTCCTCCAACAGTCTCCTACATTCCAACTCATCACCAGAGGCTGCATTTACTGTAAAAGTTGAAGCTTGCTGTGCAGATTGACACGATGATTGTGGTTGATGATGCACTTGCAGATTCAGTAGGGTCTCTGCTGCTTCTACTTTCAGTGCCAGCTCCATTTGACATTTTTCTGATGCTACAGTTTGGAAAACCATCAGTGCTTTTGCAGCTGTTTCTTTCTGGGCATTCTCTCTTCTGCGAATTTTGAAGGCCTCACGTTTTTCAAACCTTTCCAGAGCAGACTTCTTACGTTTCTTGTCAGGAGATGACGTGTGGCTGAAAACTGAGGGAACATAATCTGGTGAGAGAGGATTTCTGCTCTGTGTTCCTGCAGAAGTAAGACAAAAATATACCTTGGTATTCAGCGTAGTGTCATCGTTTTGCTTAGGAAGTTTTTATAGGCCTACTCCATTCAAATTATAGGAACAGGGTCCTAAACTCCACATCGCCCAATAACTTGACCAATAACATTGATTCACATGTCAACATTTAGTAGGCCCATAGCTCCATGGTACTAGCCTAACCTGTTCACATGACATAGCCTGTGCTGTAGCCCTGGGCCCTACTTTACTCATTAACATTAGACAGGGAAATGGAACTGAAATTGCAAAAATTAGAATGTTCAAACCAAAATTTACCCTCCCAATTTAGTTAGGACTAAACAAGTTTTATGATCTGGGCTAGTACAGAACTTACACGACTCACGAGCAGAAGAAGACCCGTAAACGTGGCGGTATATACCGCCACGTTCACGGGTCTAGAGCAGAAGTCATGCCCATGGAGGCCTATACTAGCTACCGTATGTTGGCTTACCGGAAATACAATGTGCACTGCAGAGCCGACTACCGTCGTTCGGCATCCAACTTGGCTCACGTCTTATTGCAGTTACCCATTTCTGTCGACGCTCCCCATCAGCAGGAAACCGGTAGAACGAAACTGACGACTCCACGGTTTTTCTGTTTTTGCAACCTGGGACAACACAAGTGTGCACCATTTTGTACACAACAAAACTGAAAACCGCGGCGCTGCACGTACGTTGGTACATTTACTGTTTACAGGGCCAAGGGTCACCGGAAACGCTGTAAAAAGGTCAAACTGGCCACGTACGTACGTTGTCTGCTTGTAATTTGACTCCCAAAATGGCGGACAAATCAAAACACGGTAGCTACGTGACGTCATTGCAAGAGGTTAATATATATATATAACCTCGAAAAACCATCATTAGCGCGACCACTCCGTAGAGACACACGCAAAATTTTAGGTTTTTTATTGTAACCTAACCCGTTTTTACCTGGAGCTTTTGCCACGAAATTAAAAATCTGTAGGATAATGTACCCCAATCTATCGACATATTCGATAAAATGTAAAAAAATGTAATTTTATCCAGTAGTTGGGCGCTCGGACGACCACCAAACGGTCGTGCTAACGACGGTGGTCATCGTAATGGCGTAAAATTACTGCGAACGGTCGACCCAAGCGCGAATAGGCTATAATATATTTATGAAATAAATTCAGGATACGAGTTAAAATAACTTTGGCATATTTATTTCTGGACAGACTGTTTCGTACCGTGTGGCACTCATCAGCAGAATGACATAGAATACCGTGTAGCATCTTCGTATACACATGGAATCAGGCTTGCGTTGCGCGCGTTATGTATTATGCGTTATGCATTCGCACCGAAAGCTCGGTTTTATTTCCGGTGAGCACTGTTATATTTATATTTTCACATTTTCTATGCTCTTCAGTGCTACGCAGCATCCCAATTTTTGATATATATGATTTTAACTCGTATCCTGAATTCGTATTTCATAATTATAGCTCTACAGAGATGTATCAAGCACTTTGGATTGTGATAGATGCCGTTCAGATGCGAGAGCAAGAGAGCACAGACCGAACTGAGCAAACACGTATGGGCCCTAAAGGACGAAGGAAAGAACTTTGAAATCAAATGGGACATTATCCAAAGAGCACTCTAATAATACTCTAATGTAAACACAAAATGAAACTTGTGTATAGCAGAGAAATACATAATCATATGCAAGCCCAACCTAGGTACACTAAATAAGAGGAGCGAAATCGTCTCTAAGTGTAGGCACCGAGACAGGTGCGTGCTAGGGTCAGTGACGTAACGCGCGCAATAAGTTCAATAACGTATAAACGCGGAGCGCGAACAGGGTTCGATATATAACGCGCGCAACGCAAGCCTGATTCCATGTGTATACGAAGATGCTACACGGTATTCTATGTCATTCTGCTGATGAGTGCCACACGGTACGAAACAGTCTGTCCAGAAATAAATATGCCAAAGTTATTTTAACTCGTATCCTGAATTTATTTCATAATTATAGCTCTACAGAGATGTATCGAGCACTTTGGATTGTGATAGATGCCGATTTCATTGGATATATATATATATAAATAACAATATATATTGGCAGGATTGGGATTCGAACCTGCAAATTATGGAATACCGTACCAGTATAAATAAACCCTTGTGGTTTAATTTGGTTTATTCAAACTATCTTTAAATGAAGAGCCATTTTTCATTTAAACAATCCTGCTTAAGTGTTTGTATTATGAAATGTTGTCTTGCTTTTTGCTATCTCCGGTATCAAACCACATTTTATCTTGTATGAAAGAACTTAGCAACCCAAAGACAAAGCTAATATAGAAGCATGTGAAATATTTGTTTAGTTTGATTTTTTACATGTACATGCATATAACTTATTCATCGCCAGATTGAACAGGACTTCCAGCTGATGTACCCTACAATTGCAAAAAACTTGTACTCTAAGTGGGGTGCAATGGCTGATCCACTCATCCAATATGGAACTCAGACATTTCCTCTCTGGAAAGAAGCACGCGTTCTACCTGCAGATTTTGACCCACGACATCTTAATGAAGGTAGTTTTATTTTGTAGAGTGCTGCGAAATATAAGAGGCTCATCTCTAGTTTTTGTTTTAGCGATTTGAGCCCAAGAACTCTGAATGAATGCAAATGCCCTACCAGCAGTATAACCGGTGTAAATTGTTGTAATCGTTGTGAAACAAATTGTAAATTGTATGTACACGTCTATTACAAAAGTAAAATTTTGATTTTAAATAACCTTATCAAACTACATATGCGACCTGTCATCACAAAATGAGCGTAAAGTCGGCAAAATCAAAAATTGAGATATGGGTATTTCTAAATTCTGTGGAAACGGAGCTTTCCAATGGTATATAACACTTGGAGGTTTGATACTTAATATATTTTTTATTTTTATTTTTTAGTCTGGAGTCTTAATACAGAGATTATGAGAAAACGGGCATTTCTTGCGAGAAATTGTGTGAAAGGCATAGAAAGGCATAGTCAAAATTGTCTCAAAAACTAATTTTGTTTTTATCTGATCGTCCTGAAAAATTGGGAATTGATTGTTGGGGATTTAGTCTTGAAAAAACCCATATAATCTCAAAATCGACCACCCCTTCAAATTTTGACTTTGACTGGCCGTACTGGGAAATCACTCCGTGCAACTTTACGCTCATTTTGTGATGACAGGTCACATATTGTTTTAATAACAGATCAGAAGATGAACCTGGCCTTCTTTATTATACCCATGATTTTTAATGGAGGCAAGAGGGCAACATACGGACATACGGAGTAAAAGACACAATACGAACATACGGAGTAAAAGACACAATGACTTTATTGACACGCAGTTGGTGAGTTGTTTTGTGAAACGTGTCTTCGTGGTGGTAACAATTTGTTTAACCCAAATTTAAGGAGACTGTTGACCCACCTTGGTGAGTAAGGTGTTTAGAAAAATTCCTGAAAGAATGGTAGGTCGAGCTTAATTGGCCATCACAAATGGCATGTACAAAACTAGCTTCTCCACGGAGGATTTGTAATGCTTTTCAATGCTTTTATGAAGCCCCCCTTGGACAATTCAGCTTTGTACATACCATCTGTAATAGGCCATATTTTGAGATCCAATTAAGCTAAACCCTAGCATTGTTTTTAGGATTATTTCTAAACACCTTACTCATAATACAACCACCTTAAACTTGGGTTAACCTTTTTTAACCACGGGTACCTAAATACGCGAACTGTTTTTGGCGAGGGTAGGCCTACCCTGTTTCTTTTTTGGGTTGTTATTACCTGAATCTTGTTGGTAGATTAGAACACACAATGGCTAAATATAATGGTAAGGCAATTTATGTAATGTCTTTATTTATTTGCATATTTTAAACGTACTGTCGTGTATTGAAAAGGCAGTTTGGGGTTGGGGTGGTGTTTGTGGCGCTGCAATCTGAGAAGTTAGTTCCCCAATGTGGTGAAAAAAGTATGGATCTCCGCTACTATGGCTTGTCAATGTTTTG
Source organism: Crossaster papposus (assembly GCA_037893245.1). Classification (NCBI taxonomy): domain Eukaryota; kingdom Metazoa; phylum Echinodermata; class Asteroidea; order Velatida; family Solasteridae; genus Crossaster; species Crossaster papposus. Next base: position 202,951 of record JBAIAA010000381.1, on the reverse strand, counting down.
GTAGAAATTCAGTGATAAATTGAAAATTGTTGAACTTGTCTTGTAGCAAAATGACATACATTGTCATTAAATCCAACCCCCCATTTTTTTTTTGCCTTTATCTGTCTGACAGTTAAATAGTTTCACAGTCGAAAGGTTTTTGTTTTTTTCAAATTTATCAAAGGTCCGAACACAAAAATGTCCCAAAACTGGAGTCCATTAATCCGACGATCTCAGGTCCTCTGTGTACAAAATATAACACTCTTAATGCATATTTTCAACTTGTTAGATTTGGGGAAGTGTGATTGGGCTACTGAAGTTATTCAATTAAGCTATGTATTAAATTATTTTTTTCTTCTTTGTTTTACCTTTCTTGCCATGAAGGACATATACATATGCCAACATATGTGGACACCATTGATGAGACAAAACTCCCCCAGCCCTACCGTAGGGTTCGACCTTAACGGTGGTCCGCTAGCCAAATTCTAGTCAAAACAGCGGCGGTCTAGTCAAAACCCTTTCTTAAGTAGTCCGGCGGTCTAGTGAAAAAAATCCAAGATAAGCCTAAGCGCACGCGTCAGTAGTGTATGTGGCTACTCTGGTACACTTTGACCTTTAGAGAAATATGATAAAGGTCATATGAATATGTATAATTATGATATGAATATGTATAATTATGATATGAATATGTAATAAGGTAGGATTAAAAAATTGAGTACAGTTTGACCTTTTGTTATGGAAATGAATAGAGGATGATGTTATAGTGTTAAACAATTGAGTACAGTTTGACCTTTTGGTATGGAAATGAATAATAATAATAATAGGATGATAATATAGGGTTAAAAAATTGAGTACAGTTTGACCCGTTGTACAGGAAATACTGTATAATGTATGGAACAACTATAAACATTTCTGGTACAGTTTGACCTTAGTTATGAATTAATTGCGAGTCATGGTGCAATACCGCGCAATCAGTGGGGGTGGTTTATAATCCTTAGTGTAGGCCTACATACGGGGAGGTACATCCGGGAAGTGTTGATGGTGCAGATTTAGGATGTCGGAGCCGATTGAAGTATTTTGTGTATAGGAAGTTCAAGAAATAGTTTATAGATGTCTTATAAATATAACAATTTCTGGCACAGTTTGACCTTAGTTATGAATTTATTGCCAGTGACGGTGCAATACTGCGCAATCAGTGGGTAGTTGATAATCCTTAGTGTATACATCCTAGAAGTACATACGGGAAGTGTGGTATTAATGACCACCCTGTATGTGTTGGAAGCGAATAAGACGAGACTAATTACTTGGTCAAATAAACTGCGAGTGTACATCCGGGAAGTGTTGATGGTGCAGATAGTGGGGGTCGGAATCGATTGAAGTATTTCGCGTAGAAAATGTAGGAAAATAGTTTGTAGATGTCTATGATAAATAAATGTGTTGACATATTTTAAAGCTGAAAGAAATATTATATTTAGAATGTCTATCAGAAAACGCAAGCGGTCGGAAACGCCTCCATTGGTCAAATTGGTTCAAACGGACAATCGATTAAATCATTTGGCTATGGAAATATCAGAGTCGCAGCTAAATGAACTCGCGTCTAATCTGTTGAAAGAAAGCGATCATATTGGATTGGAACGTCAGCCGTGGGAAAGACTCGTTTTTTGGCTCGGTCTGTCAGAAGCAGATGTTTATAAACGAAAGCAGGAAAATGTATATAATCCGTGGGGCCAGTGTTTTGGGGCACTTATTCAATGGAAACATCGTCATTATAAAAATGCCACGATCGAAAAGATAATAATGGGGTGTCAGCAATGCAACATAACGCACATCGAGTAATCAAGGTTAAGTCAACCATTATAGTTAATAAGAGAGAGAAAAACCATTTAAAAAAAGAAAAATATTATTTAACCTTAATCTATTTTTGGTGATGATGTCACGGTCTATTTTAAACTTTGGCATTTCGCAATATTGTGTAATATCCCATCTAAAAAAACAAAACAAAACTGAATAAAAGAGCTTCGTAAACGGGGATACAATGTAGTTACGAATAATCACGAACAGAAGTAGAAATGGCTTCAAGTTGGTCTCCGAAAAGTAACGCATTGCCGTCATATAGACCGGACTATAGCTGGGATTCGGCAGGCGGTCTTAATGCGGTCTCTGAATTTCGTAAAGAAATGGACAAGATTCCAATCGCTCAAGTACCTATGGACATGAAAAAAAACCACCTTGATTAAAGATAACGAGGAATCTAGAAAAAGGGTGTTGCTAGAAAGCAGGATGTCGGCTCCATCAAAGCCATCGAAAGCGGCAAAGCTCTCGAATCAACATTTCACGTCCAGCGTAAGATTAAAGTTGACGGACACTCGTCACGTGGTGATCGAAAAGTTTCGTGATGTGCCTTACGTAAAGATACGGGATTACGTCATGGTAAAAACAAAAGGTTTTCCATTGGTCCCCGGGCGAGGGATTAACCTCACCGTATCGGAGTGGGAGAGCCTAAAGACAAAGGTATCAGCGATCGATCTGGCCATAGAAGAGATAGACGACCTGTGTATTGGCTAAAGTAAAACAATAAAACCCGGAAATGCAGTGACTAAAATTGTGGATAAAAAGGGCAGGGGTCCGGTCTTTGAGACCATCTTCGCTCTGACCATTCCAAGCATTCGACAGTATTACCAGCAAACTACCTTCAACTACCATGTCGCAGTACTTTTTCAACGAACGTTTTGATGCCGAGGGGGAGTGGAGGCGACTAGATGCGTTGGTGAATGGCGATTTAATGTGGGGACAAGTGACACCACCATCTACGCCGACGTCTCCTCCTTCCCCATCAACACTTGAGGGAACGCCGATTTGGGAAGTTGGTAAGTAATATTATTTCGTGTTTGTTTATCTACCGCGCAGTCCGAAACCCACGTAATGATTGTATAAAACTGACGCTCCGTAATTGTATAAGACAGCGGTACCCCTTAATTGTATTTAATTATTTTTGTATTTATTTTTTAAATACATAGATCTTTCCCTCGAAGATCAAGAGGCCCAAATCATCGACCTGACGGGGTCTGAATACGGTAAGTTATTTCTTAATCGTGTTTTTTAAATCAATGTCTACGTAATGTACGCGTTTATAATCTGAGGGCAATCTAAAGTGATTCGTAAGATTTTTCTTCTTTGCTTGTGTAAAGTACAAATTACTTTTCTTTCAAATACACATATGATCAACATATGGAGGAAAGGCAGCCTGTACACATTATTGACCTCACTGGGTCTGAATACGGTAAGTCGTTTTCTCATCATCTTTTGTTTTGTTTTGTTATCGTTAAAAAACTTTAAACAAACAAACGAACACCCCCCACAAACCAACAACTTAAATGTCGGTTCACAATAAATATTATGTTTTTCTTTATTTCGTATAGGATCAGACCTAGAGTCTGAGGTGTTTGAATCGCCCAGTCCTCCTCCCCCGAGCTCCGCGGCATCGAGCATCCTCGCGTGGAGCCTCCCGGCATCGCCACAACTGAGTCCAGCCCACAGTCTACAACTCCTAAGTCCACAACTGAGCCCAGCCCAGAGTCCACAACTCCCGAGTCCCTCCGCCATGTGGAGCCCACCACCCGCCGTTCAGCCCGCCCCGGAGGCGTATCAGCCAGACGACAGCGGTTACATTTCGCTGGAACCCGTAGCCGAGGTTAGGGCTCATTTGATGTGTCACTTTGGTCTTGTTATTAAAATAATGCTACAAACTTTTATATATTCGAAATGTAACGGGTGCATTATCGACCACCCGTCTCAGACCCAACACAGTTGCATAATGGAAAGTACGGAATATCTATTCGAGTTATATTTGGATGAAATGTTACAGGATCTTCGTAGAGATACCGAGATGAGTCTGCGCCATTGGCTAGACAGAGTGCTAGCCAGTGGTTTATTACGCTCTCAGTATCTCTACGAAGATCTTGCCATTCTGGAGTATTATGATTTTCTACACGTGGATTCTTCTTTAAGTCGTTCAATTTAAATATTCCTGTCGTGTTTTACAAACTTGTTTTACAAAAATAATGTTTAATTTGGAACTCGCGCGTGTGTATATATATATATATATAGAAAATGTGAAAATATAAATATAACAGTGCTCACCGGAAATAAGACCGAGCTTTCGGTGCGAATGCACCTTCTTCAGGGAGAATTATGGCTTGTTGTGATGTCCCGCTGGTAGAACAAACGCGGAGAAGGTGAACTCCGCGTTCATCCCGTCAGGTTGGAGCGTGCCCAGTTGGAACATCACACGCTGTTCCAAAGATCGGCGCTGCGTGTCCGACGATGCCGTGGAAACAACGCAGACGCTCATGTCCTTGGTGTCCTTGCAAGCGTCCAAGGTGCAAAACTTGTGCACATGTTGACAATACATCATCCATCACTGGTCCCCGAGGCCATTTCAACATCCGCGGCCATTTCAAATGCACCACTACTAATCTTGTTTATTGTATTAAGTGTACTCGCTGTGGCTTGCTTTATATTGGAGAAACCAAGCGCCGACTTGCCGACCGTTTTACGGAGCATCTCCGAAGCGTTCGGCTGAAACAACCCGGCCTGGCTGTCGCCCAACACTTCGGCGCGCCATCTCACTCCACCAAGGACATGAGCGTCTGCGTTGTTTCCACGGCATCGTCGGACACGCAGCGCCGATCTTTGGAACAGCGTGTGATGTTCCAACTGGGCACGCTCCAACCTGACGGGATGAACGCGGAGTTCACCTTCTCCGCGTTTGTTCTACCAGCGGGACATCACAACAAGCCATAATTCTCCCTGAAGAAGGTGCATTCGCACCGAAAGCTCGGTCTTATTTCCGGTGAGCACTGTTATATTTATATTTTCACATTTTCTATGCTCTTCAGTGCTACGCAGCATCCCAAATTTTTATATATATATATATATATGTAGATATTTTTTGTAAATTTTTTTTTTTTTGTATGTGAAATTATTATTATTTTTTTTTTTTTTTTTTTTTTGGTTTTTTTTTTGGTTTTTTTTATTAAATTTTTTTTTTTCATTTTATTTTTTAAGCATAAATTTAAATAAGTTTTTGTTTGAGTTTATTATTCTAATATGTTTACTTTAAAATAAAATAACATGAAAGAGAAAAAGAAGGTTTATATTGTCATACTTTTAGATTGTTTAACATAAAACACGGTAGTAAAAGCAAATTGGGATCATTCTAGATTAATACTTCAATGACTAAACACTATCATGGGGGAACGCAATGAGTGGTACAAGTACCTAAAAACATTATATTATGATATTGGAAATGAAACGGGATTGAGTAGCGTCGAAAAACTCTATCAGAGAGCAAACGTCAAGGGAGTGTACAAGTTATCTCGTAAGCAAATAAGAGAGTTTTTACAAACCCAAGATGTATATACTTTACACAAACAAATTAAACGAACGTTTCCGAAAAATCGTGTTCTGGCCATAGCTATTGACGAAATATGGCAAATAGATTTGTGCGACGTTCAAAAACTATCGCGTTATAATAAGGGATATAAATATATACTAACCTGTATCGATGTATTTTCAAAGTTTGCGTGGGCTAGACCTTTGAAAAAATAAAAAAAGTAAAACAATACTAGACGCTTTTCGGTCTATACTGAGTAGTGATAACAAAAGGGCGCCCATGCGGCTTCACTCAGTGTCACTGAATCTACTAAAACTACCATCGATCTCATTTTTAGTTCCCACCCAGAGCTCATAAAGGACTGTGGTGTTTTACCAGTCCTAATCAGTGATCATTATCTTGTTTATGGGCTACACAGTTGGAAAACACCAAAAATGAAAGGTCGTTCAATAAATGTTCGATGTCTAAAAAATATAGACAGTGATGCATTTACGGACGATCTCCGTAATGCACCATGGCAAGATGTTTTTGGTTGTTATGATGTGGATAATGCATGGTCTATATGGTACTCCATATTTATGAGTATTATTAACCTCCATGCGCCAGTCAAAACCAAACGCATTCGGGGTGCCTCAGTACCGTGGCTCGATAGCGAAATTCTTAAACTTATGCGGCAGCGCGATCGTGTACACAAAATTGCAAAGCACACAGGCTTACAAATTCATTGGGATTCATACAAAACCTGCGGAACAATGTTACTAATAAAATCCGCAGTAAAAAGAGTAATTACTACACATCCGCCATAGAAGAAAATAAAAGCAACTCTTCTATGCTGTGGAAAACTCTGAAGGAGGTACTCCCTAAGAAACAAAAAACTGTACCAAATTCGATTACTTCCCCAAATGGGAAAAATATTGACAATATCGCCGACATTGCTGATACATTAAATGAACACTTTTCAACAATCGGCAAGCGTACTGCTGGAAATTACCCTTTGCGTGAACTTGAAATAGATGACAATACTGACGCCTCTATATTTGATTCTGTTGATGAAGATTGCGTAGTACCTAACATTACAGAAGAGTTTGTTCGAAAGCAAATATCATCCATGTCGGTTGGGAAAGCAACAGGTCCGGATGGAATTAGTGTTAAAATGATTAAAATTGCTTCACCTTATATCATTAAATCTTTAACTCGTATTGTTAACCTGTCTATAAGATGTGAGCGATACCCTAAAGATTGGAAACATGCTTTAGTAACACCAATTCACAAGGGAGGAGATAAATGTAGTACAGGTAACTATCGTCCAATTTCTATACTGCCAATTATCTCTAAGATTTTAGAAAGATGGGTGCACTCATCGGTATATAGATATCTTGATGAAAACAATCTGATTCCTAGTTGCCAGTCGGGATTTAGACCCCTGCACTCAACTGAAAGCACCCTACATGACTTAACAAACAAGTGTTTTGCGGCCATGGAGAATGGACAAGTTACAGGCAGTGTGTTTATAGACCTCAGTAAAGCATTTGATTGTGTTGATCATGAAATCTTACTAAAGAAACTAGAAAGGATGAACATGTCATCTTCTGTAATAAATTGGTTTAAGTCGTACCTAAGTGAACGTAGTCAGTCTGTGAATATTGGCGGCACCATATCAAAGGTGCTGTCCGTAAACACTGGTGTTCCGCACGGGTCGATACTAGGTCCACTTTTATTCATTGTTTATACTAGTGATCTTCCATCTTGTATTGCCCCAAACTGCAACTTATTTATGTATGCAGATGACTCCACATTAACGTGTAGCTCCTCCAACATTAATATAATAGAAAGTAGCTTAAATACAGCTCTTACTAGTTTTCACAACTGGTGCGGAAGAAACAAGCTAGCTTTAAATGCCACCAAAACCAAATGCATGCTTATTGGTACTAGGCAGAAAATATCTAATGTTAATTTAAATGTATGCATTGCTGGTAGTCGTATTGAAAATGTGAAGTCTTATAAATGTTTGGGTGTAATTATTGATGAAGCATTAAGTTGGGCCCCACATGTCGAATACGTAAGACAAAATGTGGTGTCTAAATTAGGTATACTAAGAAGAATCCGTGATTATATTCCTCAGCACAGCTTGCACACACTATTTGTAAGTCTAGTTATGCCAACATTAGAGTATTGTTGTACTGTGTGGGGAGGAAGGTACATATCTCACGATAATATGTTAAACAAATGTCTCAAAAGAGCCGCGCGGATAATCCTTAAATGTACCTTCCTCACCCCTTCAGAGGATATGTTTGCTCGTCTTAATTGGGCCCCTTTTTCAAAAAGAGTCAAGTCAAAAAAGGCTATTCTTGTCTTCAAAAGTATCAACAAAATGACTCCTTTGTACATGACAAATATTTTCAAACCACTTACAGTAATTCGCGAAACAAGGCAATCAACCCACACGGCACTGAAAGTTCCTTTCGCCAAAAAAGAATGCTACGCCACAAGTTTCGCTGTGAGTGGTGCAAATATTTGGAATAATCTGCCCGAACAATTGCGAACATTGGACTCATTAAGCACATTTAAATCAGAGCTCCGACATGCCATCTGAGTGTTAGATATTATGCCAATTGCGCTGATCTACGGAGTTAGAACTTGGTTGCCACTATAATGTGGAGCCGGATAGGAATTTCCCCTTCTTATTTTTCACCTAAAAGGTTTTTTTATTTGGCGGGTTTTCGCCTATCTCGTAAATCAGAATTAGTATTAATGTTTAGAATTCCTGTAATATCCTTGTATTTATAATATGTACTGTTATTTTATTTGATGATGTATGCAGGGCCCCAATGAAAACCAGTTTTAAACTGTTTGGGCACACCCTGGGTAAAGAAATGGAATAAATAAAAAAAAATAAAAAAAATAAGGGAACAGAATTTATGAATCGAGAATTTCAGCGTTTTCTGAAGCAAAACGACATTGAATTTTTCACTGTAAACAACGAAACAAAGGCCAGTGTAGTAGAGAGATTTAACAGAACGCTCAAAAGTAAGATGTGGAAATATTTTTCGTATCGCGGTACTTTCAAATATATCGGTGTGTTGCAAGAGCTGATAAATGCTTACAATAATTCCACTCATCGTTCGATACGTATGAAACCCAGTGAGGTAACGCAGAAAAATGACGGACAGGTGTGGAAAACGTTATATGCCGACGTCAGGCGTGCGCCAGAGCCAAAGTTTAAATTTAAGGTGGGAGACAAAGTTAGGATCAGTATAGCGGCTAGAGTATTCCGAAAAGGATATTTACCTCAATAGTCGGAAGAAATATTTACCGTCAGTAAACGCGTGCGTAATGTACGGCCTCTGTATTCGCTCAAAGATTACGGAGATGAAGCGATAAAGGGAACATTTTACGAAGAAGAGTTACAGAAAGTGATTAAAGATAAAAACGATACGTACAAAGTGGAAACAGTAATTCGACAAAGAACCAAAAATGGTCAAAAAGAACATTTGGTCAAGTGGCTTGGCTATCCATCGAAATTCAACAGGTGACAAAGCTTTATTAATAGGGATGACGAGACACTCCCGTCGACAGTAGCTCTTTGAAAGTGAATCATGGCGGTAGAACAATTTTATATAACGCTTCCGAGCAACGCCTCTCTGTCTGTGTATCCTAATAATACACTGTCGGATTATACGACTAGATTGTTTAATTATATTCATTTATCGGGGAAATGGGAAGTTGGCCTAAGCGAAATACAGTACCCTCACTGCTATTTTAACATAACGGATAGAAATAATTCATTAACTTATTCCAAAGACGGTAATATTGCCCGACACTTAAAAATACCTCACCGTTTTTACAGTAACGTGCAGGAAGTTCTCGATACCATCAACGATAATTTTATCGAAACAGCAAGATCGAGTATTGGTTTAACGATAGATAAAAACTCTAGAAAAGTTACAGTTAGATTGAGGACCGGTGCGTTCTTAGTATTTAACGATGATCTGTACAAATTACTAAGACTACCTCGTAAGTCATTTTTTGAAAGCACCGTGGGGGCTCAACCGTCCGACGTTTACTCGGGGGTGTATGGCCTTTATGTATACAGCGATATCGTTGAACCTCATTTTGTAGGCGATGCCAATGTTCCCCTGATGAAAATAGTACCGCTCAAGACAGGAAGTAAAACTGCGGGAGAAATGGTTTCGACGTCGTACAGCATGCCCCATTATATTCCGGTTAAAACGAAACATTTTGAAACGATAAACGTCAATATAAGGGACGACACGGGTCGAAAGTTTGCATTTGAACGAGGAAAAGTGGTGGTGAAGTTACACTTTCGTCAGGTACGCCCTTCCTTATTTCAATAATCATGACGGCGTACGAACGGTATTACAAATCTCAAGCTGGAGGTGGGCAATATTTCAAAGGAGCGCAAGTGCAGACGGGGTATGGCTTAGGCGGAATCCTGTCGGGGCTGTTTCGATCGGCTCTCCCGGTCATAACTCAGGGAGCCAAAAATATTGGAAAACAAGCACTTCAGACGGGACTGCAAATGGCAAACAATGCCCTCAATGGCCACGCCGCTGGTACTACTCACGACCAACAGACGAAAAATCCACCGCGTAAAACACCGCGTAAACCACGCAAGCCTCGCAAGCCTATAAAGAGGAAAGGTCCGAGCCCACCGACCATTTTATCAGCGAAGAAGCGTCCAAGGAGGTCACCGGACATATTCGATTCTTAAGCATCATGGCGTTCATTCACAAACATTCTCCCGAATGCACAAAGTCGGAACTTGATCTATTCGCGGTACCTTCCACTCAGACTAGCGTCGCAAAAGGGCAATGGGTACAATATCAACCCTTGACAAACATTGTGGACTCCGGCCCCATCGAATTTCTCATCAATGGTTCGAGCGAGACCTACTTGGATTTGGCGCAAACGATGCTACACGTACAGGCTAAAATTCGTCGCTGGTCGCACGAAGTGACCTATCTCAGACTTTTGCAGTTATTTTAATTTCGAGAAAAACGCGTTTTAAGTTGAGCGGATTTTGCAAGAGTTATTTCACCTACAAGTGTATATTTCATCAATTCTGTTTTTCTATTATATACAAATTGGATAGTTAAATTATGGTGTCAGTTTGTTCTAAAGATAATAACTCATCGGCATCAGGTAAAAAAGTAGCTGAGAAATTATAAGTCAGTTCGTAAAATTAGCACTTTCATTTTTCATATGCGTGGGTAGCGACCTATCCCGATAGGTTACTTCGTGGGACCAACAATGTCGATTTCTCAACCGATGTCAATTGCGCCGAGCGACGAACTGAGATAGGTCACTTCGTGCGACCAATGATTTAATAAGTTTCTGCACTGGCAGTACCGTCGTTTGTATGACGCATCCGCCTTGCTTATGGCACAACATTAATGTTAAATACATTTCTTCGCTCGTTTTAGGAGTCTCGATCTCATGACAGCACAAGTGCTTGTATATTTAGAAACATTTGTGTATTACTCGTATAAAGAATATGACACAACTTACAGCCACAAATACTCCGTGTTGTAGCTACACGGAATGTAAAAAAAACCCAAAAAAACACGAAACGGCCTATTTCCAGCATCCTAGCCCTCCGACCAGAAAAAACTACTTTGGATGGACGGGTAATCTTTCTAGAAAAAAATGACACCAAGATCACCCGATTCGGTACAGTAGTTTTTATGTTAGGGACCTAGTATTTTTCTAGAACAAAGTCGGTGGTGAATTTGGACAGGCCCTTTCATTGCTTTCGCGCTTCTGTTAATCCACTGTCCAATTGACCCCCGACTTGGTTCCAGAAAAAGACCATTAGAATGGAAACTACGTCGACCGAATCGGGCGATTGTGGCATCATTATTTAACTACATGTGTGGTCAATCTGACGTTGGAAACCTGGTTTTTATTTTCATGATACGAACAATAAATTAGGCAGTTTATTTGTCTTTGGGATGTGGGTAGGGGGAGGGGTAATTACGACTCAATGAATCTTGTAATAGAGTCCCAATTCATCTTCAGCTTGCAACAAAAGTTTATTGATACAATAAAAATCATGCCAAATTATATTATTCACACTTTTACACAAAATCAATTGGTACCAATCAAATACTTTGACAGTTCATTAGGTATTTATTCAAAAATTAATTTCAAGATTTATCCCACCGCCCTGGGCGCTGGGAAACGCAAATCAAGTTTTTTCAGAACTCTGAAAAGGAAGTTAAGACCTGTGCTGATGCGGAACTGGTGACCACCAGAGCTAAAAGCTTATCAGCGTTTGCCAGCGCCCAATATGGGCAGTGGCGAGCAAAGATTTAAGTAAATAATTATGATTAGCCAACCAAATTATACATTATTGTTATTATTATATATAACAATTTATTTGTAGAATTTACCATGTGCAATTTAGTTATCAGATGCTCTTATTTATTAATTACACTCAGAACAGTTGCTGCTTATGTCTGCTCATTGTCATAAAATGTCATGAATGTGTTATTCACACTGAAGCCAATAAAGACAATCTTATTTGAATGTAATCAATTTGATTCCGCTTTCCAGAGCTGACCACAGCAATTTTAGTGGGGTAAATTCTTGTAAAAAGCAATGTGGTCAGGATGGCTTATTACTGGAGTAAGACCTTCACAGAGACTCATCAAGTCCCTGTACTTGCCCTCGCTGATTTTGGGAGGGCCTTGAGAATAAGCCTCGGCAGGAAAGTGGAAAGTGCCAGGAGTAGCCGGAAGCCTGCTACTACGTGTGATGTCGATGGTTTCAAACGTTTCACTGAGGTGTGAAAATTTAACCTGAATTTTCAATCGTTGGTGTTTTGTGACCCTAATTTGCATGATCTTCTTCCAGTCTACTGGATTGCCTTCTTCTGTTGAACGTACCTTTAAGGTTCTAAGGGTTTGGCCAAATTCCTTCCAGTCACGAATGTCTTTAGTCTGGACTTCTGGACACTGTACCTCGAAGGATGCTTCCTAGCTGTTTGAATTAGGAGCGACAGTTGAGCAGGGAGAAAAATATCTCTAGCCTGGGTCAAGTTTCGCTCTATAGTACTATGCACAAAATCACCTTCACTCTGACCGTGGTTTGTTTCAAAGTAGTATAGAGTGACCTGTTTCACAGATACTGAGGCTGATACAAAATACAACAACATGGCCGGTAGTATGGAATTTTTGTTTTGCCCAATGCATCCATCACTGAATAAATCAACATTCTCTGTACCTTTGATGTCTAGCATCAGCAGATATGTGTAGAGGTTGGAGGCAATTTCATTGGACCCCCGTTTGCCTAAGCCTTCGTGATGCACGAAACAGTAACCTGCCTTGCTGTCTAATTCATAGATGGTGAAATTGTAGCAAGACAGTCTACGTTTGTAGAAGAGAGTTCCCCTACCTGATTTTGGCAAGTATATGACTTGTTGGAGATCATACACTGAAGTTTGATGTGTCTTAGGGTTAAGGAGAGCTTCTTTCTTCTTTTCTGATTTTATTTCTCGCACTTTTTGTTTTTTCTCTGATGTGTCTCAAGTACACATGGTTTAGCTTTTCTCTTTCTTGGTCATTTCCGTTACGATATGTTTCACATACTCCACATAAATCCTTCTTTGGTTTATGGAACTTCAACTTCATTACACGAAGCATTCTTCCATACAGAGTTCGCGAAGCCAGTGGTTTTGGATTTTCTGCAACATACAAGTCGTACATGTTGTTTATGTTCAGATCAGAGGCTAAGAGTTGGGAAGAAGTACTTGCGCGACAGTAATGCGATTCGGTTTTTGGGAACCTGTTGATATGAGCAATCACATTTTCCCTACGTTTGACATCTTCACTTTTAGTTTGCCTTCTTCCTCTCTGCTCTGGTATTACTGTGCCACAAGGACTTAGTTTACTCACGACTGCGTGGAGATCCTGTGCTTTTCCCATTAGGTAGAAAGAATTTAGTGTTTCTCTTTTTGTATGAACCTTTGGTGGGTACTGATAGTACTATATGGCTTGCTAGCCACTCTCGCTGTGCCTGCAGGCTTCGAAGAGAGAAATACGCTTCCCTTACTGATTTCCGATCTTCTTCAGACAAATCACTGCAAGCCAGATTTCTGGCTTTGCAATACAAACTGCTACACATTGGAATGTGCTTTGTTTTGCGAGCTTCCTTTAGCTTGTTTGTCTTTTCCGTATAGTATGCTTTACCACTGTTTCTATTTGTTTTCACGGTTTTATTTCGAGCTTGCTTACTTTGTGATTCATGTATATTTTGCTCTGGTAAACACTCTATCTGGGGTTCTCCTTCCACTGTAAAATCCTCTGGTTCTAGAAGCCCAAATGTTTCATTTATGGGATCAGACTCTGCAATATCATAGGTACTTGGATACAATGCAAAGAAATCATTATGAGTTTTACAAGAATTATCTGACCTTATAAAATGTTCAAAACACAACAAGCAATTACAGGAAGCACATGCTGCAAAGATTTCCTCTTGGCAAGTAAAATCACAGCAGGTCTGAGCTACACCAGGTTCTGGAAGAGTTGCTTGAAAAGCTGTTCTTCTTGTGCTTGATGATGTACAAGCTAACGTTGACGAGTCTGTAATGAGAAAGAAAAAATCAATTTATTATTTAATAATCAAATACGTTTCTCTATAGTGAACGGCTGTAAAAACTGAAATTGGCAAACGTTCTTTCAAGTTCTCTGGAGCCAAGTCATGGAATAAACTTCCACCTGCCATTAAAAGCTTGCCAACTATTCTAAGTTTCAAAAAGCATGTCAAGGGGCACATTTTAAATTCAAATAATCCGTAATATGTATATTGTTAATTGTATTTGTAATGTTGTATTTGTGAGTTATTTTTGATGTATTTGGTGTACATGTTAGTTTATCTTATGTGATATTATTATAATGTACGCTTAGTTTCTGTTATTATTGCTATGTGTACTGAGGGCCTCTATGGAAAGCAGTGCTGTGCACTGATTGGAGTTTACCCTCATTAAAGATGACATAAACAATGTATATTATATTTATGTTTTGACAATATATGTTAACTTGTGTGAGTCTGTCACACTAAACAAGGGAGGACATTTTGGGCTGCATGATGATATGCTGTGGTCTTCAATTATGTTAGCACTCAATTGGAAAAAGAGAAGTAGTATCGGCTGTGAACACTTTGCTCAAAATTTATATCATTAACACAATGAAAAGCCAAAAAGAATAAAACAACTCTTACCAGCTGATGCAGAAGGACCACCGCCACAACCATAAAAAGGGTCACTGCCACCCGGAGTTGGAAATGCAGCACCATCAGAAGAGTCACCGCCAACCGGAGTGGAAAAAGCTGCACCACCAGGAGGACCACTGCCAACCGAAGTGGGAAAAGCTGCATCATCAAGAGGGTCACTGCCAACCGAAGTGGGAAAAGCCGCATCATCAAGAGGATCACCGTCAACAGGAGTGGAAAATGCCGCACCATCAGAAGGGTCACTGCCAACCGAAGTGGGAAAAGCCGCACCACCAAGAGGACCACTGCCAACCGAAGTGGGAAAAGCCGCACGACCAGGAGGACCACTGCCAACCGAAGTGGGAAAAGCCGCATCACCAGGAGGACCACTGCCAACCGAAGTGGAAAAAGCCGCATCACCAGGAGGACCACTGCCAACCGGAGTGGGAAAAGCCGCACCACTAGGAGGACTACTGCCAACCGAAGTGGAAAAAGCCACATCACCAGGAGGACCACTGTCACCCGGAATGGGAAATGCCGCACCATCAGAAGGGTCGCTGCCAATCAGAGTGGACAAATCCGCACCACCAGGAGGACCACTCCCAACAGCACCGGTTGCAACCAGTGATTGCTGTTTATTGCCTAGAAAAAAAACCCACCAAAATGCATTATTAATTTTATGTGAAAATGTTGACTGGATAAGAGGACCACATGATAAGAGTCCTCATGCAAAACGTATGAACAAGTCACGCCTTGCAAAGAATAAGGGTAAACAAAATAAAAACATATTTTTTATACATTTTGTATAACTTACAAGAATTGCTCAGTAATATACTAAGTGGAATGTCATCTCCATCACTGTCGCTGTCTTCCATAGTTCCTGTAACAGAAATAAGAAACAATGTAAAGTTCACACAAAACTTCACGTTTCTTATATGTATTTACCCCTAGTGAAATATAAGATTTAAAGGTAATATTAAACAACAAACCACCAAATATTATTATGAAATACAAGACGGTAAATGGAGAATATCCTTCTACAAAATAACGACAGCTGTGTACAGCTGATATATTTTTTGAAAAACTGATTTTTTCTTTTCAAATGTTGCCCTAAATTTACCAAAATAGTCCACATTTTGTTTGCATTCAGTTTCAAGTTAGGGCACAATACATATTTTGCTTACCAGCAGGGTCCTCTATGTCAACGACTCTGCCCCTCCACCAGACCTTGCCCCACCTCATTCTGACCACCTGTCCCTCTTTGAGTGGTGGTTTGAACTTCAGGTGGTCAGAAAGAACAACATTTTGTGTCCCATCTAACCACCTGACTAGCACATCCATTCTCGGGAAGCCTGTCATAAAACAAACAAGTGGAGAATATATTTAGTAAATGCCAACATTAAAAAAAGAAAATCTACAGTAGTAATAAGGGTAGTACCTTTCCTTTGTTTACTAATTACTTGCTTTTGAATGTGAAAAAATTACATACGGGGTTATGCCTAGGCTAGGCTTAATCTCACAAAATAAGAAAGATAAATCGTTACGACAGCGGTATAATGTAATGTATTGTTATAACCAGCCCACGCAAAACTCCACAATCCACAATCCCCGGCTTATACCCTTACGCCATGTACGCCAACGTTATCCACACATCAAGCTTTTATTTAGGCTATATTTATTTATTTATGCCATGCCTAGGCCAAGCTTATGCAGTGATTTATATAACAGCATATAGAACTACTTCAGCACAACAGATATAGACTTTTAGATAATTACATTATAGGCTTACTTACGCAATAAAAACCACAAGCAGACAGGAAGAGGTGGGATGTCGGCCGGGACAGCGCCGAGTCGAGTGTGCATGTGATGTACGAGTCGACTGCTTTCTAGCTTTATGTCCGGATCCCCGTACACACGTACACAGAGTTATACGTGGGACAAATACATTGCAACGTCTAGAAACCAGACGCACGTCCTTGCAAATAATTATTTGCCTGTTATTTTTTTAAGTGAAAGATGTATTTTTTTTGTATTGATGGATTTTGTTTATACGTGTAAATATTTTATTTAATATTGTTATCCATCATTTTTCAATAACAAGGAAAAGGAGGCATTTATACAATTATATATTCTTGAAACCAGTAGGGCCTACTTGCGTCACTTCGTGGGACCAACGTATCGGGTTTCTGTGGTCGCACGAAGTGACCTATCTGAATGTGTCACTTCGTGAAAAACAATATCTCATTTTTGTGGGTAGTGTCTTTTGGAAAAAAACACAATTAAGCCCAAAAAAATACATTTTCAGGAAAAAAAATTTGATATTTCGAAAGATCTTAATATAAGGAATAAAATGATACCAAAAAAAATCAACCAAAATATGAGATAGGTCACTTCGTGTGACCAGCGACGAATTGTTGATGCTAATGGGGGTGCATAGCCGACGATGTACCAGTCGCGCCCGTCAACCTTACGATTTAGTCTATTTTCCGAAGTGGACGTGTCTTTAAATGACCGGGTCATCACCCCCTCTACCAACACGTATCCGTACAGGGCCATATTGGAAACGCTCCTAAGTTACGGGCCAGCGGCCAAACACTCTCACCTTACATCCGGCCTGTTCTACAAGGACACAGCGGGGAAAATGGATGTATCAGACCCTACTATAACCGATCCCGCGCATCGAAATGAAGGATTACAACAGAGGTTTTCGCACGCAAAGGGAAGCAAGATGATTGATCTAATAGGGCCTATACACGCGGACATATTTTTTCAAGATAGACTTTTGTTAAACGGTGTAAACATGAAAATTAAATTACACCGAAGTAAGGATGCTTTTTGTTTAATGTCTTCTACCCAGGGGGTCGATTACAAAGTGCACATACACAATGCCACTCTCTATATACGCCGAGTAAACGTCAACCCCATGGTTGCAATAGCCCATGCAAAAACATTGGAACAGGCAACGGCTAAATATCCCCTGCGTAGGGTGGAAGTCAAAACATTCTCCATTCCTCAGGGTAACCAAACTTTTACGAGGGAGAGAATGTTCCTAGGCCAAACCCCCACGCGCATTGTTATTGGGTGTGTAAATAATATGGCTTTTAATGGGGATTATACAAAGAATCCTTTTAATTTCAAACATTTTAATTTAAACTTTTTAGCTCTGTACATAGACGGGGAACAGTTACCGTGGAAACCGCTCAAGCCTAAATTTGTCGGGCCCGACAGTAATTATCTCATGGCTTATCAAACTCTATTTTCGGGTATAAATAACCTTCACCACAATTCGGGGAATGACATTTCTAGATCTGACTATGCAGGCGGATACACTCTGTTTGCGTTTGACCTAACTCCCGATCTTTGTTCGGGCGGACATTTTAACCTCTTACGAAGCGGTAACGTACGCTTGGAAATAGCCTTTAGAGATCCCCTAGCCAGTACCGTAAATGTGATTGTGTATGCGGAGTACGATTCGCTCCTGGAAATTGATAAATCCCGCAATATATTGATTGATTATTCATCATGAATACCCCGCAATTACTGAGTGTTCTAAAGGCTGATAAAATAACGAATCGGCAGTGTGGTGGCGTTTATCCAATAGATAAATTACCGGAAACTGTTGACACTTTCCCTCGCATATACATCGTGAATACCGACAAAAGTACTCAACCCGGAAGTCATTGGATCGCCTTATATTTCGACGGTGATAAAAGAGCGGAACTGTTTGATTCCTACGGTAACTCCCCGTACATGTACGATGAACTTTTAATGCGTTTCATCAACAACAATTGTCTTGGATTCACGTATAACGACATTTGTCTGCAATCTCTCAGCACTACGGCGTGCGGACAATATTGTTTGTTTTATGCAATGCATCGTTGTAGGAGCGTAGTTATGAAAAATATTATAAGAATGTTTACGAGGGATACCCATTTTAACGACACACTCGTACATCACTTTGTAGAATCCCGTTACAATATTTCTATTCCCATATCCGATGTTGAATTTATCGTTAACCAAATTGTAAAAAAGTTTTAAATGTATACCGTATAAGTTGTTTTTATAGGAGTATAAAAAATAAAAAAAATAAAAAAAATTAAAAAAAAAAGATAAAAAGAGAGTAGAATACACAAAGAAAATTAATTAGTCAAACAATGTATTAAATGTCTCTATCATTGTCACGTATTTATTTTCTTGTTACATAATACATGTATACAAATCAATAATAAAAATCAACAATATTAATATTATACAATGAATTCTCGTTTGTTATTTTGTTTAAGTTACAATGATTCCCATACCAGGCGTTTTTTATGTTTCTGCGTAGAAAAGGATGGTGTAACCCTCTTTCGTTTTTTACGTTTTGAGAGTTCCGATGGCAACGTGGGTAAAACCCTTTTTTCGGCAGCATCCGGCGTCATCATGTTTTGTTTATAACGCTGCGCTATAGTACGACGTGAAACGTTACCCATCCATGTTTCGGGTACATTCATACTCGCTAAGCCACGCAAAACATGTTGCCATCCACGAGGGTAATATACTTTTCTAGCACGTAGTACATCATTAATTAAATCCGTAATATTCGATCCCTGAATGACATCTTTGCCATATACAAGTTCTCCATTGTTGTTCCAACTCATAATGTCTGTATTGTTTATCGTATCAATTAACAGCTTCGCTTTATGTTTGTACGTTTTGGGTACACCGTCAAGAATTTCGGTCGCTGAATTATCTCGCGCTAGTTCGGTCGGGTTTTTTCCCCCGGTAGTTTCATCAGTACTATCGTGGGATTGTTTTCCTTCGGCAGTATTCATAGTTAGTGTGATGGGTTCTTGCTTTCTGGCACGATCGAATTGGAGGTATCTCTGTAGCGCTTGCTGATACAGAATCACCTTGGTATTATCATCCAAATCGGATCTATCCAAAATATCTCTCATATCCCCTTCCAACGTTTGTACTTTAATCTCTCCGATGTCTATTTTCAAAAGTACATTTTGAATGGCTCGCGTTACTTGGTCCGCGGGAGCATTCATCTCAATTTTCTTGGCGTAACGCATTAGTTCCCGAGAAAAAGACCCCCTAAGGTGCGAAGGATTGGCGCGAGAAGCGTACCCAAAAATCCACCCTTTTGCACGAGTAGTTATTTTCGTTTCTTGTGAGACAATCTTTTATCAGCCAGTGTTCTTAGGTGTGTCTTGTGGCGCAATAGTTTCTTTCTCTGAGCAGAAGTCAAAGGTACGTGGCCTTTTAAGACATTCATGGCACATTCGCAAATACACGATATCAATTCTTTATCCGCCCTTTTTAATATATCCTTTCTAAGTCGAGGGGTAGATTTGCTCAACACCTGGAGAGTGTTGGCGTTGCTCCTAAGTCTCTGCGTCATCGTGGCAAAGTGACGAACAAGTTCGATTGTAAAGCCCTATTATACTCTCGGTACATACGCGTACTGCGTTTCTCCCCTAAATATGTTTGTTTTCAGTCTAAATCTCTCGGGAGTGTCTGGTTTAAGATCTATAAATAAATACCCGTAGGGTTCGCTGGTAGCATCGTAATACGCTTCTGACATAAATTGTGTCTAGGATACATTTGTTTGGCTAAATGAGTAATCTGAAATCGATCTCTCGGATTTTTAAAAAGTACGATATAATTACAATTTAAACTAATGGTTCTGCTTTCTTTTGACTGATAAAATAAATTTTGTACAATATATACAACTGACAAATTACGATGGTGAGAATCTTTGGTAAATAATTTAGTTATTCGTGTATCGTTGCCGCACTCGGTCATGAGATCATCAATAACGATTAAATTTCTGTCTCGCGGGTCGAGGTGCTCGGCCCAATCGTCCGGCAACCCTTCAACAAAGCGTATACCATGTACGTTATCAGACAATTTCTGGAAAAGCGGCTGATATTCTCCATAACACCACAAAATTTTCCCAGGTGTGTCCAAAATGACATCTTGTTTTTGTTCGAGTAATTTCTTTACAAACTCGGATTTCCCACTTCCTGAAGGTCCGGCAATGATACACGTGAATGGATGTTTTAGCTTGGCCGCCATCAAATCATCTGAATAGTCTGTACAATATCATGTAATTATATAAACCTAAAAGAGCTCTGTGATTGGTTACTCGGTCGATTATTATCTGAAAGGAATAGGGTCAACAGATTATTGATCTGCTCCTCCTGGACCACGGTATTTCTAAATACGATCGACAGAACAGTCGATATAATAACTAGACGTGTTTGTGGACAAACACTAGCTGTTTCGGCAATGTTAAATGATTCTATGACACCATCAAAACATCCTTTTATCGATAACAAGACAGTGACGTGACATGAATGACAAAAACATTTACAAATCCTATGGGGGAAAACTACACCTTTAATGTGACGTCACATGACACCCGATGATGTCATCCTGATGTCATCTTAAGTTTCGTCTATAACTCATCCTGGAATACTTCAATACTAAGTTTGACCCCTATCGGACCTGTACTTCCAGAAATAGAGGGTCTTGTAAACTGCACCTTTAATGTGACGTAACATGACTCACAATGACGTCATTATGAGGATTTTCGTTTGGGGCCTCTTGGGGATGGTCGAGGTGTGTACTAAGTTTAGAGTCGATCGGATTTACCAAAGTGTCAAATTCAATCGTCTGAAGAAAACGTGTACAAAACCTATGACCTTTAACGTGACGTCTCGTGACCATGAATGACGTAATCGTGACGAATTTTGTGACCAAGTTTGACCCCAATCGGACCTGTACTTTTAGGGATAGAGGGTCCTAAAACTGCATCTGTGGCGTCACATTGTGTGCCAAGTCTAAAGTTGATCAGATTTACCAAAGTGCAGGGCCAAAGTGTATCTGTTGAAGAAAACGTGTACAAATTGTAACGTATTGGTATTGGTATTGTTTTATTTTCATACATCACAATAATTAATTTTATTATACAATGCACAAAGGGTGATGAATGGGGGAAACCAGGCAAAAATCAAATGCTTGTACGTGGCCTATAGTTAACACATTAATATACATGTACATTTACAACTATTGTTACAAGAAAAAAGAAACAAATATGAAACAAATGACTGGCTGAAAGTACAGCTGAATTACAGATTTAAAAAACAAAACTCAATGCAATACGTACAAATATAATATACATGAAATATAATTATGTACTACGTGTTACGGGATAAATAAATTATATTTCACAGGAAATAAGAATATTCTTAATGATCTTTTTATAACCGTTTATATTTCTAAATTAAGGTACTGGGGTGATTTTCCTCTTAGCCCTCCTGGGTATGGTAAACCATGGTTGGGGACTTGGTTCCGGATGTTTTTTTACTACGTGTAGTATTAACAATACTAAAATGACACTAAAGACGGGATCCCAGTTGCACGTACACGTCACTTCCTAGGGACCCCCTTCCACATTTATCCTAAATTAAGTGGTGTTTGTTTGTTGTGCAACGTTATGTAGAAATTAAAGTAAATTGATTGATTGATTGATTGAGTAGGATGTTCGGTCGTTCACGTCGACCGAAGTCCCCACCGGACTTCGTGCTTACCGTGCAAAACCCGGGCCGCCCCACGCCAAATCACACCCCCAAAACCCACTTAGACCAGAAAGTAATATCTATGATGATTTCAGGGACATTTCAGAAGACAAATGGAACAAATTGTAGAGAAATTGAGAGAAAATGACAAAACGTTTTGGACCCCTGTACTTTTTCAATAGACAGATTTCGGTGGTGGCGGAAAAATACGGTTGGCATATACGGTGTTGTTTGTATAATAGGCTGTGAGAAAGTGAAGGTTTTTACTGAAGTCGTCAGGGTCTCTGGATACAGTAAGCTGTCTCATTGATCAACATTTTTTGCTGGCTTCCACTGATTGGATGGAAGTACACATAAATTTGCATTTCATCTGCATCTTATTTGTATTACAGTATTACCGTATATGGCCATGATTGACCTGCTCTAGAAATTTCCAACGTATCTATTTTTAGATCTAGACAACTTGAAAGCATAGACTTGTATTCAGCCGTTAATGCTTAACGGTAATTTCGACAATCGTTGTGTCACATTATATTAATGATTTTATCATTAATTAATACAATTCGTTAATTTTAGGAATGTTCTGCAATATCTTCATGTTTCCGTCATCTTTATTTGGAGTGCTAACTAACCCGGTATACCGTAGGTGTCTTGGTTCTTTGGTCGCAATAGTCACGTGATTACAGTACTAAGTTATACTGACTGAGGTCCGGTACACGGTTGATGTGGAACACGGCCGCGCACGTGTACGTGTGATGACGCGCCGACGTATATGGAAATAAAATAGGTTTTAATCCCCGCAGCAACTACCTAGTCATGAGAGGCGGTAATTAGGGCCAAAGTTTTTGGATATTGTGCAGGATTGTGCAAGCGTGACGTTTGACAAGGTACGGTGAAGTGAATGTTATAATCACATGTAGTACTACTAGATGAATTTGTTGGTTAAAAAGCAGAGTACTATAATAAGCAGGGTCATTTTCTTTTAAAGTATAAACGTTACACTTACACTAATAGTCTAGTGGGATTTCTGGAAAATGTTAATGTTAGGGGCATTTTGGGGTAAAAGTTGTGAACCAGAGTTTTTTGCATAATTTGGGTATGCTGAATCCGATAAACCCGGTTCCCAAGCGAAATTTTGAGTTTTTGACCGTCTAATTTGCATAATAAAAATGGCCGCCAAATTGCTAATTTGGGACACTTTTTGAATCATTTTCTGCAACAACTCTGTAACCAGGCAATTACAAATGACAAATGAAGTGTCTATATCTATATTTTGAGTGTCAGAGTATATTATAAATGCATTTATAACGTAATCAGTGGTAACCCTACTCTTGTATATGCAAATTAGCCAAATTAGCCGCCGCCAAATATGCAAATTAGCCGCCGCCATTACAGAAAAATCATTTTCCCCCAATATCTCTTTAACTACACAAGTAAACACGACAAATGAAGTTTTGAGGGCCAGAGAATGTGATAAATGCATTTCTGAAGTATTCAGTTGTACCCCTACTCCTAATTATGCAAATTAGCCGCCGCCATTACAGAATAAAATCCTTTAAGGGTCCTAGAATGTGATCAGATGCTTAAATTATGCAAATTAGCTACCAATAAAAACGCATAAAGTCTATGTAGCCCTACCGGTAACAATGCTCAATGTTGTGGTTTTCCAACTTTACTCCTTGATACTTATAGGCAATAGATCTTACTCACAAATGCCACATCCTGAAGTCTGGTAGAATAAACGGCTTGTTGGACTAGACGATATTCATACAACGAGTTTGATCATCACTATGTTGCTGACATGCACACATTGCTGTGCATCGTAGCCCTGTCTTGCGGCATTTGCAACGACGCGTCATGCATTGCTTTTGGCACGCACACGAAATCATTTCCAGGCAGCTTTCTGGAATCGGACTCAATGACATCAGGATGGGTTGTAGTCCTGAATCACCACGTTTCCATCCCATGTCCACGGGTGCAGGAAGCTCAGGTATGGCACGGTAAGCATTTCTCCAAACCATCGCTTGGTAGTGCACCCGCATCAAATGGAAGCGGAGAGCATCACTTGTTGGTGGCATGGCTTCGGTTTTACCAGTCTTGGAGAAAAGTATATGCCTTGCTTCATCAACAGAGTCTGTTTTTTGTACATCATATATTCTGCAGACAAACATTTCTGAAGATTGAATGGTCTCCTCTGTGAGTTCACCGATTCCCAAGTTTATAAGCAATTGATGGTGCTCTTTGAAGACTTTCCATGATGACCTTTTTGTGTGATTTGCGATGTAGGAAGTGGTGTCGCACCCGGTTAATGCATGAAATGGTAACAGAGATGTTGATGAAGCTCTAGGTAGATTGTTAAAAACCATATCAATGGGTACATATCTCCGTTTCTTGGTGGTACCAGACATCATCCAGAGGTGTTCGCATTGTACACGTGGGAAGTGGGCAACCAAAATCACAAGAACATCAGTGTCCCTTGATGACACAACAACTGTATTGAACTGGCTGTGTACAGAATGTAACACCAACCTAGTGTCAGCTTCTTCATGTGTAGCTCTCAGTTGAGTCAAGTCCGTGGTGGTCTTTGACGATCTAACCTCAAGTTCCTCCCTGAATCCACCGGCAACTACAATCTCCTTATCATCAGGTGCCTGAGAACACAATTCCTCAGACAGGAAATGTGCAAGATCCACTTTATTATCAGGGAGCGACAGAAAGTTTGTCCAGTTTTTTGGAAGAGGCACATCACGACCCTCAACAAGTCGTCTGATTGGTCGAGCTGCCTTCGTGCGTCGTGTCCTGGTACCACCCTTGATTGTCTCTTCTCTATATCTGTCGAACACAACGTCTACCCGTTGATAGTTAGAACCCTCCTTTAGTACTGCTCTTACGTAAATGTCGGCCAAATCCCCAAAGGTCACTGCCTTTTCAGGCTTTCCCAGAGCAACCACCAGTGCTTGTCCATCAATGATAAGGCAAGACGATGAGTCGTGAACTTTAATAGCTTCAGGACAGACTATGTCTTCAGTTAACTTATCTGCCAGTACAGACTTATTTCCAGTACGGAGTGTACCATTCATTTCAGCAAGTGATACAGGAACTGGCAGAAGCTCATGCTTTAGGACTGCTGGCAAGTCAACTGGACGACCTGCCTCATAGGCAGTAACAAGGCGTTGGAGAACATTTCTGTCTGCTTTCAGGATAGTTCTCTTGTCTTTGTCTTTAGTGTCTTTGGCCACTTCATACAGAGATGCAAATGTTTTGGCCTTACTCCTGTGTAGAGTTGCATGGATTGGGACATCTGGCTTGTCACGTGGCTCATGTACAATCATCCTCTCCTCAACGAATGTATTCACTTCTTCTTGTCCGAGTTCTTTAGCACAAAGTAATGATTTTTGTATTGCCTCTGTTGCTAGGTCTTTTGTGGCGAGATTTTGCAATGACCCTGGCGAAACTGATGCAAACACCTTGAATCTTTGGAAGGCTGAGAGCAATGCCATCTCATCGTCGTTGTCCCGCTTTTGCCGTGACTTGGTCGCTTCTTTGTGAACACGTGTTTTGCTAAGACAGTGGTTGTACATTGCATGGGTTTCAGCTGCAATGTGAGACCTCAGATTATACGAAAGGGTCCATCGACAAAGCGCTGATGTTGTCTTCGTGATGCCAATGATGCCACCTCCTTTCTTTCCTGTGCCATTTACCCACTCCATGGCTTGGTCGGGATCTACTTGGTTAAACTTTTGAACAGAACGCTTGACAACAAAGTTGCCCCTTTGAAACTCCAATAACACAGGTTCTGGAAGTTGGTGCATCTCGGCTATATACACTGGGCCCCATCTTGCGTAGTTGAGGTGCTCATACCGCTTAAAGTATGGCAACATCAGACTGAAGGCGTGGAGATGAAGGTCCCAGATTCCCTCACGTTGAGCTCGGGTGAATTTCAACAGTATTGAGAACATTTCCATGTAGTTCCACCAGAAGACGAAGTTTACATCTTCAGATTTACTTGCAGTGAAATCATTTAGAAGCTTGTGAAACCGTTCCTGCTTCAGAAATGTTATCAGCTCTGGAATTCTTTCGGGATTGTCATATGCAGCCATTGCAGAAACTTCATCATGGCATTCCTTGTCTGACTTTGCAGCAAACAAGAGAAAGATTGGCAACAAAATCCGCCACAGGGCTTGCAAGGTAAGTTTGTGAGCTCTAATAGCCTTGTTGTATGCTTTTCCTGACAGGACAAGCTGCACAGCACCCTCTCCTAGCAATCCACTCTCCATCCACACTTCAGCTAAACCAGATCCAGCCATGTGATCTCCTATCGCCTTCAGGAAGTTCATCGCGGTATGAAGCCCACCAAGGCGAGGGATTAATTTATTCCGGTATTCTTCGACGGACCACTTCAGTTCCATGAGTTTACAGAATAGTGCTTGGTCCACTGTAATGACTGTATGCTCCTGGCCAAAATGAAAAGATATCGCAATGCACCTCTTTACAACTGTATTTAGCGTATCTAACTCATGCGCCGGAGCAAGAATTATGGGCAAATATCCTACTGCTGTCTGCTCTGGTTCTTCTGATGAGACTGACTGATTGAATACTGTCCAGGACGGTTTAGTGTCAGATTCTTGACGTCGCAGGAAGAAAGCCATGTCCGTTGCTTGTGCTCGCTTTGCACAATCACTGTCTTCTTCGGGTTTCGTGAACCAGGCCTTGTCAACAGGGGCTGTGAATACTGGCTCACTTGTGGCAGGATTTATATTGACAGGATACAGGTTCTCCAGGACATCTGGCACGATCAGTGTATGTCTAGTAGATGGCTCTATAGCATCTCAAGTTCAGCATCTGCTTTTTGTCCTCGTTGCCATGTTGCCATTTGGGTTGCATGGAAAGTATTTTTTCCATCAAGTGTCTCATCAAGAATGTCAATGTTATCCGTAGTGTATTGGATAAATTTGTTGGCTACAATGTTTGGTGGAATAATGGCCCCAGTTGCTTGGTCCATAGATTTCAGAGTGTTCTCAGCTAAGGAAGTGTCTACTTGCAACACCTGTTCATAGCTCAAACAGTGACCTGCCTTGTTGAACAACTCCACCAGATCTTTAGATCGCGTGGCTTGATGTAGTGTATTGGCAAGACCAATATGTTTGGGAGTCCATTTTCTGCCCCCACTGACACCGTAAACAAGATCCTGTGCTACACTCAGAACTCTGCTTCGGGCCAGATCTTCATTGTTTTCAGAACTGTCTTCTGCTAGCGCCTCTTGACCACCAAAGATTAGTCTCAGTAGCATATATAAAGTATCTGGAATGCATGAAATCGCTTCATCTTCACTTACAGAGAAACCTTTGTGACCAGGAGTTTCCATCATATCTTCCCGAATTTTCAGCGCTACATGTACAAGTGATAGAAAAATGTCATCCTGGGGCACATATTGAGGCAATATTTCCTCGCTCTCCTCGAATTCCTTCATTTGCAAAACTGCAGCATGCTGATACTTTGTGGGAATCAGCATGGTTGTTCTCTCAGATGTGCTTCTGTCAAGAGGTTGGAAGAAGTTAAAAATGTCTCCCAGCTGTGACTGCAACTTTTCTTTGAATGTTGTCCTTCTACTGTAGTAAGACGGTTGAATCGTGATTGACGATTCTACAGCAAGCTCCTCATACCGTTCCCAGACATCATTCAGCAGGATAACATGTCCTTTGTCTGCTGATTGATGCTACTCTTTGCATAGCCATACCATCGCGAGGTCGGTATTGTCCGAGTCCTGCTTTGTTTTGGTGGTAGATCTGGTGAATGCTCTGAGACACGTCAAATGGTATTTGGCTTCAGCCGCAATTAGGTCAATCACTCCGGCCAATAGAAGGCCAATGATGTAGTCGAGAGAGGAGGCTTGAATTATCTGGTCGCTCATTTGTTTTGTCATTACTGAGATCAGCCGTGCTTTTGACTTCACAACAACAGTTTGACAGAAAATACATAAGTTCCAGTTTACTGGTTCCACACGCCTTCGCAATAAACGTCGGTTACCACTGCTGCTGCAACCTGTTTCTTGTTTTGAATCCACTGCCTGTGTCTTCTGCAAACGTTCAAGTTTACTTTTGTCCGTGAAGTGGGCATAGCACATTTTGTGCCACACAAGAGTTTGGGCTTCAGCAGAATCCAAAACATTCTGAAGACGGTCGATCAAATCGATATTCTTAACGTCTCTAAACTTTCTTCTGGTACTGGCAGCAAGCCTGACTTTTGCGAGCCCATGGTCACTAGCTTGACTAGGAATAATACTGGCTGCAGTTTGGCAGAATATGCACAAGTTGTAATCTACAGGCGAATGAATCTTTAGGTTAACTACTGGATCCATCATTGTCTGCAAATCAAAACAATTATAAATTGAGGTAAGGCTTCAAAGTTGTCATTTATTGGCCTATGATCACATGCTGGAGTTTTTACTCCCTCCAATAGCCCTTTGTTTTTAATCTCCTATTCTAAAATACTTACCAATATCCCTAAACCTTATAAAAGACTCCTGTATACAATTGTTCAGAATCACTGTGAAAAGTTGATCACTACTAAGCCAAGAGATATAAGCTCTCAAACACCGTGAATTGTAACAAAACACTCACAGGCTAGGATGCAATCACGGTTCTCAACACCAATGAAAAAGCTACTGTGATTGGCTAATCCTCTGATCTGTCAAACACATTGTTCTGCTTACTTTGTTATAGCTCCCCTGGATGTATAAATGGTCAAACTAACAGAAACAATATATAATAAATCTAGAATGTTTTTATTTCAAATATATGCGAAGATTAACTTCTTCAAGCATGTGTAGGTGTGATTCATAATGTAAAACCAGTTGTGATTGGCTGATTCTCTGACACAGTTTCTGGATTCATCCCCTACCTACCGGTATTTTTTTAAATACCTCTAACTAAGGCCTAAAATCTATTAGTACAAATTAATTGATATTTTGAATACTTTTTGAAGTACAAAATAAAGCATTTTTGTACTCCTCAGCATTTGAAGTATAAGAATTGGCAACACTCAAAAATTGAATGTTGTAAGGAATGTCACATTTGAATGGGTGATTTTATACCTTATCTCAACCATTTTTCGATCCTGCCTAACTCAAGAGTTAACCTCATCACCCACTCTTTAGTCTTACCCTCAAAACATATGTCTAGACACTTCATTTGTCGTGTTTACTTGTCAAGTTACAGACAAATTGGAGAAAAATGATTTGTCTGTAATGGCGGCGGCTAATTTGCATATTTATGAATAAGGTTATCATTAATTACTTTAGAAATGCGTTTATCATATTGTTTGACACTCAAAATATTGGTATAGACACTTCATTTGTCATTTCTACTTGCCTGGTTACAGAGTTGTTGCACAAAATGATTCAAAAGTGTCCCAAATTGGCATTTTGGCGGCCATTTTGATTATGCAAATTAGACGGTCAAAAAAATCAAAATTTCGCTTGGGAACCGGGTTTATCGGATTCAGCATACCTGAATTATGCTTAAAAGTCTGGTTCCCAACTTTTACCCCAAAATGCCCCTTGAACCTTATACAGAGCCTTTTTTCAGAAATCCCACTAGACTATAAGTTAAAGTTGGAAATTTATGGAAGAGGCTATCGTTACGACAACCGTAACTGCTATTAAAGTCACGTGGTATCATGCCTTTATGGCGCTATAAACTTGTTGCATAAGATTAAGAGGTAATCAGGTAGGGCTATATTGCCAAAAAGAAATTATCATTGTGAATTTAGGTCAGGTTTTCCTAGTCTATATGGCCCTGCACTGGAGTACACTCTGTGCTATGCACAGATTTTAGCCCTAGTCTATGGCCCCGCACTGTGCTATATAGGCCAGTACGTCCATGATCTATTTCATGGAAATCATTTGGTTTCAAACTCGGCATGCAGGTTCATTTATTATAGCGCATCGATATTTTGCTAAAATTAGGACTTTTCCGTGGTTCCGTCTGGTGTAATTTGTCTCTAAATCTGCGTTATAAAGTTTCCAAAAAATTCGCGATAAACGCAAAATAATATGGCGGGACAAACAAAATATGGCGGAACCAGTCTGCGCAGGCGCGGCGTGCAAAGCTCGTCGTATCGAACAACAGAGGCGCCCTCTGTTGTTCGGTGCGACGAGCTGTGCACGCCTGCGCAGATATAGATCCGTCATTTTGTTTTGCGTTTATCGCGAATTTTTTGGAAACTTTATAACGCAGATTTTGAGACAAATTACACCAGACGAAACCACGGAAAAGTCCTAATTTTAGCGAAATATCGATGCGCTATAATAAATGAACCTGCATGCCGAGTTTGAAACCAAATGATTTCCATTAAATAAGTGAAAAAAATCCCGTTTTTTTTGCACTGATGGACGTATGGCCTATAGCACAGAGTGTACTCTAGTGCGGGGCCATAGACTAGGGCTAGCACAGAGTGTGCTCTATTGCGGGGCCATAGACTAGGGCTAGCACAGAGTGTGTTCCAGTAGTGCGGGGCCATAGACTAGGCCGCTAGCACAGACTCTAGTGCGGGGCCATAGACTAGGGCTAGGTCAGGTTATAAAGTAGAATGATATTCAAAAGTTTATGTCCAAGTTTATGGTTAGTTGGGACTGCAACTAGCCCCACTTATAGTGTGATCACTGTACAATGTCGTATGCTGCGCTACCACGGCCACATGACCCAGTCGAGGAATTAAGTAGATTTATTTGTCTTTAGGCGCGCAACGTGTATTTACTGGATTTGCTTCTTAGTTCTACATACATGTAATACTATAGCTTGGTCTATTGTGTTTTTTATGTCATCAGTCAGTGTGCTTTAATTTCCATCCAACCCAAAAAAAGGTTGAATGAAACATCTGGTTTTTGTTTGGATAAATTTGGCCTATGGGTTCCATTGTTATGCCTGTTTATTTTGAGCGCTAAAACTTCACAACAATGGAGGCACTTTGTTGCCTAGCAACAATCAATCACTTTTCTCACTTTAAAGAGACTTATGTTTCACAAACCACTTACGCTAGAGTGTTTAATCGTTGACATTGTTTGTTTGACTATTCAAAAATTGAAGTTTTATTGGCACTGATGGTCATCTGAAGTGGATGTTGTGAGTGTTAGTAGTTACAACATATAAATAACTTTGTTGGTGTGGTATTTTGTTGTCTTTTCAGAAAGATGGAAACACTAGAGCAAATTCAAAGATCGAAAACCAAAAGTAAACCTTATCCGAAAGCTGTAAGAGTGAAGGTTGTGAAGATAAAGGAAAATATCGAGAACTGTGTGGAAGTGGCTGTGGCTGATCAAACTGGCTACGTGAAGGCAGTTTGTTACGATGGAGCTGCATCACAGTTAATGGAGGATGGAAGTTTCTTAATTCGTCAGTTTATCAGAGGCACATCTGGGGTTCTGGTGGTGAATAAACATTCAAGAATTACTCGTTGTGCAGCACTTCAGCATATTTCACCTGAGATATTACAGATGGCAGAGAAAGTTGTGACCTCCGGGGTGGTCTGTATTGGTGACATACATACCCAAGCAGCATCTTTCACTGGGAAACGACTTTCAATTGAAGGAGTGATTGTTGAAGTGAGTATTTTATATACATGGATGTTACAAATGATAAAAATGTTTAAAGAATTGGAGAAAGTTAGAAAGTCAGTATTTTAGAAAAAAATAATGTGAAATGTGAGAAAACATTCCACAAAGTTTCAAAAAATTTATTAAATCATGTTTTTTGTTTGAAAAAAGCCATGACCCAGGAATGTTATCCGAGTCTATTCTAAAAGATAAGGTAAAATGTTTTTTAGAACGTAGAAGTGATATAAAAGCAGTTTTGTGATTTGTAAGAGGTTTATTTTTAGATTGTATATGCTTCTAATATTTTATGTCAGGAAAACATAAACAATTTTAGGGGTGAAAAAAGTGAACATCAATGTATTTTTCTTAGATTGTAGGATTGTCATGTTAATTGAACAATTTTGTTTTAAAAGGTGCTGTTAGGAGTACTGGACTTATTTTGTAAGAAAAATGTTGTTTTCCCAAAATATTTGTAACAATCTTTGAGCTATGAGAGCTGCTTATTGCAAGACCTTGGCGCATGTCACTGTACTTCAGCTGAAAAGCTTGTACAGTGGATGGAGGGCACTTTTTTGTGGGGTTTCTGACACCTAAAAAATGTAAAAACAATGTGTTTTGGAATTTATTTTGGAAACAAATATCCATTTTGTTGATTTTTTTTACTAAGCCTATTGATCACCGCGGACATACGTCACGGGTCAGCGCGCCGATGAAAACAATACGCGCCGACACTGCACTGAAGCATACAAGCGTGATTATTGTTTTCATCGGCGCGGTGTACGTATTATGACGCGTTATTGTGAAGGTTCCCCGATGTCCGCCCCGACCTATAATGCAATTAATGCATTCAGTACTTTTGGGGGAGAAATACATGTTTTTAGTGATAAAAACACATGTTCATTATACCAACAGGATGTTTTATAAATACAATTACGCCATAACAAAGAGTATTTTTTTCATTTCCCAATTTGTTTAAATAATTATGTACATTTATATAAAGAGATCTTATAAGGATTTCTCACTTGGGTCTTAGAAAACAATTGAGATTGTTTGAAATAGGCTCAGGTGAGAATCTTTACAATGATTGATTTCAAACAAAACATGATTTACATGTATTTACATGATTTACATGTAGGTCTATCAAAGTATCATTATTTAAAAGATATTGTGGATAGTTTTCCACAATTGCCTAGAACTGTTAATAACTCAAAACCAGTAAATGCAGTTCAATTTTTTATGGACATGGTGTTTTTTCCTTTTTGGTACCCATTGTTGTGTCGCATAATGAAGTTTTGGGGGCACTAATTAACTGGTTTTAAATGTTTGTATAGTGTGTGTGTATGTACATTAGAGGTCATTGTTCATGATATGTTTAAGTTTCAGGTTAAGTTTTTGGAAAAAAATGTATAACTTCTACATTTTCCACTGATTTTGATGAAACTTGGATATAAAGTGACCCTTGTGGGTGGGAAGACACAATTGTTCATCGGATTGCTGAGGTCAAAGGTCATGTAGGGGTCATTTGAAGTCATCGTTAAAACATGTACATGTAGTGATCCACCAGAAGAGGTGACATTGGCGATCTGAAGATTACTTCCTTTTTTCAAAGTGCTGTCAAAGGACCACCCCCCCCCCTAAAAAAAGGTTGGAAACATATATTTTAATGGACCCACATGTACTAAGGCCAAATAAAAAAACAAACATGTTTAGCGTCACCGCCTCCTTTTTCTTTTTGAAAAAAATGATAAATTTGACCATTTATTTTTAAGATAATGAAATTTTAAGATCGTATTTTAGACTTTAGCATCACTGTGTACATGCTCTGGAAATATTTTGTCTAATAGGAAGGCTAGGGTGTGACGTGTAGCCGTGTGACGGTGCATACATGATCGACCCACATGAATTTAGATTTTTAATCGTGGGTGAACCATGTTTTAATTTTAAATTGGAAGATAGGGTGTGACATGTTCACTACATGACTCGAATTAAGATGTGTCGGGCGGCCATTTTGAAGAAAAAAAAGAAAAAAAAAGGGCCTCCTCCTTCCTTTAAAAAAAAGGCATGACGCTAAACATGTTTTTTTTATTTATTTGGCCTAAGTATTCCAATTCTGTTTTCACTTCTGCTTTTTTGAAGGTCTTAGAAAACACCTGGTGACATGAGGACCCCTAATGTGGCTTTCAAATAGTAGGCGTGTTAAAATGTTGTGTATTGTTTAGATTAAGAATAATTTATTATTATTTCAATTTATTTAGGATGAATTACCAAGATGTGTGAAGGGCAACAAAAGTGTACGTAACATAAAAGTGAAGGACAAAACAGGAGTCATTCAGGTCGCTTTATGGAACGAGAAAGGAAAAAGTCCCGTCAAGAGTGGTGACAGAGTCAAAATAACCAACGTGTCTGCTGAGGTGAACGACTATTTGAAGGAGATGTCTGCTTCTTCCACAGGTCAAACAGTGATTGAGGTAAGTGAAAAACAAAGTTTTATACATGTACAGGGCGAGTCCCAAACAAGTTCCTTTTACTATTTTTTAAATAAAAATTTGGCAAATTTACTCATAGTACAGAAATAAATATACAATGTTTTTGGGTTGATATCGATTTTTGCAGCTGTTTACAGTGTACCGTGCATTTTAACACTATTGGCCAGCGACGGCGGCGAGTGTATAGTTTTGGCCCACAAGTGGATTTTTTTGGGGGCGTTTTTTGTTGGTCTTGGTGTGTAATGGATAGTGCACTGTATTGGGATGGACTACATGTATCCATAAACAACAATTTTAATCCTGTTTTGGGCCAAAACTAGTATAAAAGCACAACTGTGGATAGCTGTGTTTTGTAGGTATTGTATTCAATCACAAATAATGTTTTGAAATTAAAATTTCCAAATAATGTCATCTTTTGACAGTAGAACAACAAGTAGATGCTCTTTCATAATATTTAAGTTTTGTTTAAACAAAATAGTTCTAGAAATAATTTTAGGAACTTGGAATAAGGAACTTGTTTTTGAAAAGATAAATCAAGTTATGCATACAGTTATGCTACCTCCACCCCCGTGCTGCAGGGTTTATGTTTGGGTTTGGTCACCTTTTTCAAGTCCCAGGTTTTTGTTTTGTTGTCACTCACTCATAATTGCTTTCATTGTTGTACTATACATACACATGTATGGAATTTTGGAAAGGCAAACAGTATTGCACCCTAGCGTTGGAGGTCAGGGATTGTCACTATAGTTTTGCGGAGGTGTGGGGATTTTGTCACTTTAAAAGTGACAATCCCCATGTCTTGGGTGGGGCAGAGGGCGGGGGATTGGAAGTTAATGATAGGAGCATTATTGATTACACGGTAGGGATTTAATTACTAAAAGTAAAGTCATTCTGTCTTTAGATTTGAAAAAGGGATGAGAAAATGAAAAAGCTTCAAAAACAGGTTATGTGTACATGTTTGTAGCTGGCTTGCAAAAGTGTAAAGGGATGTAGTGCAGCTGGCTTGTTGGAAGTGGGGTGTATGTAATATGATCGACAGAGAATTAAATCAAAGGGTGGGACATTGATAAAATAAGTATACCGTAATTGTATAGAAGGCAAAATCAAAAGGTGGGTCGTGGGGAAGGAAGAAGATGGTGTTTGTGCGTGGTGTCTGGAAAGTGCGTAGCTGACAAAAGCAAAGTCGGACAATGAATGGTTTAATGTGGGATGTGCTTGTTGATCAACGGTTGATGATTGGTCGAGGCAATCGGGCTATTAACTGTGGAGTTCTAGCCATGACAATCTTTCAGTCATCTGATGTGCCAAAGCAATGTGGGAATTTGAACGCGAGTGAGAAAAGCAAGTGAAATTTCAATTATTTTAAATATATCTACATGTTGAGCTCTTGACCAATAGGAATGGCTGAAGTGTCTCAGGTATTTATAAATGAGGGATAATAGGTTGGAGAATTATGTCATATAACATGTTTGTTTTTGTAGGGGATTTTAATGGCCTGAATGGAAAACAAATTGTGCGAAAATGTGGTAAATACTGCAAGAATATGAATTGTTGACAAAGTCAGTTGGAATGGTGATAGGAGAAAAAGCTGGCCAACTTTGCAAAAATGTAACAAATTTCTTTCATTTATTGTTTTTATTAGTTCAAAAATGATTTAGAATACAGTACATGTACTTAGATGTTACAATACAGTAGACATTTGTCTGTACATGTAGTAAATTACTGTTAATTGTTAAAGGTAGGATACACCATTGGTAATTGCTTGAATTATCATGAATGGGTGGCTTTTTTTGGGGGGGGGGAGGGGTGTATTTTATAGTAAATACCGTTTTACTGAGCTGTCTGAAGTTTTACAGTCATTGATGCCGAGAAAAGCAAAAAAAACAGCGTTCGTTTTTAACCGGCGTCGAGCAGTTATTCTTATGTTATTTCTGTTTTTTTCGCGATCGCCGTCCAGCGATCGCAAATTTCTCTTTATATAATTCTTTTTTTTTTTAAGAATAATTACAGGATATCTAGCGCAATCATTTTGCTTGATGCCTAGAATCATTATTTACTTTCAGATAAGTAAGATATTTCTTAATAATTCGGTTAATAGTAAATATTTTCGATATCTGCAAATGGTGTATCCTACCTTTAAGTTCATATAGGGGATATTATACAATTTTTTAACATCAGTGTTACCCTTTTCTTTCTAAATAACAGATAGCGGTTGAACAGGTACAAGTAGAAGTGATTTCTGTTGAAGGGAGTGATGAACAGATGTTGCTATTGACGTGTGAACTTCGGGGTGAACTCGTTGAAATACATATGCCCAAACCAATCGCTGTCAATCTGTGGAAGACAGATGTTGTTGATGACATCATGAAGGATCTGGAAAACACAAAAATGTAAGACTTGGTCCTGCAAGGACGAAATGTTATTGATTTGGGTGTGACAGATATGGAAAAACCTGAGAAACTGCTGCCAAAAAAGTGTTGAAGTTTTAAAAGTAATGTAGCGTTTTCGGGGGTTCAATTCCATTTAGTGGACAGACAGAATAAGACACAATGACACCAAATACTCCGGTTTCTATACTTTTAATTCCTTCCTCCAAACATCCAAACAATGAGCACACGATATCGGTATTACTTGTGATTTACCTTACTGAATCGCAACGTGGAGCCTGGGGTGCGTACATGCGGAGCTAGCCTTTCAGGACAACCTTCACAACTCAGATCTGTGCAGCAACTAACTGCGCGCGCGCGCCCACGCACTTTTCGCGCCAATTTCACGCTGACTTGCGCTGACCCCAACCTCCACTAAAAGTAAACAGCGCCACCTATACTAGATTCTGCAAACACTACAGTATATTCATGTGTTGTGAAATACGTGTAATGACTGATCATGTTTGCCAAGTTGTTTGAAAAAACAAATTGAAGTAATGTTTGGTTTAATATATCCTGTTTTAAATTAGGGTTTCTTGATAGAGTTAAATGATATAAACAACATTTAAGATATGAAAGCACTGTAATAGCTACCGGTAATTGTAACAATTGTTGTTGAAAAGGTTGCTTTTAATAGTGTGAGATGATGGTTATGTTGATTTTTGGAATAATCTGTTTTTGAAAATAATAATTAATAATCTGTAAGTTTAGGAACGTTGAACACTGTTTTGTACGTAGTATTCTGGCATTAAGTGTTTGACAAATTTGTAATGGTTAGTGGACCAGTGATGTGTTTTTACTTTTGAAAAAAATATTTGTGTGTAACTTACAGCCGTTTTGAATTGACATGTGGTGTTTTTTACACTTGTCTACTGAAAGAAAGGTGACAGCCCTATGTTTCGACACCCCTATGTTCCGACACCCCTATGTTCCGACAACTAAACCTATGTTCCGACACCCCTATGTTCCGACGTCTCTATGTTCCGACACCCCTATGTTTCGTCACCCCTATGTTCCGACAACTAAACCTATGTTCCGACACCCCTATGTTCCGACACCCCTATGTTCCGACAGCCGAAAATAAGGTTATATTGGCCTGTTAAATATGTTGGTGACAGGAGGGCCCATGAAGAATCAACGCTCGCCGAAGAAGGGAATGTTGCGCTTTATACATAACAGTTAGCGAGAATTGTTTGTCAGTGCGCATGTGTGTTTCGCGTTAAAGGTTTTCGCTTAATACCAACTCGGCGCTTGCCCGCGCAGAATGGTAAACGTAAGCGCACAATTCCGCGGTTGACTCGGCCATGAAACGACGTAACGGGGGCAAGCTGGATGAAGAAAGCAATGAATTTAGTGCCAGAAACAAGTTCTCAAGTAGGCCTAGTGGATAAACAAAGTACAACGCAGTTGTGGCCCTATAGACGATGTGCCCTCTGACGTCACGTGTTTACATCTGTATTCAAATGTGCCCGGCAGTGATGCGCACCCATCATGTTTTACATAAAATTTGCTTAAAGAAAATGACGTCCTTCCGTTTTGCTCCCACAAACTGTATTCCTTGCCGGCCTCTCTTTGAAAGGCCGTCATATTAAGTTCGCCTTCTCAGTTTGGATTGGCCAGTTGTTCTTTAATGGAGAAATGACAGTCAGTTTTGACCAATCAGGATTGCACCCTGGTACGAAAAAAGACCGGGCACCGATTTTTGTTTTAAGATGATAATTGTCCAGCTATTCATCAAACGGGATCCCGCTTCCGCCTGTACTCCGACCACTAACCACAAACTACTATCTTAAGAAGTACAGCTAAACAGCGCAGCAGTCCTTGCACCTCCCCCCCCCCCCCCCCCCCCCCCAAACAAAAAAACAAAAAAAAACCACTCCAAAACAACAACAACAACAACAATTGTACCCCTATGTGGTTGTCATGATGTGGCTCCTTCATTATAATAATCAACATTCTTTATTAAAAGTGGACTGTACCTTTCTTGTGTGCAAAAACGGTTATCGAATGTGATTTATGCCAGCGGGGCATCTGTGTTTGTCAACACATTCATTGGTGTTTGTTTGTTTTTTATTTCGAATCGTCAAGTCTCTTCTGATATTCTAGTTTAATCCTTGCAAGTAGCGGTGCGGAAAAAAAGGACAACACCGCCTCCGATTTTTCCCCTATCGAAAAAGATCGGATTCCCCTTAATTTAAAACAACGGGTGTCCAGGGTGCAAAGACTCCGAGGCGGAAGCTCGGGGCCTTTAGCTTGAGAAATCAAGCCTCTGTATGCCTTAAAACCGCAGGGAATAAAAACACTAACTTGTATTATAGCATTTTTATTCATATCCAAACTTGACATTTTAATGGAAGGCTTATGTAACCTCTGTAACATCAAGACAAAACGAATTAAACGATTCCAAACAATGCATTACAATGGCACAAATTTCAATACAGATCTGATTTTGAAACCATATTTTTAATTAGTCTTATTGAGGTCTGTTGATAGAGTGGGAACACTTTATAACTTTGGTAAAGGCAACAACATCTCTTTAGTATTAGGTTACCGTGAGCGTGATTTATTAATTGTATTTTAAGTTATAATTAAAATGCAACTATAGTCGGATTGCGCAAAACGAGGTTGGCGTTAACCAATCAGAAGCGAGAGATTTAAACCTGCTTATATTTTAATAATGGACATTTAAAGGCATATAATATAAGAAGTATTTTTATTGGATAAATTTAAATGCTGCACACTCGTGCATTGGAGTTACATTGACAGCGTAAACTTCTGACGCACTACTATACCCACGTCTATAATAATGTGAAACGACATTAAATTCAAACTCTTGAAGAAAGTTCTCCATATCAGTCTAAAAGCTCACTATTAAGTTCACGCCAGTACCATTTCCCCATAGAAATATTTCTGTCTGGGATACTGTCAAAGTCGAGAAAGTACAGTTTGGAGACCCCGATTTTCATTCCGGCTAAAACAACCGAAATTAAGAACAATGTGTTTGAATGCTAAACATGTGCAGGTTTTTCACTATTTTCACTATTTAATTGTTTACGAGGGCCTTATAACACAGGAATGACACAGATAAGCTAGAAGAGATGACAAACAGTGGATTGGTCACTCAATTCCCATTATGGTACTGGTAGGGTGAAGGCACATACGTATATAATGTGTCGGAACAAAGGGGTGTCGGAACATAGGGGTGTCGGAACATAGGTTGAGTTGTCGGAACATAGGGGTGTCGGAACATAGGGGTGTCGGAACATAGGGGTGTCGAAACATAGAGACGTCGGAACATAGGGGTGTCGGAACATGGGTTTAGTTGTCGGAACATAGGGCTGTCGGAACATAGGGCTGTCGGAACATAGGGGTGTAACCCTTCTGTCAATCGCGGACCCATTGTTTGCCCCCAAATTCTTTTGTCCGACGTCCACGATTGCTTGTGTTTACACACTAATGGTAGTGTGTGTAACTTATTAGTACAGTCAAAGCTGTCAAATAGGGACCTATGGTACATGTATGGTACATGTTACAATTTTTTTATGAAACAGGGAGAGGTGTATTTGCCTGTCAAGAATTTCGAAAGGACGAC
Organism: Crossaster papposus; assembly: GCA_037893245.1. Taxonomy (NCBI): domain Eukaryota; kingdom Metazoa; phylum Echinodermata; class Asteroidea; order Velatida; family Solasteridae; genus Crossaster; species Crossaster papposus. The sequence goes on along the minus strand of JBAIAA010000381.1, from coordinate 162,685 downwards.
TTTCTGTTGATTTACCATGGGAAATGCGTAACAAGACAGGAGGGCTTGCGGCGGGAGGAGGAAACAGCAAGTGTGTTTAGATTTTTTTTCACGCATCACTCCGAAAAGAGAGCTGTTAATTTATGGTAAGTACAATCTGTCTGTAAGCAGTGGCGTGAAAAGTATACCATTTGTGACCCACCACCCTAAAATCATGCTAAAGTCGAAATTTTTCATATGAGAGATTTTTATACCATTGGATTGCTAGCGTTTTAAGCTTTAAAATGATACATCACATGCACCAGTACCGCTATGGAATGAAAAGTAACGACGCTTCAAAAAGTGACATTTTGTTGCCGTTCGCGGCATCAATTTGAGTAATAGCAACGACAACATAAATCAGAAGAAGGCCGATATTATCACTTTCGGGGATTTTTAAAAGGTTTAAACATGAACAGCCTATATATTAGAGTTTTAACTAACGATTTATGAAAAAGAAAAAAAATCGACCGGCAACACATTTTTGTGTGTACAATGCCATATATCTCGAAATGGCATTTGCCGACTTCCGCCTGGTTTTGGCCTGGTGGGTCACATTTTAGTAATTAAAAAAAAAAATATTAGATTTATTAAATTAGACTCCTTTAAATTAATCATCACCATGTGTCTGGGCCTACATGTAGGTTTTGAATGTTTTACATGTACTTGTAGCACTGTGTTCTAGCCAGGCACACCCGCTACCCTTTGGTAAAATACATGTAGCACTACGCCTAATTTATGCTGCTATGCTATAAATTGGCATTCCATTCTGCCCTACAGCTCCTTTCCCATCTGGAAATACATAATCATTTGCTTTTATAGGTTCCTTGACCATGAAAACATGCCGTTTTTGGCTTAGAAATTGAGTGTCCATAACAATACAATTATTTATGAGATGTGGCATGAAGACAATACCTCTGTGCCACCTTGGGGTGCAGTTATGGCCAAGGCAGTACAATGTACTGGTACTTGTGGGACAAATCTGACTATTTTCCTAAGGGTTATTGGGTAACAAAACATTTTTAAAAAGCTCTATTTCCCGACATTCAAAGTGATTCAAAGTTATCCAGATTCCTGATGTGGATCAATGTTTAAGATTAAAGGTAGGATATCTGCAAATGGTGTATACTACCTTAAATCTGAAATATTTATGGGATCGTCTTTTTCCTGTCTTAAAAACAATGTGTAGCACAGCTGAACACATTCCAGACAGATTAACGGGCCACGACCATAGTCCCCTCCCCGGCGTCAAGGGGTTAACAAGGAAAATTGTACATTCACATTTTTCTAAACATCTGCCAAACCGAGTAAATTTGGATTGGCTCAATTTGGTTTGAAATGCAAGTGTCGCTAAATTGTACACGTATACATTGTACTTGTATATATCCGAAGGTTAGCTGTTTTAACACGCCTGTGTAGTGATAGAATTGACCTACTTGTTGAAGTGAATACATGTACATCTTTAATATTTTAATTAAAGCATTGATGCCACCGAGGAACCTACATTTAAAGAAGGTCTCAGGTTGGGAAGATTGGTCAACCATGGCGGGAAGCAGAGCAATGCTAAGGTTAAAGTAGTAGTTGATGGTGGCAAACCATATCTTGCTCTGTTTGCAACAAAGATGATCAGATGTGGTGACGAGCTACTGTACGATTATGGATTACCGGAAAAAGACCTGCCCTGGAACAAAAAGGTACGATGCATTAACTATTTACAAATTTATATCTTGAATATATTTTTCACTCTTGTGCAAAACCAGTGTGTTTTAAAATTAGATTTCCTCTACCTTTGAAAACATTTGAAAATTGCCTAAAATTGAAAATAGCTATTGTAACACTTTAATCATGTGAAATCCACTTTGCTGTCTGCTTTAGTTACCTAAGAAGGCAATCTCTGAAGATGCTGACAGCTGCTCCGCTGAGGCCCATTCTGAAGTTGCTCCTGCTGAGGCCCATTCTGAAGTTGCTCCTGCTGAGGCCCATTCTGAAGTTGCTCCTGCTGAGGCCCATTCTGAAGTTGCTCCTGCTGAGGCCCATTCTGAAGTTGCTCCTGCTGAGGCCCATTCTGAAGTTGCTCCTGCTGAGGCCCATTCTGAAGTTGCTCCTGCTGAGGCCCATTCTGAAGTTGCTCCTGCTGAGGCCCATTCTGAAGTTGCTCCTGCTGAGGCCCATTCTGAAGTTGCTCCTGCTGAGGCCCATTCTGAAGTTGCTCCTGCTGAGGCCCATTCTGAAGTTGCTCCTGCTGAGGCCCATTCTGAAGTTGCTCCTGCTGAGGCCCATTCTGATGTTGCTCCTGCTGAGGCCCATTATGAAGATGCTCCTTCAAGGCCTGATCAGGCCTACCCTGGAGCTATTTCAGCCGAGTCTTGCCCTGAAAATCCTTCCACTGAAGACTGCCCGGCTCATGCTGAGGCCTGCACTGGAGATGCATGTACATTCACTCTAGCTGAGGCCTGCCCTGGAGACGCTCCAGCTGAAGCCTGCCCTAGAGACGCTCCTGCTGAAGCCTGCCCTGGAGAAGCTCCAGCTGAGGTCTGCCCTGGAGATGCTTCTTCTGAGGCCTGCCCTGGAGATGCTTCTTCTGAGGCCTGCCCTGGAGATGCTCCCACTGAGGCTGATGCTACTGCTGAGGCTTGTCGTGAAGATACTCCAGAAGAAGGTTCTCCTAAATCTGCTGCCATTGAGGCCCACTTTGGAGATGCTTCTGCAAAGACCCAATTCCGAAAGACTCTAACTGAGGTCTGCCCTGGAGATGATCCCGCCAATGCCCCTTCTGAAAATGCTCCTGCCAAGGCCCTTTTTGAAGATGCTCCTGATGAGGCTCACTTTGGAGATCCTCAGGCTTGTTCAGGAGATACATCTGCCGGGGCCATGACTGGAATGCCAGTCACATTGATAAATGAGCAAGGTAAGTTTTTTTTTCCTGAGTTAGTCTTACAGAACTATACATGTGTATCTCTTTACTATAGGATTTTTGTTTTGGATAGGGTATTAAATATTAACTCTCCCATGCGAAAGTCACTTTTGGGGCCAGTTGTTAAACAGCACAAAAATGCACACACTGTATGTTTCGGTGCACAGAGTTTGTGCATTGAATGTGTGGGCAGAATAGTGTTCCCCCATACATGTACTTTTCCTTTGTAGAAACACATGCAAAGGTTGGACTCGGGACGTTTGTGCATTTGTGCTGTCAAACCCTAGGAGGGTTAATGGTCCATCATACATGTAGTTAAATTTGAATTCCCCCTCCCCCTCCCCTCCCCCCCCCTCCAAAAAAAAAGAAAGAAAATAGATACAAAAATTAAAAACAAAATATCACCAGTTCCCACCCCTACAATGTACTGTACAGTACCTCCCCTTCCTGGTTGGTGCCTGGTTTTCACTGAAAGTGTTAAAAATGTGTATTAATGCCCAAATGTTGAGAATTGTAGTAAATTTGTTATTCCGTGTAGCACCATCAGACCAATGGAAATTGCACTCTTGCAATGCTTGCCAGTCAATATTTTTTTTTCAATTTTGGCTAAAATTGACCTGCCTGCAAAAATTCAAGACAAGATATCCCTAACGGTCTAACCTACCGGTACATGTACAATGTATTGGCCAAAATTGTTTATTTTTGTTTCGTTGCAATCTAAGTTTACCATATTTTTTTATGTTGGATTAATTTGACATACAATGACCTTTACTTTGACCGTGAATTTAACCTTGTAGATTAAACAACCTTGTAACAAATCTGGATTAAAAATATGCCCCCAACATATTTTCTACAAAATACATGTATAGTAGGGTGGAAAGGAGGGGGTATCGTGCACCCTCGGAAATCAATTTCAATTTTTCACTACCAATATTGCAGTTAACTGAATAAAGAAGGTGTCTAGACCCATGCTTTGAGGGTCAAAGATCACAATAAAACTATTCCCGAAGTGACATGTGTCCGTGGGATAGGAGTATTATTGAAAATTCATTTGTATACATATATCGGCCAATTTTGACATAGTTGCACAAGTAAGGTGTCTGTACCCATGTTTTGAGGGTCAAGGATCATTATAAGACTTTCTTTTTGCTTTGTGTGTCGGTGGCATTGGGGGTATGCGCAAATTCTAAAGTGCCAGCATTACCTACAAATGTTTTTGCTGTGTCTCAGCCAATATTACACATCAATTAAGAAGCACTTTTATAGGGCAATTATTTCTAAAATTGTCCACTTTCAGATCCATCACTCATCATCGCTTTCAATGAAACCTTCAAAGTCAAATTTGTCCTCGTCCTCTTCTTTCTTCTCTTCTTTCTCTTTTGTACGGTCTCCAATGTCTAAAACTAGTAAGGTTGGTAGGACAGGACCGTAGGACACTGGTTCCAGCACTCCTTCGTCAGTCGTCTTTCACCCCTGTCCCTCATCTTAGGGTCTTGGCTTTTCTAGGATGGGTTCATTAGCTTGCTTGTACAATGCGACGCGGTGGTTCACCCTCTGGATGTGCGGCTTTAGAACAGAATGGCAGGGAGGAAGGCGAGCCAGGTCAACCTTAGACTTGGAAGTGAGTTTCTTCTCTCCCCCCCCCCCCCCCCCCCCCCTCATCGTGCGCAGTAGCTTGGTACGGATGATGTCCACTGCATGAAGACTTGCGACTCTGTCCATACATCATGCATGTTCCAGTCATCACTAAGTTGTCTCACGTGGCCCCACGTTCCCCTTCGCTTTAAAGGAACTATAATAATAATAATAATAATTACATATATATGTGCGCTGTACATTATACATAAAACAAAATTAACTACACCATACTATTACTTAGTTAAAAAGGAGAATCGTGATTCAAATTCAAAAGCTAGTTTAAAAAGATATGTTTTAACTTCAGTTTTAAACTTATCTAGACTCCTAAGATTCCTAATGTGAACTGGAAGTTTGTTCCATAGTTTAGGGGCAGTTGTCTGAAAAGCACAATCACCTAGTGAAACTTTACATTTGGCACTCCCCGGAGTCAGTAACACACTATTCATTGAACGAAGACTATATCTGTTTTGACGAATAACAGACACCAGGTCACAGAGATACCCCGGAGCTGTTCCATATGAACATTTAAATGTTAAAATCAAAATTTTAAACTGAATACGATATACAACTGGTAACCAATGAAGGAGATGAAGAACTGGCGTGATGTGACATGTACATGGTGAACCGGTTACAAGGCGAGCTGCAGTATTTTGAATTCTTTGCAATTTACCGATGTGTGTACTGGAAAGACCATACAGTAAACTATTACAATAATCTAGTTTGCTTGTTATAAAGGCATGCACCAAAGACTCTATAGACTGTCGAGTTAAAAACTTCCTGATCCTACGCAAATTATACAGGTGGTAAAACGCAGAACTACTTATTTTACCTACATGATACCCCAATTTAAGTTCAGAATCAAACCAAACCCCAAGGTTACGAATAGCACCAGATGACGCACGAACAACAGTATTGCCAACTTTTAAATGAGACATAGTTACCTTTTCCAGCTGTTTCTTTGTACCTAAAATAAGAAATTCAGTTTTTCCAGTATTGAGCTTGGGTTTATTTACCGTCATCCATTGTTGAATTTCAGTGATACAATTTTCAATGGCACACTTAGCAGTAGACTCATTTGTACCAGCTTTGGGTTTAAAAGATAAATAGAGTTGTGTATCGTTGGCATATGGATGAACATGTAGAGGATGTTTCTCTGTGACCTTAAATAACTCGCTAGAATACAACGAGAACAATAAAGGACCAAGACAACTACCTTGTGGGACACCAGATTCAAGATGGAAACTACATGTATCTGATAATACCCCATCAACTAATACACGTTGAGATCTACCCAATAAATATGATTCAAACCAATTGTACACTGTTCTAGTTACCGGTATTCCAAAGTTATTACGTAACCGACCCAGTAATATACCATAATCCACAGTATCAAAAGCTGCGCTTAGATCTAATAGCACAAGTAGAGTTACACATTGTTTGTCCATATTCATAAGAATATCATTCTTAATTCGCAACAATGCAGTTTCAGTACTGTGCCCCGGACGATAAGCTGATTGATTGCTAGGCAAATACTCATTTTTTACCAGATATGAATAAAGTTGATCAGTAACGGCTCGTTCAACTAGCTTGGACACAAACTGCAGATTAGAAATAGGACGAAAATTCGCAAATCCCGTGTCTAAACCAGGCTGTTTCAATTTTGGAACTACAAGGGCTTCCTTCCAGGATTAAGGAACCATTCCACTCTGCAGAGACATGTTAATAAGTGATGTTAACGATGGTAAGAGTTCATTAATGCAGTCCTTCACAATAAACGTTGGCACCGGGTCAAAGATGCAAGACTTACTGGGCGCCTTTAACAAAAGTTTTCTCACTGAATCTTCGCCCAGTGCCTCGAATTCATGAAGGAATGCATTATTCGTTGAAATCTTAACAGGCATTGAATCAGGTAATACAGTAACTGAAATTCCCAATGTATCTAACCCAACACGTATATCAGTGATCTTTTTAACAAAATAAGACCCAATTTGATTGGCAAGATTGAGCTTATTACAATTCTGGTGCAGTCTTCTCCACTGAAAACATAAACCTTCCACTGAAAACATAGTTCTACCAAAAAGTTGGAGAAGTTCCCTCTTGTATCACAAAGCCTTTGGACAACTTGGACAACTGGAACATCAAGCCTTAGGAGTTGGAAAAGTTCACCTGCATGATGTATGGACAGAGTCGCGAGTCTTCATCATCCCTACCAAGCTACTGCGCGAGATGGTGGGGGAGGACAAGAAACTTACTTCCAAGCCTTCCTCCCTGCCACTCTGCTCTAAAGCCGCACATCCAGAGGGTGAACCACCGCGTCGCCTTGTACAAGCAACCCACTGGGCATTCTACCCGATATTACCCGGGTTGTAACGAGTAATAACGCTAGTTATTACTGGGTAACATACCGATATTACCCGGGTTGTAACGAGTAATAACGCTATAGTTATAACTACATGTAGTTATTACTGTAGTAGACCAATATTTTCCTGTTATTACCACCCGATATTACCCCATTTACCAGGGTAAATGTTACCAATATTTCTGGCATTGCATTGTTACTACATCCCGACTATTACCCCATATTACCAGGGATAATATGTTACCAATATTTCTGGCATTGCATTGCATTGTTATTACCACCCGATATTTACCAAATATTACCAGGGAGAATGTAACCGTTATTTCCGACATTGCATTGTTATTACCACCCGATATTACCCGATATTAACCCAATATTACCAGGGAGAATGTTACCGATATTTCTAGCCTTGCAGGTTATTACCACCCGATATTACCCCATTACCCAATATCACCCATTATTATCCATTATTACCTGGAAGAATGTTACCAATATTTTTGGCATTACATTGTTATTACTAACCGATATTGGTTAATACTTATATAACTATACTACCGGAACAATACTACAATGTATACACAATATGTCAAAGACTCTTCTAAGAGTGCTTAAATGCTATACTGTATGCCCAATATCACCGCCGTCTGTAATCACAGTTTGCAATTAATTGTTTGTTAATTTAATGGTGTGTTGGCTTTTTGGCAAATTTGTTTCTTTGAGACTTGGAGTAAATGAATATTACACAATTATCTCTACGAAAACACCCTTTAAGCGTATCGCTATTACGCCGAACAATACTTAGGAATGGCCGACTACAGACAAAACGAGGTGAGTTGGTCAGGAGCGTAAACGCAACTGACTCAAAATCTCCCGCACGCCGCGGTAATAAGTGAAGATACCGAATGTGTTACGTAATAACATACCAAGCATGCTTACATGTAGGTGGGGGTTTGGCCTGCGGCTTTATGCAAATAAGGGTTCTATAAGGGAATACCACTACAAAAAGTTTAAACTACAGGACAAATTTACATAGTGGCGACAATAACAATGACTGATGGATCTGTGATAAAAAATACATACAATTTTTGAAATATTTGCCTTCAAAAGTGCCTCTTAATTGATATGTAGTATTGGCTGAGATGCAGCAAAAACATTTTTTAGGTAATGCTGGCACTTTAGAATTTCGGCATAAGTTTACATGTATACATGTACATGCCACCGACACACAAAGTTACCTAAGGAAGTCTTCTAAGGACCCTTGACCCTCAAAACATGGGTACAGTTACCTTACTTGTGCAATTATGTCAATATTGGCCGACATGTATACAAATTAATTTCCGATAATACTCCTATCCCACGGACACACGTCACTTCGGGAATAGTTTTATTGTGATCTTTGACTCTCAAAGCATGGGTCTAGACACCTTTATTCAGTTAACTGCAATATCGGCTGAGATATACAGTGCATTTCATAAGTTAGGTTACATATCGAGCCGCTCGAAAGGCTCGATTATCGAGCCGCTCGATCTAAATTGCATCGAGCCGTGACTGAGCGGAGATCAAGTGGACATCGAGCAATGATCGAGCGAACATCGAGCGAACATCGAGCGAACATCGAGCAAAGATAGAGCGAACATCGAGCAAAGATCGAGCGGAAATCGAGCGAAATCGAGCAGAGATCGAGCGCTAATCGAGCAGAGATCGAGCGCTAATCGAGCAGAGATCGAGCGCTAATCGAGCAGAGATCGAGCGCTAATCGAGCAGAGATCGAGCGCTAATCCAGCAGAGATCGAGCGCTAATCTAGCAGAGATCGAGCACTAATCGAGTGGAGATCCAACACGCAATGCATCTAGCGGAAATTGAAGTGTATTCGAGAATCGAGACGAGCATGAATGTGTTTTGTTTACCCGGTACCCTGAAGAAAATAATTCGAGCAGTGAACTTTCACCCTTAAAACACAGTTTGCAGTCTCTACAGGTACTTTAACAGTTGTACATGTATATTCTATAGAAAACTAAAACAAAGAAAATTGAGAAAGTTTAATTGAAAAAATATTTAAAAGAAAATAAAAAAATTAATAAATTTGTGCAAAAAATGTTCGTGAAGAATCAATATGGCCTAAATTTGATGTGTCAATAAAAAGAAATGAATATTCATAAAGGATGGACGACGATTTCATTGGATTATACGTTCCTATAATTTTGCTTATTCATTTCCCGGTTGGGGCGCGGCAAGAAATTCGCGCATGCGCAAAACAGTTTGACGTTTGATTGTAGCTCTAGACACGTCCCGTAAAGTTGAAAATCTTTTTTTTCTTTTTTTTTTTCAGGGAAGCCAGCTAATCTCTGACGCATGAAAGCCTTTCAAATGCCGAGCAAGGGCTGAGAAAAGCCTAGGCCTTGCAATTTTTTTTTTAAATTTCCCTTCCAATGAATGGACTACATCACACCTTCCTGGCTCGCCCAGACTTGAGTGAAAAATAAACTCCCTTCGTATGTGAGCAGCTGGTGTGCATTTCTGTATTTATAACAAAAGAAAACCCAACTGCTGTGTCGGGCGTCTTGGTTTTTTTTTTTTTGCGCTAGCTGTAAACGTTGACCAATTAAAAAGCGCGTTAACAAAAGTTGCCGTCCAATGAAAAAAGACACAGATAGTACGAACAGTACTTGGAAGAAAAAACCCACCCTGGACTTGACTGGACTTTTGCGGTTAACTTTGCCTAGACGACAAAAGCCAAGCTTCTCTCTGACAGCAGGCCCAGGCAACGCTGCTAAACTAAGGGAATTATTCAGTAATTGTGCACCCCCCATTTTTATCCAAAGTTTTGTAGTTTTAAAAAGATAACCAAAATGTGTCTCTCTAAACTCAGTCTTGAAAGAAAAGGGCACAAAGAAATTGAAGTAATTGAGGCACACATGCAATTCAAACCAAACAATAAAAATGATTTATTTATACAACTTTGTAAAGACTAAAATAAACATTATATTTACAACAATTTCAAACCTAAAAGGTAGGATTAATCATTTGCATATATCAACAATATTTACTAACGAATTATTAAGAAATATCTTACTCATCTGAAAGTAAGCATTCAGCAAAATGATTGCGCTAGATATCCTGTAATTATTCTAAACAAACGCCATTTTTCGTGCTTTTCTCGGCATCCACGATTGTAAAACTTCAGACAGGTCAGTTAAACGATATTTACTTTATAAAAATACAACCCCCCAAATCCTCCCATTATTAAGAATTTAAGCAATTACCAATGATTTAATATAATAGTCGGGGTTTAACAATGATTGCCGGTCGAAACAAAATTGTTCTCACTATTGTACGTAATTTGAGCCGCCCTACTCTGCCCTCCACCAACATCTAAAATGTTTTTATTCAAGGCCGACGTCCTTCAGACCACGAACGGTGGAGATCAAAAGACTGTTCTATTTTGTCAACGGGTGGCAATCCATGGCAACAGGGACTTTTGTACACAAGCCTACGGGAAACGTGTACAAGCTTTGTTATTTTCTTACCACTTCTGAGCAAGCCACTGGGGCCTGACAAGTGACAACCCCTCTGGTGAATGTACCATGGTTCATGCGCACCAGGATCTTAGGATCTAAGCGATATATGATCTCTGCACGTGAAAGGGACTATATTATTAAAGCTTTTTTTAACTGGGATTTGTTAGGTATACCATGGAGGAATAAGAAGGGGTTTACAGACATTATCTCAAGTTATATCAGTCGCATCATATCGAGCGTGAATATGGAATAGAGCGGATATTTATCTAATGCACATCAAGCGGAGATCGAGCACGCATCGAGTGGAGATCGAGCGCGGATCGAGCAGAAATCGAGCGCGGATCGAGCGGAGATCGAGCGCGGATCGAGCGGAGATCGAGCGCGCATCGAGCAGAGATCGAGCGCGGATCGAGCGCGCATCGAGCAGAGTTCGAGCGCGCATCGAGCAGAGTTCGAGCGCGCATCAAGCAGAGTTCGAGCGCGCATCGAGCTACGTTCGAGTGGAGATCGAGTATGCACTCAGTCGGCATCGAGCGGCTCGATAATCAAGCCTTTCGAGCCGCTCGATATGTAACCTAACTTATGAAATGTACTGTACATGTAGTGAAAAATTGATTTGTTGATAATGTCGGCACTAATTTGCATAAAAATGATACGTGGGACATTTTTTGAATTTTTTAACATAGTAAATCGCTTTCTACGCATTTTTTCTAGAGACACCAATTTGAAATTGATTTATGGTATTTTTGTTTGCTTTCTGTCAAAGTGTTTGTTTTAGTAGATGATGATGGCAAACCATATCTGGCTCCATTTGCAAAGACCATCAGACGTGATGACAAGGTACATGTACCGGTAGTGTACGATTATGGGTTACCTGAAAAAGACCTGCCCTGGAACAAAAAGGTACGATGCATTAACTGCATTTACCAGCGTGATGTATCGAACAAATTACAAACAAATATGTGACCTGTCACCACAAAATGAGAGTGAAGTCGCACAATGTGATTAGGAAATATATGGCCATCCAAAGTCAAAATATGAAAGGGTGGTCAATTTTCAAATTTTGCGTAATTTGAAAAGCCAAAGTCCTCCTCTACATATTCCCATATTTTGGGTGAGATCAGATGATCGAAAACATCTTAAATTTCGCGATTTTGCGTAGTTAGTGTTTGGATTAAAGTCCATTAGTGGTCTAATTAACACGGTAATTAAATATGCAAATCAGGTCCTCGTAAGTATCCTACGTTTTAGAAATTTTGATATGTTGTTGTTGATACAATAGTTTGTATGTGTGGACAATTTTAAGAAGAAATAATGATTAGAACATAGTTGTTGCTATGCTCAATCGAATCTTACTTGTCCTGTTATGTAATCTTTTGCGTGTTTTGTTTAAGATGTTTAAAGTAAGTTTTCTCACAAACACGTTTTGTGAAACCCATGACATTCTAGAGCGGTGTGAAAAGTATTTATCGCAAAACCCCCCAAGTGTTATGTACCATTGGAAAGTTCTCTTTCTCAAGAATTTGAAAATACCAATATCTCAATTTTTGATATTTCCGACTTTACTCTCAGTTTGTGGTGACAGGTCACAGTATTGATTATATTGTTCACTTTTGTTTAAAACCTGTGCATTTTAATATTAGATTTTCTCTACGAATGCCTGACACAGAAGGCATCAACCATTTAAAAATTGTTTTTTAGAGTTGCTATTGTGAAACTTTAATCATGTGAAATTCACTTTGTTGGCTGTTATATCAATGTACATACATGTAGTTACCTGTCGCCAAGGCAAGCTATGGAGGTTCTCCTTCTGAGGCCTGTCCTGCTCCTGCTGATAAGGCCTGCCCTGGAGATGCTACTGCTGAGACCTGGTATGCTAAGGTCTGGCCTAGAGATACTCCAGATGAGTCCTACCCTTTAGATGAGTCCTGCCCTTCAGATGTTACCAATGAGGCCTGCCCTAGAGATACTTTCGCTGAGGCCTGCTGTGAAGGTACTCCAGCAGAGGGTTCCCCTAAAACTGCTGCCACTGAGGCCTACTCCAGAGACGGTTTTTCCAAGACACACTATGGAAATGCTCCGGCCGAGGCCTTTTCTGGGGATGTTACCAGCCATGCTCCTTCTGGAGATGCTCCTGATCATGAAGCTCACTTTGGAGATGCTAAGGCCTGTTCTGGAGATGCACTTGCCGTGGCCATGACTAGAATGCCAGTCACATTGATTAGTGAGCAAGGTAAGGTTTTTCTTTTCCAGTTAGTCTTACCCGCTTATTGCATTTTTGTATTAATTTTTTTTTTTAATTGAAAGGGCATTCTGTTCAGATTAATTTATAATGGTCCATGACAGTGATTTGGCTCCCAAAAGTACCCATGTACCAACTTTGCACATTCTGAGTTAATTGTTCTGTGATTAATCCAAGTTTATGAAACATTTTACGCAAGTTTGCTTCTTAAACTTTAGGCCCTATTGGAAGTCTGATTTTAAATTATATATTACTTTAAATATCAGAACATTTGCTGGAAATGAAATATCAGAACTAGGAAATGTGATGTTGGCACTTTCAACGTTGTACCGGTATTAAATAACTGTATTAGCTGTGGGAAAAGATTTTTTGTAGTTCATCTCCATCACTCATTGTAAACTTTTAAATTCATTTTACTTCAAGGATTGGTCTAGCCGAGAGCAGCTTGAATAATTTTTACAATCTGTGTAGAGCTACATTTGTACATTGCATGTACTGGTACATGTAGATAGCCCATCGAACCTGGTGTGAAGACAAAATCAGTGACTTCATTTATCCATGGGTGATAATTTTGCCCATTTTGAGCATGCATTTATAGCGCTATCAATTGTCATAAGGCCATTTCAAATGAATTTTTAGGGTCTACTGCGTTCATCCCACTCGGAGAGCCACTACTAAATACTAATGCATATTTCCCAAGACGGCGTAATATATTCGCTAAGAGTTCACACAATAGGCTACCCACCACGCCCTGCGGTCTACCCACCATGCCCTGCGGTCTACCCACCACGCTCTGCGGTCTACCCACCACGCCCTGCGGTCTACCCACCACGCCCTGCGGTCTACCCACCATCTAGCTTCCTCTTTTCTCTTGGCGACGGACTGTGATAGACGTGTTTTTCCCCGCTATAGTCCAGGAAATGTTCTTTACCATCCTTAGTCCGCTTTGAGATATTTACAGTAATACAGTAGAGTTTTCTTCATTCATCTTAGTGCTTCATGTTAAAACCTGGATAATAAAATCATTACATGTTGCGTTTAGCGTAGATGGGCTTGGGGCAGGGAATCTGTCGGGGGGCACCCCCTCCGTACACAGATATCCCCCCGCCACCCAAAAAGCGGGTGACGGTGCCCCTACAGACCAGGAGGTCCAGCCCACCATTCGGGCCGCTAGTCCTGGTGACAAGCAACCGATCAAGAAGCTTGCCGGTAAGAGCCGCTAGCATCGAGCCTCGGCAGTAAGCTTCAAGGGCAAGTGCCCCCCCCCCCCCCCCCCCCCCGGCAACTTGCCCTCACACACCTCGGCGCAAGCTCAGATTCCAAGCTCTGTGTTCACTCAGTGTGTCCGGGCCTCCGGTGGTAGCCCTTGAGTCCATTACAGACCACCAGGCTAACCCCAAACTTCAGTTTGTTACTGCACCCACCGACCCGCCAGGCAAGCGTGGCCCATCGGCAGGGGTTGTTCGGCGGCCAGTGGACTCGACTCAATTTTTTTCCGTGTTCCCCAGTTCCCGCAAATCCACCTTCACCGGAACCAGCGGGAAAAACGCCGGGGCCGCCCAGAAACGAAAACGATGTCGCCCCGCGGTAAACAGCGCCAACATTCTTCGGACCGATCCCACGGCGAACAAAACACCACAAGCGCTCGGATTCGTTTTCAACGGCCAATTTTCTGCAGGCCTTTCAGGCATTTTATGCTTCTATCTCGGCCATGTTATCTTCGGGGCTTCCCATGGGACAGTTCGCCCTCCGACACCTGGCCGTACACCGCGTCGCAGGTATGGGTCAACTCGCCCCTGATTTCTCCCCATCAATACACGGCGCACATGCTGTTGCGTCGGCCGCGAGTGTGTGACCACTCCCCACCAATGCCGCCCCTTCGGCTGGATATGACCAAGTATGGATAAATTGGGACGTCCTCCAGCATCTCCCCCTGCTATCTCCCCCTGCTATCTCCATCCATCCTTCAGCACAATTATCTGTTTTAGACCATTGTTTCGGACAACGAGGGAGATGACGTCATGGACAAACAGCACCTGTCCCCGCTGGAAACCCAATTCCGTCTAGTACAACGTGACATGATCCATGTTCTGGGTTTACCGGATTCGTCTGCCGCAGAGCCTGAGCTCGCCCAGCAGTCGTTCAAGCAACGTACAGCTATGGATAACCTGCACCCTTCCCTGTCCTTCCCCTTGATCAGTTCTGCATCGAACCTAATAAAGGTACATGTATTACCAATTGCAAGGATTGAAAAGCTTTTGACATACGGGCGAATGCTTATTTCCGCTTTCTTCAAAAGGAATTTGATGAATATCTGACGGTGCCATCAATCCCTGATTCGACCAAAAATAAACTGACTCCTATCAGAGTACCTTGTTCGAAGCTTTGAAGACGGTACTGCAATTCCTTGCGACATGCTTTCAGCAGGCTTCCGCTGCCTAGATGACTCTCTCCGTCTGACCCTAGAATAGTTTTCTCGAATTTCGGCACTAACGAGAACCTGTCGCCGTGGTATCGTGTTGGATGCTCTCTTCCTACCGGTACCATCGGAGGGAGCTGAAAGACGCCTGGAATCTCTCCTCCTTACAGGGCCTGACCTGTTTGACATTCTAGGTCGTCGGCGACCCCCCTATAGTCGGGCCTGTGGGACACTATCTTCCGCCAAACTGAGGTTCCGGCCAACCCGGCCAAACGCCTCGCTTTGGATTCGGAAAACAAATCACTCCTGCCGAAAAAACGCAATCCGGTTAACACCATTAGGAGAGTCATCTGATTTCCTGTCCACCTTTTTTCTGACTCCCAAAAACGACACAGGAACCTGGCGCCCTTTTCGAATGGACACACTCCGGATAATTCTCAACTCAATCCCGATATCATCGTGGGCTACATCCCTGGACCTGAAGGATGCGTATCTGCATGTTCCCATACACCCACACCATTATCGGTACTTGTGATTCCAGTACAAGGGCTAACGTACGAATTCACAACACTCCTCTTTGGCCTATCGACCTCCCCACGGGTTTTCACCAGAATTGTAAAGTCCGGAGGTTGCAGTTCTCCACAAGAACCGCAGGGCATGGTGGGTAGCCTTATTGTGTGAACTATTAGCGGATATATTATGCCCTCTGGGGAAATATGCATTAGGCTGTACGGGTACATGTAAGTATTCAATAGTAGCCCCCCCCCCCCCCACCCCTCCCCCCTCCCCCCCCCCCCCCCCCCCCCCACCCCTCACCCCTCCCCCCCACCCCCCACTTCTGTGTGGGGGGGATTTTTATCACTCAAGAATGAAAAAACGCCAGGTGGGCGGGTAATTTATAATATTGATAAATTCCACAGTAGGCCTACCGGTACATACACTACAGTTGCTACAATTGCTGCTTTCACCACCTACATTGTATTTGTCAACCACATACATGTATTTTTCCTCTGCGGCAAAATTGTTGTACAGTTTATTCACCAAAAGCATCCCTGGGACATTTATCCAAAACCATGGCTTGAAAACCTTCACAAAAGGCATGATGCAGAGTTCAACTTTAAACAAACAACGCACCAATTGGCCACCAGCTTGATGTTAAACTGAAATGCATAGACTCATCTGATCTGTACCAAATCAATCAAACTCCAACAGTTGGAGTTTGGCAGGTTTAGTACTGTTGCCCCGTACAAGGCCTGTTGAAGTCTGGCAGGTTCAGTACCAATAACTACCGAACCTGTGTGCAGCTGTTGAAGTTTGTTAGGTTTAGTATGCTTTCTAGTGTGAGAGCCTAGGGGGTTAGGGTTAATAGTTGGGAGCCACGCGTAAGCTTGACAACGATGTCCATGGCATGCGTATACCTCGGTGCAAATCAGTGCAATCGTGCCTGTGGATTCGGTGAGAAGAGCACAACCAACTAAATGTTTTATTATACACCAGTACGTGTTCCATGGTGCGCAACTTTAGGCCCTCACTAGCAGTAGCAGAAAATAAACATTTGGTACACATGTGATCTGTTGCTATCATTCTTTAGCCTTACATGTACATGTAAATGGTACCGGTACTTTAATAGCGGCACATTTTTATATCGATTATTAATATCAATTATACATAATGGCCGTTTTATTTAAATTTTAAGTAGCCGATATCAT
Source organism: Crossaster papposus (assembly GCA_037893245.1). Taxonomy (NCBI): domain Eukaryota; kingdom Metazoa; phylum Echinodermata; class Asteroidea; order Velatida; family Solasteridae; genus Crossaster; species Crossaster papposus. The sequence goes on along the minus strand of JBAIAA010000381.1, from coordinate 145,867 downwards.
TGGAGCTCAGTGACATTATTTCTGTAAGTGAAATTCCTTGAAATCTGTGACTGGCCAGCTCGCTGCATAACAGTTACGTAATATTGTACTTCGTTGCTTCTCAGATCCGTTCAACAATAATGCTGACATTGAGAAAGCACTGTCGGACTGTGACACTTGGGACTCCGATGAGTCTATAGTTGACGAGACAGCTGTCCCAGACTCATCATGTGACGAAAGTAGAAGTTTTTCTCCATTGTCAGGTTAGACAAAATTCATTCCTTTGGTTTTCCTGAATTCAGCCAAAAAGTTGTTTTTTGGTTTTTTTACTACAACTGTACAGTAGTGTAGGAGGACAAATTGTAATTCTTTGAATTTCTGCTGTAAAAAAAGATCTGCTGTAGTGCTGAATCTGATCCTCCATGTTCGGTTTGGTTTGGTTTGGTTTTGGTTCGGTTTGGTTCAGACTTTTTCCCTCTAAATAATGCATTGGGTTAGGGTTTGGGTTCCTAAACTTACACACATACATACAATGGACATTGAAAAACATCTGCCAATAGTAATGGATAGTACGTGTGCAGTACAGTGGAACGCCGTTATACCGAACACTGCTATACCGTACATTCGCCTATATACCGAACACCATCCTTGGCTCCTCAGGTTGTTTTTTTGGTACAAACTGAACAATACCTCACACTGTTTTGAAAAAGAATTGTCAACGGATTAACAAATGCCGTCGCCCTTCTCCCGTCTCCCGATTGTTGTGTCCAAACATACGGTACCAAAGATTGTTGTCAACCAAAGATTGTTGTGGGGTATGTCAAACGCTATTTGTGCCGTTTTAAGTAGAATGTTATACGGCCGGTACATTATGTTAAAGAGTGACGGGTGACTACTGGGTCAGTTGCTGTCTTGACAAATTGGGTAACTGATGGACCGGTGGCTAAAAATCCCCCCCCCTCAGATTTCTTACTCGCACTTTGTTGAACATCACACAGGAGCCACGAAACCACGATGGATTTTCTCCATACCTGTATTTCACTCACAAGTCACAAATGTATAATTTTGAATGTGATTTTGTTAGTAGTCTACAATGGTATAAATTCTTGCATCAATTATTTGTTAAATAAATAAGTAAAAAAGTCTCCAGTATTAAAATTTTGTTTAAATGTAGAAGACTGGAGATATCCTGAATCCATCAAAAATCCACCAGCAAATGGTACATGTATTCTGAAAATTGATGGATTCAGGATACCATATGGTATGCTGGTATCAGGATACCATACTGGTATACAAATATTGTGTAGTGTTTCCCCATAGAGAACACAAAATCCAACACCTCAAAATCCATTTTGCAGTACTGAACACTTCTGCAGTACTGCTAGGCTTAAAATCCTGAATCCATCAGATTCCTCCAGTTTGTCCAATATGGAGATATCCTGAATCTGCCAAGCTCCTCCAATACAGGGAATGGATTTTGATGGATTCAGGTAGGTTAGTGTTAATTCACGGAGCAGTTTTGGACCTGATTCGGAACTTGATAAACCGATCTCATCCGGATGTCGGCACCTTTGACTGCATATTTTCGAAATTAGAAGAGCATACAATTTTGTGGAAAATAATTTAGTAGTAATTTTTTTTCTCCAGGAATTAGAAAACTTAGAAGAGTTCGTCATGGGGGGCAAGCATGTGTGCCAGGTAATAGGCATTTGCTCCTCTTCCCCAAATCTTCAGCCTTACATCCTAGTCCTTGTCCCCACCAAAGGAGAAAGGAAAATGTGAATTATCTCCCACCCCACCCCATAGAAAAAAACAAGAAGAATAAAAGCCACTGGTTTTTGTTTCACGAGTGTTATTATATTGGCTGTTTCGGAAAATATGCCTAAACAGATCTTGTTTTTATTCAAGATTTTGTTCTTGTTTTTTCCCTGTTTTTTGTAGTTGACTTCCCTCATGAGTTTTGTACATATTTCTTCTACCCATTCACTTTGGTACTTTTCCGATTGACGTCAGACTTGGCATACACTTAGACATGGAGCCATCGTCTGCACTTTGCAAATTGTCATCCTGATGTCATTAGGTGTCAAGTTATGTAACATTAAAGTCATGATATTGATACCAAATTCTACTTTCCTTCTACTATGATTGAGACTGTTAGTCACTTGTTTAATAATAGGCCTATTTTGTATCCATGTACTACATGTAGTTGGTATCTCTCATGTAATAACTGCACATTTTCAGCTGAACCACACATTCAAGTCGCATCTTAAATTTATTAAAATGTATTTTCAGGAATTACAAGAGGGAGAAAAACTCACCGTACACGTAGTTCTCTGGATCCAGTCACAGGTACCGGTATGTTGTATGCAAATGTATTGTCATATTGTTGTTGCTTGTGTTTTTCAGATGGTAGTACAAGTGGCTATGAAGATACATGTAATTTATTTTCTTATGTAAAAACTAAATACCTGGTAACGTTGTTTCAGTGTGTAGGGGGGAGGGGAGTAAGAGAGACAGGAGACGGCGCTTTGATTTTAGGCTGTCACTTTAATTCTCCCCACTGTGGGTTCTGAGTTGGTGGGTTTGCAGGACACAACCATGCGGTGACGGAAGATTTCGAGAATCAATCACCAACAAAAGAAGAAAGAAAAGAAAATACACTTATTAAATAATCATTCCTAAATTGGTGACTATGTGGTCAAGTTATGTCCTGCAGTTCCATTACAAACTGTGAGAACACACTCAAATTATACACGGCACCAACAAATCATCAAAATCTTGACCTTATTAAAACTGCTTTAACGGTTCACTTGGTTGCATACAAGAAAAATGTCATTAATTTCTCAGAGACTTTGCAGAAACTAAATTACAGTCAAGTCCCAATAAAATTAGTTATTTGAATATTCGACAGGTTTCATCAACTTTCTGATTAACGGTCCATACACTGTGCACAAATTCCAGTTCAGTTATTAACTTAACACCCTACATTATGCAAGTCTACATTAGCAGTTCTAACACAAGAGGGCGCCATTCAACATATGCATGAGCTCCGATTTTACAGCAAGTTTTCACCCAAATATGGCTTAATTTGTGGCACAAGCAACTAGACTGTACAAGCACTTAAGCTATAATGTTTCTTTTAATATGTGTATCCATTATAATACATCCAGAGGTAAAGAACAAGAGGAGAGTTAATTACATCCCCGGTTGTCCAGTGGCCAATACAGTTATACACGCACATTATTTACATCTATAAACGGAGTCGCCATGTTTATAAAATCAGCGTAACTTTGCTTCTTGAGATTAGCTACTTTTACACAATGTCGGAATCTCTATTTTTTTATATCGTAAACTCCAATACTTATTACATCACTTAAGCAATGTTAAAAGATATATAAATGGTAACAAAACACGATAAATATTGTACCCGAGTTGGTGGGTTTGCAGGACACAACCATGCAGTGACGGAAGATTTCGAGAATAACCACCACCGCACGGTGGCGCCCTACTCACCCGCCAATCGCAGTTTTCAAAACAAGCTATCTGATCCGATTCCCATCACCACATTCCTCCAAAAGCACTAATGTTGTCGCCCACGACGACAATCAGATGAAACACTCAAAACCTTTATATAGAACAACAGTGGACTGAAAAAACAGTGTATGCTAATAAGTTCAAACAGTAACAAATAGTTATGGAACATGAGAAACAGTAACATTCATGGAACGAGAAAACCTCAACTATTATAACAAACACTTTTCCTTTAAAACAAGTGCTTGAGGGGGTGTCACTAATTGAAAACACACAGGGATGGCAAATGGGATTGTCACTAATCAGAGTCAGACACAGTGTCTATATTGCCTGATACAATGTTCTTAACTTGGTTCAAGAGTCTCATGACACTGGATTGGTACCTGACCGGAGGCTTGCCTATTGTGGTCCGCTTGGAACGACGTAGCAGGTGCTTAGAAGCGGCTTCGCCGGACAAACAGTTGGCAGCATGATGTCGATCGTCCTGTGGATGGTATTCGATTCTGGTATCTCTAGGTCCTCTGGCTCACGAGCATCTAGCGCCGCAGGCATGGGACATCCCATCTTGAAAGCCTCCAGCTTACCGCGGGGACTGCAGGGCCTGGAAGTAGACTCCGTCTGTCCAGTCGAGGATGAGTCATCCGATAGGGGGCTCATGGAAGTGTCCCCTGCAGGACCAGCCAATAGCTTGGGTGAAGGTTCCTCCGGGGTGAGCACCGAATCACATTCAGAGTGGATAGGTTTCCCTTCACACATGTCCTGATGGTGTGTTTCCCTCTCGGGGGAGGAAGGGATGTGCGGCAGTTTCGGGGATGTGCCCGATGCCCCTGGTCCAAAGGTCAAGATCGTCCCCCACTAATCACAAGTTGTGGTTGAGTCCGCGCTAAGTTCCTTCCAAAGATGAGAGGGAGTCAATTGAGCGAGGAGAAGGTGTCACTTCCCATGGGCAGGGCTTGATTTCACAGCGGTGAAGCACTTTCTCACCTCCCCCAGAATTACGAACTCTATAGACCGGTTGCTCTGGGTAGGGTCGATCGACTACCATATAAGGGTCGGACTCCCAGTAGTCCTGGATCTTCACTCTGCCCCGGTGTTTCCTGTCACATACAAGTACAAATTCACCTCGGTTGATTGGCTTCTCGAAGATGGTACTTGTCGCTTTATTGTGTTAGTATCAATATTAGCCAATGCAGTAGCGTGGGCCTGCTCCATCTGTTTACAGAGCTGCTGGACATATTGGTGCGGAGTTTACCCATGAAGCTGTGTGTGGTTAACTCCAAGCAGGAGATGTTGTGGAAGCTGGAATCTCCTCCCCATCATCAGGCAAACGGGCTCATACCCAGTGCTCGCGTGAACCGTGTTGTTATATAGAGAGAGCATATGTTGCAGACTTTCAGTCCATCTAGACTTGCGGTGTTCTGGGAGAGGGATGAGCAAGTTATGTAGTGTGCGGTTAAACCGCTCGCACTGTCCATTACCTTGGGGTCTGTATGGTGTAGTGTGCGAGTGTCCGACACCGTAAATGCGGCAGAGTTCTTGCACCACCTTCGCTTCAAAGCATCGCCTGTTGTCGGAATGTATACGAAGAGGAGCACCAAAGGGGAGGAACTAGGAAGACATGTTTGACAAGCATCTTGGCCACTGTCACCGCCCGCTGATCCCTAGTCAGGACGGCCCAGGCATATTTGGTGAAGGAATCGGTGAGGACTAAAACATTTTCATAGCCATCACTCGAGGGCTCCATCCAACACAGTGAAATCAATCGCCACCATCTCCATCGGCGCAGTAGCTCGGAGGGTACCCATTGGGGGCTTTGTATTCCTATTAGGTCGTTTCCCGACTGCGCAACGCTGGCACTGTTCGCACCAGGTTTTGACTCTGGCCGCCAGACCCAACCAGAAGAAAAGAGGACGGACAAGTTGTAGGGTACGTTTAACACCAAAATGGCCTGCATCATCATGGAAGAGACGCAACACCGTGTCAACCAGCACAGCCGGAACAACCAAGCAGTCTGTCTTCTCCCGACTGGGATTCATCCAACGTCGGTACAGGACTCCATCCTTAAAGAAGAGGTGCTCCCGGTGCCTTAGAATGTTGGTTACATCCTTCCCAATATTTTCCCTCTCTTGACGGGTCGGCCGACGGTTCTCTTCAAGGTAAGCAATTGCCTTATGTAGAACCTTATCTGCCTGCTGTAGCTGCTTTAACTCCACAAGAGAGTAGCCAGGAAGAGTCAGACTACCTCCATCTACCATGGCCTGAATCTGTCGACAGAGCACAGGAGAAAGTTCTGTATCACCAGCGGTAACACCGGACACGGCTCCAGAAGACACCTCCACCTTCTCAGCATTGTCGTCAGGATGTCTCGACATAATATCTGCTGCACGATTGCTCTTGCCAGACCGGTACTCCAACTGGAAATCGAACGATGCCAGTTGTTGTACCCAGCGCAACTCAACAGAACTTAGATTAGCAGTATCCAAATACTTCAGTGGGTTGTGGTCACTTAGAATCAAACAATGATTTCCAAGTAAGTAATCTCGAATAGCCTGACACACATCCCAACGGATGGCCAACAACTCGATCTTGAAGGAGGAGTAATTCTTGTCCTGCTTTTCTACTCGGCGTAGAAAGCGAGAAGCGTAGGCGATGACTGCTTTCGAACCATCTGGTTTCCGCTGTGAGAGTACTGCCCCAAGACCACATGAGCTTGCGTCTGTCTCCAGGACAAAGGGAAGAGCAAAATCTGCAAAGGTCAGAACAGGTGCTTCAACTAATCTCCGTTTCAACGACTGAAACGCCGCCTTCGCTGATTCGTCCAGTTCCACTGTCATTTTTCCAGATCTTGCCCTCTGCTTTGCTGTTATCTCTTGCAGGTACCTCAGAAGTGGGGAGGCCTCAGTAGCAAACTGTCTCACAAACTTCCTGAAGTAGCTGGCAAAACCCAGAAATGAGCGTAGCTCGGTCACGGTTGTTGGCTCTGGCCATGCAATCCTCAACTATCTTTATCTTATCCGGATCAGGCTTCACCCCCTCTCCTGCAGTTACCAAGTGGCCAAGATACCTGACCTGGAACTTCAAGAACTCACACTTCCGAGGTTTGAGCTTCAACCCATGTTTTCGGAGACGGGAGAACACAAGATCCAACTGTTGTAGGTGTTCTTCGAAGGTCACAGAGTAGATAATGAGGTCGTCTAGATATATGAGTAGGCTCTCGAATGCCTGGTCGATAAAACACCGTTGCATGATCCGTTGGAATGTGGCCGGACTGTTGCATAGACCAAATAGGAGCCTCGTAAATTCCCACAAGCCAAACGGCGTAACTAATGCAGTCTTCTCTTTATCTCCTTCTGCCATGGCGACCTGATAATACCCAGACGTGAGGTCTAGCACACTAAAGTATCGAGCTCCACCCAAAGCCTGTAGGGACTCGTCAATGCGGGGTAATGGAAACGAAGACTTTGCAGTGACTTGGATTTATCCTTCTTTCTCACCACCACTATTGGTGAGGCCCAAGGACTGCTGCTTTCCCTTATTACATTCGCCTCAAGCAAATCCTGGATGTGCTGGCGGACTTCCTTATACTTAGAGGGAGGCAAAGACTGGTACCGCTGCCGAATAGGGGCAGCGTTGCCAGTGTCGATTGTGTGTTGTATTACGTTGCAGAATCCCAAGTCCCTGTCATGCTTCGAGAAGACATCATCATACTGCTGGAGAAGGTTATCAAGTTTTTCTCTTTCTTCATCTGACAATTGCTCTCCAACTTTCACATCCTGAATGGTAGATGGGTCATCTTCAAGTGAATCTGCTGTCACTGCAGCAGAAAAGTGAATTCCGGTGGCTCCCTTTTCATTGAGTACCTTTGACTGGTCTTTGCAGCATGGCTCTACTTCGTCAATTGGATAGAGTGTTCCTATGCATCCATGTGGTGGAAGCTGAATCTCGTGCTCTGTCTCATTTGTCATGATCACAAAGAACTTTCCATCCACGACATGGACGAGAGGCCTCTCTCGGCTGACTAAAGAGGGGAGGTTCGAGCACTGCCGTGTATCCCGCAGGACCTGGTTTGGCAGATGCTTTTAAGATGGATGCTGTCCTGGCAGGAATCACGCAATCCCCACTTCTCGGCAGGTAAGCTTGACTTACTGACCCTTCACATGTGTCGAACTTTAACTTGCTTTCTGTCACCCGCATTGCAGCCTCCCAGGCATGTTTTAATCTGCCAAATCCTGCAACTTTAGGTGTACTCAGGGGGAGGGTACTCAGTTGCGGCCAGCAATTCTTCAGAACATTCATGCCAAGTATACCCGGGGACGTGCCAAATGCCGGGCTAGACTGTGCTTCTTTTATGACCAAAATGATCTGAGATGGCAGGGTCACCCCAAAGACCTCGAGATCCACCTCGATAAGCCCAAGGTACGGAATGTTTGCGCCGTTGGCGGAGAAGAGTTGGAAGTAATCAGGTATGTTCTTTAGTTCATAGCCACGCCCCTTGAAGTGCCGGTTGTAACAATTTTCAGTTATATTGGTGACCATTGATCCAGTGTCTATTAGGCAAGACATTTGAGCCTTTCCTAACTTGACAACAACTGTGTAACAGTCTCCTACTGCTTTAGTAGAGAAGGGCGTGGGGCCAGTTGATTTCCCTCCAACTGCCTGGCTCCTAACGGCGGAGGGGTGTAGTTTTCCGGAAGCGAGCGGTGCTGAAGGGTAGTAGCAGGGTCCGACTGGGCAAAAGTAGCACCTCTGGCAGCTTGCTGCCTGGGGCGGGTATCCCGAGGGCGGGGATTCTCACGTGGCCAAGGACAATCCCTGATGAAATGCCCTGGGTCCTGACATCGTCGCCATGGGCCCTCCTGGCTAGGCATTGGTGCATTTCGAGGCCCCGTTGCTGTGGAGAACTGGGGGGGGGGGGGGGGGTAATGCACGCAGGGACTGCATCACCCATTCCATCTGCTGCTCCAACCGTTTGATGGAGCCTTGCCTCACCTGGATCTCGGCTGCTTGCACTCGTCGTGTTGCAGTTGGGGTGGAGACATTTTCCCGTTCCGCCCGTTTGATTGCCCAGTCCTTCAGCTCGCTGAAAGTTATAGTAGGCTTCCTGTCCACCAGATCTCGACAAGAAATGCGCAAGGCCTCTGGACCAAGCCCATCAATGAACTGCTCACGGACTATTGCACCGGGTTCCTTGAACAAATCAGGATCTTTCTTTTGGATGCGCAGGAAAATACGTTGTAAGGAAACTGCAAAGTCACGGACGGACTCTCTGTGATCCTGCGTCTGCTCTAAAAAGCGCCTCTGAAGCTCACTGACCGTCAAGGTTACTCCGTATGAAGACTGGAGGTAGCCAAGAACTTCATCAACTGTCACCCCAGTTGCAAACAATGCCTTTACTTCCACACGGGGGCTACCCTTGAGGGTGTCAAGTATGAACTGTTCCTGCTGTTCCTTTGGAACTTGGTAGCGCTGTAAGCAGTGCTTAATGGCAGTGACATACTCGTCTACTGGTGTGCTCCGCCCAGTGGTGTCATCATGACCACTGAAGTTAGGTGGTTTCCTGTCTGGGGCCATCACTACTCTGGGCATTATGGGGCCTGTTGCATTTTGGAAACCAGGCTCGGCTTTGGGTATGGCTGGAACTATTGGCTCATAGATGACGTCATCACTCCATCCACCTGGTGGGGGAAGCACATTTCCCTCTGTGATTGCCAACACGGTGGTTTCCCCTTCTGCAGTCATTTTGAGTCCTGAAGCAGTTTTCCAATATCCCTGTAGGGTGTCCAGGGACATTTTTTTCTCCACCAGCGCAAACAGCATGCCATCCCCCGCCCCATGTTTATTTCGGATGGCCATGGTCAACTGATATTCCCGTTTCTGCCAATTGATTCACCAGAAACCACTTAAGAACCAGTTTCATCCCACTTCTGACACTTGTAGGGGGAGGGGGGTAAGAGAGACAGGAGACGGCGCTTTGATTCTGGGCTGTCACTTTAATTCTCCCCACTGTGGGTTCTGAGTTGGTGGGTTTGCAGGACACAACCATGCGGTGACGGAAGATTTCGAGAATAACCACCACCGCACGGTGGCGCCCTACTCACCCGCCAATCGCAGTTTTCAAAACAAGCTATCTGATCCGATTCCCATCACCACAAGTGCTTCTAGAAAAGAAGCATGAGATTTACAGAAAATTGAAAGGGCTAACAATTTTCTTCAAGAGCCTGCCACTGCTTGTTATATTGTAAGTTTAGAAGCAACTACAGATCTACATCTACCTGTACATGTGTAAACAAGTGCCTGACTTTAAACTAATTTTGCTCGCCTAATAATAGGTGCAATAGGTGCAATATGGAACTGTTAACACATGTTGAGGCCTGTTTTATAATAATTAGGGCTGATATGCCACATGTAATGCTGAATTATTTACAAATGTATTTGCCACATATGTGACAATCAGGATCTATTAGATGTGGAAGATGAAGGTGATAAAATGTAAACAAAATATCAAAAATTGGCCTTTCGGCTGTGCCCATGATTTTCATACAAGCAGTAGTCTGATCATTTGTGCTTGTGCCTAGGGCCAGCAGGTCACTGCAATCCCTGCCATTTATTTAATCATTATGTGTACAGTCTTTTTAGTAAGTTTTGTTAACTCAATATGAACTACTTATTTAAACAATAATTCATTCTATTTATTAATCATTTATACTGGGTAGCCCATTCAGTGGGATCCACTGTTCTCCTACTGTATGGGGTCCCAGTGAGAAAAACTACATGTATGTACCGGTACTTTCAAATTTGAAAGGAAAACTTAATAATTAGTTTTTGTCTTGGTGTTTAAAGAACCTGTGAATTTTAGCAGTGGAGATGAAGATATTCATGTAAGTGTACGTTAGCTATTTACAAGCGTTTTGTTTTGTTTTGTTTTGTTTTGTTACTGATGGTACCTAATGGCATAAGGCTCTGGGAGATTCGAGCGTGTAAGTTGACCTCGAGAACGTACAAGACTTTACGAGAAACCGAACTTTCGGGCACATCTGATAGGGGCTTCATTAACGTGGTATAAAGCGATTAGTTTTCTTGAAATACTTTGTTTTGACGCTGTTCTTTTTACTGAAAGGTAGATAAAAACGTTTAAATAAATACTATTTTTCATTTCAATTTACAAAATGTGAACGATATCAAATCAGGGAAAATGAGAACGAAAAAGTCTAGATACGTTACATGTATGTACATGTACATGTACATACATGTGTCATTTTTTTGTTCTCTCGTTCCTGCGCTAGTCTTTATAAAGCATAGACAACATGCAGTATAAGGTTTTTTTTGTAAAAATGTAATTTCTACAACGTCTGCACACGTCAGCGCACTGACATGCAGTACAGAGATTTTTGAGGCTGGTCTTTCTCTTCCCGACAATGAGCCTGAGCACGCTCATGTCAAACGTTTTTTGTTTTACTTTTCTTCAATAATTTAGACAGTCGTGCATGTTTTCATACATGTTAAAAATAAGTTTGAATTTTTCGTCCATACTTATGGCTGTTTCATGGTTCAGATCTTAGTAAAAACAAAGTATTATAGAAAACAAAATCAACCACACGTAAAATTCCTATAGCCGGCGGCTCGGTTGTGCCCGGAAGTTCAATCATGACCTTTGTGCGCGAGATCTATACGGTCTAGGATCTATTGTACTGGTATCACTCGCTAGCACATAGCCACACCCCTTAGACAACCTTATGAAATTTTGTGCAATAATTTCTGTTTGTTTATCTCAGAATTTGGGCATTCCACATCAAATTTTAATTTATGTAATTGGACCAATTTTTACAAGCTCTTTTTACACGATTCTACCACCATACATGTAGGTCAATTGGGCAACTGCATTACATGTGCACCTCAATTAAGAGTTCACACCGGAAATTGTGAAACAATAGAAAACTGGAAATTTGTCCATTGAATAAACATTTTCCATAAGCATTTTTCGCCCACAACTATTCCCAGATTTGCAGTGCTTTGTCAGGTCCCCCCTCCCCCCATCCCCCCATCCCGGTAAAACAATCTTGTGACACCCATGCTTATGCTGATATTTCTATTCACATTAAAGCTCCAGTTGTTCGCGTGCGAACTATAACATGTACTTTTTAGATAACATTTTATTTTCAGTTCATGATGTTTTAAAGATCCGACATTTGGGCTTTTGTTAAACAGCTTTTTGTAACCAATTCACGAGGACCCTATTTTGGGGGTCTGCTTACTGGGGAATTGATTTGCTTATAGGCATGGTTAGTACAGATTCTTTTTAATGGAATCTGTAAAACACAGATTTCATTTTTGTACTTGCAAACCATGCCTGCAGATATATAATATCGCAACTATTGCCAATTAACTATGAACCCTGCTGGTATTACCAAGTTCGCATCGGATGACGTGTACATGTACACACATACACGCCAAGTTTTTTCGAGATTCGATCAAAACGGATGACGCGGAAAAACATGTCACGAGCAAGGCCAGAAATATCTGTCAGCGACAGGTTCGCAGCGAGCGAGGCCGGGTGTGCTTCCCACTGATATTGGCCTGAATCCACCTCGGATCGGGTTTCGTAAAAGAGAATCCCGTGTCTGGGCTCATTCAATGTCAAAATATTCCCGGCGCGAACTGGTTAAACTATGAAATGTTGCTGATTAACATGAACAACAAGCTAGTTTTATTGGAGACACATTTGTTTACACAGTTTTACCCTTGTTTTTACCAAACTAATATTTGAAATTTATTTTGCATATTTTACTAACATACCGTAAGTTGTGTTTATTGTTTTATTTTGCCTGTACACACACTGGTATTGTATACATACATGCGTTTGTTTATGGTGTAAATGGAGGACACATACCTGGCGACACGAAGGTGAATTGGGGTTAGGGTTAGAATCGAGGACGACCTCGATTGAGATTCGTGTACAAAACCAATGAGAGCCGTCGGAAAACGTTAGAGTACAAACAAAGGAAATTTTCGAGAGGAACAAAGGAAACTCCTCGATTTACACCATAAACAAACGTGTGTACGTGTCTCTAAAAAAAAGTATACCCATTTTCAAATTCATATTATTGCTGAACTACTAAATATTTCAGAAAAAGACCAATGTCTATGGAAAGGGTAGAATGTCTTCAGTTCAATGAAACAAGGCATTCATGAAAGGCACTGAAATCAGCATTGTGACAAGTTGATCTGGCATGTTTGCCTGCTATTCCCAAAAAATGCCATCCAAAGTGTAATATATTGCACTTTGGCTGGTCCACTATAGTAAGTTAGGATTTGTCAAAGATATTTTTGTCAGGAAAAAGCCGTATTTACATATATGCATATATATGCACGTATACAAATGTATCAGTACATTAAAGCACCTTGGGCCAATTAACGCGATAAGTTGTTCCACTAAAAATGTGCGTGCGGGAAATTTCCTCAGAACTACGATATATGAAATGCCACAACAGCCCACTACTTGTCGACATTGCTGATCTTGTGGAACTAAAGATTTCTGAATTTCTGAACGAGACCCTGTGTTCCAACGTTGTGAAATGACCTATCTATCAGTGTCTATATGATTTCACCTGGAAGTTCACTCTGCTCTGTTTACTTGTTTGTAGGCTGAAGAACAGCGGAAACCTAAAATCAGGCCCAAGCGTCCCTGTTTGTTCTGTGGGGAACTACAAGCTCAACTTGCACGCCATCTCAAAAGAAAGCACAAAAAGGAGGAAGAAGTAAAGGCTGCACTGGAACGGAAAGGATTGGGGCAATGGCACAAATTAGAAAAGAGGGGATTTTCAAGGAAAATATGAGGAGAATAAAATCTAACAGGGAACCTGGTCAAACACCATGCACATTACTCGGGGAAAGACAACAAGGCTCTACAGATATTGTAATGTGCGGAGAATGCCGGGGCTTCTACAGCCAGTCACGCATATGGCAACAGCTCGGTGCCGGTCAGATCTCTGGAAAATGTTACCAAACAGGACAGTCAGAAATTCCAGGTCACAGTTTTCGCAATGATGACGTTGGAAATGTTTGTAGGGAAGATGCCATGATCAAAGAAGTCGGCAAAAAGCTATGGGCGAAGTCGGTTATGAGAGAAAAGTCAATAATAATGAATGACATGAGAAAGCTGGGTCATCTGGTCATCAAGATGAGAGAGTTGGCTGAAAATGAAACAGTCTGTGGAGAGGACATATTCAAAAGGGAGAATTACTCCTTGTTAGAAGAGGCGTTGGATTCTCTTACAGAAAAACCTGATGATGGAGTAAAGGCAGGATTACGGATGTGCCTTGCCTATCTGCTAAAAAAGGGGGCCGAAGTGATGAAGGCAGTCTACATCATAAAAGATGACATGAAGGCAGCTGACGAGATTGACAAATTCCTTTCTGTTCTTTATCTGAACTGGGAATACTTATTCAGCAGGAGCTTATACATGGTAGAAGGCAAGCGCCAGGCTGTACTGAGAAAACCCCAAGAAATGCCTTTCGAAGAAGACATAACAACATTTCGAGAATTTACTGTTGATTCACTGCAGGAAATTGTCACAGGAAAGCATGATCTTTCAGATGGCAGGGTCTTCCGAAAGCTGAGAGCACTGATTGTCAGTAGACTCACAGTCTTCAATGCACGGCGAGGTGGTGAACCATGTAGACTTACAGTCAATGAGTGGGAAGATGCAGCAGATCAAAAATGGGTCGACCCCAAACGCGTGGAATCCATCAGTGATCCAATAGAGAAACATCTCCTCGGTACCTTCAAACTTGCATATCAGAGGGGCAAAGGCTCCCGGAAGCTTGTCCCGGTCCTAATACCAGCCGACACTGTACAACCAATCATCCTCCTGATGAAGATGCGGCATGCTGTTGGAGTGTCCAAAGACAACAAATTTTTGTTCGCCTATACCCAAAGATCCCCAGGGCACGTGAATGGCTGGGCGGAACTAAAGAAGGTGACAAAGCTGATCCCTAACCTTCAGGATCCTGACAAACTAACCGCAACCAGATGTCGGCATAGGGCTTCGACATTGTATGCTCTGTTGGACGTCCCTGAGCAAGAGCGGCACATTTTCTATCGTCACATGGGGCATTCGGCAGAGATCAATGCCAATATCTATCAGTGCCCATTAGCTGGGAAAGAGATAACTAAAGTTGGACGCTACCTCATGGACATAGATGGAGCTCCACACACATCAACCCAGGCAAGTGGGTAAATGCCGTCAATAGGGGACGGGGCATTGTCCGACCGTCTTCCCTCTTTTGTTTGTACTCTAACGTTTTCGGATGATCGCCATAGGATTTGCACACGAGTCTGAATCGGGGACCTTTGCGGAATAGGGGACCCCATTGTTCCCTTTGTCATACGTCCCCTATTTCAATCAAAAACAAACTCATGCTTGCAGACAGGGTAAGTGTTGTACAAAAGTGATGTGCATGTGCAGGTTTTAAATTGTAGAAAGTACATTACCTCAAATTGTGCACTTTCTTGCTGTCCACACCCGTAAGTTTGAATGCATTTGGTTTTAGGAAAACTGCAAATAACTTTTACAAAATTTGGTTCTCACACTGTTCTATTGTCCATTTCATTAGATCCTATCCCATTTTACTCGCAATTGCTTTGGTATGTTTAGTATTACATGTAGTTTAAGCAGCTGTAACACCCCCTGTAACTGATTTATTCATTGCAGAAGTGACTCCTCAGAAGCGCATTCGGCAGGCGTACCTGAATTCCTCCCCTGAGAGCTCAAAAGGTACACATGTGGATCTTATGATGGAAGATAATCATTCCCTTGAAATTTGTTCAGAACTAGATATCTGTGCAGTGCAAACATTTACCTATCATTGAACTGATTAATTTTTTTCAAATGGGATTCCTCGGAAGTGCCTTCGTAAGGCTCACCTGAATTCCCCTCGTGACAGCTCAAAAAGTACACGTGTGGATCTTTTGATTAAAGATAACCGTTCACTTGAAATTTGTTAGAAGCCATGAGTCTGTACACTGCAAAACATTTACCTACCGTACCATTGAACTGATTTATTCTTTGCAGAAGTTACTTCTCGGAAGCGCATTCGCCAGGCGTACCTGAATTCCTCCCCTGAGAGCTCAAAAGGTACACGTGTAGATCTTATGACCAAATAGATCTTATGATGGAAGATAATCATTAATTCCCTTGAAATTTGTTCAGAGCTAGATAGTTCTCTGTGCAGTGCAAATATTTACCTATCAATTAACTGATTTTATTTTTTGCAGAAGTGACTCCTCGGAAGCGCATTCGCCAGGCGTACCTGAATTCCTCCCCTGAGAGCTCAAAAGGTACACGTGCTTATGATGAAAGATAATCATTCTCTTGAAATTTGTTCAGAACTAGATATCTGTGCAGTGCAAACATTTACCTATCATTGAACTGATTTATTCTTTGCAGATGGGATTTCTCAGAAGCGCCTTCATAAGTCTAACCTGAATTCCCCTCGTGAGAGCTCAAAAGGTACACGTGTGGATCTTTTGATAAAAGATAATCGTTCACTTGAAATTTGTTAGAAGCCAAGTCTGTACAGTGCACAACATTTACCTACCGTACCATTTAACTGATTTATTCTTTGCAGAAGTTACTTCTCAGAAGCGCATTCGCCAGGCGTACCTGAATTCCTCCCCTGAGAGCTCAAAAGGTACACATGTGAATCTTATGATGGAAGATAATCGTTCACTTGAAATTTGTTAGAAGCAAAGTCTGTAGTAGTGCACAACATTTACCTACCGTACCATTGAACTGATTTATTCTTTGCAGAAGTTATTTGTACTTCTCGGAAGCGCATTCGCCAGGCGTACCTGAATTCCTCCCCTGAGAGCTCAAAAGGTACATGTGTAGATCTTATGACCAAATAGATCTTATGATGGAAGATAATCATTAATTCCCTTGAAATTTGTTCAGAGCTAGATAGATCTCTGTGCAGTGCAAACATTTACCTATCATTGAACTGATTTATTCTTTGCAGAAGTTACTCCTCGGAAGCGCATTCGCCAGGCGTACCTGAATTCCTCCCCTGAGAGCTCAAAAGGTACACATGTGGATCTTATGATAGAAGATAATCATTCCCTTGAAATTTGTTCAGAGCTAGATCTCTGTACAGTGCAAACATTTACCTATCATTGACCTGATTTATTCTTTGCAGAAGTGACTCCTCAGAAGCGCATTCGCCAGGCTCACCTGAGTTCCTCTCCTGAGAGCTCAAAAGGTACACGTGCTTATGATGAAAGATAATCATTCTCTTGAAATTTGTTCAGAACTAGATATCTGTGCAGTGCAAACATTTACCTATCATTGAACTGATTTATTCTTTGCAGATGGGATTTCTCAGAAGCGCCTTCATAAGTCTAACCTGAATTCCCCTCGTGAGAGCTTAAAAGGTACACGTGTGGATCTTTTGATAAAAGATAATCGTTCACTTGAAATTTGTAAGAAGCCAAGTCTGTACAGTGCACAACATTTACCTACCGTACCATTAAACTGATTTATTCTTTGCGCAAGTTACTTCTCGGAAGCGCATTCGCCAGGCGTACCTGAATTCCTCCCCTGAGAGCTCAAAAGGTACACGTGTAGATCTTATGACCAAATAGATCTTATGATGGAAGATAATCATTCCCTTGAAATTTGTTCAGAGCTAGATAGATCTCTGTGCAGTGCAAACATTTACCTATCATTGAATTGATTTTTTGTTTGCAGAAGTGACTCCTCGGAAGCGCATTCGTCAGGCGTACATGAATTCCTCCCCTGAGAGCTCAAAAGGTACACGCGTGGATCTTATGATTGAAGACAATAATTCCCTTGAAATTTGTTCAGAGCTAGATGTCTGTACAGTGCAAACATTTACTTATCATTGACCTGATTTTTTTTTTTTCAGCAGTGACCCGGAAGCACATTCACAAGGCTCACCTGAATTCCTCCCGTGAGAGCTCAAAAGGTATACGTGTGGATCTTATGATGGAAGATAATCGTTCCCTTGAAATTTGTTCGAAGCCAGATCTGTACAGTGTAAATCGTTTACCTATCATTGAACTGATTTATTTTTTGCAGAAGTGACTCCTCGGAAGCGCATTCGCCAGGCTCACCTGAATTCCTCCCATGAGAGCTCAAAAGGTACACGTGTAGATTTTATGATTGAAGATAATCATTCCCTTTAAATTTGTTCTATGTGTGACAGCTCATTTACATATTTCTCCTGCACAGCGCCCTCGCTTGACCCTTAAGGTAGAGCTCACACTTAGCCTTTGTCTTAAGTGAGTCATTCCACCACTAACACTGGTACTGTTCACATCACATACAGTGTTCTCCTGCATTCCTCTACATGTACATTTACTTAGTTTAGACCCTTAATCCCCCAAGTTGCTGCATATATAATGAGGTGCACACAGTTCTTGGAAGAAACCATACCTTAACCCTAATCCCCTAGGCCTTACTTTGGGCTAAAGAGCTGCGTACTACAGATTCCTACTTAGTATTTTGTAGCATTGGGTCTCCCCATGACTGATGATTGGATGTGTACTGACAGAGTACAGATACTGCCAACTACAAAATACTAATAGTGGCAATACAGGTCCGTAATACTTACCTGGCAAAAAATGCAGTAGTCCAGCCTTCACCCATTGTGTCCCAAGTGACATTTTTTGCTGTAGAAACTACACAGCATACATGGGCCATGCACACTCAGCAAGCAGCGGCCGATTTCACCAATGTTAGGATTAATCCTAGGAAGAGTAACTCCTCCTAACTTGCAATAGATCCAATGCAAGTTAGGATGAGTTACTCATCCTAACTCGAGATAGGATTAATCCTAGCGTTTCGTGAAATCGGCCGCTGAGGGACCCAATGCTAAAAAGTACTACGAGTGCAATAAGGGGTGAAGTACCCAATACTAAAAATTACTACAGGCATTGCACACAAGTCAGTGAGAGTACTGCATACTACTTTTTACTACTAGTAGTAAAAAGTAGCATTAGGTAGGGTTAGGGTTAATACAGGGAGGCAGGAAGTCTGCCACATGTGTTTATTGCCCTGCAGAGATCGTGTGACCTAAGATACCAACAGTGTCTTATTAGACTGGCACACTATAGTCCTTAATTCAGTTTGTGATGAAGCATATAATTATTACTCATATATTTCTCTTGTTTTATACTTAATTAGGAGTGCCATCTGCATATTTGTTTAGCAGAATATTTAGTTACATGTATGTTATTTCTCTATAATCCTGTTCTTATAGTATTATTCATTTTCCTAAGTTAGTTTCTTTATGGATCCTTAGGTTACAATGATGAGTGGACTGATTTAAGTCTATGGTTTGCCGAGTCCATTGTGATATGTGTTGAGGTCATTGCACACTTGCTTTAGTTATTTCCTTTTTTTGTCTTTGCAAGTTAAAGCATTCACATGCCTTGTGTTAATTCATTTTTGGAATTTAACTTGACTTTACTGTTAGAAGCAAATTGTGTTATTGAATTAGATTTATCTCTATTAATTGCATTAGATTCTATGAAGATTAGTATTTGTTTCTTTTTATAATTTACTTTGCTAGATTGGTATTTCCTAAAGCATTGTATTTATATGGAATTCTATTTTGTATCTTTCCAGGTTTTTTTTTTTTTAATTTTAAGATGCAGTCACCAATAAAGAACTAGACATAGTAAATGTACACCATCCTTGTCGTGTCACATTTTCCAGTGTCACATATGTACAGTACAAAATATTTACCTGTCATCGAACTGATTTATTTTTTGCAGAAGTGTCTCCTCGGAAGATGCATCTTCTGAAGGTAATTCAGAAGCTTAAGGCACAACGCCGGAATTGCTCCCCTCGGAAATCAAAAGGTATATACTTGGATTTTATGTTAACAAATATTTGTTACATAATTGTTTTTTCAGAACTGTATATTCATGACTGCACATCATCCGAATTATTGGTTGATATGTTTTTTAAGAAAGTACAAAAAGAGCTTTTAAACACTAATTATATCAACCTCTAATTGATGTCTCTAGATCAGAAGAAATGTGTAGATGATGATAGTCGGGTTTCTTATGTATTTTTGTTTTCTTTTTTGGGGGGAGTTTTGCTAAACTATACATTTTTGGAAATGTTAGGATATACATTGTACTTAACATGAAAACCAATGTTTACATTTGTTTTCTTGTTTTTTATGGCGACCATCTTGAATTTTCAAAATGGCATTTTTATGACGTCATGATGACGTCACACATTTTTCACAATTGTGTGCATATGTCTATAACCAAATAAACTTATTACAAAAAAACAAAAAAATTATTATGTTTTGTTGATGAGATATGGCTTAAAGGTCTAAAAATAAAACAAAATCATAAAAAATCACACGATGAAATATTCATGATGTCACTTCAATGTGTATCTACCCGTATAACACATCCCGCCATACCTGCATACCAAGTTTGGACCTAATCGGACTTTTACTTCCAGAGATACATGTATAGGGCATTGAAAAAAATTGACCTTTAATGTGACATGACAAATAACAAGTCATTGGGTGTCACATTATTAAGATTTCTGAATTTACTCATTTTGTTCCAAAGTTACATGCATTTAAGTGAGCCTACCCTTTTTTGCAGCTGTCCATGCGTTCTAACATTGTTGTGTAGTTACTGGTAGTGCGAGTGCATACATGTACATGTAGTCTTGGCCTACAACTGGATTTTGATTTTTTTTCTTCATGAATTCGGTCCCACCAGTGCACAGTGCATATTGCATGCTTGCCCAAACACACGTGGTGCTATCGACCGACTTATCAAAATGTTTGCCAAGCACGGGCTATGCATTGCCCACTGTATATGGACCAACTGTACATCCACCAACAAAATACTAATCGACTCTTGGGCCAAGACTAGCAAGTGTATTGCAACCGTGGTTAGCTGTGTTTTGTTGGTATTATATTCAATCGCAAGTAATTTGATATTAGAATTTCCAAATTGTGTCATTTTTGTCACTGTAGATTAACAATTAGATGCTCTTTTATATTATTTAATTTCTTTTACCAAAATAGTTATAGAATTTTATTTTTTATTTTTGTAAAGTTGAGGGAACTTCTTGTTGACTCTCCCTGTACGTACGGTATTCTCCAAAGGGAAATCGAGTATTTTAGCCAGCTACAACGGGCGATGGTTGTTACTATTCGTCTTACCTTTTAGCATTTTTAGGACCGAGGGATCACCCAAAGTTTGTGGATTCGCTCCGTGTTGTACTAGGCGGAACACATTTTAGCTCCGCGTAGAATGTATCTTTCGTACTCTCATATCTGTTTTATGCCTTTCAAATGACCTCTGAATCTTAAATATCAATGAATTGAGAAGAGGAATTGATTGTAATATATGACATTGAAATTTCCTTAATATAACTTAATATAAACATTGCTGAAATAGCTTGTAACTAAATGCAGTATGATAAATATTACATATTAATCTGCCTTCTATACATACTTAGACGAATTAGGAAAATTGCAAAAAATAACTGTTTGTTTCTTCTGTTTGGCAAATTCCCGGACTCGGAATGTCTAATCAATTTACTTGTTGATTGTGCAACAAATTTAATTACCGCATTGTTATGAAAGGGTTAACCCCACTAGTATTATTAGTTGACATATATTATACAACATCTGAACAAATCCCTATCATCTGATTGGTGGATAGTTGATATGTTGAATTATTCATTCTAATGCACGTCCTAATGCACCACAAAAAAATGGAAGATCAATGATTCTCTTCAACGGTGAATATACATTTCATAGGATTTATTTAGGCATTGTATAAAACAAATAATGAATGTTTCACGTTCATGCAATGGAAAGATTAATTTCATTCAGTGACAGATGAAATGATCCATTCCACTCGGCTTATAGAACATTGCTGTTATATGCATTAAATTTAATTGTGTTGTTTTTACAGCAAGAAGCTACTACCAGTGGAAAGAGAAGGATTCCTTGTATGTCAAACAAGAGTTCAAGACATTTATCATGGACACATCATTCAGTGGAGCAAAGGGACCTCTTCCAAGTAAGAAAAATAACAACTTGGGTTTTTTAAACCCCAATTTGTGTTGGAAAAAAAACCTTGTGAAATGCACACATACTTGACATATGTACCTCTATTGTCCAATCCAACTTACCTAATATTGTTCTTCTTTGTTCCTATAGTGCGAGTAAACAAATTATACACTTTAAAATTGGCCATAATTTTATGGTGTAACAGTATGGATAAGATATGTACTTTTAGAGTAACTCTTCTTACTTGTTTTGGTGACATTTTCACTGGATTAGTTTTCATGCACGACTGCACAGGAGACAATTAAGGGGGTCGGGTGAAATCTGAGTTGCGCCAACTGTTCAGGGCTGGATAAGAAAGACAATTTAAATAAAGACAACCATTGTCTTAATAGCCTATTTAATTTTTAAGTTTTAAATAAACACAAAGTTTAATAGCTAATGACATTCTTGTTTGCCGCTTTGTTAGACAATGGTTGTGTTCTTTAAAATTGTCTCTTATCCAGCCCTGACAGTTTGCGCAACTCAGATTTCACCCGACCCCCTTAATTGTTTCCTGTGCAGTCATGCATGGAAATGTCTTATCCATATTGCTACAGAATACAACTAATTTTAAAAGTGTATAGTTTTGTTTTTACTCGCCGTGTAGAAATCTCAAAATAAACTTATGGGGTACGGTACTAGATTTCTAAAGGAGAACTTGCAGGGTACCATTGGCGATATTGTCCCTGGTACCCGATAAGTGCCAATGTGTAAGTTCACACATGCATAGATAAAATGTGACCGGCTTTACAAAAAGGTGTCTTATGTTGCAAAAAAATGAATTTGAGTTATATACATGGTTAGAGAGCCCACGACGTAAGATTTCATTTAGTATATAATAGAGATCCACAGCCCCTCCCATTTTTCAGACACGACGTGTTTACATATTGATTACTTTCTCGGTGTTCAAATTATACAACTGAGAAAACAGGCTTTGAAATAGCCGGCTCTGTTGTACAACAACAGAACGATGCACACAAAATGGTTGTTTTTTCCACTTTATTCATCAAAATTAACATTTCTTTTAATGAAACCTTAACTGTAGGTATTAAAGATTTTATTCATGACAAAAAATACAAATTACATATTGATAAAATCAGGCCCAAGCGTCCCTGTTTGTTCTGTGGGGAACTACAAGCTCAACTTGCACGCCATCTCAAAAGAAAGCACAAAAAGGAGGAAGAAGTAAAGGCTGCACTGGAACGGAAAGGATTGGGGCAATGGCACAAATTAGAAAAGAGGGGATTTTCAAGGAAAATATGAGGAGAATAAAATCTAACAGGGAACCTGGTCAAACACCATGCACATTACTCGGGGAAAGACAACAAGGCTCTACAGATATTGTAATGTGCGGAGAATGCCGGGGCTTCTACAGCCAGTCACGCATATGGCAACAGCTCGGTGCCGGTCAGATCTCTGGAAAATGTTACCAAACAGGACAGTCAGAAATTCCAGGTCACAGTTTTCGCAATGATGACGTTGGAAATGTTTGTAGGGAAGATGCCATGATCAAAGAAGTCGGCAAAAAGCTATGGGCGAAGTCGGTTATGAGAGAAAAGTCAATAATAATGAATGACATGAGAAAGCTGGGTCATCTGGTCATCAAGATGAGAGAGTTGGCTGAAAATGAAACAGTCTGTGGAGAGGACATATTCAAAAGGGAGAATTACTCCTTGTTAGAAGAGGCGTTGGATTCTCTTACAGAAAAACCTGATGATGGAGTAAAGGCAGGATTACGGATGTGCCTTGCCTATCTGCTAAAAAAGGGGGCCGAAGTGATGAAGGCAGTCTACATCATAAAAGATGACATGAAGGCAGCTGACGAGATTGACAAATTCCTTTCTGTTCTTTATCTGAACTGGGAATACTTATTCAGCAGGAGCTTATACATGGTAGAAGGCAAGCGCCAGGCTGTACTGAGAAAACCCCAAGAAATGCCTTTCGAAGAAGACATAACAACATTTCGAGAATTTACTGTTGATTCACTGCAGGAAATTGTCACAGGAAAGCATGATCTTTCAGATGGCAGGGTCTTCCGAAAGCTGAGAGCACTGATTGTCAGTAGACTCACAGTCTTCAATGCACGGCGAGGTGGTGAACCATGTAGACTTACAGTCAATGAGTGGGAAGATGCAGCAGATCAAAAATGGGTCGACCCCAAACGCGTGGAATCCATCAGTGATCCAATAGAGAAACATCTCCTCGGTACCTTCAAACTTGCATATCAGAGGGGCAAAGGCTCCCGGAAGCTTGTCCCGGTCCTAATACCAGCCGACACTGTACAACCAATCATCCTCCTGATGAAGATGCGGCATGCTGTTGGAGTGTCCAAAGACAACAAATTTTTGTTCGCCTATACCCAAAGATCCCCAGGGCACGTGAATGGCTGGGCGGAACTAAAGAAGGTGACAAAGCTGATCCCTAACCTTCAGGATCCTGACAAACTAACCGCAACCAGATGTCGGCATAGGGCTTCGACATTGTATGCTCTGTTGGACGTCCCTGAGCAAGAGCGGCACATTTTCTATCGTCACATGGGGCATTCGGCAGAGATCAATGCCAATATCTATCAGTGCCCATTAGCTGGGAAAGAGATAACTAAAGTTGGACGCTACCTCATGGACATAGATGGAGCTCCACACACATCAACCCAGGCAAGTGGGTAAATGCCGTCAATAGGGGACGGGGCATTGTCCGACCGTCTTCCCTCTTTTGTTTGTACTCTAACGTTTTCGGATGATCGCCATAGGATTTGCACACGAGTCTGAATCGGGGACCTTTGCGGAATAGGGGACCCCATTGTTCCCTTTGTCATACGTCCCCTATTTCAATCAAAAACAAACTCATGCTTGCAGACAGGGTAAGTGTTGTACAAAAGTGATGTGCATGTGCAGGTTTTAAATTGTAGAAAGTACATTACCTCAAATTGTGCACTTTCTTGCTGTCCACACCCGTAAGTTTGAATGCATTTGGTTTTAGGAAAACTGCAAATAACTTTTACAAAATTTGGTTCTCACACTGTTCTATTGTCCATTTCATTAGATCCTATCCCATTTTACTCGCAATTGCTTTGGTATGTTTAGTATTACATGTAGTTTAAGCAGCTGTAACACCCCCTGTAACTGATTTATTCATTGCAGAAGTGACTCCTCAGAAGCGCATTCGGCAGGCGTACCTGAATTCCTCCCCTGAGAGCTCAAAAGGTACACATGTGGATCTTATGATGGAAGATAATCATTCCCTTGAAATTTGTTCAGAACTAGATATCTGTGCAGTGCAAACATTTACCTATCATTGAACTGATTAATTTTTTTCAAATGGGATTCCTCGGAAGTGCCTTCGTAAGGCTCACCTGAATTCCCCTCGTGACAGCTCAAAAAGTACACGTGTGGATCTTTTGATTAAAGATAACCGTTCACTTGAAATTTGTTAGAAGCCATGAGTCTGTACACTGCAAAACATTTACCTACCGTACCATTGAACTGATTTATTCTTTGCAGAAGTTACTTCTCGGAAGCGCATTCGCCAGGCGTACCTGAATTCCTCCCCTGAGAGCTCAAAAGGTACACGTGTAGATCTTATGACCAAATAGATCTTATGATGGAAGATAATCATTAATTCCCTTGAAATTTGTTCAGAGCTAGATAGTTCTCTGTGCAGTGCAAATATTTACCTATCAATTAACTGATTTTATTTTTTGCAGAAGTGACTCCTCGGAAGCGCATTCGCCAGGCGTACCTGAATTCCTCCCCTGAGAGCTCAAAAGGTACACGTGCTTATGATGAAAGATAATCATTCTCTTGAAATTTGTTCAGAACTAGATATCTGTGCAGTGCAAACATTTACCTATCATTGAACTGATTTATTCTTTGCAGATGGGATTTCTCAGAAGCGCCTTCATAAGTCTAACCTGAATTCCCCTCGTGAGAGCTCAAAAGGTACACGTGTGGATCTTTTGATAAAAGATAATCGTTCACTTGAAATTTGTTAGAAGCCAAGTCTGTACAGTGCACAACATTTACCTACCGTACCATTTAACTGATTTATTCTTTGCAGAAGTTACTTCTCAGAAGCGCATTCGCCAGGCGTACCTGAATTCCTCCCCTGAGAGCTCAAAAGGTACACATGTGAATCTTATGATGGAAGATAATCGTTCACTTGAAATTTGTTAGAAGCAAAGTCTGTAGTAGTGCACAACATTTACCTACCGTACCATTGAACTGATTTATTCTTTGCAGAAGTTATTTGTACTTCTCGGAAGCGCATTCGCCAGGCGTACCTGAATTCCTCCCCTGAGAGCTCAAAAGGTACATGTGTAGATCTTATGACCAAATAGATCTTATGATGGAAGATAATCATTAATTCCCTTGAAATTTGTTCAGAGCTAGATAGATCTCTGTGCAGTGCAAACATTTACCTATCATTGAACTGATTTATTCTTTGCAGAAGTTACTCCTCGGAAGCGCATTCGCCAGGCGTACCTGAATTCCTCCCCTGAGAGCTCAAAAGGTACACATGTGGATCTTATGATAGAAGATAATCATTCCCTTGAAATTTGTTCAGAGCTAGATCTCTGTACAGTGCAAACATTTACCTATCATTGACCTGATTTATTCTTTGCAGAAGTGACTCCTCAGAAGCGCATTCGCCAGGCTCACCTGAGTTCCTCTCCTGAGAGCTCAAAAGGTACACGTGCTTATGATGAAAGATAATCATTCTCTTGAAATTTGTTCAGAACTAGATATCTGTGCAGTGCAAACATTTACCTATCATTGAACTGATTTATTCTTTGCAGATGGGATTTCTCAGAAGCGCCTTCATAAGTCTAACCTGAATTCCCCTCGTGAGAGCTTAAAAGGTACACGTGTGGATCTTTTGATAAAAGATAATCGTTCACTTGAAATTTGTAAGAAGCCAAGTCTGTACAGTGCACAACATTTACCTACCGTACCATTAAACTGATTTATTCTTTGCGCAAGTTACTTCTCGGAAGCGCATTCGCCAGGCGTACCTGAATTCCTCCCCTGAGAGCTCAAAAGGTACACGTGTAGATCTTATGACCAAATAGATCTTATGATGGAAGATAATCATTCCCTTGAAATTTGTTCAGAGCTAGATAGATCTCTGTGCAGTGCAAACATTTACCTATCATTGAATTGATTTTTTGTTTGCAGAAGTGACTCCTCGGAAGCGCATTCGTCAGGCGTACATGAATTCCTCCCCTGAGAGCTCAAAAGGTACACGCGTGGATCTTATGATTGAAGACAATAATTCCCTTGAAATTTGTTCAGAGCTAGATGTCTGTACAGTGCAAACATTTACTTATCATTGACCTGATTTTTTTTTTTTCAGCAGTGACCCGGAAGCACATTCACAAGGCTCACCTGAATTCCTCCCGTGAGAGCTCAAAAGGTATACGTGTGGATCTTATGATGGAAGATAATCGTTCCCTTGAAATTTGTTCGAAGCCAGATCTGTACAGTGTAAATCGTTTACCTATCATTGAACTGATTTATTTTTTGCAGAAGTGACTCCTCGGAAGCGCATTCGCCAGGCTCACCTGAATTCCTCCCATGAGAGCTCAAAAGGTACACGTGTAGATTTTATGATTGAAGATAATCATTCCCTTTAAATTTGTTCTATGTGTGACAGCTCATTTACATATTTCTCCTGCACAGCGCCCTCGCTTGACCCTTAAGGTAGAGCTCACACTTAGCCTTTGTCTTAAGTGAGTCATTCCACCACTAACACTGGTACTGTTCACATCACATACAGTGTTCTCCTGCATTCCTCTACATGTACATTTACTTAGTTTAGACCCTTAATCCCCCAAGTTGCTGCATATATAATGAGGTGCACACAGTTCTTGGAAGAAACCATACCTTAACCCTAATCCCCTAGGCCTTACTTTGGGCTAAAGAGCTGCGTACTACAGATTCCTACTTAGTATTTTGTAGCATTGGGTCTCCCCATGACTGATGATTGGATGTGTACTGACAGAGTACAGATACTGCCAACTACAAAATACTAATAGTGGCAATACAGGTCCGTAATACTTACCTGGCAAAAAATGCAGTAGTCCAGCCTTCACCCATTGTGTCCCAAGTGACATTTTTTGCTGTAGAAACTACACAGCATACATGGGCCATGCACACTCAGCAAGCAGCGGCCGATTTCACCAATGTTAGGATTAATCCTAGGAAGAGTAACTCCTCCTAACTTGCAATAGATCCAATGCAAGTTAGGATGAGTTACTCATCCTAACTCGAGATAGGATTAATCCTAGCGTTTCGTGAAATCGGCCGCTGAGGGACCCAATGCTAAAAAGTACTACGAGTGCAATAAGGGGTGAAGTACCCAATACTAAAAATTACTACAGGCATTGCACACAAGTCAGTGAGAGTACTGCATACTACTTTTTACTACTAGTAGTAAAAAGTAGCATTAGGTAGGGTTAGGGTTAATACAGGGAGGCAGGAAGTCTGCCACATGTGTTTATTGCCCTGCAGAGATCGTGTGACCTAAGATACCAACAGTGTCTTATTAGACTGGCACACTATAGTCCTTAATTCAGTTTGTGATGAAGCATATAATTATTACTCATATATTTCTCTTGTTTTATACTTAATTAGGAGTGCCATCTGCATATTTGTTTAGCAGAATATTTAGTTACATGTATGTTATTTCTCTATAATCCTGTTCTTATAGTATTATTCATTTTCCTAAGTTAGTTTCTTTATGGATCCTTAGGTTACAATGATGAGTGGACTGATTTAAGTCTATGGTTTGCCGAGTCCATTGTGATATGTGTTGAGGTCATTGCACACTTGCTTTAGTTATTTCCTTTTTTTGTCTTTGCAAGTTAAAGCATTCACATGCCTTGTGTTAATTCATTTTTGGAATTTAACTTGACTTTACTGTTAGAAGCAAATTGTGTTATTGAATTAGATTTATCTCTATTAATTGCATTAGATTCTATGAAGATTAGTATTTGTTTCTTTTTATAATTTACTTTGCTAGATTGGTATTTCCTAAAGCATTGTATTTATATGGAATTCTATTTTGTATCTTTCCAGGTTTTTTTTTTTTTAATTTTAAGATGCAGTCACCAATAAAGAACTAGACATAGTAAATGTACACCATCCTTGTCGTGTCACATTTTCCAGTGTCACATATGTACAGTACAAAATATTTACCTGTCATCGAACTGATTTATTTTTTGCAGAAGTGTCTCCTCGGAAGATGCATCTTCTGAAGGTAATTCAGAAGCTTAAGGCACAACGCCGGAATTGCTCCCCTCGGAAATCAAAAGGTATATACTTGGATTTTATGTTAACAAATATTTGTTACATAATTGTTTTTTCAGAACTGTATATTCATGACTGCACATCATCCGAATTATTGGTTGATATGTTTTTTAAGAAAGTACAAAAAGAGCTTTTAAACACTAATTATATCAACCTCTAATTGATGTCTCTAGATCAGAAGAAATGTGTAGATGATGATAGTCGGGTTTCTTATGTATTTTTGTTTTCTTTTTTGGGGGGAGTTTTGCTAAACTATACATTTTTGGAAATGTTAGGATATACATTGTACTTAACATGAAAACCAATGTTTACATTTGTTTTCTTGTTTTTTATGGCGACCATCTTGAATTTTCAAAATGGCATTTTTATGACGTCATGATGACGTCACACATTTTTCACAATTGTGTGCATATGTCTATAACCAAATAAACTTATTACAAAAAAACAAAAAAATTATTATGTTTTGTTGATGAGATATGGCTTAAAGGTCTAAAAATAAAACAAAATCATAAAAAATCACACGATGAAATATTCATGATGTCACTTCAATGTGTATCTACCCGTATAACACATCCCGCCATACCTGCATACCAAGTTTGGACCTAATCGGACTTTTACTTCCAGAGATACATGTATAGGGCATTGAAAAAAATTGACCTTTAATGTGACATGACAAATAACAAGTCATTGGGTGTCACATTATTAAGATTTCTGAATTTACTCATTTTGTTCCAAAGTTACATGCATTTAAGTGAGCCTACCCTTTTTTGCAGCTGTCCATGCGTTCTAACATTGTTGTGTAGTTACTGGTAGTGCGAGTGCATACATGTACATGTAGTCTTGGCCTACAACTGGATTTTGATTTTTTTTCTTCATGAATTCGGTCCCACCAGTGCACAGTGCATATTGCATGCTTGCCCAAACACACGTGGTGCTATCGACCGACTTATCAAAATGTTTGCCAAGCACGGGCTATGCATTGCCCACTGTATATGGACCAACTGTACATCCACCAACAAAATACTAATCGACTCTTGGGCCAAGACTAGCAAGTGTATTGCAACCGTGGTTAGCTGTGTTTTGTTGGTATTATATTCAATCGCAAGTAATTTGATATTAGAATTTCCAAATTGTGTCATTTTTGTCACTGTAGATTAACAATTAGATGCTCTTTTATATTATTTAATTTCTTTTACCAAAATAGTTATAGAATTTTATTTTTTATTTTTGTAAAGTTGAGGGAACTTCTTGTTGACTCTCCCTGTACGTACGGTATTCTCCAAAGGGAAATCGAGTATTTTAGCCAGCTACAACGGGCGATGGTTGTTACTATTCGTCTTACCTTTTAGCATTTTTAGGACCGAGGGATCACCCAAAGTTTGTGGATTCGCTCCGTGTTGTACTAGGCGGAACACATTTTAGCTCCGCGTAGAATGTATCTTTCGTACTCTCATATCTGTTTTATGCCTTTCAAATGACCTCTGAATCTTAAATATCAATGAATTGAGAAGAGGAATTGATTGTAATATATGACATTGAAATTTCCTTAATATAACTTAATATAAACATTGCTGAAATAGCTTGTAACTAAATGCAGTATGATAAATATTACATATTAATCTGCCTTCTATACATACTTAGACGAATTAGGAAAATTGCAAAAAATAACTGTTTGTTTCTTCTGTTTGGCAAATTCCCGGACTCGGAATGTCTAATCAATTTACTTGTTGATTGTGCAACAAATTTAATTACCGCATTGTTATGAAAGGGTTAACCCCACTAGTATTATTAGTTGACATATATTATACAACATCTGAACAAATCCCTATCATCTGATTGGTGGATAGTTGATATGTTGAATTATTCATTCTAATGCACGTCCTAATGCACCACAAAAAAATGGAAGATCAATGATTCTCTTCAACGGTGAATATACATTTCATAGGATTTATTTAGGCATTGTATAAAACAAATAATGAATGTTTCACGTTCATGCAATGGAAAGATTAATTTCATTCAGTGACAGATGAAATGATCCATTCCACTCGGCTTATAGAACATTGCTGTTATATGCATTAAATTTAATTGTGTTGTTTTTACAGCAAGAAGCTACTACCAGTGGAAAGAGAAGGATTCCTTGTATGTCAAACAAGAGTTCAAGACATTTATCATGGACACATCATTCAGTGGAGCAAAGGGACCTCTTCCAAGTAAGAAAAATAACAACTTGGGTTTTTTAAACCCCAATTTGTGTTGGAAAAAAAACCTTGTGAAATGCACACATACTTGACATATGTACCTCTATTGTCCAATCCAACTTACCTAATATTGTTCTTCTTTGTTCCTATAGTGCGAGTAAACAAATTATACACTTTAAAATTGGCCATAATTTTATGGTGTAACAGTATGGATAAGATATGTACTTTTAGAGTAACTCTTCTTACTTGTTTTGGTGACATTTTCACTGGATTAGTTTTCATGCACGACTGCACAGGAGACAATTAAGGGGGTCGGGTGAAATCTGAGTTGCGCCAACTGTTCAGGGCTGGATAAGAAAGACAATTTAAATAAAGACAACCATTGTCTTAATAGCCTATTTAATTTTTAAGTTTTAAATAAACACAAAGTTTAATAGCTAATGACATTCTTGTTTGCCTCTTTGTTAGACAATGGTTGTGTTCTTTAAAATTGTCTCTTATCCAGCCCTGACAGTTTGCGCAACTCAGATTTCACCCGACCCCCTTAATTGTTTCCTGTGCAGTCATGCATGGAAATGTCTTATCCATATTGCTACAGAATACAACTAATTTTAAAAGTGTATAGTTTTGTTTTTACTCGCCGTGTAGAAATCTCAAAATAAACTTATGGGGTACGGTACTAGATTTCTAAAGGAGAACTTGCAGGGTACCATTGGCGATATTGTCCCTGGTACCCGATAAGTGCCAATGTGTAAGTTCACACATGCATAGATAAAATGTGACCGGCTTTACAAAAAGGTGTCTTATGTTGCAAAAAAATGAATTTGAGTTATATACATGGTTAGAGAGCCCACGACGTAAGATTTCATTTAGTATATAATAGAGATCCACAGCCCCTCCCATTTTTCAGACACGACGTGTTTACATATTGATTACTTTCTCGGTGTTCAAATTATACAACTGAGAAAACAGGCTTTGAAATAGCCGGCTCTGTTGTACAACAACAGAACGATGCACACAAAATGGTTGTTTTTTCCACTTTATTCATCAAAATTAACATTTCTTTTAATGAAACCTTAACTGTAGGTATTAAAGATTTTATTCATGACAAAAAATACAAATTACATATTGATGAAATGTTTACCCTCTCAACGTTGAGCGGGCCATTACATGATAGTGCATAGAGCGACTTAAGACCCCTTTTTGTAGAGCCGGACACAAATGCTAAATTTTGAGATTAAACATTTCATTCGTTTTGTTGACAAGCAAAACAGACGCAAGCCCATGTAATACACATATCTGACGTGGTTTATTTCACGTGGGTAGTCGATAAATCCTGAATCTTGTTTTCAGGCCCCATAAACTTTGAAATCCCTTCTTTTTGTGCAGCTCGCTGTGTGGCTCTACATGTATACAGAGGAAGTCCAGTATTTGAGCCTAGCCACATTTATGGGGAAAATAACAAGTAATATGGTTTGTGCACAGGATGTCAAGTGATGTCCAGGTATGAAATTCTTTCCAATTTAAAGGTGAATGTCTGCGACATTGTAGGAATGATGACATGTGTCACAGATAGTGGATCACGGTCAATTGTTGGGGTGGGGGGGGGGGGGGGGGGTGTGAGAGTTCTTAGTCTCAATTTGGTCACCGCAGGATTTTCAAAATGAAAAAAAGTCATAGCAGTCGTAGTGAATTAGGTCGTAATCTTGTTGAGAGAGTTCGTAGGCATTCATAGAGTTGAAAATTGCCACAAATTGTCACGAAACATCACTACGACCTTTCTCCATGCTACGACTTTAGTACGACTCGGTGCCCCATGACACTGACATGAATCTGACACGACATATTCCGTCATGGCCATTTCCGAATCTACGAATGCCTACGAACTCTCCCGACTGATATGCGATGCAATTTATGATTCTAATACAGAAAATACCTCACCTCTGTTTACCAACATTTGCATACCAGCGCGCAAGCGCACAAACCTTGCTGAAAAGAATAGTGCCCAAGCGACGCGTACAGTGTACTTCGCTAGACAAACTGTATAACACACACGTGTACAATATAGCAATGGTGGACGTCGCTAAGACGTAAGCCGTAATAATCTCAAGCTGTTCCTCGAGAAATCAACCTCCGTTCTTCACTCCAAGTCCAAGCTTGGCCTCTACTCCCTGGGTTCGGCGGTCGGAAATCATCCTCCAAGACATTTTCACTACCGCTATATCGACCCCTTGCGTCACGTTGGTGATATTTCCGACCATTGACAATGGCACTTCACTTTGACCACGTGGAGTTCCAACGTTAGATCAGCGTGGTTTTTCATCGGCCTTTCAGTGGGCTTTTCACGCCACTGCTCGTCGCATTGTGAACATTCTTCGCGTTCTTCAAGGAATTTCAGCGTGTTTTTTTTACATGGTCTGATGATCACGATGGCCGCTCCACTATTGGTAGATCACGGCGTGGATGATCACGATGGCCACTCCACTATTGGTAGATCACGGCGTGTTAACCACCGCTGCCTACGATCCCGTTACCGCTCGAGTCCCGCTAAAGCTCCAGAAATCAACGCTAGGCCCGACGACAGTCTTTGGCTGGCTATTCATAATCTGGACCTCGGAGTCGACACACCCGTTCCGATCTCCTTCAGAGTACTACTTCTCCTGGTCAGTGATTTGATTAGGATAGCCTCACCAGCGGTCTATCTCCCTACAATCAACGAAGTGGGTACTGGGTAAGCTTATCTACCCCTAGCGACCCTCTTTCTGATTAATTACTTGTTCTACATGTATCATACATGTATTATGACTGACTACCCAGTCAACATTCCCTAGTGGGCCCTACATGGGGTCCAAATGAGCTCCCTCGTGGGTCCCATGGGCTGCCCAGTTGGGACCCACAGAGTTTTGTCCGCTGGTGCCACTTGGGCCGCAAATGGGCAAGCCCACATAACTTCGTGTGGGTCCCATGTGAGTCTCATGTGGGTCCTGTGTGGGCCCCGTCTTGGCTTCAACTGGGCTCCAAATGTGCTCCCACATGGGTACCATATGGGCTGCCCAGTTGGGGCCCACAGAGATTTGTCCGCCGGTGCTACTTGGGTTTAAATGGGCAAGCCCACGTAACTTCAAGCGGGTCCTATGTTGGTCCTGTGTGCGTCCCTTCTGATTAACCGGGTTATAAGTGGGCAAAATGTACGTATAAGGTGGGTCACATAAATTGGCAGCCCAGCAGTCGTATGGGTTCCATCTGGGCCTTGCATCTCTTGTACACAAGTTAGCATGGGATCAATCATTATTCAAATTAATTCGATTCGTTTCAATTAAATTAAATTAGGAGCATCTACAATATAAAATCGGTTTATTGTGGGCTATTACGGACTTGATATGTACTATAGCAGATTCAGGTCATGGGAATAGAAGAAAGCATGCAAAACCAGTGACAAACAGCTGTACGTGTGTCTTGTCAAAACGTACTTTAATAAACCAGAATTCGCAATGGTAATAATTATTTGGAACTTATTAATAACTTAGATTATTTTAAAACATGATTTGTGAGTCAAATGCACGGCAAATTCGATGCCATAAGAGAACTGGGTTTACTAACAATATGTTTCTTTTACAAAAGACAGTTTTGGTAATGCAAGCTATGCAGATTATGATCATGACATTGTGGAGACATGAAGGTCATACTCATAGGATGGTTTCTTGGCTGGATATTTTTAGGATACTGTTTCCCTAAACAGGACCTAATAAACACCTTTTTTATTAAAAAAAAAAAAAAAATTATAGATGAGTCCGACTAAACATTACATCCATATGTACAGAGCTATATACGGTAGTGTAGCATAATTAGCTGTGGAAATCTTTGCGATGGGTAAATTAGTAAAAATACTAAATCTACTTAAATCACCCTTAAGTGGAATACTGGATGTAAGTCTGTTGCATCACGGACAAGCCACTCATCTTTGAAATAACGGGGATGAAATAATCGTTAACCTACATTACGTAACTGGGAAATATAATTTGACAGGCAGGTTAAAACGCCATGAACTGTGGTTTGCCAAAATTTACAAATGCACAATGAATGAAAGAGTCTTTATTTTACCACTGTAGATATTAACCTGATTAAAACTACCAACATTTATATTTCCTAAACATGTAACCGAAACAGTTTAACAATTATTGCCTTGATAGTTTTGCTCAGTGACTAACTTAATTGTGGCAGCTTGTTTCTTGATTACTTCCTCTTCAAGTGTGCTCGCTGATCCGCTGTCTCATCTCTCTCATGTCCATGGTCCAACCTTGTCGCTAGCCAGTCATGTGCGCTTGGATTCCTCAGTATTGGTTTGACTGTTCTTCTTGGTGGCTCCTAACAAATTAACAAAATAAACAAATAAACAAAACCAAGAAAAGGCAAATACGGTCTGAAAGACGTATGCAATTTGAAGACTCATCTAGCATTTTAGCTTTCAATGTTTTCAGTCACGAAATGTCAAATGTAGGCCAACAAGAACTTGATTAAGTTCAAAATTGCTGACCGGAGTTGCAATCCACAAAGATGGTTTTCTACACCCGAGCGAACTTGAAATTGACCAAATGATGCCAAAATATAGCCGTTTGTTGCATGGAAATATAATGAATTAATAGGTTGACTCAGATCAACACTCACAAAATTTGAAGTAATCTAAACCATTTCGTAAAACTTTACAAGTAGAAAATTGGGCATAAGATTTTAATACAAATGAACTTACCAGTTAAAGAGAATTTTTCTCTGCACGTAACTTAAAATTCCTTTCAAAGAAAGCTATATTCATTCAGCAAAGGCTTGCATTACAGGAATAAACTTTAGTTGTACATGTTGACAGGCAAACTGCATCCATGAATAACCATTTGTTTTCATGTAAAACGATGTGCGATGTACCTGCTCGATCAGTCTCCAAAATTCAAATGTGCCTCACAGTCGAGTCACACAGCAGTAACGGTTTTTCTGTGGTATGCGACTGCCACAAAACTGGTACCTTATTATTAAGGGTCAAATCAGAGGGCAAGCATGTGACCTTTAGGCAAACCGCCATCGGCCATAACAGTGTTGTACAGCCCACCTCGCCCAACTATATCCCACACATAGCCCACTTGTTAGCCAGCCCTCTTGAAACCCATTTTCAATACCGCCCAACGGGCCCACCTATATCCCACACAGGTCCCACTTGGGCCAGCCCTCTCAAATCCCACTTACAACAGCCCACCGGGCCCACCTACATGTACATGTATATCCCACACAGGGCCCACTTGGGCCAGCCCTCCCAAAGCCCATGTACAATACAGCCCACCAGGCCCACCTATATCCCACACAGGACCCACTAATTGGGCCAGCCCTCCCAAAGCCCACTTTATACAGCCCATCGGGCCCACCTATATCCCACACAGGGCCCACTTGGGCCAGCCCTTCCAAAGCCCACGTACAATACAGCCCACCGGGCCCACCTACATGTATATCCCACCCAGGGCCCACTTGGGACAGCCCTCCCAAAGCCCACATACAATACAGCCCACAGGGCCCACCTTTATTCCCCCACAGGGCCCACCTTTATTCCCCCACAGGGCCCACCTTTATCCCCCACAGGGCCCACCTTTATCCCCCACAGGGCCCACCTTTATCCCCCACAGGGCCCACTTGGGCCAGCCCTTCCAAAGCCCACATACAATACAGCCCACCGGCCCCACCTATATCCCACACAGAGCCCACTTGGGCCAGCCCTCTCAAAGCCCATGTACATACAGCCCACCGGGCCCACTTATCCACACAGGACCCACTTGGGCCAGCCCTCCTAAAGCCCACGTACAATACAGCCCACGTACAATACAGCCCACCGGGCCCACCTATATCCCACACAGGGCCCACTTGGGCCAGTCCTATTAAAACCCGATTTATAAACAGCCCACTTAGCCCACCAAATCCCCACACTGGACCCATACATCGTGCCCATTTGATGCCCACGCCCACTGAAAACCCACCATCACCCCACACAGGACCCACGTGGGCAGCCCATTTCAAGCCCAAGCCCATCAAACCCAACCACAACCCACATGGGGCCCACTTGGGCTTGCTGACTGGGTAGTATTCAGATTCAGCAGAAGCTATCTCTTCCACAGATTTATCGTTCCCTCTCTGTTTCATTTACTTCTAACAATTTCTGGAGATTTTTTCAGTTGCCAAGATCTTACTCGGACGTTAAAAGTCACGATCTTACAGTCAGTTTTGAAGATAATAAGATTTGTATCTAAGATTATTATCTAGTGGCAACCTTTTGCTTGGGTACCAAGGGGTTCCTTCCTTTCGGATGCTATTATTCCCGGTATTTTATTTTCTAAAATTATCTGCGTTTTTACCTCCGAGGGTTTGCATCAGGTTTTTGCTGTATTTACCTAGGCCTGCCCTTACTAAACTAGGCTCTGCCTACCAGTCTCACGTTTTATAGACTGGTCTTCCCCATCTTCCTCTCCCTACCGGTACTCTCGGCGATGTTTTATTTTCACTGGCTTGAGTCCATTAGGGGTCGTCTGGCAGAGTTCAGCCTGGTTGGTTCCATGTAGCCTTAGATATCTGGATTTTTAGTCCATCTTTGTGGAGTATTGTGTAACGACCCTCCCTTACAGTCAGCCCGACTACCACAGTTGAATTTACACTTGGTGCCACATCTACCCCACTCTAAGAAGTCGTGTGAATGACTATCGGCAATTTTCTTCGTCCTAATTTTTATTTTCAGGCCTACCAAAGCTTTCAACCTTTGTTCACCTAGGAAATGTTTGCAGTTTTGCCTAGCCGGTTTCCTTTGTGGTTTGTTTGTGTTAAACTCCGTCCGTTTCTTGTCGGGGAGCTTTTACAAGTTCCACAGTCTTCCCGTTGGTCTTTCCACAGCTGCTTGGTCGGCTTAAGGGTTTACTAAAAGTTAACTGTCATGGTTTTCTGCATTAAAGGCAGTTAATTTGTTCCTGTATCGAGTAACAATTTGCTCATACTGGGTCCCACATCCCAGGTTACGAAAAAGGCACCTTTACCTCTTCCCCCACAGATCTGGGGTTCATAATCTATGTCGAGAAATCCTCCGTGATTTCTTCACAACACCTACCTACCCTGGTACATTTCTGAATGTGACGTCTAGCAGTGCCAAGCTTCCGGCCATGCCTAGATCTCATGTCCGCTATTCTCTAAGTAATCCTGCTTAACCAGAATCCGAGTTTCTTAGTGGACAACCTTCAATGCCGAATGGTTTTCCACATCTCTCTCCTTCTGCCATCTTTACAACGGATGCATCGATACAGGGTTGGGGAGCCCGTCTACAAGATTTTTCCTATGACTGGCACTTGGTCGAAAGAAAAGAGCCAATTGTTCATCAACCACTTGGAGCTTCTTGCAGTGTCCAGTGTATTACAGCCTTTAACTTCTCGAATTCTAGACAAATTGATAACCAGGTCTATTCGTACATCTCTACAGTGGTGTCCTTTATCCATCGTCAATGGGAACCCAGTCTTCGCCTCCTTGCCTGCAACTTGGGAGCTACTCAGTTGGTGTATACCATGCCAAATTTCTTTTCAATCTACTCATCTGACTGATGTTCTTTTCAGGGTCTTTCTACTATTAAGATAATAGTCATATGCAGTAGTAAGCACATCCTCAATATCCTGGCAAGGCCACATGCAACCCTGTTTGCATCTCTTCTTAACTGTTGCTCCCAACACTTTACACACATCATGCTAACCCCATCGCATAGTAGAGGGATGTTCTCTTCTTCAGCTGGTCAGGAATGCACGCATATGCCTTCCATCCTTTTACCCAGTTGTACTAAAGGGTACTGACAAGGATAGGGTCGGAATTTGCCAGATTTTCTGTTACAATCAAGGTCACAAGTCTGTATATCCAAATCCAGTTGCTCGATACTTTATACCTGTGTTGGATGCTGTTCAAACTTAGTGGCAGCTGGCCTTCGGATAAAGTTGTTTGGTCTAACGATCAAGAGTAGCAGGATGTCCACCAAGAAAACTTCCATGCATTCAATAATCCTAATCTGCTTCTGTCTGCTGCTATGCAAACTTCGTATGTAACAAAGTAACACAAGCATTTTGTTTTGGTGTGCCCATTACATGAGGAACCAAGAGGCTTATTGGATGATACAATCTCCTCCACTTTGCACTAGGAGAGAGCTGTTGATTCCTATATTCAGCATCTGCAGTTTTGATTTTGCGGTTTCTGGCTGCACCAGGATACAGGTTGGGCATCGGCGTCTTTCGTCAAGACTTCCAGGGCGCTTAACAGTTTCATCAAATACACCTTTTGCACACTTATAGGGTATGTTTATTCCTTGACCTCCCACTCGTAAACTCTATCTTGGAATATGGGTGGCATCTTTATATTGCCGGCTGCTGCTACAGCTTGCTACTGAAGTGAGCTAGATGTCCCTTCATAGAACAAGGGTATGCGCTGACAACCCAGTAGTGTTTGTCTAAGCACACAAGAATCTACAATGCATCCCTTTTCTTTAGCTGCAGAAGGGAGCTTTATGTTCCTTTTCATAGAACCAGAGTATACGCTGGGAACCTCGTGGCTTTCGTCTTGCCCCACATGGAGAGTTTCTCAAACGAACAAGCAATGTAGCTCCTCCATCTCCTTACGATGCCGGTTGCTGCATGCAGAAGTCACCTTCATGTCCTTCCATAGAACCAGGGCATAAGCTTGGAACCTGGTGGCATTCTTCTAACTCCACTTAAAAAGTTCCTCACAAGAATCAGCAATGTAGCTCTTCCCTTCCCTGCTAGCCGCAGAATCTACCTTAATGTCCTTTCATAGAATCAGGGCATTCACTGGGAACCTGGTGGCGTTCCTCCAACTCCACATATAGAGTTTCTCCCAAGATTCAGCCGGTCAACTTCTCACCAAAGAATCGTGCCGAGCTTTACATCCCTCTCGAGAGGCATTGGATAGTGGTGGTGCCCCGTGCGAGCCCTGTAGTACTACATTGCTTGCAACATCAAGCAGCTATTCATCGCAACCATCTAGCCTGAAGATCTTCAGGCCTCTGTGACCACAATCACTGGTGTTCAGAGGGCAGTCGTTCCATCCTGCCGAGGATCGAAATATCTAGCCCATGCAACACCAAGTGGACCAACTTCTTGGGCTCATCTGTTTGGAGTTTGTTTCAGAAAGCGGTCTGCTGGAAGGATTCAACCACCTCCATGTCTTGCTATTTGAAGGGTGTTGTGCAAGTTGAGGAACACATATAAATGGGTACAAAGGCCCTCCAGACTACTGCAGGGTCAGCAGCCGCAAA
Source organism: Crossaster papposus (assembly GCA_037893245.1). Lineage (NCBI taxonomy): Eukaryota > Metazoa > Echinodermata > Asteroidea > Velatida > Solasteridae > Crossaster > Crossaster papposus. Next base: position 105,414 of record JBAIAA010000381.1, on the reverse strand, counting down.
GCCTGCATAGCTCCTGAGCAATAGATAGGCAGCTCCCGGGTAATGTATGCATGTCTAAACAACCTTTCATGTTCCTCCAGTCATGCCGATTTAGTTTAGACAATTATTTCAAGCCACTGCATGCCCTTCCCTCCCCTGAACATTCCGGTGCTACTCGGCAGATGTTGGTAAACAGAGGTGAGATATTTTCTGTTTTAGAATTCCCCAAATTCACGGAGATTTTCCATTCTAATAAGAAAATACTCACCTGTGTTTAAATCCCTCCCTTTTGGGAAACACAAAAAACAAAACAAAACTAGGACGAGTTGTTGTGTTACAGGGTCCTTTATGGGGCATGCAGTGGGTGTGGCTAAGGTGCTATTCTTTTCAGCGAGGTTTGTGCGCTGATGTTGGTAAACAGATGTGAGTATTTTCTTATTAAAATGGAAAATCCCTTGGTTTTGGGGAATTCATAGTGCATGTACCGTACAAAGGTACACGTAAGGACTCAATCCTGGACATTGTATCAGTTATGGAAACAGTTCATGTACTGGTAATAGTACACTAATTAAATAACCCCTACTGACCATTATGTAATCATTGGCTGAATTCTGACCCCAACTGACCATTAGGTGACCATTGGCCAAATTAAATGGATCAAGAGTGCGAGAGAAAAAGTATTTCGTAATTTAAAATAAAATGACTGCTACTGACCATTATGTGACCATTGGCCAAATTATGACCCCAACTGACCAATTAGGTAACTAATTCGTGATCATTTCTTGGGATGTCTTGTCAGTGACAGTGTCGTCTCAGTGTCATGGTGGTTTTGTGTGGACACCAAATCGTACTAAAGTCGTACCGATGTTTCGTGACAATTCGTGACCTACAAATGGCTACGGACTCGCCCGAAAAGAGTACGACTTCATTCAAAACGACTGCTATGACTTCACTACGACTGCACCACTACTGCTCTGCGACTTATTCGTGGCCAAATGTTTGATTTTGAACATTTTAAAAATCAAGCCGCGACCAAATCGAGACTACAAACTCTAAACAACCCTCCATACCTGGACATTGCTAGTGTTATTCGCCCCATGTGGCTCAAATACTGGACTTCCTCCGTATAGAGCCACACAGTGACCTGCACAAACAGAAAGGAAAGGTCTGGCCCCGAAAATGAGATTCAAGATTTTGTACAGCTAAAAATACGGAATCTCCAATTTTCTAACATTAACCAGGTCATTAACTATACCAAAAATGGTTATAAAGTGAAAAAATTGCCCGAATTTCATTTTCGTGGTTTATGAACCTTTCCCTTCTTTTGGTGCGGGTCGCTACGTGGCTCTTCAAATCATGGACATACATGTATGCTTCTGAGAAATATTGTTAGCCCTTTCCAAGTTGCTTCTCGATGATACTTTTCAATTTCCTTATGATAAAATCTTCTACAAAACTATGTTTAAGTCAGAATAATAACTGCCATCTTTTTTATCGCCCATAGCTAGGCTATTTTCCAAACCCCAGCTTCGTCTCTGTGGTGGCTTCGTTCATGCAGTATGGCGTTGGGGATGAAGCCGGTGATGGAGCCGAGGCTGGGGTTAGGAACATGGCCTTATAATTGCTTTGGCATTAAAAGTATGACGTCAGCATAAATATTAAGAAAGGCGTAAATAATTTACGAGGAGGCTCAAACTCAGTCGCTGATTGGATCCCTCGGAAAAGCAAGGGAGAATCATCAAAAACTAAGGGAAAAGTTAAGAATTGCTTGCCAACTAAATGCAAGACCCTTGTGGCAATCCAATGATCATGCACGTCTGTCAAACACTGGCTCCGGTGCGATTGTGGATCCTACTGCATTTTGTAATCTACGCATGCATGAGCCAGAACGCACATGAAGCCGGGATTTGGAAAAGATACGACAGTAGCGAATCTGCGCGTGGGCGCTGAAATAACACAAGGGTCTTGGGCAAGACTAGTACATTGTACATGATGTGCATTGTATTACTGTATTAAAGGTTTTTTTAATTTCAAGCAATGCCAAGCTGGCACTTTAACTCTAACCCTGCCAAACATAGCACAGTGCATCGGGTAAACAAAAGTGTGGGTGACCGCACAACTATATATAACACCCATTATATGATGACCACCCTGTAACTTTATAAAACGCCCCTATAGGATGCCCGCTCTGTAACTACATATAACACCCATTATAGGATGACCGCTCTGTAACTATATATAAAACCCTATAGGATGACCGCCCTGTAACTACATGTGTATATATAAACAACAAACTATAAGATTACCACCCTGTTCATATACGTACATGTAACCAGAGGGTGACCACTTCTTCCCTACATGAAATCCGCGCAGTATCCTGACCACCCCACTCCGTTGATTAAGATCCCCATAGAACAACAGTTTTCCTACAAATAATATCCATATAGGATGACCACCCTGTTCGTACATAAAATACGAGTACGGTCATAACCACACATACGTGAATTACCATAATATTCGAGGACGTTGACATAGCGCCTTCTTTAGAAGACACATATAAATAAAGTATATTTTCAATAACTGAGCGATATTTGTGGATCTTCAAAGCTGTTTTTTGTGGGTTGTTCTAAAACCCCCTCGACCCCCTCGACCCACGACCCCTCGAGGTACGTTCTGAAACCCGGAGTTCGTATACGGCCGGAGTTCGAATACGGCCCAGTTCGAATACGGCCCCAGTCTAGTATAGGCCGTTTTCCAAACCCCTGGCTTTGGCTCCGTATCCGGCTACAACCCATTGCTAAACTGTATAAATGAAGCCTAATGAAGCCTGAACGAAGACAAATCTAAGTCGAAAAAAATTAAGCGTTGACGTACCGTTGATGCGCGTGGAGATTGTGCACAAATACTCAAACGACGTTAACAAATACCTCCCCTAAAAAGGGCAATAATAATCGATAAATTGTGAAAAATCGTGCTTCGACCCCACTCATTTTTTTTCATGGATACATTAAAAAAGGATGTAGCAGTGATATACTGAATTTTTAAAAAAATCTGCCTGTGACCCCCTTGCGTTTTATCGTGTTGTTTTCGAACGAAACTAGCAGAAAATGACATCGCCCCAAAAAAAATTCGTGTAGATCGTGCCTGTGTACCTGGCTTTGCGGACGTTATATGAATCACTGAATTCGGGGAGCGAGCACGGAGCAAATTTGTACGTGTTTCAATGGTGCGCTTCGAGGTAGCGATATATACGTATTTACTGTGTGAGATGTGTGGCTCATGAGCGTGGAAGAATGAATGAGATACATTTCAACGTAGGTGGCGCACTTTGTTGGGCCCTCCCTCCGCCCCCCACCCCCCCCCCCCCCCCCCCCCCCCCCCCTGATCGGCGCGGTACGTGACGCGTTAGAATAAAGGTTCCCGGATGTCCGCCCCGACCTGTACAGTAAATACGTATAAATCGCTACCTCGAGCGCACCATTGAAACACTACATGTACGTCGCGCGCCATGCAGCAAAACGACACGACAGGAATTCGAATTCGGGCCGTAAACACTGGTTCGCAATTGGGATACAATCTGATTTTGGGTCGGGCCGGCCTTGCGAAACAGTTTGTACATCATGGCCGAGTTCGGGCGGCCTGTTCTTGACACGCGAACTCTGTTCTCGCGCTCGAACGGCGGGAACGCGACCCGTGAACATTGCACTCGGAACAAGAACACACACCACCTATCCATCAGGGTTTTGCAAGAACAAGTTACGCGTGTCAAGAACAGACCACCCGAACTCGGCCAACGCGTGCGTAGTGTGTGTGGTATAGAGTGCAAGTTAGTCGAGGGGTCGTGGGTCGAGGGGGTCGAGGTTTTTTTAGAACAACCCGTTTTTTGTTTGGTCGCTTAGTCTAAATACTTGGACAATCTCATACATGTGTGACATATGCAGAGCAAGCGAGGACATGGTCAAGTCGAGCTACGTAAGAGAGGACGTGCATGCTACATGTATGTGCCCGCAACATTGTTCATCCGAGGAACGTGTTTAATGTGTTTACGATTAAAATGATGCACTCAATTTTCAGAACCAAATCGAGAATGACATCATAGGATAGTTACTGCACTTAGTCTTCGTGACAATAACTAGACGAACGAAGATGTCGACAGGTCTTGCATTATGTGCGAGGAAGCACGATATGTGTTGACCATTGTGTTCCCGGAATCTCAAGAATTCTGTTTAGGTTTCAAGGGGGGGGGGTGTTAGGTAGCAATAGTGCTGAGTGTGTATAAGGTATAGGGATAATAGGGGGGGGGTACCCCTCTGCCACATATCGTGCTGGGTATAAGATTCACACGTGTTCAGTGTGTTAAGGCATGTAGATATTTTGAGGATGACATCACAGGATATATACTGAACTTAGTATCCATGACATTAACTAGAAAAACAAAGACGTCAACTTGTCTATATGCGAGGATTTCACACGTGTTACAATCGGTGTATTGCAGTTGGTATCTTAGGGAGGAATGTAACGTGTTTTTACGAGTAAAATGCACTCGATTCTCACAACCATTTCGAGGATGACATAGGATAGATACTGCACTTAGTATTTATGACATTAACTAGACGAACGAAGATGTCGACAGGTCTTACAAATTATGCGAGGATTTAAACGTGCCCCTCCCCCGCCAGTAGTTTATATAAAACAAAACTCACACCGAGTTCAAGATTAATTGGAATGTTATTGGGTACAAACTTGTAACGTAGAAATTGCTAAAAATACATCATTTTGATTTATCTAAAACGCAGTACATAAAGTTATACTTTTGTCTCATCACCGAAATAATTAAGACTACATGTATCAATTTAAGATAAGACTAAATGAAAAAATAAAATGTATAAAAAGTCCTCTCATTTTTGAATAATTGCTCATTTTAATAATACTTATAAAAATAAAAGATAGTTTGTATACAAATACATTGACAACTCCAATAATGAATCTGACAAGCAGAATACTAGCACGGCAGATATGTGGTATAGGATTGTGCCATTTATCATACATGCATGGAATTTGGCACACAGGCCAAGTATGTCATGAAAAATATATTGATACCCAGCAAGACATTGGTCCGACGGACTCCCCCCTCAGTCCACCATACCGTACATGCACACTATTTACACTATCGTTACCTAATGCACACCCAAAAAATAATTCCTCAGAAAACACAATATTCTGCAAGCACAATGACCACCGCAAAGGAGGGGGGGGGGGGGGGGGGGGGCGTCCGTCCCAGGGCTTGCTTCACATGAAGATATTTTGCTACAGAGCCATCGCAGATTTGTCCTTTGAAAGACATTTTGTTTTTTAAATGGCTGACAATTTTATCTTATACCTATATTTTTGTCAAAAGACAAATTTGCGATGGCCCTACATCCAAATATATTTCTAATGACGTACTCCGGCATACGGAGCCCCTAAAGGGACATAATGACGAATAAAAATAAAAAATCACTGTGACGAAATAATTTGAGTTTTTTATTTCGTGCGCTCGAAATCATTTCGTGCCCGCGAAATCATTTCGAGCACTCGAAATAACTTATTTCGTGAGCTCGAAATGATTTCGTGCCCACGAAATGATTTCGTGCGCTCGAAAAAATTGTTTTCGTGAGCTCGAAATCATATCGTGCGCTCGAAATACTTAATTTCGTGCGCTCGAAATCATTTCGTGCCCACGAAATCATTTCGTGCACTCGAAATAAGTTATTTCGAGTGCACGAAAGAAAACCTCAATTTATTTCGTCACAGTGATTTGTATTCGTAATATGTCCCTTTAGGGGCTCCGTACCGGCACTATTACCCCAAAATACTTTTTCCCGTTTGCTTCACAATACCAAGTAACATGACACATGACATGATTCAATCTCTCATTAAAAAAAAAAGGCCTAGTCTCAATTCGGGCATCACTCATGCATGAACAAAAACGTGGATCCAAATGTTTTTACAAAATCAAAAATGTAAATAGATCTGCAGTTTATGGTTCTCCACCTGCCCACCCCCCCCCCCCCCCCCCCCCCCCCCCCCCCCCCCCCCCCCTCCCAGGCAGTGTACTTGAATGATCCCGGATTTCTCCATATGGTAAGCATGTTCTTCTAACCTCAGTATTTCAACCTCAACGGAGAGTACACGTATTTCAAACTGCAAAACTATTTTTATCGTAATCATACGGATCACGTAATATAGCCTACATGTATTGAAATGTTAACATTCTAACTAAACTTTTAATACTTGAAAAAAGGCTGAATAGTGATTTTATACACAAACCAAAAACCGATTGTCTTTAAAAAATAAAAAAAAATCTTCCTTTGGTTTTTTTTGCAACAAAGGTGTGTACTATACTATTGCATGTCTTGAACTTAACGTGATCCTTACAAACTTCAGAGACCAATAATAACACACAATGTAACAATGGCGCGGTGCTTATATAGCGCTTTATCACTAACGGTAATATTACCCGTTATTGGGCCCCTGAAACATTCCAAATACCATCTCAGCTCCCTGAAGAGTATACAGCTCCATGCTGCTACCCACCAAACCTTTTCATTGGAACTAGTCCGGCATGTGCATTATATTGTGCGTGTGCTCTTGGGCAAGGCACTCGTTGCTTCTCCCCACCCAGGAGTAAATGGGTACTTGTGAGGGCAGAGATGATTATTGTGGTTGATTTAGCTGTTTTGTGCCGAGTGAGCCGAGATGGTATTTGGAATGTTTCAAAGGCCCATTGACCGGGGTAATAGAGTGAGAGTGCCTTGAGTACCAGTCCCAGTAGATACATGCGCTATAAAAACTGCCTTAGTAGCACATGGATTTAAGTTACACATTCAAATTTTAGTAACACAAAACTGTTGATTAATTATGAAGAACAAAAATAGTCCTCACTAATCTAATCTAATTGCTCATTTAAATAAACTCAAAAAATAAAATAGTTTGTATAAAAATAAATTAACTGTAGTGGGTTAAACTGACAAACAGAATACGAAGTAACATGACAATTACATTTCCATGCCAGTTTCACACGTGGAATGATTCAATCACTCTTAATTTAAAAAGAAATCAAAAGATAAAATGTCCTTTGGTCTCACCTAAAGCACCAAGAGTTTTCACAAAATCTAAAATGAAAATAGATCTGCAGTTTCTAGTGCCCCCCCCCCCCCCACAAAATCGTTGTCATCACTCTGATATTGTGGTTCCATCCAACAAATTCAGGCAGTGTACTCAAATGATCCTAGCTCGCTCAATATGGTAAGCATTTCCTTAACTCAGTATTTTGACCTCAATGGAGAGTACAATGTACTTTTTGAAACAAACATGTTTTTCTTCCTTAAATAAATCTACGGATTGGTTTGACATACTTTTGAATATTTTAAAATAATTTTAGAATGTGATTTGTATCTCAAATTAATAATAATAAGGCAGTTCTTATGTTTCCATATTACATACCGTATATGACCCAAGTTTGATTGCAATCAAGGTTTAAAACGGGACCAATTATTCCACTCTTTTACAATTTGACCTCAAATGACACATGACCTCAGTACTTCACCTTTGACATGACATGCATTCATATAAAGATTACAATATTACATGCATGACTTAAGTTTGATAGGAATGGCCTCTTTGCATACATTGTACGAATAATTTGTCCAAACTTTAACTAAATGACACATACAAACGGGCAGACTAAAAATGTTAAGTTTTAGCGAAGTCCGACCAGCGGTTTTTGTGCTACCGCCTATTTTTTGGTGATTATAGCAACAATGGGCATGGCCACCAATATTTAAAGGACCACGCCTCCCTAACCTATTGACTAAGTTTGCTGATTTTGATTCCATTTGAAAGCTAACATCATAAATAATCTGAGTAATAAGTATGTCTGAGCAATTTGACCTGCCATGACCTTTATACATTTGGCCTTGAATTTGACCTTGTGGATTGGTCGACCTTGAGCTGAATCTGGGTTCAAATTATATCTTAACTAGTTCAGCGTGGAGTATGGTATTTTGAGTTGTAAAAAGGCACAATAATGGTGAGCCATCCAGTTCAACGTTCTCCTTTTTCTCCATGGCCTACCAATTTTCAGCTGACTTTTTGACTTGCATCAATACTGAAAGATAAATAAAGATATAAGTTAAACTCCAATAGTTTTGCAGTACAAAAGCTGAACATTTTTATGATGTTGTAAACAAAAGACTCATGATGTACACGTGTAGAGTCGTTTTCTTTTTAACGGGCTAGCCCCGGAAAACATTGCAATGGGGTGTAAAATAAGTATCGCAAGAGCGAGTACATATTCGTGCGTATGATCCCTGACAGCCGAACTCAAAAATGCGATGCCGATGGCACATAAATATGGAACGTATACGTTCGGTCAATTATTTTCTGGGAAAGACAGACCATCCGATCATTGAAGTTCCTGCCGCAGAACAAATGTTAAATAGTTAATTTTAAATAATCATTTATTTGGTTCACTTTGCCTAATTAGCACTTCGGCCCTAGACTCAACGATAGCTGCTCCGTTCATATTCTGGACTTTAGAAAAAAGAATTATACAGAACGGGTTCGTATTGTCCTCACCCCCACCCCCCCCCCCCCCCCCCCCCCCTCAAATTTCTTTAGAATGACATATCATATGCAATAGGGAGTTCTTTGAAAAATTATTCTGTAATGCGCCTATCAATTGCAAAACACTTCTGCGCCCCACCCTTGAATGTCGGAGTTTGTCACTTCATACTGGGGCCCCCCTCCTGCGCCATATTTGTGTATACACACCACAAAAAGGTAGCAACTGCGTGCACCACCACCTTTTGCTCTAAAAGAAATTGGTCATGTTAATAAAGTGGTCACAAAATAAATCAGATCGCACCACAGTGCATCACCCAACAATTTGTCAGCGCCAATTATATATGAGCACCGAACCCGAAGCCCTAAACATTCCCCCCCCCCCCAAAAAAAAAAAAAAAACCCACAAAAACACCCCCCCCCAAAAAAAAAAAAAAATGTTTTGAAATGAAACTAAAATTTGAAATGGGAACACGTGAACAGGGCGTGGTTATAGCCACGTTAACCCCCCCCCCCCCCCCCCCCCCCCCAGCGGCTGGCTAGATAGGAATATATCACATTGTCCTCAGGTCTTTAGCGTCCTAGGTTTTTTCTGCCTGTTCGTATCCTTGCCACTGACGCTGCTTTTTGTACTATGGCGACAATTAAAATAATATATGTTTTAATCAAATATTTTGAAAAATCGGCAGTAGGCCTAAATTAAGTAACAATTCAATAACTGGACACTCAATATAGAATTTAGTAAATCTGTGAAAAAAGCCATATGCCATTTTCGATGATGAAATACAAATGATGAAATACAAATCTCAAAATACCAACCTCAATTGTGCACCCAGATATGGTGAATTAAGTAGCCGCCAATTAAACACAGCATGGTGAAGACGCAGATGATGATGAGAACAATAATGCTGATATTCCTCTTATTGCTGTGTACCTGCACATATATATCTGTCCAAACTGGTGATAGATCAGTTCTTGGCCTGGTCCTTGCCTCATACCTAGGACGATATAGGCCTATATAGACTAGGCGATATTTTTAAAAAGGGCTTGTTTTAAGGCAAGAAGAGGCATTTTTGAGTAGAAGTTGGTAACATATCCATCTTACCTAATTTGGGGGCGCTGAATCCAAAAATCATTGTTACCAAGCTGTATTTTGAGATTAAAGGGGTCTTATAGGCAAAAAATACAGAAAAATGTTTAAAAATGCTTGTTTTGGTGCAAAAGTGAATTTTATTAAAATATAAATGAGAACCATATTGACCTTACCTAATTTGGGGGCGCTGAATCCAAAAATCCTTGTTACCAAACTGTATTTTGAGATTAAAGGGGTTTAATAGGCAAAAAATCCAGATTTTTTTAAAAAAATGCTTGTTTTGGTGCAAAAGTGAATTTTATTAAAATATAAATGAGAACCATATTGACCTTATCTAATTCGGGGGCGCTGAATCCAAAAATCATTGTTACCAAACTGTATTTTGAGCTTAAAAGGGTCTTTCAGACAAAAGAAATCACAAAATAGTTTTAAAATGCGTAATTTAGTGAAAAATTGTATCTTTTTAATTGAACTAGTAACATGTCCATCTTATCTAATTCCAGGGTGCTGAATCCAACAATTGTTGTAATCAAACTGTATTTTTTTATTAAACTTGTATTACTGGCCCCAAATCCCCAAAATAGTCTTTGAAATAACAATATTAGCTAAAACAATGTGTTTTGAAATAAAAGTTGGTAGCACGGCAATCTTAAGAAATAGTGGTGGGCTTAATCCAAAAGCTGTATTTTGACGTTAAACTTGTCTTATTTGCCAGAATTGCCCAAAGTGTTAAAATGGTTCATTCCAATAAAAGTTGGTTAACATATCAATGTATCCTGAATTGGGGGTGCTTGTTCATAACCTATATAGTTCTATTTCACCACAATCTGTAATAAAATGTTACATGTAACCAAATGCACAAGTGGCTCCCCGGGAGTGTTGTCATTTTGTTTTCCAATATTTTCGAGAAATCACCACTTAACAGTTCAGGATTATTGGGGCAATGTCCCATTCACATTAGGTTATGTCCTTATTACCTGTCAGTTTAAGTTAAAGTTCTCTTTCTTATCTCAAACATATGTATTTACAACCCCCCCCCCCCCCCCCTTCCGTGAAAGCCAAACTGACATTCAAAGAGTCAACACTAGATTAGGTCTATCCTATTAAATCATAACATAAATGCAAAGTTGCAGTTTTTGAATTATCAAGCTATGTAATAATGTGCTTATTATTGTATGAACAATCGTCATCATCAGTTAATAATCTCTATGCACTGGATGGATGAATAGCACTATTGTTACTTTAAATACTTTTGTTCTGTATTTAGCTAAATGTCACTGTGTAGCGGACGGAATGCTACAGTGTTTGGTCAGATAAGAATTATATATTAGAGTTCATACAGGCATCCCCAGTCTGTTGTCGGCATCCACACACAGTAGTACAAGGTAGCTTTGCTTTCCGACATCTGCATCGTAGGGTCTGGCATCATTTACGACAGCTGCACGATATCAGCTCAAGACAGGCATCTGTGATTGGATCAAGGGCCATCAGAATAGGGTGAAGGCCTGTTTCATCACGTTTCCATCCCATCTCACTTGCATCTGGTAGTGCCGGTACAGGACAATGACCTTGCTTCCACACCATTGACTGGTAATGGGCACGCTTTATGTGCAACTCAAGGGATTCACTGGTTGGGGGAGCAATTTCTGTTTGCAGGCCTTACAAAATTTGTTGACGCGCACGTCATTTATGAAGTCAACATTGTCGACTCCATACATCTTGCATACGAAGGATTCAGCATGCTTCAGATGGGAGTCGTTCAAAGTTCCTACCCCAGGCTCCGTTAGAAGCCTCCAGGATATCCTGACTAGTGCGGAGGGTCATTACCGAGGATAGTTGCACCTTAGGTTTGACAGCTTGACAGAACATGCACAGATTAAAGTCCATTGGTTGGAAACTACTTCTGCATGTTCGCGTTGTACGCTGTGGTTGGCATGATTTTGTTTGACGTCCTACGTCTGCAGCGCTACTACTACTTGCATGGCTTGATTCAGCAGCATCTTGTAATCGCTGGATTTTGTTTTTTGTCAGTGAAGAGGGCATAGCAGTTTCCATGCCAGACGAGACCGGACACAGGACAAGAGTCAGTGCCAAAAACATCACCCAATCGATCAATGAAATCTCTGTTTTTTACATCTTTTACTTTTTTTCTGACCTCTAGTACTTTGGATACATTTTGTACCCCTTGACTTGTTGCTTTGCGACTTTTGGCCTCCTTTTGTTTGACAAAATAAACAGGCAGAAAGGTCAGTAGACAAAGGCCTTTTTAGGCTAACAACAGGATCCATTGCAGTTGCCTTCAACTTAATGTGTTTGTATTTTCTGTGTGAGTGGGTAAACTGTTTACCGAGTTAAATGTACCAACAACAAGAGCAATTTTAATTGCAAGCACTGAACCACGAACAAGAAATCTAAACTTCATATGGACATGCATGAAATTTCCGTTGTTCTCATCAACAAATGCTACTTGTTAATTTTTAAACACACAGAAAAGTAAAAGTGTTTTTGTTCGGTATTATTAAGTGTAAAAGCTCAACCATTCAAAACATCTAAAGTTGTTCGGCAGTGTGTTTTTGTAAACTACAGGCTACATGCATATATGTGGACCTACATCGTTATCATGCAGACACCGAGTTCCTCACACTCGCATGTGTAAAATCTACATGTATGTGTTGTAATTGGGAAAACCACTGACAGAGATATTTGACGACTAGTTCAAACAAAACTCGAAGGCTTACAGAATCAAATGAGTGAAAGGAAAACGTTTGCCATAATGACAAGAAAGGGTTTGATTACTCATCATGGGCAGGCTTTGACACAAAACTTGGCTTATGCAGTCTATAAAACACAGAAACACCCCCTAAAACTATAGCAAATACTTTCACAAGCAAAACAAAATGAACAAACTAGTTATTTAATAAACACCCTATGCCATTGCCAAATGCTATCTCCAAACCGCCGTGTATTCCTCTTTACTGTGTTTAATACTGTAGTGTAAACACTCACAGACTACTGAAAAAATCCCCCCAAAACGTTATTTTACAGTCACAAATTTAAATAAAAAACGGTCAGAAATACCTCTAAAACCTTCTCATAGATTTCCAATGGAGGGTAGTGAAAAATCTTGACAGATTTGCATGGAAAAGGATATGATTTCTGCAGGTTTTTTATCGTGCTGTTTTTCTACTGCATGCACATGCACCGTACGGCATGGTATATCAAAAGGTCTGGTGCCTAGTAACTTAACATTGAGTGTGTGTACGCACCTGGCTAGTCTGAAATCCCGTGTTATTGTGCAGTAAGTGAACATACAAATATTTTGGTGCCATACTATTTAGAGAATAATTCGTGATGTAGTCTGCTATTTTTCTGGTCAGATTTGTGGGCTAATTTTCAAGGGGAAGGACTCAAAATTAAGCTTGGTAACATATATTTTTGAATTCAGGGCACATTAATTGGGTATAAAAAGTATGTTACACCTTTCTACTCAAAAATATCTCTTCGTGTAACTTTTTTTGAAATCTCGCCTAGTCTAATAGGCCTGGGCCTAGGCCTGGGCCTAGGCCTAGGCCTGTTCCTAGTCATGGCACTAAACATGGGCGTTGGCATAGACGTTGGCATGGGCCTAGGTTCTGCTTCATCATGATCATTCGTCGCAACCAAAGTGGTCATTTCAATTGACGTCGCCATATTGTGCGTGAAGGGTGATACTAGTGATACATGAAAATTGTTCCACGGGACTAGACTTGATGACAAGTCATTAGGTAGTCGTGTTTCATCCGTGAAATTCAGTCGAAATTCATCGGCACGGCTGGTTTAAGACTAGTAACGTGCCGAGTATAGAGGTCAGTGGACCTCAGTACTTCACCTTTGACATGACATGCATTCATATAAAGATTACAATATTACATGCATGACTTAAGTTTGATTGGAATGGCCTCTTTGCATTCATTGTACGAATAATTTGTCCGAATTGTACGAATAAAGACGGTCAACGTAAAGGGGTTTTATTTGTAGGAAAATTGTTGTCGTTCTGTGGAGATCTTAATCAACATGGTGGTCAGGATCTAACGTGGATTTTATGTAGGGAAATGGTGGTCATCCTATAGTGATTGTAGGAAAAGGGCGGTCAACCTATAGGGGTTACATATGTAGTAAAATTGTTGTTCTACAGGGATCTTAATCAACGGGGTCGGGTGGGGGGGGGGGGGGGGGGGGCTCAGGATCCTGCGCGGATTTTATGTAGGGAAGAGGTGGTCATCCTCTGGTTGTATGAACAGGGATGCAATCCTATGTTGTTGTTTTTACATATAGTTACAGGGCGATCATCCTATAGGATTTTATATATAGTTACAGGGTGTTCATTCTATAGGGTGTTATATATAGTTACAGGGCGGTCAACGTATAGGGGGGTTATATAAAAGGGCTGATAATGTCTTTTTTATGAGAAATGGGTGGTCATCCTATGGTAGTTATAAATATATATATGAACATGACGGTCATCGTATAGGCCATAGTGGACTGATATGTAGGAAAAAGATGGTCATCCTATGGGAGTGTTATATATGCATAGTTATTATATAGGAATCTTACTGGATAGGGTGGTCAACATCCTACGCGTATTTTATGTATAGGGAAAGGGGGGTCATTGTATGTTGGGTTTATATAGGAACATGGCGGTCATCCCATAGGGATAATATTTGTAGCAAAATTGTTGTTCTGTGGGGATCTTAATCAACAGGCCGGTCATGCAGGATCCTACGCGGATTTTATGTAGGGAAAGGGTGGTCATCCTATGGGTTTTTATATACATGAACAGGGCGGTCATCCTATAGGGATGTTATATGTAGAGAAATGGTTGTCGTTCTACGGTGATCTTACGAGACAGGGTGGTCATGACCCTATGCGTATTTTATGTATAAATGGGTGGTCATCCTATGGTAGTTATATATGAACATGACGGTCATCGTATAGGGGGGTTTTATTTGTAAGAAAATTGTTGTTCTGTGAGGATCTTAATCAACATGGTGGTCAGGATCCTACGCGGATTTTATGTAGGGAAAGGGTGGTACGAAGCTGTATTAGGGACATGGTGAAAATAATTATTTTCTCTCACTTCAGCTAACTCGTACGTACGACTTATATGTCGTACGTACGACTTATATGTCGTACGTACGACTTATATGTCGTACGTACGACTTATGAAATGTAACTCGTACGTACGAATTATATGTCGTACGTACGACTTAAATGTCAGACTTATGTCGTACGTACGACTTAAATATCAGCATTATGTCGTACGTACGACTTAAATGTCAGACTTATGTCGTACGTACGACTTAAATGTCAGACTTATGTCGTACGTACGACTTAAATGTAAGACATGTCGTACGTACGACATAAGTAGGCCTATGTATATGTCGTACGTACGACTTAAATGTCAGACCTATGTCGTACGTACGACTTAAATGTCAGATTTATGTCGTACGTACGACTTAAATGTAAGACTTATGTCGTACGTACGACATAAGTAGGCCTATGTATATGTCGTACGTACGACTTAAATGTCAGACCTATGTCGTACGTACGACTTAAATGTCAGACTTATGTCGTACGTACGACTTAAATGTCAGATTTATGTCGTACGTACGACATAAGTAGGCCTATGTATATGTCGTACGTACGACTTAAATGTCAGACCTATGTCGTACGTACGACTTAAATGTCAGACTTATG
The DNA here is from genome assembly GCA_037893245.1 of Crossaster papposus. Lineage (NCBI taxonomy): Eukaryota > Metazoa > Echinodermata > Asteroidea > Velatida > Solasteridae > Crossaster > Crossaster papposus. The sequence continues at coordinate 90,002 of JBAIAA010000381.1, read as the reverse complement.
TCGTACGTACGACTTAAATGTCAGATTTATGTCGTACGTACGACTTAAATGTAAGACTTATGTCGTACGTACGACATAAGTAGGCCTATGTATATGTCGTACGTACGACTTAAATGTCAGACCTATGTCGTACGTACGACTTAAATGTCAGACTTATGTCGTACGTACGACTTAAATGTCAGATTTATGTCGTACGTACGACATAAGTAGGCCTATGTATATGTCGTACGTACGACTTAAATGTCAGACCTATGTCGTACGTACGACTTAAATGTCAGACTTATGTCGTACGTACGACATAAGTAGGCCTACGCCGCGCGCACCTCATTCGGTAGGGCGACCGTGGAGCTACTCCAATGCTACTAGGTACTGGTAGACCTAGTCTGACATTTAAGTCGTACGTACGACATAGGTCTGACATTTAAGTCGTAAAAAAGGACATATACGTAGGCCTACTTATGTCGTACGTACGACATAAATCTGACATTTAAGTCGTACGTACGACATAAGTCTGACATTTAACTCGTACGTACGACATATAAGTAGGCCTACTTATGTCGTACGTACGACATAAGTCTGACATTTAAGTCGTACGTACGACATAAGGCTGATATTTAAGTCGTACGTACGACATAAATCTGACATTTAAGTCGTACGTACGACATTTAAGTAGGCCTACATATGTCGTACGTACGACATAAGTCTGACATTTAAGTCGTACGTACGACATAAGTCTTACATTTAAGTCGTACGTACGACATAAGTCTGACATTTAAGTCGTACGTACGACATAAGGCTGATATTGAAGTCGTACGTACGACATAAGTCTGACATTTAAGTCGTACGTACGACATATAACTCGTACGTACGAGTTACATTTCATAAGTCGATAAGTCGTACGTACGACATATAAGTCGTACGTACGACATATAAGTCGTACGTACGACATATAAGTCGTACGTACGACATATAAGTCGTACGTACGACATATAAGTCGTACGTACGACATATAAGTCGTACGTACGAGTTAGCTGAAGTGAGAGAAAATAATTATTTTCACCATGTCCCTAATACAGCTTCGTAGGGTGGTCATCCTATAGTGATTGTATATATAGGAAAAAGGTGGTCATCCTATAGGGATTACATTTGTAGGAAAATTGTTGTTCTGTTGGTATCCTAATCAACAGGGTAGTCACGATCCTACCCGGGTTTTATTTAGAGAAAGGGTGCCCATCCTCTGGTTATATATATAGTTACAGGATGTTCATCTTATACGGGTGTTAAGAATATAGTTACTGGGCGATCATCTTATATGGGTGTTATATTATAGTTACAGGACGGTCACCCTATAGGGATGTTATATATAGTTAAAGACCGGTCATCCTTTGGTAGTTATATATATATATATATGAACATGACGGTCATCGTATAGGGGGGTTTTATTTGTAGGAAAATTGTTGTTCTGTGAGGATCTTAATCAACATGGTGGTCAGGACCCTACGCGGATCTTATGTAGGGAAAGGGTGGTCATCCTATAGGGGTGTTATATAAAATGGCTGATATGTATTTTATGAGAAATGGGTGGTCATCCTATGGTACATGTAGTTATATATGAACATAACGGTCATCGTACAGGGGGGTTTTATTTGTAAGAAAATTGTTGTTCTGTGAGGATCTTAATCAACATGGTGGTCAGGATCCTACGCGTATTTTTTGTAGGGAAAGCGTGGTCATCCTATAGTGCTGGTATATATAGGAAAAGGGTGGTCATCCTATAGGGATTACATTTGTATACCTGGTATATATTGGTGGTCGGGATTCTACGCGGATTTATTTGGGGAAAGGGTGGTCGTCCTATGTGGATTTTATGAACAGGGCGGTCATCATATTGGGAGTTATATATGTAGGAAAATTGTTGTTCTATGGGAAAATGTAATAAAGGATAGACGCAGGGTTTCAAATATTACAGATTTTAATTTGTATTATTAATTTGTATATACATTTTACGTTGTATTGTATTGTTTTATTTGTAAGAAAATTGTTGTTCTGTGAGGATCTTAATCAACATGGTGGTCAGGATCCTACGCGGATTTTATGTAGGGAAAGCGTGGTCATCCTATAGTGCTGGTATATATAGGAAAAGGGTGGTCATCCTATAGGGTTACATTTGTAGAAAAAATGTTGTTCTGTGAGGATCTTAATCAACGGGGTAGTCACGATCCTACGCGGAATTTATGTAGGGAAAAGGTGGTCATCATATAGGGGTGTTATATAAAATGGCTGATATGTATTTTATGAGAAATGGGTGGTCATCCTATGGTAGTTATATATGAACATAACAGTCATCGTATAGGGGGGTTTTATTTGTAAAAAAATTGTTGTTCTGTGAGGATCTTAATCAACATGATGGTCAGGATCCTACGCGGATTTTATGTAGGGAAAGGGTGGTCATCCTATAGTGATTGTATATATAGGAAAAGGGTGGTCATCCTATAGGGATTACATTTGTAGGAAAATTGTTGTTCTGTTGGTATCTTAATCAACAGGGTAGTCACGATCCTACCCGGATTTTATTTAGAGAAAGGGTGCCCATCCTCTGGTTAGGCCTATATATATAGTTACAGGATGTTCATCTTATACGGGTGTTAAGAATATAGTTACTGGGCGATCATCTTATATGGGTGTTATATTATAGTAACAGGACGGTCACCCTATAGGGATGTTATATATAGTTAAAGACCGGTCATCCTTTGGTAGTTATATATATATATATATATATGAACATGACGGTCATCGTATAGGGGGGTTTTATTTGTAGGAAAATTGTTGTTCTGTGAGGATCTTAATCAACATGGTGGTCAGGACCCTACGCGGATCTTATGTAGGGAAAGGGTGGTCATCCTATAGGGGTGTTATATAAAATGGCTGATATGTATTTTATGAGAAATGGGTGGTCATCCTATGGTACATGTAGTTATATATGAACATAACGGTCATCGTACAGGGGGGTTTTATTTGTAAGAAAATTGTTGTTCTGTGAGGATCTTAATCAACATGGTGGTCAGGATCCTACGCGGATTTTATGTAGGGAAAAGGTGGTCATCATATAGGGGTGTTAATGTTATATAAAATGGCTGATATGTATTTTATGAGAAATGGGTGGTCATCCTATGGTACATGTAGTTATATATGAACATAACGGTCATCGTATACAGGGGGGTTTTATTTGTAAGAAAATTGTTGTTCTGTGAGGATCTTAATCAACATGGATGTCAGGATCCTACGCGGATTTTATGTAGGGAAAGCGTGGTCATCCTATAGTGCTGGTATATATAGGAAAAGGGTGGTCATCCTATAGGGTTTACATTTGTAGGAAAATTGTTGTTCTGTGAGGATCTTGATCAACATGGTGTTCAGGATCCTACGCGGATCTTATGTAGGGAAAAGGTGGTCATCATATAGGGGTGTTATATTAAATGGCTGATATGTATTTTATGAGAAATGGGTGGTCATCCTATGGTAGTTATATATGAACATGACGGTCATCGTATAGGAGGGTTTTATTTGTAAGAAAATTGTTGTTCTGTGAGGATCTTAATCAACATGGTGGTCAGGACCCTACGCGGATCTTATGTAGGGAAAAGGTGGTCATCCTATAGTGATTGTATATATAGGAAAAGGGTGGTCATCCTATAGGGATTACATTTGTAGGAAAATTGTTGTTCTGTTGGTATCCTAATCAACAGGGTAGTCACGATCCTACCCGGGTTTTATTTAGAGAAAGGGTGCCCATCCTCTGGTTATATATATAGTTACAGGATGTTCATCTTATACGGGTGTTAAGAATATAGTTACTGGGCGATCATCTTATATGGGTGTTATATTATAGTTACAGGACGGTCACCCTATAGGGATGTTATATATAGTTAAAGACCGGTCATCCTTTGGTAGTTATATATATATATATATGAACATGACGGTCATCGTATAGGGGGGTTTTATTTGTAGGAAAATTGTTGTTCTGTGAGGATCTTAATCAACATGGTGGTCAGGACCCTACGCGGATCTTATGTAGGGAAAGGGTGGTCATCCTATAGGGGTGTTATATAAAATGGCTGATATGTATTTTATGAGAAATGGGTGCTCATCCTATGGTAGATGTAGTTATATATGAACATAACGGTCATCGTACAGGGGGGTTTTATTTGTAAGAAAATTGTTGTTCTGTGAGGATCTTAATCAACATGGTGGTCAGGATCCTACGCGTATTTTTTGTAGGGAAAGCGTGGTCATCCTATAGTGCTGGTATATATAGGAAAAGGGTGGTCATCCTATAGGGATTACATTTGTATACCTGGTATATATTGGTGGTCAGGATTCTACGCGGATTTATTTGGGGAAAGGGTGGTCATCCTATGTGGATTTTATATATATGAACAGGGCGGTCATCATATTGGGAGTTATATATGTAGGAAAATTGTTGTTCTATGGGAAAATTTAATAAAGGATAGACGCAGGGTTTCAAATATTACAGATTTTAATTTGTATTATTAATTTGTATATACATTTTACGTTGTATTGTATTGTTTTATTTGTAAGAAAATTGTTGTTCTGTGAGGATCTTAATCAACATGGTGGTCAGGATCCTACGCGGATTTTATGTAGGGAAAGCGTGGTCATCCTATAGTGCTGGTATATATAGGAAAAGGGTGGTCATCCTATAGGGTTACATTTGTAGAAAAAATGTTGTTCTGTGAGGATCTTAATCAACGGGGTAGTCACGATCCTACGCGGAATTTATGTAGGGAAAAGGTGGTCATCATATAGGGGTGTTATATAAAATGGCTGATATGTATTTTATGAGAAATGGGTGGTCATCCTATGGTAGTTATATATGAACATAACAGTCATCGTATAGGGGGGTTTTATTTGTAAAAAAATTGTTGTTCTGTGAGGATCTTAATCAACATGGTGGTCAGGATCCTACGCGGATTTTATGTAGGGAAAGGGTGGTCATCCTATAGTGATTGTATATATAGGAAAAGGGTGGTCATCCTATAGGGATTACATTTGTAGGAAAATTGTTGTTCTGTTGGTATCCTAATCAACAGGGTAGTCACGATCCTACCCGGATTTTATTTAGAGAAAGGGTGCCCATCCTCTGGTTATATATATAGTTACAGGATGTTCATCTTATACGGGTGTTAAGAATATAGTTACTGGGCGATCATCTTATATGGGTGTTATATTATAGTTACAGGACGGTCACCCTATAGGGATGTTATATATAGTTAAAGACCGGTCATCCTTTGGTAGTTATATATATATATATATATGAACATGACGGTCATCGTATAGGGGGGTTTTATTTGTAGGAAAATTGTTGTTCTGTGAGGATCTTAATCAACATGGTGGTCAGGACCCTACGCGGATCTTATGTAGGGAAAAGGTGGCCATCCTATAGTGATTGTATATATAGGAAAAGGGTGGTCATCCTATAGGGATTACATTTGTAGGAAAATTGTTGTTCTGTTGGTATCCTAATCAACAGGGTAGTCACGATCCTACCCGGGTTTTATTTAGAGAAAGGGTGCCCATCCTCTGGTTATATATATAGTTACAGGATGTTCATCTTATACGGGTGTTAAGAATATAGTTACTGGGCGATCATCTTATATGGGTGTTATATTATAGTAACAGGACGGTCACCCTATAGGGATGTTATATATAGTTAAAGACTGGTCATCCTTTGGTAGTTATATATATATATATATGAACATGACGGTCATCGTATAGGGGGGTTTTATTTGTAGGAAAATTGTTGTTCTGTGAGGATCTTCATCAACATGGTGGTCAGGACCCTACGCGGATCTTATGTAGGGAAAGGGTGGTCATCCTATAGGGGTGTTATATAAAATGGCTGATATGTATTTTATGAGAAATGGGTGGTCATCCTATGGTACATGTAGTTATATATGAACATAACGGTCATCGTACAGGGGGGTTTTATTTGTAAGAAAATTGTTGTTCTGTGAGGATCTTAATCAACATGGTGGTCAGGATCCTACGCGGATTTTATGTAGGGAAAAGGTGGTCATCATATAGGGGTGTTAATGTTATATAAAATGGCTGATATGTATTTTATGAGAAATGGGTGGTCATCCTATGGTACATGTAGTTATATATGAACATAACGGTCATCGTATACAGGGGGGTTTTATTTGTAAGAAAATTGTTGTTCTGTGAGGATCTTAATCAACATGGATGTCAGGATCCTACGCGGATTTTATGTAGGGAAAGCGTGGTCATCCTATAGTGCTGGTATATATAGGAAAAGGGTGGTCATCCTATAGGGTTTACATTTGTAGGAAAATTGTTGTTCTGTGAGGATCTTGATCAACATGGTGTTCAGGATCCTACGCGGATCTTATGTAGGGAAAAGGTGGTCATCATATAGGGGTGTTATATTAAATGGCTGATATGTATTTTATGAGAAATGGGTGGTCATCCTATGGTAGTTGTATATGAACATGACGGTCATCGTATAGGAGGGTTTTATTTGTAAGAAAATTGTTGTTCTGTGAGGATCTTAATCAACATGGTGGTCAGGACCCTACGCGGATCTTATGTAGGGAAAAGGTGGTCATCCTATAGTGATTGTATATATAGGAAAAGGGTGGTCATCCTATAGGGATTACATTTGTAGGAAAATTGTTGTTCTGTTGGTATCCTAATCAACAGGGTAGTCACGATCCTACCCGGGTTTTATTTAGAGAAAGGGTGCCCATCCTCTGGTTATATATATAGTTACAGGATGTTCATCTTATACGGGTGTTAAGAATATAGTTACTGGGCGATCATCTTATATGGGTGTTATATTATAGTTACAGGACGGTCACCCTATAGGGATGTTATATATAGTTAAAGACCGGTCATCCTTTGGTAGTTATATATATATATATATGAACATGACGGTCATCGTATAGGGGGGTTTTATTTGTAGGAAAATTGTTGTTCTGTGAGGATCTTAATCAACATGGTGGTCAGGACCCTACGCGGATCTTATGTAGGGAAAGGGTGGTCATCCTATAGGGGTGTTATATAAAATGGCTGATATGTATTTTATGAGAAATGGGTGGTCATCCTATGGTAGATGTAGTTATATATGAACATAACGGTCATCGTACAGGGGGGTTTTATTTGTAAGAAAATTGTTGTTCTGTGAGGATCTTAATCAACATGGTGGTCAGGATCCTACGCGTATTTTTTGTAGGGAAAGCGTGGTCATCCTATAGTGCTGGTATATATAGGAAAAGGGTGGTCATCCTATAGGGATTACATTTGTATACCTGGTATATATTGGTGGTCAGGATTCTACGCGGATTTATTTGGGGAAAGGGTGGTCATCCTATGTGGATTTTATATATATGAACAGGGCGGTCATCATATTGGGAGTTATATATGTAGGAAAATTGTTGTTCTATGGGAACATTTAATAAAGGATAGACGCAGGGTTTCAAATATTACAGATTTTAATTTGTATTATTAATTTGTATATACATTTTACGTTGTATTGTATTGTTTTATTTGTAAGAAAATTGTTGTTCTGTGAGGATCTTAATCAACATGGTGGTCAGGATCCTACGCGGATTGTATGTAGGGAAAGCGTGGTCATCCTATAGTGCTGGTATATATAGGAAAAGGGTGGTCATCCTATAGGGTTACATTTGTAGAAAAAATGTTGTTCTGTGAGGATCTTAATCAACGGGGTAGTCACGATCCTACGCGGAATTTATGTAGGGAAAAGGTGGTCATCATATAGGGGTGTTATATAAAATGGCTGATATGTATTTTATGAGAAATGGGTGGTCATCCTATGGTAGTTATATATGAACATAACAGTCATCGTATAGGGGGGTTTTATTTGTACAAAAATTGTTGTTCTGTGAGGATCTTAATCAACATGGTGGTCAGGATCCTACGCGGATTTTATGTAGGGAAAGGGTGGTCATCCTATAGTGATTGTATATATAGGAAAAGGGTGGTCATCCTATAGGGATTACATTTGTAGGAAAATTGTTGTTCTGTTGGTATCCTAATCAACAGGGTAGTCACGATCCTACCAGGATTTTATTTAGAGAAAGGGTGCCCATCCTCTGGTTATATATATAGTTACAGGATGTTCATCTTATACGGGTGTTAAGAATATAGTTACTGGGCGATCATCTTATATGGGTGTTATATTATAGTTACAGGACGGTCACCCTATAGGGATGTTATATATAGTTAAAGACCGGTCATCCTTTGGTAGTTATATATATATATATATATATGAACATGACGGTCATCGTATAGGGGGGTTTTATTTGTAGGAAAATTGTTGTTCTGTGAGGATCTTAATCAACATGGTGGTCAGGACCCTACGCGGATCTTATGTAGGGAAAGGGTGGTCATCCTATAGGGGTGTTATATAAAATGGCTGATATGTATTTTATGAGAAATGGGTGGTCATCCTATGGTACATGTAGTTATATATGAGCATAACGGTCATCGTACAGGGGGGGTTTTATTTGTAAGAAAATTGTTGTTCTGTGAGGATCTTAATCAACATGGTGGTCAGGATCCTACACGGATTTTATGTAGGGAAAAGGTGGTCATCATTATAGGGGTGTTAATGTTATATAAAATGGCTGATATGTATTTTATGAGAAATGGGTGGTCATCCTATGGTACATGTAGTTATATATGAACATAACGGTCATCGTATACAGGGGGGGTTTTATTTGTAAGAAAATTGTTGTTCTGTGAGGATCTTAATCAACATGGTGGTCAGGATCCTACGCGGATTTTATGTAGGGAAAGCGTGGTCATCCTATAGTGCTGGTATATATAGGAAAAGGGTGGTCATCCTATAGGGTTTACATTTGTAGGAAAATTGTTCTGTGAGGATCTTGATCAACATGGTGTTCAGGATCCTACGCGTATCTTATGTAGGGAAAAGGTGGTCATCATATAGGGGTGTTATATAAAATGGCTGATATGTATTTTATGAGAAATGGGTGGTCATCCTATGGTAGTTATATATGAACATGACGGTCATCGTATAGGGGGGTTTTATTTGTAAGAAAATTGTTGTTCTGTGAGGATCTTAATCAACATGGTGGTCAGGACCCTACGCGGATCTTATGTAGGGAAAAGGTGGTCATCATATAGGGGTGTTATATAAAATGGCTGATATGTATTTTATGAGAAATGGGTGGTCATCCTATGGTAGTTATATATGAACATGACGGTCATCGTATAGGGGGGTTTTATTTGTAAGAAAATTGTTGTTCTGTGAGGATCTTAATCAACATGGTGGTCAGGATCCTACGCGGATTTTATGTAGGGAAAGCGTGGTCATCCTATAGTGCTGGTATATATAGGAAAAGGGTGGTCATCCTATAGGGATTACATTTGTAGGAAAATTGTTGTTCTGTGAGGATCTTGATCAACATGGTGTTCAGGATCCTACGCGGATCTTATGTAGGGAAAAGGTGGTCATTATATAGGGGTGTTATATAAAATGGCTGATATGTATTTTATGAGAAATGGGTGGTCATCCTATGGTAGTTATATATGAACATAACGGTCATCGTATAGGGGGGTTTTATTTGTAAGAAAATTGTTGTTCTGTGAGGATCTTAATCAACATGGTGGTCAGGATCCTACGCGGATTATATGTAGGGAAAGCGTGGTCATCCTATAGTGCTGGTATATATAGGAAAAGGGTGATCATCCTATAGGGTTACATTTGTAGAAAAAATGTTGTTCTGTGAGGATCTTAATCAACGGGGTAGTCACGATCCTACGCGGATTTTATGTAGGGAAAAGGTGGTCATCATATATAGGGGTGTTATATAAAATGGCTGATATGTATTTTATGAGAAATGGGTGGTCATCCTATGGTAGTTATATATGAACATGACGGTCATCGTATAGGGAGGTTTTATTTGTAAGAAAATTGTTGTTCTGTGAGGATCTTAATCAACATGGTGGTCAGGACCCTACGCGGATCTTATGTATGGAAAAGGTGGTCATCATATAGGGATGTTATATAAAATGGCTGATATGTATTTTATGAGAAATGGGTGGTCATCCTATGGTAGTTATATATGAACATAACAGTCATCGTATAGGGGGGTTTTATTTGTAAATAAATTGTTGTTCTGTGAGGATCTTAATCAACATGGTGGTCAGGATCCTACGCGGATTTTATGTAGGGAAAGGGTGGTCATCCTATAGTGATTGTATATATAGGAAAAGGGTGGTCATCCTATAGGGATTACATTTGTAGGAAAATTGTTGTTCTGTTGGTATCCTAATCAACAGGGTAGTCACGATCCTACCCGGATTTTATTTAGAGAAAGGGTGCCCATCCTCTGGTTATATATATAGTTACAGGATGTTCATCTTATACGGGTGTTAAGAATATAGTTACTGGGCGATCATCTTATATGGGTGTTATATTATAGTTACAGGACGGTCACCCTATAGGGATGTTATATATAGTTAAAGACCGGTCATCCTTTGGTAGTTATATATATATATATATATATGAACATGACGGTCATCGTATAGGGGGGTTTTATTTGTAGGAAAATTGTTGTTCTGTGAGGATCTTAATCAACATGGTGGTCAGGACCCTACGCGGATCTTATGTAGGGAAAGGGTGGTCATCCTATAGGGGTGTTATATAAAATGGCTGATATGTATTTTATGAGAAATGGGTGGTCATCCTATGGTACATGTAGTTATATATGAACATAACGGTCATCGTACAGGGGGGTTTTATTTATAAGAAAATTGTTGTTCTGTGAGGATCTTAATCAACATGGTGGTCAGGATCCTACGGGGATTTTATGTAGGGAAAGCGTGGTCATCCTATAGTGCTGGTATATATAGGAAAAGGGTGGTCATCCTATAGGGTTACATTTGTAGAAAAAATGTTGTTCTGTGAGGATCTTAATCAACGGGGTAGTCACGATCCTACGCGGATTTTATGTAGGGAAAAGGTGGTCATCATATAGGGATGTTATATAAAATGGCTGATATGTATTTTATGAGAAATGGGTGGTCATCCTATGGTAGTTATATATGAACATGACGGTCATCGTATAGGGGGGTTTTATTTGTAATAAAATTGTTGTTCTGTGAGGATCTTAATCAACATGGTGGTCAGGACCCTACGCGGATTTTATGTAGGGAAAGCGTGGTCATCCTATAGTGCTGGTATATATAGGAAAAGGGTGGTCATCCTATAGGGTTACATTTGTAGAAAAAATGTTGTTCTGTGAGGATCTTAATCAACGGGGTAGTCACGATCCTACGCGGATTTTATGTAGGGTAAAGGTGGTCATCATATAGGGATGTTATATAAAATGGCTGATATGTATTTTATGAGAAATGGGTGGTCATCCTATGGTAGTTATATATGAACATGACGGTCATCGTATAGGGGGGTTTTATTTGTAAGAATATTGTTGTTCTGTGAGGATCTTAATCAACATGGTGTTCAGGATCCTACGCGGATCTTATGTAGGGAAAAGGTGGTCATCATATAGGGGTGTTATATAAAATGGCTGATATGTATTTTATGAGAAATGGGTGGTCATCCTATGGTAGTTATATATGAACATGACGGTCATCGTATAGGGGGGTTTTATTTGTAAGAAAATTGTTGTTCTGTGAGGATCTTAATCAACATGGTGGTCAGGACCCTACGCGGATCTTATGTAGGGAAAAGGTGGTCATCATATAGGGGTGTTATATAAAATGGCTGATATGTATTTTATGAGAAATGGGTGGTCATCCTATGGTAGTTATATATGAACATGACGGTCATCGTATAGGGGGGTTTTATTTGTAAGAAAATTGTTGTTCTGTGAGGATCTTAATCAACATGGTGGTCAGGATCCTACGCGGATTTTATGTAGGGAAAGCGTGGTCATCCTATAGTGCTGGTATATATAGGAAAAGGGTGGTCATCCTATAGGGATTACATTTGTAGGAAAATTGTTGTTCTGTGAGGATCTTGATCAACATGGTGTTCAGGATCCTACGCGGATCTTATGTAGGGAAAAGGTGGTCATTATATAGGGGTGTTATATAAAATGGCTGATATGTATTTTATGAGAAATGGGTGGTCATCCTATGGTAGTTATATATGAACATAACGGTCATCGTATAGGGGGGTTTTATTTGTAAGAAAATTGTTGTTCTGTGAGGATCTTAATCAACATGGTGGTCAGGATCCTACGCGGATTATATGTAGGGAAAGCGTGGTCATCCTATAGTGCTGGTATATATAGGAAAAGGGTGATCATCCTATAGGGTTACATTTGTAGAAAAAATGTTGTTCTGTGAGGATCTTAATCAACGGGGTAGTCACGATCCTACGCGGATTTTATGTAGGGAAAAGGTGGTCATCATATATAGGGGTGTTATATAAAATGGCTGATATGTATTTTATGAGAAATGGGTGGTCATCCTATGGTAGTTATATATGAACATGACGGTCATCGTATAGGGAGGTTTTATTTGTAAGAAAATTGTTGTTCTGTGAGGATCTTAATCAACATGGTGGTCAGGATCCTACGCGGATTTTATGTAGGGAAAGGGTGGTCATCCTATAGTGATTGTATATATAGGAAAAGGGTGGTCATCCTATAGGGATTACATTTGTAGGAAAATTGTTGTTCTGTTGGTATCCTAATCAACAGGGTAGTCACGATCCTACCCGGATTTTATTTAGAGAAAGGGTGCCCATCCTCTGGTTATATATATAGTTACAGGATGTTCATCTTATACGGGTGTTAAGAATATAGTTACTGGGCGATCATCTTATATGGGTGTTATATTATAGTTACAGGACGGTCACCCTATAGGGATGTTATATATAGTTAAAGACCGGTCATCCTTTGGTAGTTATATATATATATATATATATATGAACATGACGGTCATCGTATAGGGGGGTTTTATTTGTAGGAAAATTGTTGTTCTGTGAGGATCTTAATCAACATGGTGGTCAGGACCCTACGCGGATCTTATGTAGGGAAAGGGTGGTCATCCTATAGGGGTGTTATATAAAATGGCTGATATGTATTTTATGAGAAATGGGTGGTCATCCTATGGTACATGTAGTTATATATGAACATAACGGTCATCGTACAGGGCGGTTTTATTTATAAGAAAATTGTTGTTCTGTGAGGATCTTAATCAACATGGTGGTCAGGATCCTACGGGGATTTTATGTAGGGAAAGCGTGGTCATCCTATAGTGCTGGTATATATAGGAAAAGGGTGGTCATCCTATAGGGTTACATTTGTATACCTGGTATATATTGGTGGTCAGGATTCTACGCGGATTTATTTGGGGAAAGGGTGGTCATCCTATGTGGATTTTATATATATGAACAGGGCGGTCATCATATTGGGAGTTATATATGTAGGAAAATTGTTGTTCTATGGGAACATTTAATAAAGGATAGACGCAGGGTTTCAAATATTACAGATTTTAATTTGTATTATTAATTTGTATATACATTTTACGTTGTATTGTATTGTTTTATTTGTAAGAAAATTGTTGTTCTGTGAGGATCTTAATCAACATGGTGGTCAGGATCCTACGCGGATTGTATGTAGGGAAAGCGTGGTCATCCTATAGTGCTGGTATATATAGGAAAAGGGTGGTCATCCTATAGGGTTACATTTGTGGAAAAAATGTTGTTCTGTGAGGATCTTAATCAACGGGGTAGTCACGATCCTACGCGGAATTTATGTAGGGAAAAGGTGGTCATCATATAGGGGTGTTATATAAAATGGCTGATATGTATTTTATGAGAAATGGGTGGTCATCCTATGGTAGTTATATATGAACATAACAGTCATCGTATAGGGGGGTTTTATTTGTACAAAAATTGTTGTTCTGTGAGGATCTTAATCAACATGGTGGTCAGGATCCTACGCGGATTTTATGTAGGGAAAGGGTGGTCATCCTATAGTGATTGTATATATAGGAAAAGGGTGGTCATCCTATAGGGATTACATTTGTAGGAAAATTGTTGTTCTGTTGGTATCCTAATCAACAGGGTAGTCACGATCCTACCAGGATTTTATTTAGAGAAAGGGTGCCCATCCTCTGGTTATATATATAGTTACAGGATGTTCATCTTATACGGGTGTTAAGAATATAGTTACTGGGCGATCATCTTATATGGGTGTTATATTATAGTTACAGGACGGTCACCCTATAGGGATGTTATATATAGTTAAAGACCGGTCATCCTTTGGTAGTTATATATATATATATATATATGAACATGACGGTCATCGTATAGGGGGGTTTTATTTGTAGGAAAATTGTTGTTCTGTGAGGATCTTAATCAACATGGTGGTCAGGACCCTACGCGGATCTTATGTAGGGAAAGGGTGGTCATCCTATAGGGGTGTTATATAAAATGGCTGATATGTATTTTATGAGAAATGGGTGGTCATCCTATGGTACATGTAGTTATATATGAGCATAACGGTCATCGTACAGGGGGGGTTTTATTTGTAAGAAAATTGTTGTTCTGTGAGGATCTTAATCAACATGGTGGTCAGGATCCTACACGGATTTTATGTAGGGAAAAGGTGGTCATCATTATAGGGGTGTTAATGTTATATAAAATGGCTGATATGTATTTTATGAGAAATGGGTGGTCATCCTATGGTACATGTAGTTATATATGAACATAACGGTCATCGTATACAGGGGGGGTTTTATTTGTAAGAAAATTGTTGTTCTGTGAGGATCTTAATCAACATGGTGGTCAGGATCCTACGCGGATTTTATGTAGGGAAAGCGTGGTCATCCTATAGTGCTGGTATATATAGGAAAAGGGTGGTCATCCTATAGGGTTTACATTTGTAGGAAAATTGTTCTGTGAGGATCTTGATCAACATGGTGTTCAGGATCCTACGCGTATCTTATGTAGGGAAAAGGTGGTCATCATATAGGGGTGTTATATAAAATGGCTGATATGTATTTTATGAGAAATGGGTGGTCATCCTATGGTAGTTATATATGAACATGACGGTCATCGTATAGGGGGGTTTTATTTGTAAGAAAATTGTTGTTCTGTGAGGATCTTAATCAACATGGTGGTCAGGACCCTACGCGGATCTTATGTAGGGAAAAGGTGGTCATCATATAGGGGTGTTATATAAAATGGCTGATATGTATTTTATGAGAAATGGGTGGTCATCCTATGGTAGTTATATATGAACATGACGGTCATCGTATAGGGGGGTTTTATTTGTAAGAAAATTGTTGTTCTGTGAGGATCTTAATCAACATGGTGGTCAGGATCCTACGCGGATTTTATGTAGGGAAAGCGTGGTCATCCTATAGTGCTGGTATATATAGGAAAAGGGTGGTCATCCTATAGGGATTACATTTGTAGGAAAATTGTTGTTCTGTGAGGATCTTGATCAACATGGTGTTCAGGATCCTACGCGGATCTTATGTAGGGAAAAGGTGGTCATTATATAGGGGTGTTATATAAAATGGCTGATATGTATTTTATGAGAAATGGGTGGTCATCCTATGGTAGTTATATATGAACATAACGGTCATCGTATAGGGGGGTTTTATTTGTAAGAAAATTGTTGTTCTGTGAGGATCTTAATCAACATGGTGGTCAGGATCCTACGCGGATTATATGTAGGGAAAGCGTGGTCATCCTATAGTGCTGGTATATATAGGAAAAGGGTGATCATCCTATAGGGTTACATTTGTAGAAAAAATGTTGTTCTGTGAGGATCTTAATCAACGGGGTAGTCACGATCCTACGCGGATTTTATGTAGGGAAAAGGTGGTCATCATATATAGGGGTGTTATATAAAATGGCTGATATGTATTTTATGAGAAATGGGTGGTCATCCTATGGTAGTTATATATGAACATGACGGTCATCGTATAGGGAGGTTTTATTTGTAAGAAAATTGTTGTTCTGTGAGGATCTTAATCAACATGGTGGTCAGGACCCTACGCGGATCTTATGTATGGAAAAGGTGGTCATCATATAGGGATGTTATATAAAATGGCTGATATGTATTTTATGAGAAATGGGTGGTCATCCTATGGTAGTTATATATGAACATAACAGTCATCGTATAGGGGGGTTTTATTTGTAAATAAATTGTTGTTCTGTGAGGATCTTAATCAACATGGTGGTCAGGATCCTACGCGGATTTTATGTAGGGAAAGGGTGGTCATCCTATAGTGATTGTATATATAGGAAAAGGGTGGTCATCCTATAGGGATTACATTTGTAGGAAAATTGTTGTTCTGTTGGTATCCTAATCAACAGGGTAGTCACGATCCTACCCGGATTTTATTTAGAGAAAGGGTGCCCATCCTCTGGTTATATATATAGTTACAGGATGTTCATCTTATACGGGTGTTAAGAATATAGTTACTGGGCGATCATCTTATATGGGTGTTATATTATAGTTACAGGACGGTCACCCTATAGGGATGTTATATATAGTTAAAGACCGGTCATCCTTTGGTAGTTATATATATATATATATATTTGAACATGACGGTCATCGTATAGGGGGGTTTTATTTGTAGGAAAATTGTTGTTCTGTGAGGATCTTAATCAACATGGTGGTCAGGACCCTACGCGGATCTTATGTAGGGAAAGGGTGGTCATCCTATAGGGGTGTTATATAAAATGGCTGATATGTATTTTATGAGAAATGGGTGGTCATCCTATGGTACATGTAGTTATATATGAACATAACGGTCATCGTACAGGGGGGTTTTATTTATAAGAAAATTGTTGTTCTGTGAGGATCTTAATCAACATGGTGGTCAGGATCCTACGGGGATTTTATGTAGGGAAAGCGTGGTCATCCTATAGTGCTGGTATATATAGGAAAAGGGTGGTCATCCTATAGGGTTACATTTGTAGAAAAAATGTTGTTCTGTGAGGATCTTAATCAACGGGGTAGTCACGATCCTACGCGGATTTTATGTAGGGAAAAGGTGGTCATCATATAGGGATGTTATATAAAATGGCTGATATGTATTTTATGAGAAATGGGTGGTCATCCTATGGTAGTTATATATGAACATGACGGTCATCGTATAGGGGGGTTTTATTTGTAATAAAATTGTTGTTCTGTGAGGATCTTAATCAACATGGTGGTCAGGACCCTACGCGGATTTTATGTAGGGAAAGCGTGGTCATCCTATAGTGCTGGTATATATAGGAAAAGGGTGGTCATCCTATAGGGTTACATTTGTAGAAAAAATGTTGTTCTGTGAGGATCTTAATCAACGGGGTAGTCACGATCCTACGCGGATTTTATGTAGGGTAAAGGTGGTCATCATATAGGGATGTTATATAAAATGGCTGATATGTATTTTATGAGAAATGGGTGGTCATCCTATGGTAGTTATATATGAACATGACGGTCATCGTATAGGGGGGTTTTATTTGTAAGAATATTGTTGTTCTGTGAGGATCTTAATCAACATGGTGTTCAGGATCCTACGCGGATCTTATGTAGGGAAAAGGTGGTCATCATATAGGGGTGTTATATAAAATGGCTGATATGTATTTTATGAGAAATGGGTGGTCATCCTATGGTAGTTATATATGAACATGACGGTCATCGTATAGGGGGGTTTTATTTGTAAGAAAATTGTTGTTCTGTGAGGATCTTAATCAACATGGTGGTCAGGACCCTACGCGGATCTTATGTAGGGAAAAGGTGGTCATCATATAGGGGTGTTATATAAAATGGCTGATATGTATTTTATGAGAAATGGGTGGTCATCCTATGGTAGTTATATATGAACATGACGGTCATCGTATAGGGGGGTTTTATTTGTAAGAAAATTGTTGTTCTGTGAGGATCTTAATCAACATGGTGGTCAGGATCCTACGCGGATTTTATGTAGGGAAAGCGTGGTCATCCTATAGTGCTGGTATATATAGGAAAAGGGTGGTCATCCTATAGGGATTACATTTGTAGGAAAATTGTTGTTCTGTGAGGATCTTGATCAACATGGTGTTCAGGATCCTACGCGGATCTTATGTAGGGAAAAGGTGGTCATTATATAGGGGTGTTATATAAAATGGCTGATATGTATTTTATGAGAAATGGGTGGTCATCCTATGGTAGTTATATATGAACATAACGGTCATCGTATAGGGGGGTTTTATTTGTAAGAAAATTGTTGTTCTGTGAGGATCTTAATCAACATGGTGGTCAGGATCCTACGCGGATTATATGTAGGGAAAGCGTGGTCATCCTATAGTGCTGGTATATATAGGAAAAGGGTGATCATCCTATAGGGTTACATTTGTAGAAAAAATGTTGTTCTGTGAGGATCTTAATCAACGGGGTAGTCACGATCCTACGCGGATTTTATGTAGGGAAAAGGTGGTCATCATATATAGGGGTGTTATATAAAATGGCTGATATGTATTTTATGAGAAATGGGTGGTCATCCTATGGTAGTTATATATGAACATGACGGTCATCGTATAGGGAGGTTTTATTTGTAAGAAAATTGTTGTTCTGTGAGGATCTTAATCAACATGGTGGTCAGGATCCTACGCGGATTTTATGTAGGGAAAGGGTGGTCATCCTATAGTGATTGTATATATAGGAAAAGGGTGGTCATCCTATAGGGATTACATTTGTAGGAAAATTGTTGTTCTGTTGGTATCCTAATCAACAGGGTAGTCACGATCCTACCCGGATTTTATTTAGAGAAAGGGTGCCCATCCTCTGGTTATATATATAGTTACAGGATGTTCATCTTATACGGGTGTTAAGAATATAGTTACTGGGCGATCATCTTATATGGGTGTTATATTATAGTTACAGGACGGTCACCCTATAGGGATGTTATATATAGTTAAAGACCGGTCATCCTTTGGTAGTTATATATATATATATATATATATGAACATGACGGTCATCGTATAGGGGGGTTTTATTTGTAGGAAAATTGTTGTTCTGTGAGGATCTTAATCAACATGGTGGTCAGGACCCTACGCGGATCTTATGTAGGGAAAGGGTGGTCATCCTATAGGGGTGTTATATAAAATGGCTGATATGTATTTTATGAGAAATGGGTGGTCATCCTATGGTACATGTAGTTATATATGAACATAACGGTCATCGTACAGGGGGGTTTTATTTATAAGAAAATTGTTGTTCTGTGAGGATCTTAATCAACATGGTGGTCAGGATCCTACGGGGATTTTATGTAGGGAAAGCGTGGTCATCCTATAGTGCTGGTATATATAGGAAAAGGGTGGTCATCCTATAGGGTTACATTTGTAGAAAAAATGTTGTTCTGTGAGGATCTTAATCAACGGGGTAGTCACGATCCTACGCGGATTTTATGTAGGGAAAAGGTGGTCATCATATAGGGATGTTATATAAAATGGCTGATATGTATTTTATGAGAAATGGGTGGTCATCCTATGGTAGTTATATATGAACATGACGGTCATCGTATAGGGGGGTTTTATTTGTAATAAAATTGTTGTTCTGTGAGGATCTTAATCAACATGGTGGTCAGGACCCTACGCGGATTTTATGTAGGGAAAGCGTGGTCATCCTATAGTGCTGGTATATATAGGAAAAGGGTGGTCATCCTATAGGGTTACATTTGTAGAAAAAATGTTGTTCTGTGAGGATCTTAATCAACGGGGTAGTCACGATCCTACGCGGATTTTATGTAGGGTAAAGGTGGTCATCATATAGGGATGTTATATAAAATGGCTGATATGTATTTTATGAGAAATGGGTGGTCATCCTATGGTAGTTATATATGAACATGACGGTCATCGTATAGGGGGGTTTTATTTGTAAGAATATTGTTGTTCTGTGAGGATCTTAATCAACATGGTGTTCAGGATCCTACGCGGATCTTATGTAGGGAAAAGGTGGTCATCATATAGGGGTGTTATATAAAATGGCTGATATGTATTTTATGAGAAATGGGTGGTCATCCTATGGTAGTTATATATGAACATGACGGTCATCGTATAGGGGGGTTTTATTTGTAAGAAAATTGTTGTTCTGTGAGGATCTTAATCAACATGGTGGTCAGGATCCTACGCGGATTTTATGTAGGGAAAGCGTGGTCATGCTATAGTGCTGGTATATATAGGAAAAGGATGGTCATCCTATAGGGATTACATTTGTAGAAAAAATGTTGTTCGATCCTACGCGGATTTTATGTAGGGAAAGGGTGCTCATCCTTTGGTAGTTATAGATGAACGTATAGGGGAGTTTTATTTGTAGGAAAGTTGTTGTTCTGTGAGGATATTAATCAACTTGGTGGTCAGGATTCTACGCCGATTTATGGGAAAGGGTGGTCATCTTATGTGGATTTTATTCATATGAACAGGGCGGTCATCCTATTGGGAGTTATATATGTAGGAACATTGTTGTTCTATGGGAAATTTAATAAAGGATAGACGCAGGGTTTCAAATATTACAGATTTTAATTTGTATTATTAATTTGTATATACATTTTACGTTGTATTAGACAAATATTCAACTTAATGGTGACAGCCCTATGTTCCGACACCCCTATGTTCCGACACCCCTATGTTCCGACAACTAAACCTATGTTCCGACACCCCTATGTTCCGACACCCCTATGTTCCGACACCCCTATGTTCCGACACCCGAAAATGAGGTTATATTGGCCTGTTAAATATGTTGGTGACAGGAGGGCCCATGTACATTCATGGCTCTCATCGTAAATGAAGAATCGACGCTCGCCGAAGAAGGGAAAGTTGCGCTTTATTAATTGGGTTTTTCGCTTAAAAGCGAAAAACCCTTTCTTTTCCTTCTGTTTTTATTTTTAGCTGTTTCGGTTTTTCACCGAAACAGCTTTTGTTTTCGTTAAATTTTTTTTTTTTTTTTTTTTAGCTGTTTCGGCAATTCAGCCGAAACAGCTATTGTAATCGTTAAGATTTTTTTTTTTTTTTTTTTTTTTTTTTTTTTTTTTAGCTGTTTCGGCACTACAGCCGAAACAGCTATTGTATTCCTTCTGAGATTTTTTTTTAGCTGTTTCGGCAATTCACCCGAAACAGCTATTGTAATCGTTAAGATTTTTTTTTTTTTTTTTTTTTTTTTTTTTTTTTTTTCTTTTTCAGACTCCTCTCTATAGGGTTTGTACACGTATTTTGTTCGGACAATACACTTTGGTACTTTGTTAAATCCGATCGACTTCAGACTTGGCCTACGTGTAGACCACCACCCACAGATGATCCTAGAAGAAATTCGTCGCGATTACGTCATTCGTGGTCACGTGACGTCACGTTAAAGGTTCAATTTTTCCCCATAGGATTTGTACACGTTTTTCTTTTAAATATTGACTTTGACACTTCTGTAAATTCGATCGACTTGAGACTTAGCACAGACCTCGACCACCATCCTTAGGGGGGCCAAGAAAAAAATAATCAAGATGACGTCATCGCGGGTCATGTGACGTCACATTAAAGGTGTAGTTTTTAAGACCCTCTAACTCTGAAAGTACAAGTCCGGTTGTGGTCAAACTTGGTTTGCAAGTATTCGAGGGTGTGTTATAGACGAAAATTAAGATGACGTAATTATGACATCATCGGGTGTCATGTGACGTCACATTAAAGGTTTAATTTTCTCCATAGGTTTTGTACACGTTTTTCTTCAAAATATTGAATTTGACACTTCTGTAAATTCGATCGACTTGAGACTTAGCACAGACCTCGACCACCATCCTTAGGAGGGCCAAGAAAAAAATGATCAAGATGACGTCATCGCGGGTCATGTGACGTCACATTAAAGGTGTAGTTTTTAAGACCCTCTAACTCTGAAAGTACAAGTCCGGTTGGGGTCAAACTTGGTTTGCAAGTATTCGAGGGTGTGTTATAGACGAAAATTAAGATGACGTAATTATGACATCATCGGGTGTCATGTGACGTCACATTAAAGGTTTAATTTTCTCCATAGGTTTTGTACACGTTTTTCTTCAAAATATTGAATTTGACACTTCTGTAAATTCGATCGACTTGAGACTTAGCACAGACCTCGACCACCATCCTTAGGAGGGCCAAGAAAAAAATAATCAAGATGAAGTCATCGCGGGTCATGTGACGTCACATTAAAGGTGTAGTTTTTAAGACCCTCTAACTCTGAAAGTACAAGTCCGGTTGGGGTCAAACTTGGTTTGCAAGTATTCGAGGATGTGTTATAGACGAAAATTAAGCTGACGTAATTATGACATCATCAGGTGTCATGTGAAGTCACATTAAAGGTTCAATTTTCTCCATAGGTTTTGTACACGTTTTTCTTCAAAATATTGAATTTGACACTTCTGTAAATTCGATCGACTTGAGACTTAGCACAGACGTCGACCACCATCTCTAGGAGGGCCACAAGGATAATCGTCATGATGACGTCATCGCGGGTCATGTGACGTCACATTAAAGGTGTAGTTTTTAAGACCCTCTAACTCTGAAAGTACATGTCTGATTGGGGCCAAACTTGGTACTCAAGTATTCGAGGGTGTGTTATAGACGAAAATTAAGATGACGTCATGACGACGTCATCGTGGGCCATGTGACGTCACAATAAAGGTGCAGTTTTTCCCATAGGATTTGAACACGTTTTTTTCAACTAATATATCTTTGACACTTTGGTACATCCGATCGACTTCAGACTTAGCACACACCTCGACCACCATACCCATGAGGGCCAAGGGGAAAATCGTCAGGATAACGTCATCGTGGGTCATGTGACGTCACATTAAAGGGGCAGATTTTAGGACCCTCTATCTCTGGAAGTACATGTCTGATTGGGGCTAAACTTGGTATGCAAGTATTCCAAAATGTGTTATAGACGAAAATTAAGATGACATCATGATGACATCATCGGGTGTCATGTGACGTCACATTAAAGGTGCAGTTTTTCCCATAGGATTTGTACACGTATTTTTCAACTTATATATCTTTGGAAAATTGGCAAATCCAATCGATTTCAGACTTGGCACACACATAATGAAAGTCATCTTAGACATCCGAAACAGCTCTGTGTTTGTCCACAAACACATGTCTAGTTTTTCTTTTTGGCTTTTTCGCTTTCAGCGAAAAAGCCTTTGTGTTTCTTCTGTTTGTTTGTATTCTTCTTCTTCTTGTTATTCGGCCATACATCGCATAGACTTTGTACACGTTTCATTCTGGAGGTCACTTTTGTCATTAAACAGACTTCAATGTCAATGAAACTTTGCACAGAGTCAGAACTCATACTGAGCTAGTGCCTAAAACTCGGATGTCATCATGACGTCATCACGTGACACGTGACGTCATCTTAAAGTTTTAATAATTTAATCTTAGAAAATCAATACAAAATCAACCGCGAAAGACCGAAACTAGATGTTTGTGGGAATCGATAGAATAATTAAGGGTCTTCATTTTATCTCGTGTGCGTAAAATCACGTGACCCTTCCTTCCGGTCCAAACCGGAAGTGGCTTATAATTTAAAAGTGGAAAATGATTTGAACTTACTTTCAACGATGTTAGTCTCTAGCTAGGCTGCGCTCTACAAAAAAGTGATCGGTGACATCATAAATTGTTTTAGCGCCCTCTAGCGGCAGGTTGAAAAATGTTTGAAATGAACAATCTGTTGATGTGTGTGGCGAAGTTTGTTCAAATCACTTTATAACTGATGTATATAATCAGCTTCATGATAGGAACAGGTTGACGGAAAGAAAAGAAAAAAATATGACGTCACCAGACCGGAAATTATAATGAAATTACCTCTTTTCCTTTAAAAATTCCTAAAAAATTAACCCAGACAGATATAATCTTGTTTTTTGCTCTAAAGGTTAATGTAAAAGTACTTCTCAAACTTCCCTGTGTTTTGTAGCAAAAGGCGAACTTGGACATACCCTGAGACACCCTTGAAATTTCATGTTTTATGTCCTTGATTGCACGGCGCCAGTATACGTGTACATTGTATTGAGCGTACTTGCACGTACGATGTCAGTACGCTCCATACATTGTACAATAGAGAAGGGAGAAGGCGGGACACTGGTATCCATTTGTACGGTGACATGTGAAACACGAGAGTCATCAACATAGGCCACGAGGAAGGGCGCCGCTTATGGCAGGTAGGTAAACGTGCCTTCGGCAACGCAGAACTACGCGTGAATTATACATGTACCATATAATAGATGTACGCGAACTTTTGCACAAGTACTTTTAACAGAAAACAAATTGGTATTCTCATCAAACTTAACCTCCGTAAATACTCTATAGTGCACTCGTGCCTTGCGGACAGGCGTCGTGATGACGTCACCATGGGTCACGTGACGTCGTCTTAAACGTGCAATAGATTTAATGTTTGAAAATTAATTAAAAAATCAACCGCGTATGATCGGAACTTGAAGTTTGTGGGAATTGATATAATATTAATTCCATGATCTTCATTTTATCTCGTGCGCGTGAAATCCGTGACCCTTCCTTCCGGTCGAAACCGGAAGTGGCTTATAATTTAAAAGTGGACCATAATGTGAACTTAGTTTCAACGATGTTAGTCTCTGGCTAGTAGTGCTTTTCACAAAAAATACCGGTAACGCCATAACATGTTACAGCGCCCTCTAGCGGCAGTTTGAAAACTGTTAACAATGAATAACCAGTTGATTTGTTTTGCGAAGTTTGCTCAAATCACTGTATAACTGGTTTATATAATCAACATCTTGTTAGGAACAAGTTGGCGAAGACAAAAAAATATGACGTCACTAGACCGAAAGTTACAATGAAAAGACCTTTAAACCTTAAATAATTGCTGAAAAATCAACCGCGATAGATATAATTCTTTGTTTTGCTTTAAATAGACAAGTTCAGACAGCTCTCGAGCTGTATGTTAATGACGTCACGATGACGTCATCAAGTATTAGATTGCAAGCAACTAATGATTTGTAGATTTAATATTTGAAAATCAATATCAAATCAAATGTAACAGATCTGATTTAGATTTTAACGGGAATTGATAGAATAATCCAGGGTCTTCATATTCGTATTACATGCAAAATGACTTGACCCTTCCTTCCGGTCCAAACCGGAAGTGCCTTATAATTTGAAAGTTGAAAATGATATGAATTTACTTTCAACGATGATAGTCTCTAGGTAGCCTGCACTCTACAAACAAAGTTACCGGTGACGTCATAAATTGTTATAACGCCCTCTAGTGGCAGGTTGAAAAATGTTTAAAATGAATAATCAGTTCATTTTCGTGGCGAAGTTTGCTCAAATCGCTTTATAATTGGTATTTATAATCAGCATCTTGTTAGGAACAAGTTGGCGGATAAAAACAAAATAATATGACGTCACTAGACCGGAAATTACAATTAAAAGACCTTTAAACATTTCTGAAAATTAACCGCGAGATATAATCCAATTAATAATTTAAAATTTGCAGTTTTGAAAAAATTTAATAAAGAAATTTATTAGATGAAATCATAAATGTAATGAACAATACCAAAAAAAAATGCGAAAAAGCCATATGCTCTGTTCCTTGAACAGACATATCTCTAGTTCTCCTTCAGACTCTTCTTCATAGGGTTTGTACACGTTTTTTGTTCTGGCATAGCACTTTGGCACTTTGGTAAATCCGATCGACTTGAGACTTGGCATACACTTAGACCACCACCCACAGATGATCCTAGAAGAAATTCGTCACGATTACATCATTCATGGTCACGTGACGTCACGTTAAAGGGGCAATTTTTCCCCATAGGATTTGTACACGTTTTTATTCAGACTATTGAATTTGACACTTCTGTAAATTCGATCGACTTAAGACTTAGCACAGACCTCGACCACCATCCTTAGGAGGGCCAAGAAAAAAATAATCAAGATGACGTCATCGCGGGTCATGTGACGTCACATTAAAGGTGTAGTTTTTAAGACCCTCTAACTCTGAAAGTACAAGTCCGGTTGGGGTCAAACTTGGTTTGCAAGTATTCTAGGGTGTGTTATAGACGAAAATTAAGATGACGTAATTATTACATCATCGGGTGTCATGTGACGTCACATTAAAGGTTCAATTTTCTCCATAGGTTTTGTACACGTTTTTCTTCAAAATATTGAATTAGACAGTTCTGTAAATTCGATCGACTTGAGACTTAGCACAGACCTCGACCACCATCCTTAGGAGGGCCAAGAAAAAAATAATCAAGATGACGTCATCGCGGGTCATGTGACGTCACATTAAAGGTGTAGTTTTTAAGAACCTCTAACTCTGAAAGTACAAGCCCGGTTGGGGTCAAACTTGGTTTGCAAGTATTCTAGGGTGTGTTATAGACGAAAATTAAGATGACGTAATTATTACATCATCGGGTGTCATGTGACGTCACATTAAAGGTTCAATTTTCTCCATAGGTTTTGTACACGTTTTTCTTCAAAATATTGAATTAGACAGTTCTGTAAATTCGATCGACTTGAGACTTAGCACAGACCTCGACCACCATCCTTAGGAGGGCCAAGAAAAAAATAATCAAGATGACGTCATCGCGGGTCATGTGACGTCACATTAAAGGTGTAGTTTTTAAGAACCTCTAACTCTGAAAGTACAAGTCCGGTTGGGGTCAAACTTGGTTTGCAAGTATTCGAGGATGTGTTATAGACGAAAATTAAGATGAAGTAATTATGACATCATCGGGTGTCATGTGACGTCACATTAAATGTTCAATTTTCTCCATAGGTTTTGTACACGTTTTTCTTGAAAATATTGAATTTGACACTTCTGTCAATTCGATCGACTTGAGACTTAGCACAGACCTCGACCACCATCCTTAGGAGGGCCAAGAAAAAAATAATCAAGATGACGTCATCGCGGGTCATGTGACGTCACATTAAAGGTGTAGTTTTTTAAGACCCTCTAACTCTGAAAGTACAAGTCCGGTTGGGGTCAAACTTGGTTTGCAAGTATTCGAGGATGTGTTATAGACGAAAATTAAGATGACGTAATTATGACATCATCGGGTGTCATGTGACGTCACATTAAATGTTCAATTTTCTCCATAGGTTTTGTACACGTTTTTCTTGAAAATATTGAATTTGACACTTCTGTCAATTCGATCGACTTGAGACTTAGCACAGACCTCGACCACCATCCTTAGGAGGGCCAAGAAAAAAATAATCAAGATGACGTCATCGCGGGTCATGTGACGTCACATTAAAGGTGTAGTTTTTTAAGACCCTCTAACTCTGAAAGTACAAGTCCGGTTGGGGTCAAACTTGGTTTGCAAGTATTCGAGGATGTGTTATAGACGAAAATTAAGATGACGTAATTATGACATCATCGGGTGTCATGTGACGTCACATTAAAGGTTCAATTTTCCCCATTGGTTTTGTACACGTTTTTATTCAGACTATTGAATTTGACACTTTGGTCAATCTGATCGCCTCGAGACTTAGTACACACCTCGACCACCATCCCCAGGAGGGCCAAGGGGAACTTCGTCAGGATGACGTCATCGTTGGACATGTGACGTCACATTAAAGGTTCAGTTGATAAGACCCTCTATCTCTAGAAGTACAGGTCCGATTGGGGTCATACTTGGTATGCAAGTAATCGAGTATGTGTTATAGACGAAAATTAAGATGAAGTAATTATGACGTCATCGTGGGTCACGGAACGTCATATTAAAGGTGTAGTTTTCCCCAAAGGATTTGTACACGGTTTTTTTTCAACCAATATATCTTTGGCACTTGGGTAAATCAGATTGACTTCAGATTTGCGACACACTTAGACCACCACCCACTTATTACAAAACAAATTAGGCATCCGAAACAACTCTGTGTTTGTCCACAAACACATTTCTAGTTTTCTTTTTCTTTTCCTCTTTCAGACTTTTTCCCATAGGATTTGTACACTTTTTTTCTGCCAATACACTTTGACACTTTGGTAAATTGGATCGACTTGAAACTTGGCATACACTTCAAACACCACCCAAGGACGGTCCTAGAAGAAATTCGTCGCGATTCCGTCATTCAAGGTCACGTGACGTCATGTTAAAGGTACAATTTTCCCCATAGGTTTTGTACACGTTTTTCTTCAGACTATTGACTTTGACACTTTGGTATATCCGACCGACTTGAAACTTGGCATACACTTAGAACACCACCCACAGATGGCTCTTGAAGAAATTCGGTACGATTGCGTCATTTAAGGTCACGTGACGTGACGTTAAAGGTGCAATTTTTTTCCCCATAGGGTTTGTACACGTTTTTCTTCAGACTATGGACTTTGACACATTCGTAAATCCGATCGACTTGAGACTTGGCATACACTTAGACCAGCATCCCTAGGAGGGCAAGGAGAAAAATCGTCACGATGACGTCATCTCGGGTCATGTGACGTCATATTAAAGGTGCAGTGTTTAAGACCCTCTGTCTCCGTAGGTACAGGTGTGATTGGGGTCAAACTTGGTATGCATGTATTCCGGGATGTGTTATAGACGAAAATTAAGGTGACATCATGATGACGTCATCGTGGGTCATGTGACGTCACATTAAAGGTTTAGTTTTTAAGACCTTATATCTCTGAAAGTACAGGCCCGATTGGTGTCAAACTTGGTATACAGGTATTCCGGGACGTGTTATAGACGAAAATAAAGGTGATGCCATGGTGACGTCATCAGGTGTCATGTGATGTTAAATTAAAGGTGTAGTTTCCCCCATAGGATTTGCACACGTTTTTTTCAACCAATATATATTTGGCACTTTGGTAAATCCGATCGACTTCAGACTTGGTACACACATAGACGACCACCCACATAATTCAAAGTCATTTTAGACACGCGAAACAGCTCTGTGTTTGTCCACAAACACATTTCTAGTTTTTTTTTTCTTTTTTTTCTCCTTCAGACTCTTCTCCATAGGGTTTGTACACGTTTTTTGTTCGGACAATACACTTTGGCACTTTGATAAATCCGATCGACTTGAGACTTGGCATACACTTAGACCACCACCCACAGATGATCCTAGAAGAAATTCGTCACGATTACATCATTCATGGTCACGTGACGTCACGTTAAAGGGGCAATTTTTCCCCATAGGATTTGTACACGTTTTCCTTCAGACTATTGACTTTGACACTTTGTTAAATCCGATTGACTCGAGACTTAGTACACAGCTCAACCACCATCCTCAGGAGAGCCAAGAGGAAAATTGTCATGATGACGTCATCGGGGGTCATGTGACGTCACATTAAAGGTGCAGTTTTTAAGACCCTCTACCTCTGGAAGTACATGTCCGATTGGGGTCAAACTTGGTATTCAGGTATTCCATGTTGAGTTATAGACGAAAATTAAGATGACATTATGATGACGTCATCGGGTGTCATGTGACGTCACATTAACGGTGCAGTTTTTAGGACCCTCTATCTCTGAAAGTACATGTCCGATTGGGGTCAAACTTGATAGACGGGTATTCCGGGATGTGTTATAGACGAAAAATAGGGTGACGTCATGATGACATTATCGTGGGTCATGTGACGTCACATTAAAGGTGTAGTTTTTAAGACTCTATATCTTTGGAAGTACAAGTCCAATTAGGGTCAAACTTGGTATTCTGGTATTCCGGGATGTGTTAT
The DNA here is from genome assembly GCA_037893245.1 of Crossaster papposus. NCBI lineage: Eukaryota > Metazoa > Echinodermata > Asteroidea > Velatida > Solasteridae > Crossaster > Crossaster papposus. The sequence goes on along the minus strand of JBAIAA010000381.1, from coordinate 60,291 downwards.
AGACGAAAATTAAGTTGACGTAATGATGACGTCATCAGGTGTCATGCGACGTCACATTAAAGATGTAGTTTTCCCCATAGGTTTTGTACATGTTTTCCTTCAGACTATTGACTTTGACACTGGTAAATTCACTCGACTCCAGACTTAGCATACACTTAGAACACCACCCACAGATGGTTCTGGAGGAAATTTGGCACGATTGCGTAATTCAAGGTCTCGTGACATGACGTTAAAGTTTCAATTTTCCCCCCATAGGTTTTGTACACGTTTTTCTTTAGACTATTGACTTTGACACTTTCGTAAATTTGATCGACTTGAGACCTAGCACACACTTCGACCACCATCCCCAGGAGGGCCAAGAGAAAACTTGTGATGGTGACGTCATCGTGGGTCATGTGACGTCACTTTAAAGGTTTAGTTTTTTTAATAGCATTTGTACACGTTTTTTTCAAGCAATATATTTGGCACTTTGGTAAATCCGACCGATTTCAGACTTGATACACACTAGACCACCACCTACATATTGAAAGCCATTTTAGACATCCGAAACAGCTCTGTGTTTGTCCACAAACACATGTCTAGTTTCTTTTTCTTTTTCCTCTGTTTCAGACTTTTCTCCATAGAGTTTGTACACAGTTTTCTTCAGCCAATACACTTTGACACTTCTGTAAATCCGATCGTCTTGAGACTTGGCATATACTTAGACCACTACCCACAGATGGTCCTAGAAGAAATTCGTAACGATTACGTCATTCATGGTCACGTGACGTCACGTTAAAGGTTCAGTTTTTCCCCATAGGTTTAGTACACGTTTTTCTTCAGACTATTGACTTTGACACTTTAGTAAATCCGACCGACTTGAAACTTGGCATACACTTAGAACACCACACCCAGATGTTCCTGAAAGAAATTCGGCGCGATTGCGTCATTTAAGGTCACGTGACGTCACGTTAAAGGTTCAATTTTTCCCCCATAGGTTTTGTACACGTTTTTCTTTAGACTATTGACTTTGACACTTTCGTAAATTTGATCGACTTGCGACTTGGCACACATCTCGACCACAATCCCCAGGAGGGCCAAGGGAAATTCGTCATGATGACGTCATCGTGGGTCATGTTACTTAACATTAAAGGTACAGTTTTTATTTTATTTTATTCAGACTTTTTCCCATAGGGTTTGTACACGTTTTTTGTTCGGACAATACACTTTGACACTTTGGTAAATCCGATCGACTTGAGCCTTGGCATACACTTAGACCACCACCCACAGATGATCCTAGAAGAAATTCGTCACGATTACGTCATTCGTGGTCATGTGACGTCACGTTAAAGGTGCAATTTTTTTCCCATAGGATTTGTACACGTTTTTCTTCAAAATATTGAATTTGACACTTCTGTAAATTCGATCGACTTGAGACTTAGCACAGACCTCGACCGCTATCCTTAGGAGGGCCAAGAGAAAACTAATCAATATGACGTCATCGCGGGTCATGTGACGTCACATTAAAGGTGTAGTTTTTAAGACCCTCTAACTCTGAAAGTACAAGTCTGGTTGGGGTCAAACTTGGTTTGCAAGTATTCGAGGATGTGTTATAGACGAAAATTAAGATGACGTAATTATGACATCATCGGGTGTCATGTGACGTCACATTAAAGGTTCAATTTTCTCCATAGGTTTTGTACACGTTTTTCTTTAGACTATTGAATTTGACAATTTGGTAAATCCGATCGACTTCAGACTTAGCACACACCTCGACCACCATACCCAGGAGGGCCAAGGGGAAAATCGTCAAGATGACGTCATCGTGGGTCATGTGACGTCACATTAAAGGGGCAGATTTTAGGACCCTCTATCTCTGGAAGTACATGTCTGATTGGGGCCAAACTTGGTATGCAAGTATTCCAGAATGTGTTATAGACGAAAATTAAGTTGACGTCATGATGACGTCATCAGGTGTCACGTGACGTCACATTAAAGGTGTAGTTTTCCCCATAGGTTTTGTACACGTTTTTCTTCAGACTATTGACTTTGACACTTTGGTAAATTCACTCGACTCCAGACTTCGCATACACTTAGAACACCACCCACAGATGGTTCTGGAGGAAATTTGGCACGATTGCGTAATTCAAGGTCACGCGACATGACGTTAAAGGTTCAATTTCCCCCCCCCCATAGGTTTTGTACACGTTTTTCTTTAGACTATTGACTTTGACACTTTCGTAAATTTGATCGACTTGATACCTAGCACACACATCGACCACCATCCACAGGAGGGCCAAGAGAAAACTCGTGATGATGACGTCATCGTGGGTCATGTGACGTCACATTAAACGTTCAGTTTTTTTAATAGCATTTGTACACGGTTTTTTTCAAGCAATATATTTGGCACTTTGGTAAATCCGATCGATTTCAGACTTGATACACACTAGACCACCACCCACATATTGAAAGTCATTTCAGACATTCGAAACAGCTCTGTGTTTGTCCACAAACACATGTCTAGTTGGTTTTTTTTCCACTTTCAGTGTTTTTACCCATAGGATTTACACACGTTTGTTCTGCCAATACACTTTGGCACTTTGGTAAATCCAATTGACTTGAGACTTGGTATACACTTAGACCTCCACCCACAGATGGTCCTAGAAGAAATTTGGCTCGATTGCGTCATTCAAGGTTACGTGACGTCACGTTAAAGGTTTAATTTTCCCCATAGGTTTTGTACACGTTTTTCTTCAGACTATTGACTTTGGCACTTCGGTAAATCCGACCGACTTGAAACTTAGCATACACTTAGAACACCACCCCCAGATGTTTCTGAAAGAAAGTCGGCACGATTGCATCATTCAAGGTCACGTGACGTCACATTAAAGGTTCACATTTATCTCCCATTGGTTTTGTACACGTTTTTCTTTAGACTATTGACTTTGACACTTTAGTAAATCCGATCGACTTAAGACTTGGCACACACTTAGACCACCATCCACGGACGGCCCTAGAAGAAATTCGGCACGATTACGTCATTCAAGGTCACGGGGCGTCACGTTAAAGTTTCTATTTTTTCCCCATAGGTTTTGTACACGTTTTTCTTCAGACTATTGACTTTGACACTTTAGTAAATCCGACCGACTTGAAACTTGGTATACCCTTAGAACATCACTCATATATGGTTCTGGAAGAAATTCGGCACGATTGCGTCATTCATGGTCACGTGACGGCACGTTAAAAGTTCAATTTTTCCCCCATAGGTTTTGTACACGTTTTTCTTTAGACTATTGACTTTGACACTTTAGTAAATCCGATCGACTTGAGACTTGGCACACTCTTAGATCACCATCCACAGACGGTCCTAGAGGAAATTCGGCACGATTACGTCATTCAAGGTCACGGGGCGTCATGTTAAAGGTTCAATTTTCCACCATAGGTTTTGTACACGTTTTTCTTTAGACTATTGACTTTGACACTTTAGTAAATCTGATCGACTTAAGACTTGGCACACACAAAAGATCATCACACACATATTGAAAGACACTCGAAACAGCTCTGTGTTTGTCCACAAACACATGTCTAGTTTTTAGCTGTTTCGGGCTTTCAGCCGAAACAGCTTTTGTTTTCGTTAAAGTTTTTTTTTTAGCTGTTTCGGCATTTCGGCCGAAACAGCTTTTGTTTTCGTTAAAGTTTTTTTTTTTTTTTTTTTTTTTTTTTTTTTTTTTTTTTTGTCACTTTTCCCCATAGGATTTGTACACGTTTTTTCTGCCAATACACTTTGACACTTTGGTAAACCCGATCGACCTGAGACTTGGCATACATTTAGACAACCACCCAAGGACGGTCCTAGAAAAAATTCGTCGCGATTCCGTCATTCAAGGTCACGTGACGTCATGTTAAAGGTAACATTTTCCCCATAGGTTTTGTACACGTTTTTCTTCAAACTGTTGACTTTGACACTTTAATGAATTCGATCGACTTGAGACTTAGCATACACTTAGAACACCACTCACAGATAGTCCTGGACGAAATTCGGCACGATTGCGTCATTCAAGGTCACGTGACGTGACGTTACAGGTGTAGTTTATTTCCCCATAGGGTTTGTACACGTTTTTCTTTAACATATTGAATTTGACACTTCTGTAAATTTGATCGACTTGAGACTTAGCACAGACCTCGACCACCATCCTTAGGAGGGCCAAGAAAAAAATAATCAATATGACGTCATCGCGGGTCATGTGACGTCACATTAAAGGTGTAGTTTTTAAGACCCTCTAACTCTGAAAGTACAAGTCCGGTTGGGGTCAAACTTGGTTTGCAAGTATTCGAGGGTGTGTTATAGACGAAAATTAAGATGAAGTAATTATGACATCACCGGGTGTCATGTGATGTCACATTAAAGGTGCAATTTTCTCCATAGGTTTTGTACACGTTTTTCTTCAAAATATTGAATTTTACACTTCTGTAAATTCGATCGACTTGAGACTTAGCACAGACCTCGACCACCATCCTTAGGAGGGCCAAGAAAAAAATAATCAAGATGACGTCATCGCGGGTCATGAGACGTCACATTAAAGGTGTAGTTTTTAAGACCCTCTAACTCTGAAAGTACAAGTCCGGTTGGGGTCAAACTTGGTTTGCAAGTATTCGAGGATGTGTTATAGTCGAAAATTAAGATGACGTCATGATGACATCGCCGGGTCTCATGTTACATCACATTAAAGGTTCAGTTTTTCCCATAGGATTTGTACACGTTTTTGTTCAACCAATATATCTTTGGCACTTTGGTAAATCCGATCGACTTTAGACTTGGCACACACTTAGACCACCACACACACATAATGAAAGAGATTTTAGACATCCGAAACAGCTCTGTGTTTGTCCACAAACACATGTCTAGTTTCTTTCTTTTTTTTTTAGCTGTTTCGGTTTTTCACCGAAACAGCTTTTGTTTTCGTTAAAGTTTTTTTTTTTCTTTTTTTTCTTTTCCACTTTCAGACTTCTTCCCCTAGGATTTGTACACGTTTTTTCTGCCATAGCACTTTGACACTTTGGTAAATCCGATCGACTTGAGACTTGGCATACATTTAGACAACCACCCACAGATGGTCCTAGAAGAAATTTGTCACGATTACGTCATTCAAGGTCACGTGACCTCACGTTACAGGTGAACATTTTCCCATAGGTTTTGTACACGTTTTTCTTCAGACTATTGACTTTGGCACTTCAGTAAATCCGACCGACTTGAAACTTGGCATACACTTAGAACACCACCCCCAGATGTTTCTGAAAGAAAATTGGCACGATTGCGTCATTCAGAGTCACGTGACGTCACATTAAAGGTTCACATTGTTCTCCCATTGGTTTTGTACACGTTTTTCTTTAGAAAAGACACCGGGTGTCATGTGATGTCACATTAAAGGTGCAATTTTCTCCATAGGTTTTGTACACGTTTTTCTTCAAAATATTGAATTTTACACTTCTGTAAATTCGATCGACATTTAGACAACCACCCACAGATGGTCCTAGAAGAAATTTGTCACGATTACGTCATTCAAGGTCACGTGACCTCACGTTACAGGTGAACATTTTCCCATAGGTTTTGTACACGTTTTTCTTCAGACTATTGACTTTGGCACTTCAGTAAATCCGACCGACTTGAAACTTGGCATACACTTAGAACACCACCCCCAGATGTTTCTGAAAGAAAATTGGCACGATTGCGTCATTCAGAGTCACGTGACGTCACATTAAAGGTTCACATTGTTCTCCCATTGGTTTTGTACACGTTTTTCTTTAGACTATTGACTTTGACACTTTAGTAAATCCGATCGACTTGAGACTTGACACACACTTAGACCACCATCCACACACGGCCCTAGAAGAAATTCGGCACGATTACGTCATTCAAGGTCACGGGGCGTCACGTTAAAGTTTCATTTTTTTCCATAGGTTTTGTACACGTTTTTCTTTAGACTATTGCCTTTGACACTTTAGTAAATCTGATTGACTTGAGACTTGGCACACACAAAAGACCACCACACACATATTGAAAGTAATTTTAGACATTCGAAACAGCTCTGTGTTTGTCCACAAACACATGTCTAGTTTTTTTTTGTTTTTGTCACTTTTTCCCATAGGATTTGTACACGTTTTTTCTGCCAATACACTTTGACACTTTGGTAAATCCGATCGACTTGAGACTTGGCATACATTTAGACAACCACCCAAGGACGGTCCTAGAACAAATTCGTCGCGATTACATAATTCTTGGTCACGTGACGTCACGTTAAAGGTGCAATTTTCCCCCATAGGTTTTGTACACGTTTTTCTTCAGACTATTTAATTTGACAGTTTGGTGAATCTGATTGACTTGAAACTTAGCACACACCTCGACCACCATCCCCAGGAGGTCCAGGAGAAAAATCGTCATGATGACGTCATCGTGGGTCATGTGACGTTACACAAAAGGTGCAGTTTTTAAGACCCTCTATCTCTGGAAGTACACGTCCGATTGGGGTCAAATTTGGTTTGCAAGTATTCGAGGATGTGTTATAGACGAAAATTAAGATGACGTAATTATGACATCATCGGGTGTCATGTGACGTCACATTAAAGGTTCAATTTTCTCCATAGGTTTTGTACACGTTTTTCTTCAAAATATTGAATTTGACACTTCTGTCAATTCGATCGACTTGAGACTTAGCACAGACCTCGACCACCATCCTTAGGAGGGTCAAGAACAAAATAATCAAGATGACGTCATCGGGGGTCATGTGACGTCACATTAAAGGTGTAGTTTTTAAGACCGTCTAACTCTGAAAGTACAAGTCCGGTTGGGGTCAAACTTGGTTTGCAAGTATTCGAGGATGTGTTATAGACAAAAAATAGGATGACGTAATTATGACATCATCGGGTGTCATGTGACGTCACATTAAAGGTTCAATTTTCTCCATAGGTTTTGTACACGTTTTTCTTCAGACTATTGAATTTGACAATTTGGTAAATCCGATCGACTTCGGACTTGGCACACACCTCGACCACCATACCCAGGAGGGCCAAGGGGGAAATCGTCAGGATGACGTCATCGTGGGTCATATGACGTCACATTAAAGGGGCAGATTTTAGGACCCTCTATCTCTGGAAGTACATGTTTGATTGGGGCCAAACTTGGTATGCAAGTATTCCAGAATGTGTAATAGACGAAAATTAAGATGACATCATGATGACATCATCGGGTGTCATGTGACGTCACTTTAAAGGTGCAGTTTATCCCATAGGATTTGTACACGTATTTTTCAACTTATATATCTTGGGAAAATTGACAAATCCAATCGATTTCAGACTTGGCACACACATAATGAAAGTTATCTTAGACATCCGAAACAGCTCTGTGTTTGTCCACAAACACATGTCTAGTTTCTTCTTCTTCTTCTTCTTCTTCTTCTTCTTCTTGTTCTTGTGCCATAAATCGCATAGACTTTGTACACGTTTCATTCTGGCGGTCACTTTTGTCATTAAACTGACTTCAATGTCATTGAAACTTTGCACATACTCGGAACTCATACTGAGCTAGTGCCTAAAACTCGGATGTCATCATGACGTCATCACGTGACACGTGACGTCATCTTAAAGTTTTAATAATTTAATCTTTGAAAATCAATACAAAATCAACCGCGAAAGACCGAAACTAGATGTTTGTGGGAATCGATAGAATAATTAAGGATCTTCATTTTATCTCGTGTGCGTAAAATCACGTGACCCTTCCTTCCGGTCCAAACCGGAAGTGGCTTATAATTTGAAAGTGGAAAATGATTTGAACTTACTTTCAACGATGTTAGTCTCTAGCTAGGCTGCGCTCTCCAAAAAAGTGACCGGTGACGTCATAAATTGTTTTAGCACCCTCTAGCGGCAGGTTGAAAAATGTTTAAAATGAATAATCAGTTGATGTGTGTGGCGAAGTTTGTTCAAATCACTTTATAACTGATGTATATAATCAGCTTCATGATAGGAACAGGTTGACGGAAAGAAAAAAATATGACGTCACCAGACCGGAAGTTATAATGAAAATACCTCTTTTACTTAAAAAATTCCTAAAAAATTAACCCTGACAGATATAATCTTGTTTTTTGCTCTAAAGGTTAATGTAAAAGTACTTCTCAAACTTCCCTGTGTTTTGTAGCAAAAGGCGAACTTGGACATACCCTGAGACACCCTGGAAATTTCATGTTTTATGTCCTTGATTGCACGGCGCCAGTATACGTGTACATTGTATTGAGCGTACTTGCACGTACGATGTCAGTACGCTCCATACATTGTACAATAGAGAAGGGAAGGCGGGACACTGGTATCTATTTGTACGGTGACAGGTGAAACACGAGAGTCATCAACATAGGCCACGAGGCCGAGGAAGGGCGCCACTTATGGCAGGTACATGTAGGTAAACGTGCCTTCGGCAACGCAGAACTACGCGTGAATTATACATGTACCACAGTCAGTCCGCAGCGCAGCGTTAATGAGGTCATATCCCGAACTTTATTTGCACGGCCGGCGTCGCAAATCGGCCACGAGATTTACGCGAGTAATTGCAAGAGTTCGACCGCTTTGTTTTCACGAGCTACACGTTGCAAACGAAGCAGTGATTTTCCAAGATGGCGTGGTAAGTGGAAAGCGAACGATTTTCTGAATCGAATGATATAAAATATGACGAGATTCAGTGTGTTTTTGGCAGAATTTTGTTCACTCGAAGTTAGAGTATAATTTCAAGAAATGTTTTTGTCGTGTGTTTAGTTTCTGCGCCCTGACTGGACTAACAAATATTACCAAAAATGATCACTACACATTGATAAAAGAAGCAATGATCTTTCGTTTGATATACAATTTAGCCTGTGGCGACATTTTTTTCATGTATTTTGCGACGATTTTCGTGCGCGCGATTTCAACTTTTTCGGCCATGTCTTTCGGCTTTACATACGCAGAACGTGTATTTCATCATGCACACAAGCACATGTGTACATGTGCTGGATATGCACTAGATGCGATGGTGATTGCACAGTAGCCTTACATGTATTTATATGATAAAGTTAGGTTTCTTTCATGTATAAAAACGACTTAGGCCTATGTTTTTGTTCAAAATTATAACAAATTGTTTAATAATAATAAATTTAGTTACTACTATTATTGTGCTAAACTTCATAGTTCCTATTTCTGTCTTCCAATATGTTTCTTATACTAGGTAGCACTCGTCCACCACCATGGCCATGCCCACCACCATGCCCACCGCAGCCATCGCCAGCATGTCGGGAGCCTCTACAGAAGGCCAAAGGCAACTCTTGTCCTTGGATATTCTCTCACAAAGTATCTCAAAGAGAACATCACTACTAAAGTTGGTTGATTTGCAGGTAGTGACTCGTCGCGGTACTACAATTTCTGACCTTAGAAAGTATCTGCTTCATCAGCATGACATCTGCTCTTATTCCTCCATGGCCTGACATTGTATAATTTGTAATGATTCATGTTGGGACAAATGATCTAGAGTTGGGTTTCCAAAGAAGTGTTAAAAATAGTTGAAGATTTAAATGTACTGGTGGATATGCAGCACGTGCTTTGTATGTAGATTTAAATGTTTTTTTTGTATTTTAGTGTTTTAAATAATATACATGACTTTGTGTCAGTGTTGTGCAAACGCAATGCAGCTAAAACAGATTAAAACCGAGTCTGGCCGAGTCGGGTCAGTTTGTCAAAACATCTAGGAATAATGCCCCAAACTATGCCAACAAAGTTTTGAGCTACAATGTAAATTTGACACAAACAGCATATAACTTTATTAATGCAGATTGTAATATTTCTATTATCAGTGATATAATTTATGTGCATTAACATTTATATTAGCAAAATTTATGTCTTATTTAAAATCTTTTGTTTTTGCAATGTTAGAAGCGGGTATACATTGTAATTTAATATTTACAATAATTTAATGCCAAAGAAACATCATGTACGCCAAAAACATAAAGCAAAGATAAAACAAGCTTTATTTACTTTTATAATAAATCTCAATAGTTTGCACATTGAACATTATGCTAAAGATGATGGTAATTATCATCTTCACTATGTTGGCCATATTTTTGTTGAGGTTTTGCCTAATTGCTAAACATTTATTATTTTATTACCAACCCTAATTGTCATTTCTTCAATCTGTATTTATGTACATGTAATAGCTGATGTAATTAAAATAAGTTTTAACAATTTCATGGTTTAATTTAACAATTTTATTCAAGCCATATAACATCAACAGGGTATGTTTATGTAAGCGATAAAATTCAAGTTTCAGATAAAAAGTGCAGTTTCTTTTATAAACCAACCTCACAAAACAAATATAAATTATTGTAAACATTTGTATTTATCAATGTTATTGTTATCAATAAATTTTAAACAACGACTTCATTTGTCGCTTGTTTTTTGTTTATTTGGCTGTATACATTGTATTATGCAGGCAATATTATTATTTTGTAATCAGTCCACTGTTAAAAAGAAGAAAAAAACCTGAATAGCAGATAAATCCTTTTCGCTCGAGCTTACAATTAAAAAAATACACAAAAAACAACTGCGTATTGAAATGTGCATGAACTACACGTTACCACGAAGCCTTTTTCAATGACGTCATTTTCGACCAATGAGGGCGCAGGAAGACTATGGACTGTCATGGCGGGATGTTCCATTTGTTAATTTATTGAGAACGTTATAATTTTCTGCACCCTGACTGGACTAAGTTAAAATCAACCCCAAAACTACAGTTTTGTGATAGAATATGAAATTATCTTTAACATCAGTGTGAAATTGGGTTGTGGCCGCTGCCAGAAGATGGACAAAATTCGTCTTTTTTTAAAGGTCAATTTGTTGGTTCGGGAGCTTTTTTTACGTTATAAATTTCACCCTCTAAATGTCATATAATTTCCAATCTGATTTGATAATATAACAAAATGTTTCCTTATCCAAAAGAAAATATACATAATATTGACAGCCAATGAATAAAACGGATGTTTCGGACCAAATTCCAGGCGTTGTCGCCAGCTCATTAAGTATTCAAAAACGAGGTCACGCACAAAGTGCCATGCATAAATCGCACATAAAAGAAACGGCTTTTCAGTGCGCTGCGGACTGACTGTACCATATAATAGATGTACGCGAACTTTTGCACGAGTACTTTTAACAGAAAACAAATTGGTATTCTCATCAAACTTAACCTCCGTAAATACTCTATAGTGCACTCGTGCTTGCGGACAGGCGTCGTGATGACGTCACCATGGGTCACGTGACGTCGTCTTAAACGTGCAATAGATTTAATGTTTGAAAATTAATTAAAAAATCAACCGCGTATGATCGGAACTTGAAGTTTGTGGGAATTGATATAATATTAAATCCATGATCTTCATTTTATCTCGTGTGCGTGAAATCCCGTGACCCTTCTTTCCGGTGGAAACCGGAAGTGGCTTATAATTTAAAAGTGGACCATAATGTGAACTTAGTTTCAACGATGTTAGTCTCTGGCTAGTAGTGCTTATCACAAAAAATACCGGTAACGCCATAACATGTTACAGCGCCCTCTAGCGGCAGTTTGAAAACTGTTAACAATGAATAACCAGTTGATTTGTTTTGCGAAGTTTGCTCAAATCACTGTATAACTGGTTTATATAATCAACATCTTGTTAGGAACAAGTTGGCGAAGACAAAAAAATATGACGTCACTAGACCGAAAGTTACAATGAAAAGACCTTTAAACCTTAAATAATTGCTGAAAAATCAACCGCGATAGATATAAAAAAATTTTTGCTTTAAATAGACAAGTTCAGACAGCTCTCGAGCTGTATGTTAATGACGTCACGATGACGTCATCAAGTATCAGATTGCAAGCAACTAATGATTTGTAGATTTAATCTTTGAAAATCAATATCAAATCAAATGTAACAGATCTGATTTAGATTTTAACGGGAATTGATAGAATAATCCCGGGTCTTCATATTCGTATTACATGCAAAATGACTTGACCCTTCCTTCCGGTCCAAACCGGAAGTGCCTTATAATTTGAAAGTTGAAAATGATATGAATTTACTTTCAACGATGATAGTCTCTAGGTAGCCTGCACTCTACAAACAAAGTTACCGGTGACGTCATAAATTGTTATAACGCCCTCTAGTGGCAGGTTAAAAAATGTTTAAAATGAATAATCAGTTCATTTTCGTGGCGAAGTTTGCTCAAATCGCTTTATAATTGGTATTTATAATCAGCATCTTGTTAGAAACAAGTTGGCGGATAAAAACAAAATAATATGACGTCACTAGACCTGAATTACAATTAAAAGACCTTTAAACATTTCTGAAAATTAACCGCGAGAGATATAATCCAATTAATAATTTAAAATTTGCAGTTTTGAAAAAATTAAATAAAGAAATGTATTAAATGAAATCATAAATGTAATGAACAATACAACAAAAATAATGCGAAAAAGCCATATGCTCTGTTCCTTGAACAGACATATCTCTAGTTATACATACATCAGTTAGCGAGAATTGTTTGTCAGTGCGCATGTGTGTTTCGCGTTAAAAGGTTTTCGCTTAATATGAACTCGGCGCTTGCCCGCGCAGAATGGTAAACGTAAGCGCACAATTCCGCGGTTGACTCGGCCATGAAACGGGGGCAAGCTGGCTAAGGAAGGCAATGAATTTAGTGCCAGAATTTCTTAAGTAGGCCTTGTGGATAAACAAAGTACAACGTCAATTGTGGCCCTATAGAATGGGCCTTTCTAATAAAAAATGTAAATTGCACATCGCGCGTGTGGACTGCCAAAAATCGACGCTTACAGAAGGCTTTTAAGCGTATTTTAAAGGTTTGCAAGTAATGTTGCAACTTGTGGACGTGCGCACTAAACGAAACAAGGCATTTACACAACCAACGCACAATTTAGGCGCTTGCCTCTTAAGCGAAAAATAGTGATCGCAAGCACACAATTCAGCGGTAAGCAGCGATAAAAAATGGGTCCACCATGTTGGCAAAGGCATATTGCGTCATTTTGTTTATTTGTTGTTTATTTTGTTATTTCTGCAGGCGGGTCCCGTTATTATTTTGAAGGCCCGGTACTGGTAGCCAATGCACATGGGGTGGGGGTGGTTGAGACAGTCTTGCTTGCAAAAAGTACAATGAGCCATGTCAGTTTTGTCTTTAAATTTAAGGCCCGCGTCTTAAGCTTTAGGTGTGCAGAAAATTCAAATTAATGTATTTTGACTTTTGATGAAGAAACTAGACAACTCAAAAAAATAAATAAAAATTGTACCCATAGGCTATAGGGTTGTCATGATGTGGCTCCTTCATTATAATAATCAACATTCTTTATTAAAAGTGGACTGTACTTTTCCTGTGTGCAAAAACGGTCATCGAATGTGATTTATGTCAGCGGGGCATCTGTGTTTGTCAACACATTCCTTGGTGTTTGTTTGTTTTTTATTTCGAATCGTCAAGTCTCTTCTGATACTTAGGCCTATTCTAGTTTAATCCTTGCAAGTAGCGGTGCGGAAAAAAAGGACAACACCGCCTCCGATTTTTCCCCGAAGAAAAATGATCGGATTCCCCTTAGTTTAAAACAACGGGTGTCCAGGGTGCAAAGACCCCGAGGCGGGAGCTCGGGACGTTTAGCTTGATAAATCAAGCCTATCTGTATGCCTTAAAACCAGGGAATAAAAACACTAACTTGTATTATAGCATTTTTATTCATATCCAAACTTGACATTTTAATGGAGGGATCATGTAACCTCTTTAACATCAAGACAAAACAAATTAAACGATTCCAAACAATGCATATACAATGGCACAAATTTCAATACAGATCTGATTTTGAAACCACATTAATAGTCTTTTGATATGTTGATAGAGTGGGAACACTTTATAACTTTGGTAAAGACAACAAAATCTCTGTCGTATTTGGTTGACGTGAGCGTGATTTATTAATTGTATTTTAAGTTATAATTAAAATGCAACTATAGTCGGATCGCGCGAAACGAGGTTGGCGTTAACCAATCAGAAGCGAGAGATTTAAACACTATTAAGTTCACGCCAGTACAATTTCCCCATAGAAATATTTCTGTCTGGGATGCTGTGAAGGTCGAGAAAGTACAGTTTGGACACCCCGATTTTCATTCCGAAATTAAGAACAATGTGTTTAATTGTTTAAGAGAGCCTTATAACACAGGAATGACACAGATAAGCTAGAAGAGATGACAAACAGTGGATTGGTCACTCAATTCCCATTATGGTAGGGTGAAGGCACATACGTATAATGTGTCGGAACAAAGGGGTGTCGGAACATAGGGGTGTCGGAACATAGGTTGAGTTGTCGGAACATAGGGGTGTCGGAACATAGGGGTGTCGAAACATAGAGACGTCGGAACATAGGGGTGTCGGAACATGGGTTTAGTTGTCGGAACATAGGGCTGTCGGAACATAGGGCTGTCGGAATATAGGGGTGTAACCAATTTAATAATTCAGCTTGCCGTTTGTATAGTTACACACCTGTGTTCCGACATAATGTTTCGACACACCTATGTCCCGACTCCTTAATCTACGATTCTACACCCCTATGTCCCGACACCCCAACTTATGTTTCAACACCCCTATGTTACGATACCCCTTTGATCTGACACCAATTAGACTGAGTGACCAATGCACAAATAATTAAACCCACGGACCACCAAATTAATTGTGTGACCCGGTATAAAGAGGGGTTATAAACGTAAACATATCTCTGGCCCCAACGCACTATTCGAAACGGGCTAGCACAATATTATATGCGGGTTGTCGGAACATAGGGCAGTCATCATTTTTACTAACATTTTATTAAAACAAGTCGAGTGGGTTTTTATCCCATGGGTGCTTTTACCCCAACCGACCTATGAAGAATCTTACATAAGCTGTTTAAATTTACTTAGCCTTGTGTGTCTCCCACACATTAGAACGTTGTCTTAAAGTGTTTAGGATATTGCAATTGCTATAGTTATAATTTTAAATCAATTCATGAATTTAACCTTTTATCCGACCTTTGGAATCAAATCATCATCAGTGGTTCTATTCGGTGTCAGTGTATTTTCTGTGAAAGAAAAATCAAAGGGAAATTTTTACTAATTTGAGAGCATGTGTCTATTTTGTTGTATGCTGCAAGGTCAACTTGACCTGGTAGCTAGACATGTGTGCTTTACATTCTTAGACTAGCATTCCTTACAACTTGAACATTTGCGGATGCACAATCGTAAAACTTGCCATTTGAAGGGTACTTTTGTAGCGCCCTCAATATATCACTTACGAATAGTTTTTTGATCGGTCTTCATATCCGCCTAAAAACCGTTTGAGAAGCGGTATAATTGAGTTCAAAAAAATAACTTTTTAGTGTAGAGGTGTACATTCTTCAAATTTAGTGGAAATATAGTGGACAATGAACCATTGAAATTGCCATAATAATTACCTCAATTTGTTTTCTTTTTAATCCTTTATGGCTGCTTTGAAGGCTCGGTCGTCATATGGTGGATAATTTCGTTGGTCATCCTATCCGCGAAAAAGTCGTTATATATATATATATATATATATATATCAAAATTTGGGATGCTGCGTAGCACTGAAGAGCATAGAAAATGTGAAAATATAAATATAACAGTGCTCACCGGAAATAAGACCGAGCTTTCGGTGCGAATGCACCTTCTTCAGGGAGAATTATGGCTTGTTGTGATGTCCCGCTGGTAGAACAAACGCGGAGAAGGTGAACTCCGCGTTCATCCCGTCAGGTTGGAGCGTGCCCAGTTGGAACATCACACGCTGTTCCAAAGATCGGCGCTGCGTGTCCGACGATGCCGTGGAAACAACGCAGACGCTCATGTCCTTGGTGGAGTGAGATGGCGCGCCGAAGTGTTGGGCGACAGCCAGGCCGGGTTGTTTCAGCCGAACGCTTCGGAGATGCTCCGTAAAACGGTCGGCAAGTCGGCGCTTGGTTTCTCCAATATAAAGCAAGCCACAGCGAGTACACTTAATACAATAAACAAGATTAGTAGTGGTGCATTTGAAATGGCCGCGGATGTTGAAATGGCCTCGGGGACCAGTGATGGATGATGTATTGTCAACATGTGCACAAGTTTTGCACCTTGGACGCTTGCAGGGAACAGTTCTGAAGGGGCCGTTGTCGATGGTACAAGTGGTACTGGGGAGTGTTGACCGAACAACATGGTTGCTGATGGAGCGGTCACGTCTAAAGGAACATATGGGGTTCGTAGACTGGGTGAAGATGGCGCAGGTTGCTGGATCTTCCTGCAACGTCTTGAAGTGCTTGAGGAGGATATTCTTGGCAGCCATGTTTAGGGGGTGGTAGGTAAGAACAAGAGGGATACGACCTTGTTGCTTCGGGGGGGCTTGTTCCATGGCGGCATTGCGGGTGACCGATGAAACTCTGCGAAGCGCACCATCAGTCACAGATGATGGGTATCCACGTCGTTGGAAAAAAACTTTCATTTCTTTGCCTCGCTGTTTAAATTGGTTATCCTCGCTGCAAATACGACGGAGGCGGAGGAATTGGCTATAAGGGATGGCATCCTTGCATTTCTTGGGGTGAGACGACTCATAATGCAAGTAGCTGTGAGAATCGGTAGCCTTGTAGTGGACTGAAGTGGAGAGAGAATTGCCATTGATTGACACACTGATGTCGGGGAAGGTGATGGTCTCATTGGAAATCTCAGAGGTGAATTGCACAGCTGGGTGAAGGTTCTCCGCATATTGGATGAACGTATGGACGTCTTCCACTGACCCAGAAGTGGCACCGATGATGTCATCGATGTACCGTTTGTATGATGTACCGTATGATGTATGATGTATGATGTACCGTTTGTTTGATGTACCGATGTACCGTTGCTGTACAAACGGTACATCGATGACATCATCGGTGCCACTTCTGGGTCAGTGGAAGACGTCCATACGTTCATCCAGTATGCGGAGAACCTTCACCCAGCTGTGCAATTCACCTCTGAGATTTCCAATGAGACCATCACCTTCCTCGACATCAGTGTGTCAATCAATGGCAATTCTCTCTCCACTTCAGTCCACTACAAGGCTACCGATTCTCACAGCTACTTGCATTATGAGTCGTCTCACCCCAAGAAATGCAAGGATGCCATCCCTTATAGCCAATTCCTCCGCCTCCGTCGTATTTGCAGCGAGGATAACCAATTTAAACAGCGAGGCAAAGAAATGAAAGGTTTTTTCCAACGACGTGGATACCCATCATCTGTGACTGATGGTGCGCTTCGCAGAGTTTCATCGGTCACCCGCAATGCCGCCATGGAACAAGCCCCCCCGAAGCAACAAGGTCGTATCCCTCTTGTTCTTACCTACCACCCCCTAAACATGGCTGCCAAGAATATCCTCCTCAAGCACTTCAAGACGTTGCAGGAAGATCCAGCAACCTGCGCCATCTTCACCCAGTCTACGAACCCCATATGTTCCTTTAGACGTGACCGCTCCATCAGCAACCATGTTGTTCGGTCAACACTCCCCAGTACCACTTGTACCATCGACAACGGCCCCTTCAGAACTGTTCCCTGCAAGCGTCCAAGGTGCAAAACTTGTGCACATGTTGACAATACATCATCCATCACTGGTCCCCGAGGCCATTTCAACATCCGCGGCCATTTCAAATGCACCACTACTAATCTTGTTTATTGTATTAAGTGTACTCGCTGTGGCTTGCTTTATATTGGAGAAACCAAGCGCCGACTTGCCGACCGTTTTACGGAGCATCTCCAAAGCGTTCGGCTGAAACAACCCGGCCTGGCTGTCGCCCAACACTTCGGCGCGCCATCTCACTCCACCAAGGACATGAGCGTCTGCGTTGTTTCCACGGCATCGTCGGACACGCAGCGCCGATCTTTGGAACAGCGTGTGATGTTCCAACTGGGCACGCTCCAACCTGACGGGATGAACGCGGAGTTCACCTTCTCCGCGTTTGTTCTACCAGCGGGACATCACAACAAGCCATAATTCTCCCTGAAGAAGGTGCATTCGCACCGAAAGCTCGGTCTTATTTCCGGTGAGCACTGTTATATTTATATTTTCTCATTTTCTATGCTCTTCAGTGCTACGCAGCATCCCAAATTTTTATATATATATATATATATATACAACTCTTTATTACGACTTAGCGCGACCGACTGGAAAACCGGCCTTAGCGCGACCGACGGTATATTCCTAGAACAGGATTGCATCTTCTTTAATCTAACAATTTTTTCTTCTGATTACTTGCTGATAACGAATATTGTAACAACAAAACCAAATATCATATGGTTTGGAATATACATTTTTTTTATGGTCGCATTTATGTTCACTAACGCTTTTCCGTAGCGATCTGCTGTGGTGAATAGGCTTATCGCGACCTGCACCCTCACGAGGTGTTACAGCGCCACCAATAGTTTGATCTCCGCGTTAGCAAACATGGCTGCCGGGGTTTCCCGCTGTTATCATGTCATCCCGCTGTAACGTTTGGCATTCTAGGCTCTTGAGTCTTGTGTTGATGAGGACTGTCTTTGTTATACGGCGGACATGACAGGTAATTAATTTGCAGTTTAGCCAATCAAGACTTTAATTTTCAAAAACGTAAGCTGTGCTCTTTCATCGCAATTTTGTCCGAGGTTAGTGCTAGATTTAGTGCTAATGTCCGAGGCTAGATTTAGGGCAGAGTACCGTAGGACGGCGTAGCTCTGGAGCTAGTGCATGACTTTACTACAATTTACAAATTATACTTAGGCCACGAGAATGAAAGTTATAGATTTGCGTCCACCGCCCGCATGCCTGAAAAGCTACCGCACATACATTTTCATTATTTAACACTTTTTCATTATTAAAAAAAAATTTAAAAAAAAATTTCATTGTTTTTATTTTGTTTATTTGATTACATAAATTCTGTTCAAAATCGCCCCTAATATTAATAATAGTAACGGAAAGATGATCTATGAACAGCTATGAACGCAGTATCATCATCTTGCCAATATATCTCGCGGCGGCGTCGGGGTCATTGTTGAAATATTGGGGCTAAACAATAAAGAAGTTTATTGACATTGCATATATACTGATATTGATCGATGGCATGATCGAAATGTGAAATTTTACGATTCATCACTGATCAATGTTCGGCGGTGTTTTCAATCGCCCCCTCTGTATTTATTCCATATTGAGAATCATGTGCGTGTTTGTGTAAATACCTGTTTACATAGTACATGGGACGGTAGCCCAGGTTGGACTCCTCCGTTGTGTACAACGCGACAGAGTCCAGGGTATCAATGTTTCCTGCCATAGCGAAAAATGTTACAACAACATTTTTTCATATTTTTACCTGATGAAGGAAGCCAAAATCTCGCTTATGTATTCCTTGTGTCTGGAACTAAAGATCGTCATGGGTTATTAAAAGTTAATGTGTCTTTAGGCAACTTATTTACAGAAAATCAATTTCAAATCCACGCTTTTGGAAGTGAACATCATGTACGAACTCCCTACAATCCCTACATGCGTGCGCGGGTACCCGGCAGCCGCGCCGGCCTACAACTGATAAGCCAGGCGCGTGCACGGTACCCGCGCACGCATGTAGGGATTGTAGGGAGTTCGTACATGATGTTCACTTCCAAAAGCGTGGATTTGAAATTGATTTTCTGTAAATAAGTTGCCTAAAGACACATTAACTTTTAATAACCCATGACGATCTTTAGTTCCAGACACAAGGAATACATAAGCGAGATTTTGGCTTCCTTCATCAGGTAAAAATATGAAAAAATGTTGTTGTAAAATTTTTCGCTATGGCAGGAGACATTGATACCCTGGACGTCAGTCGTAATGCAATGAAGAACGTCGTCCAACCTGGGCTAATGGGACGGGTGCATATATGTATAAACTCGGGCTACGCCACTGCTTGTATATGTAAAACAACAGTCATTAGGAAATAATGAATAATGAATAATGAAAAAAAGCCTCATGTGTTTTCAAAAAGGTCCGGACACAAATCTATAACTTTCATTCTCGTGGCCTTAGTACTAGTCTTAGTACATGTAGTCCGAGTACTGGGCTCTAGTTATCGCTTTTTTAACATTTATGATCTTAGACATCATCTGGCGCTACTTAACCAGTTCGCGCCGGGATTATTTTAACATCGCCGAGCCCACGGGCGGGATTATTTTTAACGAAACTCGATCCGAAGCGGGTTCAGGCTGATAGTACCGGGAAGCACACCCACGCATTTCCGGCCTTGCTCGCTGCTGACATACATTTCCGAACTTGAACTTGGCGTGTTTATGCGTCATCCGTTTTGAATTTAGGGAATTTTTTGCGTTTATATGTATACGTCATCTGGCGCGAACTGGTTAAGAGTCCGAGGGAGTACATGTATCAGGTCAAATGTCTTAAAATGTGTTTCAAAATGTCGCCAAAATCCACAAAAATACTTAATAAAATACCTCAAAATCCCCTAAATAGGCCTACTAATCTTCCATGCGTGTCCCAGATCATCGTAATGGGCATCGGGGTACTCACGATCAATTCTTGACCTCAAATTTCCTGGATTTGCAGTATCAAAGATAATTCTTGTGTCTTATTACAAAATATTAAAGCAATCAATACATCAAATTTCACAGTACGTGACATTTTATCAATCTCTCAAATTATTCCCGTCCATTATTCTCGAATTTACACACCCACTACAAAGTTCTGGACACCACAATTTTTTAATTTCAGACTCAATTTCATGAGACTGAAATTGTTCAAACAGGTTCAAAAGTATGTACCGGTATTATGAAGGTACATACATGTACCAGTATTTAACTGTATGAATTTGAATTTGAATTTTATTGATAGATTTGTTTCATGACAAGTGTCCCCAATATTTCTTCAATCAATTTAAGTCGAAGACTGTCAAATGTTCAATTATTCACTAATGAGTTTTTGTCTCCTTTTAAATTAAAGATTTACGCATGTAATTGATTACTGTATGTCTGTAATGGGTCAAAGGTTCATAATCAGTCCAGGCTTGCTTTTTTCTGCCAGATAATTCATAATAAACCTGCTTGATTCGGGCTGTTTTGCCTGAAAATTTAGTCTTGTATGATTATTTTTTATGTGCAAAACAGTTTTTGATCCAATCTTCTGAAACTAATTGGACCTATCTGCGAACTACAAGAGATGGTACTCTTCTGGGGACCAGCGCAAATGACCGAGTCAGGTGGAAAACAGTCTTATGCCCCATACGAGAATTGAGTAAGTAAGTAATTGAAAAAAAAGGAAAGAAGCTAAAATTTAAACAATTCATTCTTTCAATGATCAACTGACATGACCGACACGTACATGAGCAGCCGAACCCACCTCGTGAAGACTCAAAGATACTGTACAACCGTTAGCCTTCTTACTTTGGGTCTATAATGTCACAATCTGTTCAGACTTCACTTCCATTTTATTACAATCACAGCCCTGGAGAATTGTTAGTATCCAGATTAATGGACTACATTTATTTCAAAATGAAACAGTTATCAGTAATCCTCAGATGTTTATGTTCTTTACACTTAACAGGAGGAAAGGCAATGTCTTGGAAACAGGAGTTGGGGTGAACCCCCCCCCCACAGAGTCCAAGGAAACAATTTTGTTGATATTCAGTGGTAAGTTTTGGCATTGTACTTGTGTCATTTTGACTTTTCGCAACCATCAAAGACCACTGCAGCAAACAAATAAAGACATCTTCTTGAATTGTTGATCAAGTCAACCTGATGCATGCATATTAATTACAATATTGGATTTTCAGCTCATGCAGCATGTTCTTGTATGCTCCTTAAAGCTTTTTCCAATTAGACCAACACCTGTTTGTCAATCTCCTGGAGAAGAATGTGCTTATAACTGGTATATTTCACGGCCATTTTACAATAGATTTAAATAATTAAAATTAAAACAAAGTTAAAAAGTACAATCTTAAAAACCAATTTCAATACATAAAATACATACATGTACAAAAATTAAGAAAATGTATTTAAATAACATCTATATTAAGGGAGAGTGGGGGTGGGGAAGGGTGATAATGGAAGTAGTCTTATTTACTGAGACTTCTGTGCTTTTTCTGTTCAGTCATCAGGGCATGTCACAAATATTGAGTGGCTAGAGTGGCTCAGAGTGGAGGAATATATCACAAGGTAAAATCTGGATTTTTCCAGCCAGGTGAAATGGAAAAGTTCAGATTTTACCAAGCGATAATATTCCTCCCATTTATTGATTTAAAGCCACTCAATATTTGTTTTATATAATTAACTTGCATACAGATCCGCCGCAAAATTCAGCGAATGTTACCATTGACGTTGCTGCCGTGTTTGTGTGTGGTTTTCTAACCCTCTCTCCAGGTTTTGATCTGCGGCGCTCTGCTGTTAAAAATACGTTAGGATCAACAGATCTAAAACCGTGGGAACAAGGATGATCCTCACTGTCGAATAGAGTTATCAAAGAATAGTTAACTATTTGACACCGGCATGAATGGCAGAAATAATTAATATCACGTGACGTGAGTTCACCAATCAAAGGACAAGGATCTGTGTGTCAGTTATAATAATAATAATAATAATATAGATTTATATAGCGCACTTATCCAGTAACCCGATCAAGGCGCCTACAAATAGATTCTGCTCCAAGCTATATAATATAATGTAGTTTGACCACTTCTTTGCACAATATCCTTTTTTTTTCATAGTGGTAATCTGATTTCACTGAAATGCCCTCCAGTGGTTGCATACAGGATTTTAGGACCATTTGGCCTTTACTGAATACTCCAGAGCCGAGGTGATGAAAAAAGGATAGTTGCATGATGGACTATTCATACATGGAAGTACCACTAGCAAACAAGAACATGAGCTAGTTGGAGAAGGTTCCATTTGCTTTCTTTAATGTTCCTGTGTCACCCAAAACATGGAAAGCTTTACTTTTGTTCAAAACAAATGATACAAATTTAAAGAAGACTTTACTGATGTCTGGCCTCAATAATATTTAATAATATATATGTACAGGGCATTTTTTTCGGGATGAACTTCAAACACTGTTTCAATAATGTCAAACAATTGCTTGTAGTTGTATGTGTTTTGTTACGGCCTCCACTTCAAACAAGGTAGCAGATCACAGAGATTGCTTGCCGACTACTATGAGTGGAAAACTGAAGCTCATTTAAAATCCTTTAAACTAGATACATCAATGTTTGGAGAAAGTTTGGATATTAAGGTGAAACCCGAAATGTTCACATTGAATATCACTAATAATTGAAAATTTAAAGTGACCATTAATAAAAGTACAGTTGGTTGAGATTTTTGCTGTTCTCTTCTGTCGTCTGTTTAAGTGGTTATGTGGATCGATTTGAAATAATGTAACTGGGAAATGTCGGTTGATTAATTAATCAAAAAGTGTATGATAGTTGCAGGCGTATAAAGCAGAAGCAGTGTCAAAAAGATCGGTTTTTTCTTGAGACTCCCTCTCTCCCCTCCCCCAAAAGTGTTGAAAAATAACGAATAATTTATTGTCTGCATTGTTGCAGTCCCTCAAAAAATGTAGGTAATAAATTGAGTCTGACAAAATGCAAATCCTACATTGTTAGTTGTTGCCGTTCTCTTTTTAATTATATTCACACTCAAACAAATAACTATAGGTACTAACACGGACACACAAACTTTGCTGAGGATTTTCAAATTGTATCTTCAACGAGATTTAGCGCTGGTCTCCTAACTAGTTCCCAACCTTACTTTCTTGGCAGGGGCACAAAAGTAACAGTTTCGTTAGTTCATGGTTATTTTCATTTTGAATCCCAACATTAGTTTCACTGTTAATTTAAGGACACTACTCGACTGCCACGGTGTGGTTGGCTAAAAAATAAGAGCCTCGCGGAATGCCTCAAAATATCGTCTTATCGCGACCGAGGGTGGACCATAATATATGTTAAAACACGGGTATTGACAAATTGAAGGGATAAATGATTTTGTTTTTTCCTTCATCAAATTAATGCAGATTCTTGGGGAGGCTTCTGCCACTGATTTGTTTTCTATCTTTGATAAAACATGAAGGTCACATTGAATGCTTTAAAACATAAGCTTATCGCGACCGAGGATATATATATTAAACTGAGGATATTATATTCACAGTCTCAACGTACACATCTTTTAAGATTTTTCTACTTCCTCAGACTCATGGAAAATGTATGGAGTGGCGTAACTACAGGGTGGGGGAGGGGGGGGGGGGTGGGGGTGCCCGTACCCTGCGTATTTCCGTGGCGCCCCTCCCCCTCCCCCCTGAAATATATCAATACTCTTTGAGCATTATGGTCTGCACTGTTGAAATTTAAATCAAAATGACACCTCGGGTGCCCCCAGACATTTTACTCTAGTTACGCTACTGAATTGGTGGGAGGTTTCTTTAAATATTTTTGTTTCGCCATCATTGATTAAACTCGATGAAGGTCATATGGAACGTCTAAACACTTCGGTTGTGATGAAAAATGAATATGCGGATTTATTTTTCAAAACATCGGCTTGTTGCGACCCCGATTCTCTAATTATTGGCATATTTGACATTTTTGGGATGCACATAAAATAAGCACAAACACCTTTAATACCCCCCTCGAAGCTACCAGATCACTTTTAAGAAATACAGTTGGGATCCCATCGAACAGGAATTCAACATTTGCCATGTATAAAAGTCGCTTTTATAGATTCCAATTAACTTCACACGATGGAAAATAGCGCCACCTATTGGTCACTTGGGGAGAAGCGTGTACAAAACCTACTGGAATTGCAAAGTACACAAACCATAATGCAGAGGGCCATATAATTGGTACTCCCGTTTTGAAAGCTCTTTCTGTCCAAATACCTTTTTCTTCCCTCCTTATTTCCTATGTGATCTTTAATTTAAGAAATGTCATTATTGACTTAGATTTTAATGGGTGATTTTCATTAGATCTAATGATTGTTTTTTGTATCTTGCCCTGATGCCCATGATCCGTTTTTTTTTAGACTCCCTCTTTCCCCTCCCCCAAAAGTGTTGAAAAATAACGAATAATTTATTGTCTGCATTGTTGCAGTCCTTCAAAAAATGTAGGTAATAAATTGAGTCTGACAAAATGCAAATCCTACATTGTTAGTTGTTGCCGTTCTCTTTTTAATTATATTCACATTCAAACAAATAACTATAGGTACTAACACGGACACACAAACTTTGCTGAGGATTTTCAAATTGTATCTTCAACGAGATTTAGCGCTGGTCTCCTAACTAGTTCCCCAATCTTACTTTCTTGGCAGGGGCACACAAGTAACAGTTTCGTTAGTTCATGGTTATTTTCATTTTGAATCCCAACATTAGTTTCACTGTTAATTTAAGGACACTACTCGACTGCCACGGTGTGGTTGGCTAAAAAATAAGAGCCTCGCGGAATGCCTCAAAATATCGTCTTATCGCGACCGAGGGTGGACCCTATAATATATGTTAAAACACGGGTATTGACAAATTGAAGGGATAAATGATTTTGTTTTTTCCTTCATCAAATTAATGCAGATTCTTGGGGAGGCTTCTGCCACTGATTTGTTTTCTATCTTTGATAAAACATGAAGGTCACATTGAATGCTTTAAAACATAAGCTTATCGCGACCGAGGATATATATATTAAACTGAGGATATTATATTCACAGTCTCAACGTACACATCTTTTAAGTTTTTTCTACTTCCTCAGACTCATGGAAAATGTATGGAGTGGCGTAACTACAGGGTGGGGGGGGGGGGGGTGCCCGTACCCTGCGTATTTCCGTGGCGCCCCTCCCCCTCCCCCCCTGAAATATATCAATACTCTTTGAGCATTATGGACTGCACTGTTGAAATTTAAATCAAAATGACACCTCGGGTGCCCCCAGACATTTTACTCTAGTTACGCTACTGAATTGGTGGGAGGTTTCTTTAAATATTTTTGTTTCGCCATCATTGATTAAACTCGATGAAGGTCATATGGAACGTCTAAACACTTCGGTTGTGATGAAAAATGAATATGCGGATTTATTTTTCAAAACATCGGCTTGTTGCGACCCCGATTCTCTAATTATTGGCATATTTGACATTTTTGGGATGCACATAAAATAAGCACAAACACCTTTAATACCCCCCTCGAAGCTATCAGATCACTTTTAAGAAATACAGTTGGGATCCCATCGAACAAGAATTCAACATTTGCCATGTATAAAAGTCGCTTTTATAGATTCCAATTAACTTCACACGATGGAAAATAGCGCCACCTATTGGTCACTTGGGGAGAAGCGTGTACAAAACCTACTGGAATTGCAAAGTACACAAACCATAATGCAGAGGGCCATATAATTGGTACTCCCGTTTTGAAAGCTCTTTCTGTCCAAATACCTTTTTCTTCCCTCCTTATTTCCTATGTGATCTTTAATTTAAGAAATGTCATTATTGACTTAGATTTTAATGGGTGATTTTCATTAGATCTAATGATTGTTTTTTGTATCTTGCCCGGATGCCCATGATCCGTTTTTTTTTAGACTCCCTCTCTCCCCTCCCCCAAAAGTGTTGAAAAATAACGAATAATTAATTGTCTGCATTGTTGCAGTCCCTCAAAAAATGTAGGTAATAAATTGAGTCTGACAAAATGCAAATCCTACATTGTTAGTTGTTGCCGTTCTCTTTTTAATTATATTCACATTCAAACAAATAACTATAGGTACTAACACGGACACACAAACTTTGCTGAGGATTTTCAAATTGTATCTTCAACGAGATTTAGCGCTGGTCTCCTAACTAGTTCCCCAACCTTACTTTCTTGGCAGGGGCACAAAAGTAACAGTTTCGTTAGTTCATGGTTATTTTCATTTTGAATCCCAACATAAGTTTCACTGTTAATTTAAGGACACTACTCGACTGCCACGGTGTGGTTGGCTAAAAAATAAGAGCCTCGCGGAATGCCTCAAAATATCGTCTTATCGCGACCGAGGGTGGACCCTATAATATATGTTATAACACGGGTATTGACAAATTGAAGGGATAAATGATTTTGTTTTTTCCTTCATCAAATTAATGCAGATTCTTGGGGAGGCTTCTGCCACTGATTTGTTTTCTATCTTTGATAAAACATGAAGGTCACATTGAATGCTTTAAAACATAAGCTTATCGCGACCGAGGATATATATATTAAACTGAGGATATTATATTCACAGTCTCAACGTACACATCTTTTAAGTTTTTTCTACTTCCTCAGACTCATGGAAAATATATGGAGTGGCGTAACTACAGGGTGGGGGGGGGGGGGGGAGGTGCCCCTGCGTATTTCCGTGGCGTCCCTCCCCCTCCCCCCCTGAAATATATCAATACTCTTTGAGCATTATGGACTGCACTGTTGAAATTTAAATCAAAATGACACCTCGGGTGCCCCCAGACATTTTACTCTAGTTACGCTACTGAATTGGTGGGAGGTTTCTTTAAATATTTTTGTTTCGCCATCATTGATTAAACTCGATGAAGGTCATATGGAACGTCTAAACACTTCGGTTGTGATGAAAAATGAATATGCGGATTTATTTTTCAAAACATCGGCTTGTTGCGACCCCGATTCTCTAATTATTGGCATATTTGACATTTTTGGGATGCACATAAAATAAGCACAAACACCTTTAATACCCCCCTCGAAGCTATCAGATCACTTTTAAGAAATACAGTTGGGATCCCATCGAACAAGAATTCAACATTTGCCATGTATAAAAGTCGCTTTTATAGATTCCAATTAACTTCACACGATGGAAAATAGCGCCACCTATTGGTCACTTGGGGAGAAGCGTGTACAAAACCTACTGGAATTGCAAAGTACACAAACCATAATGCAGAGGGCCATATAATTGGTACTCCCGTTTTGAAAGCTCTTTCTGTCCAAATACCTTTTTCTTCCCTCCTTATTTCCTATGTGATCTTTAATTTAAGA
Source organism: Crossaster papposus (assembly GCA_037893245.1). Classification (NCBI taxonomy): domain Eukaryota; kingdom Metazoa; phylum Echinodermata; class Asteroidea; order Velatida; family Solasteridae; genus Crossaster; species Crossaster papposus. The sequence goes on along the minus strand of JBAIAA010000381.1, from coordinate 32,264 downwards.
AATGTCATTATTGACTTAGATTTTAATGGGTGATTTTCATTAGATCTAATGATTGTTTTTTGTATCTTGCCCGGATGCCCATGATCCGTTTTTTTTTAGACTCCCTCTCTCCCCTCCCCCAAAAGTGTTGAAAAATAACGAATAATTAATTGTCTGCATTGTTGCAGTCCCTCAAAAAATGTAGGTAATAAATTGAGTCTGACAAAATGCAAATCCTACATTGTTAGTTGTTGCCGTTCTCTTTTAAATTATATTCACATTCAAACAAATAACTATAGGTACTAACACTGACACACAAACTTTGCTGAGGATTTTCAAATTGTATCTTCAACGATATTTAGCGCTGGTCTCCTAACTAGTTCCCCAACCTTACTTTCTTGGCAGGGGCACAAAAGTAACAGTTTCGTTAGTTCATGGTTATTTTCATTGTGCATCCCAACATTAGTTTCACTGTTAATTTAAGGACACTACTCGACTGCCACGGTGTGGTTGGCTAAAAAATAAGAGCCTCGCGGAATGCCTCAAAATATCGTCTTATCGCGACCGAGGGTGGACCCTATAATATATGTTATAACACGGGTATTGACAAATTGAAGGGATAAATGATTTTGTTTTTTCCTTCATCAAATTAATGCAGATTCTTGGGGAGGCTTCTGCCACTGATTTGTTTTCTATCTTTGATAAAACATGAAGGTCACATTGAATGCTTTAAAACATAAGCTTATCGCGACCGAGGATATATATATTAAACTGAGGATATTATATTCACAGTCTCAACGTTCACATCTTTTAATTTTTTTCTACTTCCTCAGACTCATGGAAAATATATGGAGTGGCGTAACTACAGGGTGGGGGGGGGGGGGGGGGGGGGAGGTGCCCCTGCGTATTTCCGTGGCGTCCCTCCCCCTCCCCCCCTGAAATATATCAATACTCTTTGAGCATTATGGACTGCACTGTTGAAATTTAAATCAAAATGACACCTCGGGTGCCCCCAGACATTTTACTCTAGTTACGCTACTGAATTGGTGGGAGGTTTCTTTAAATATTTTTGTTTCGCCATCATTGATTAAACTCGATGAAGGTCATATGGAACGTCTAAACACTTCGGTTGTGATGAAAAATGAATATGCGGATTTATTTTTCAAAACATCGGCTTGTTGCGACCCCGATTCTCTAATTATTGGCATATTTGACATTTTTGGGATGCACATAAAATAAGCACAAACACCTTTAATACCCCCCTCGAAGCTACCAGATCACTTTTAAGAAATACAGTTGGGATCCCATCGAACAAGAATTCAAAATTTGCCATGTATAAAAGTCGCTTTTATAGATTCCAATTAACTTCTCACGATGGAAAATAGCGCCACCTATTGGTCACTTGGGGAGAAGCGTGTACAAAACCTACTGGAATTGCAAAGTACACAAACCATAATGCAGAGGGCCATATAATTGGTACTCCCGTTTTGAAAGCTCTTTCTGTCCAAATACCTTTTTCTTCCCTCCTTATTTCCTATGTGATCTTTAATTTAAGAAATGTCATTATTGACTTAGATTTTAATGGGTGATTTTCATTAGATCTAATGATTGTTTTTTGTATCTTGCCCGGATGCCCATGATCCGTTTTTTTTTAGACTCCCTCTCTCCCCTCCCCCAAAAATGTTGAAAAATAACGAATAATTAATTGTCTGCATTGTTGCAGTCCCTCAAAAAATGTAGGTAATAAATTGAGTCTGACAAAATGCAAATCCTACATTGTTAGTTGTTGCCGTTCTCTTTTTAATTATATTCACATTCAAACAAATAACTATAGGTACTAACACGGACACACAAACTTTGCTGAGGATTTTCAAATTGTATCTTCAACGAGATTTAGCGCTGGTCTCCTAACTAGTTCCCCAACCTTACTTTCTTGGCAGGGGCACAAAAGTAACAGTTTCGTTAGTTCATGGTTATTTTCATTTTGAATCCCAACATTAGTTTCACTGTTAATTTAAGGACACTACTCGACTGCCACGGTGTGGTTGGCTAAAAAATAAGAGCCTCGCGGAATGCCTCAAAATATCGTCTTATCGCGACCGAGGGTGGACCCTATAATATATGTTATAACACGGGTATTGACAAATTGAAGGGATAAATGATTTTGTTTTTTCCTTCATCAAATTAATGCAGATTCTTGGGGAGGCTTCTGCCACTGATTTGTTTTCTATCTTTGATAAAACATGAAGGTCACATTGAATGCTTTAAAACATAAGCTTATCGCGACCGAGGATATATATATTAAACTGAGGATATTATATTCACAGTCTCAACGTACACATCTTTTAAGTTTTTTCTACTTCCTCAGACTCATGGAAAATGTATGGAGTGGCGTAACTACAGGGTGGGGGGGGGGGGGGGGGGGTGCCCGTACCCTGCGTATTTCCGTGGCGCCCCTCCCCCTCCCCCCCTGAAATATATCAATACTCTTTGAGCATTATGGACTGCACTGTTGAAATTTAAATCAAAATGACACCTCGGGTGCCCCCAGACATTTTACTCTAGTTACGCTACTGAATTGGTGGGAGGTTTCTTTAAATATTTTTGTTTCGCCATCATTGATTAAACTCGATGAAGGTCATATGGAACGTCTAAACACTTCGGTTGTGATGAAAAATGAATATGCGGATTTATTTTTCAAAACATCGGCTTGTTGCGACCCCGATTCTCTAATTATTGGCATATTTGACATTTTTGGGACGCACATAAAATAAGCACAAACACCTTTAATACCCCCCTCGAAGCTACCAGATCACTTTTAAGAAATACAGTTGGGATCCCATCGAACAGGAATTCAAAATTTGCCATGTATAAAAGTCGCTTTTATAGATTCCAATTAGCTTCTCACGCTAGAAAATAGCGCCACCTATTGGTCACTTGGGGAGAAGCGTGTACAAAACCTACTGGAATTGCAAAGTACACAAACCATAATGCAGAGGGCCATATAATTGGTACTCCCGTTTTGAAAGCTCTTTCTGTCCAAATACCTTTTTCTTCCCTCCTTATTTCCTATGTGATCTTTAATTTAAGAAATGTCATTATTGACTTAGATTTTAATGGGTGATTTTCATTAGATCTAATGATTGTTTTTTGTATCTTCTGCCCGGATGCCCATGATCCGTTTTTTCTTGAGACTCCCTCTCTCCCCTCCCCAAAAGTGTTGAAAAATAACGAATAATTAATTGTCTGCATTGTTGCAGTCCCTCAAAAAATGTAGGTAATAAATTGAGTCTGACAAAATGCAAATCCTACATTGTTAGTTGTTGCCGTTCTCTTTTTAATTATATTCACATTCAAACAAATAACTATAGGTACTAACACGGACACACAAACTTTGCTGAGGATTTTCAAATTGTATCTTCAACGATATTTAGCGCTGGTCTCCTAACTAGTTCCCCAACCTTACTTTCTTGGCAGGGGCACAAAAGTAACAGTTTCGTTAGTTCATGGTTATTTTCATTGTGCATCCCAACATTAGTTTCACTGTTAATTTAAGGACACTACTCGACTGCCACGGTGTGGTTGGCTAAAAAATAAGAGCCTCGCGGAATGCCTCAAAATATCGTCTTATCGCGACCGAGGGTGGACCCTATAATATAATTTATGTTTAAACACGGGTATTGACAAATTGAAGGGATAAATGATTTTGTTTTTTCCTTCATCAAATTAATGCAGATTCTTGGGGAGGCTTCTGCCACTGATTTGTTTTCTATCTTTGATAAAACATGAAGGTCACATTGAATGTTTTAAAACATAAGCTTATCGCGACCGAGGATATATATATTAAACTGAGGATATTATATTCACAGTCTCAACGTACACATCTTTTAATTTTTTTCTACTTCCTCAGACTCATGGAAAATATATGGAGTGGCGTAACTACAGGGTGGGGGGGGGGGGGGGGGGGGGTGCCCCTGCGTATTTCCGTGGCGTCCCTCCCCCTCCCCCCCTGAAATATATCAATACTCTTTGAGCATTATGGACTGCACTGTTGAAATTTAAATCAAAATGACACCTCGGGTGCCCCCAGACATTTTACTCTAGTTAAGCTACTGAATTGGTGGGAGGTTTCTTTAAATATTTTTGTTTCGCCATCATTGATTAAACTCGATGAAGGTCATATGGAACGTCTAAACACTTCGGTTGTGATGAAAAATGAATATGCGGATTTATTTTTCAAAACATCGGCTTGTTGCGACCCCGATTCTCTAATTATTGGCATATTTGACATTTTTGGGATGCACATAAAATAAGCACAAACACCTTTAATACCCCCCTCGAAGCTACCAGATCACTTTTAAGAAATACAGTTGGGATCCCATCGAACAAGAATTCAAAATTTGCCATGTATAAAAGTCGCTTTTATAGATTCCAATTAACTTCTCACGATGGAAAATAGCGCCACCTATTGGTCACTTGGGGAGAAGCGTGTACAAAACCTACTGGAATTGCAAAGTACACAAACCATAATGCAGAGGGCCATATAATTGGTACTCCCGTTTTGAAAGCTCTTTCTGTCCAAATACCTTTTTCTTCCCTCCTTATTTCCTATGTGATCTTTAATTTAAGAAATGTCATTATTGACTTAGATTTTAATGGGTGATTTTCATTAGATCTAATGATTGTTTTTTGTATCTTGCCCGGATGCCCATGATCCGTTTTTTTTTAGACTCCCTCTCTCCCCTCCCCCAAAAATGTTGAAAAATAACGAATAATTAATTGTCTGCATTGTTGCAGTCCCTCAAAAAATGTAGGTAATAAATTGAGTCTGACAAAATGCAAATCCTACATTGTTAGTTGTTGCCGTTCTCTTTTTAATTATATTCACATTCAAACAAATAACTATAGGTACTAACACGGACACACAAACTTTGCTGAGGATTTTCAAATTGTATCTTCAACGAGATTTAGCGCTGGTCTCCTAACTAGTTCCCCAACCTTACTTTCTTGGCAGGGGCACAAAAGTAACAGTTTCGTTAGTTCATGGTTATTTTCATTTTGAATCCCAACATTAGTTTCACTGTTAATTTAAGGACACTACTCGACTGCCACGGTGTGGTTGGCTAAAAAATAAGAGCCTCGCGGAATGCCTCAAAATATCGTCTTATCGCGACCGAGGGTGGACCCTATAATATATGTTATAACACGGGTATTGACAAATTGAAGGGATAAATGATTTTGTTTTTTCCTTCATCAAATTAATGCAGATTCTTGGGGAGGCTTCTGCCACTGATTTGTTTTCTATCTTTGATAAAACATGAAGGTCACATTGAATGCTTTAAAACATAAGCTTATCGCGACCGAGGATATATATATTAAACTGAGGATATTATATTCACAGTCTCAACGTACACATCTTTTAAGTTTTTTCTACTTCCTCAGACTCATGGAAAATGTATGGAGTGGCGTAACTACAGGGTGGGGGGGGGGGGGGGGGGGGGGGTGCCCGTACCCTGCGTATTTCCGTGGCGCCCCTCCCCCTCCCCCCCTGAAATATATCAATACTCTTTGAGCATTATGGACTGCACTGTTGAAATTTAAATCAAAATGACACCTCGGGTGCCCCCAGACATTTTATTCTAGTTACGCTACTGAATTGGTGGGAGGTTTCTTTAAATATTTTTGTTTCGCCATCATTGATTAAACTCGATGAAGGTCATATGGAACGTCTAAACACTTCGGTTGTGATGAAAAATGAATATGCGGATTTATTTTTCAAAACATCGGCTTGTTGCGACCCCGATTCTCTAATTATTGGCATATTTGACATTTTTGGGACGCACATAAAATAAGCACAAACACCTTTAATACCCCCCTCGAAGCTACCAGATCACTTTTAAGAAATACAGTTGGGATCCCATCGAACAGGAATTCAAAATTTGCCATGTATAAAAGTCGCTTTTATAGATTCCAATTAGCTTCTCACGCTAGAAAATAGCGCCACCTATTGGTCACTTGGGGAGAAGCGTGTACAAAACCTACTGGAATTGCAAAGTACACAAACCATAATGCAGAGGGCCATATAATTGGTACTCCCGTTTTGAAAGCTCTTTCTGTCCAAATACCTTTTTCTTCCCTCCTTATTTCCTATGTGATCTTTAATTTAAGAAATGTCATTATTGACTTAGATTTTAATGGGTGATTTTCATTAGATCTAATGATTGTTTTTTGTATCTTCTGCCCGGATGCCCATGATCCGTTTTTTCTTGAGACTCCCTCTCTCCCCTCCCCAAAAGTGTTGAAAAATAACGAATAATTAATTGTCTGCATTGTTGCAGTCCCTCAACAAATGTAGGTAATAAATTGAGTCTGACAAAATGCAAATCCTACATTGTTAGTTGTTGCCGTTCTCTTTTTAATTATATTCACATTCAAACAAATAACTATAGGTACTAACACGGACACACAAACTTTGCTGAGGATTTTCAAATTGTATCTTCAACGATATTTAGCGCTGGTCTCCTAACTAGTTCCCCAACCTTACTTTCTTGGCAGGGGCACAAAAGTAACAGTTTCGTTAGTTCATGGTTATTTTCATTGTGCATCCCAACATTAGTTTCACTGTTAATTTAAGGACACTACTCGACTGCCACGGTGTGGTTGGCTAAAAAATAAGAGCCTCGCGGAATGCCTCAAAATATCGTCTTATCGCGACCGAGGGTGGACCCTATAATATAATTTATGTTTAAACACGGGTATTGACAAATTGAAGGGATAAATGATTTTGTTTTTTCCTTCATCAAATTAATGCAGATTGATTGGGGAGGCTTCTGCCACTGATTTGTTTTCTATCTTTGATAAAACATGAAGGTCACATTGAATGCTTTAAAACATAAGCTTATCGCGACCGAGGATATATATATTAAACTGAGGATATTATATTCACAGTCTCAACGTACACATCTTTTAATTTTTTTCTACTTCCTCAGACTCATGGAAAATATATGGAGTGGCGTAACTACAGGGTGGGGGGGGGGGGGGGGGGTGCCCCTGCGTATTTCCGTGGCGTCCCTCCCCCTCCCCCCCCTGAAATATATCAATACTCTTTGAGCATTATGGACTGCACTGTTGAAATTTAAATCAAAATGACACCTCGGGTGCCCCCAGACATTTTACTCTAGTTACGCTACTGAATTGGTGGGAGGTTTCTTTAAATATATTTGTTTCGCCATCATTGATTAAACTCGATGAAGGTCATATGGAACGTCTAAACACTTCGGTTGTGATGAAAAATGAATATGCGGATTTATTTTTCAAAACATCGGCTTGTTGCGACCCCGATTCTCTAATTATTGGCATATTTGACATTTTTGGGATGCACATAAAATAAGCACAAACACCTTTAATACCCCCCTCGAAGCTACCAGATCACTTTTAAGAAATACAGTTGGGATCCCATCGAACAAGAATTCAAAATTTGCCATGTATAAAAGTCGCTTTTATAGATTCCAATTAACTTCTCACGATGGAAAATAGCGCCACCTATTGGTCACTTGGGGAGAAGCGTGTACAAAACCTACTGGAATTGCAAAGTACACAAACCATAATGCAGAGGGCCATATAATTGGTACTCCCGTTTTGAAAGCTCTTTCTGTCCAAATACCTTTTTCTTCCCTCCTTATTTCCTATGTGATCTTTAATTTAAGAAATGTCATTATTGACTTAGATTTTAATGGGTGATTTTCATTAGATCTAATGATTGTTTTTTGTATCTTGCCCGGATGCCCATGATCCGTTTTTTTTTAGACTCCCTCTCTCCCCTCCCCCAAAAGTGTTGAAAAATAACGAATAATTAATTGTCTGCATTGTTGCAGTCCCTCAAAAAATGTAGGTAATAAATTGAGTCTGACAAAATGCAAATCCTACATTGTTAGTTGTTGCCGTTCTCTTTTTAATTATATTCACATTCAAACAAATAACAGTTATAGGTACTAACACGGACACACAAACTTTGCTGAGGATTTTCAAATTGTATCTTCAACGAGATTTAGCGCTGGTCTCCTAACTAGTTCCCCAACCTTACTTTCTTGGCAGGGGCACAAAAGTAACAGTTTCGTTAGTTCATGGTTATTTTCATTTTGAATCCCAACATTAGTTTCACTGTTAATTTAAGGACACTACTCGACTGCCACGGTGTGGTTGGCTAAAAAATAAGAGCCTCGCGGAATGCCTCAAAATATCGTCTTATCGCGACCGAGGGTGGACCCTATAATATATGTTATAACACGGGTATTGACAGATTGAAGGGATAAATGATTTTGTTTTTTCCTTCATCAAATTAATGCAGATTCTTGGGGAGGCTTCTGCCACTGATTTGTTTTCTATCTTTGATAAAACATGAAGGTCACATTGAATGCTTTAAAACATAAGCTTATCGCGACCGAGGATATATAACTGAGGATATTATATTCACAGTCTCAACGTACACATCTTTTAAGTTTTTTCTACTTCCTCAGACTCATGGAAAATGTATGGAGTGGCGTAACTACAGGGTACTCATGGAAAATGTATGGAGTGGCGTAACTACAGGGTGTGGGGGGGGGGGGGGGGGGTGCCCGTACCCTGCGTATTTCCGTGGCGCCCCTCCCCCTCCCCCCCTGAAATATATCAATACTCTTTGAGCATTATGGACTGCACTGTTGAAATTTAAATCAAAATGACACCTCGGGTGCCCCCAGACATTTTACTCTAGTTACGCTACTGAATTGGTGGGAGGTTTCTTTAAATATTTTTGTTTCGCCATCATTGATTATACTCGATGAAGGTCATATGGAACGTCTAAACACTTCGGTTGTGATGAAAAATGAATATGCAGATTTATTTTTCAAAACATCGGCTTGTTGCGACCCCGATTCTCTAATTATTGGCATATTTGACATTTTTGGGACGCACATAAAATAGCACAAACACCTTTAATACCCCCCTCGAAGCTACCAGATCACTTTTAAGAAATACAGTTGGGATCCCATCGAACAGGAATTCAAAATTTGCCATGTATAAAAGTCGCTTTTATAGATTCCAATTAACTTCTCACGCTAGAAAATAGCGCCACCTATTGGTCACTTGGGGAGAAGCGTGTACAAAACCTACTGGAATTGCAAAGTACACAAACCATAATGCAGAGGGCCATATAATTGGTACTCCCGTTTTGAAAGCTCTTTCTGTCCAAATACCTTTTTCTTCCCTCCTTATTTCCTATGTGATCTTTAATTTAAGAAATGTCATTATTGACTTAGATTTTAATGGGTGATTTTCATTAGATCTAATGATTGTTTTTTGTATCTTGCCCGGATGCCCATGATCCGTTTTTTCTTGAGACTCCCTCTCTCCCCTCCCCAAAAGTGTTGAAAAATAACGAATAATTAATTGTCTGCATTGTTGCAGTCCCTCAAAAAATGTAGGTAATAAATTGAGTCTGACAAAATGCAAATCCTACATTGTTAGTTGTTGCCGTTCTCTTTTTAATTATATTCACATTCAAACAAATAACTATAGGTACTAACACGGACACACAAACTTTGCTGAGGATTTTCAAATTGTATCTTCAACGATATTTAGCGCTCGTCTCCTAACTAGTTCCCCAACCTTACTTTCTTGGCAGGGGCACAAAAGTAACAGTTTCGTTAGTTCATGGTTATTTTCATTTTGAATCCCAACATTAGTTTCACTGTTAATTTAAGGACACTACTCGACTGCCACGGTGTGGTTGGCTAAAAAATAAGAGCCTCGCGGAATGCCTCAAAATATCGTCTTATCGCGACCGAGGGTGGACCCTATAATATAATTTATGTTTAAACACGGGTATTGACAAATTGAAGGGATAAATGATTTTGTTTTTTCCTTCATCAAATTAATGCAGATTCTTGGGGAGGCTTCTGCCACTGATTTGTTTTCTATCTTTGATAAAACATGAAGGTCACATTGAATGCTTTAAAACATAAGCTTATCGCGACCGAGGATATATATATTAAACTGAGGATATTATATTCACAGTCTCAACGTACACATCTTTTAATTTTTTTCTACTTCCTCAGACTCATGGAAAATATATGGAGTGGCGTAACTACAGGGTGGGGGGGGGGGGGTGCCCCTGCGTATTTCCGTGGCGTCCCTCCCCCTCCCCCCCTGAAATATATCAATACTCTTTGAGCATTATGGACTGCACTGTTGCAATTTAAATCAAAATGACACCTCGGGTGCCCCCAGACATTTTACTCTAGTTACGCTACTGAATTGGTGGGAGGTTTCTTTAAATATTTTTGTTTCGCCATCATTGATTAAACTCGATGAAGGTCATATGGAACGTCTAAACACTTCGGTTGTGATGAAAAATGAATATGCGGATTTATTTTTCAAAACATCGGCTTGTTGCGACCCCGATTCTCTAATTATTGGCATATTTGACATTTTTGGGATGCACATAAAATAAGCACAAACACCTTTAATACCCCCCTCGAAGCTACCAGATCACTTTTAAGAAATACAGTTGGGATCCCATCGAACAAGAATTCAAAATTTGCCATGTATAAAAGTCGCTTTTATAGATTCCAATTAACTTCTCACGATGGAAAATAGCGCCACCTATTGGTCACTTGGGGAGAAGCGTGTACAAAACCTACTGGAATTGCAAAGTACACAAACCATAATGCAGAGGGCCATATAATTGGTACTCCCGTTTTGAAAGCTCTTTCTGTCCAAATACCTTTTTCTTCCCTCCTTATTTCCTATGTGATCTTTAATTTAAGAAATGTCATTATTGACTTAGATTTTAATGGGTGATTTTCATTAGATCTAATGATTGTTTTTTGTATCTTGCCCGGATGCCCATGATCCGTTTTGTTTTAGACTCCCTCTCTCCCCTCCCCCAAAAGTGTTGAAAAATAACGAATAATTAATTGTCTGCATTGTTGCAGTCCCTCAAAAAATGTAGGTAATAAATTGAGTCTGACAAAATGCAAATCCTACATTGTTAGTTGTTGCCGTTCTCTTTTTAATTATATTCACATTCAAACAAATAACTATAGGTACTAACACGGACACACAAACTTTGCTGAGGATTTTCAAATTGTATCTTCAACGATATTTAGCGCTGGTCTCCTAACTAGTTCCCCAACCTTACTTTCTTGGCAGGGGCACAAAAGTAACAGTTTCGTTAGTTCATGGTTATTTTCATTTTGAATCCCAACATTAGTTTCACTGTTAATTTAAGGACACTACTCGACTGCCACGGTGTGGTTGGCTAAAAAATAAGAGCCTCGCGGAATGCCTCAAAATATCGTCTTATCGCGACCGAGGGTGGACCCTATAATATAATTTATGTTTAAACACGGGTATTGACAAATTGAAGGGATAAATGATTTTGTTTTTTCCTTCATCAAATTAATGCAGATTCTTGGGGAGGCTTCTGCCACTGATTTGTTTTCTATCTTTGATAAAACATGAAGGTCACATTGAATGCTTTAAAACATAAGCTTATCGCGACCGAGGATATATATATTAAACTGAGGATATTATATTCACAGTCTCAACGTACACATATTTTAATTTTTTTCTACTTCCTCAGACTCATGGAAAATATATGGAGTGGCGTAACTACAGGGTGGGGGGGGGGGGGTGCCCCTGCGTATTTCCGTGGCGTCCCTCCCCCTCCCCCCCTGAAATATATCAATACTCTTTGAGCATTATGGACTGCACTGTTGAAATTTAAATCAAAATGACACCTCGGGTGCCCCCAGACATTTTACTCTAGTTACGCTACTGAATTGGTGGGAGGTTTCTTTAAATATTTTTGTTTCGCCATCATTGATTAAACTCGATGAAGGTCATATGGAACGTCTAAACACTTCGGTTGTGATGAAAAATGAATATGCGGATTTATTTTTCAAAACATCGGCTTGTTGCGACCCCGATTCTCTAATTATTGGCATATTTGACATTTTTGGGATGCACATAAAATAAGCACAAACACCTTTAATACCCCCCTCGAAGCTACCAGATCACTTTTAAGAAATACAGTTGGGATCCCATCGAACAAGAATTTAAAATTTGCCATGTATAAAAGTCGCTTTTATAGATTCCAATTAACTTCTCACGATGGAAAATAGCGCCACCTATTGGTCACTTGGGGAGAAGCGTGTACAAAACCTACTGGAATTGCAAAGTACACAAACCATAATGCAGAGGGCCATATAATTGGTACTCCCGTTTTGAAAGCTCTTTCTGTCCAAATACCTTTTTCTTCCCTCCTTATTTCCTATGTGATCTTTAATTTAAGAAATGTCATTATTGACTTAGATTTTAATGGGTGATTTTCATTAGATCTAATGATTGTTTTTTGTATCTTGCCCGGATGCCCATGATCCGTTTTGTTTTAGACTCCCTCTCTCCCCTCCCCCAAAAGTGTTGAAAAATAACGAATAATTAATTGTCTGCATTGTTGCAGTCCCTCAAAAAATGTAGGTAATAAATTGAGTCTGACAAAATGCAAATCCTACATTGTTAGTTGTTGCCGTTCTCTTTTTAATTATATTCACATTCAAACAAATAACAGTTATAGGTACTAACACGGACACACAAACTTTGCTGAGGATTTTCAAATTGTATCTTCAACGAGATTTAGCGCTGGTCTCCTAACTAGTTCCCCAACCTTACTTTCTTGGCAGGGGCACAAAAGTAACAGTTTCGTTAGTTCATGGTTATTTTCATTTTGAATCCCAACATTAGTTTCACTGTTAATTTAAGGACACTACTCGACTGCCACGGTGTGGTTGGCTAAAAAATAAGAGCCTCGCGAAATGCCTCAAAATATCGTCTTATCGCGACCGAGGGTGGACCCTATAATATAATTTATGTTTAAACACGGGTATTGACAAATTGAAGGGATAAATGATTTTGTTTTTTCCTTCATCAAATTAATGCAGATTCTTGGGGAGGCTTCTGCCACTGATTTGTTTTCTATCTTTGATAAAACATGAAGGTCACATTGAATGCTTTAAAACATAAGCTTATCGCGACCGAGGATATATATATTAAACTGAGGATATTATATTCACAGTCTCAACGTACACATATTTTAATTTTTTTCTACTTCCTCAGACTCATGGAAAATATATGGAGTGGCGTAACTACAGGGTGGGGGGGGGGGGGGGGGGGGGGGGTGCCCCTGCGTATTTCCGTGGCGTCCCTCCCCCTCCCCCCCTGAAATATATCAATACTCTTTGAGCATTATGGACTGCACTGTTGAAATTTAAATCAAAATGACACCTCGGGTGCCCCCAGACATTTTACTCTAGTTACGCTACTGAATTGGTGGGAGGTTTCTTTAAATATTTTTGTTTCGCCATCATTGATTAAACTCGATGAAGGTCATATGGAACGTCTCAACACTTCGGTTGTGATGAAAAATGAATATGCGGATTTATTTTTCAAAACATCGGCTTGTTGCGACCCCGATTCTCTAATTATTGGCATATTTGACATTTTTGGGATGCACATAAAATAAGCACAAACACCTTTAATACCCCCCTCGAAGCTACCAGATCACTTTTAAGAAATACAGTTGGGATCCCATCGAACAAGAATTTAAAATTTGCCATGTATAAAAGTCGCTTTTATAGATTCCAATTAACTTCTCACGATGGAAAATAGCGCCACCTATTGGTCACTTGGGGAGAAGCGTGTACAAAACCTACTGGAATTGCAAAGTACACAAACCATAATGCAGAGGGCCATATAATTGGTACTCCCGTTTTGAAAGCTCTTTCTGTCCAAATACCTTTTTCTTCCCTCCTTATTTCCTATGTGATCTTTAATTTAAGAAATGTCATTATTGACTTAGATTTTAATGGGTGATTTTCATTAGATCTAATGATTGTTTTTTGTATCTTGCCCGGATGCCCATGATCCGTTTTGTTTTAGACTCCCTCTCTCCCCTCCCCCAAAAGTGTTGAAAAATAACGAATAATTAATTGTCTGCATTGTTGCAGTCCCTCAAAAAATGTAGGTAATAAATTGAGTCTGACAAAATGCAAATCCTACATTGTTAGTTGTTGCCGTTCTCTTTTTAATTATATTCACATTCAAACAAATAACAGTTATAGGTACTAACACGGACACACAAACTTTGCTGAGGATTTTCAAATTGTATCTTCAACGAGATTTAGCGCTGGTCTCCTAACTAGTTCCCCAACCTTACTTTCTTGGCAGGGGCACAAAAGTAACAGTTTCGTTAGTTCATGGTTATTTTCATTTTGAATCCCAACATTAGTTTCACTGTTAATTTAAGGACACTACTCGACTGCCACGGTGTGGTTGGCTAAAAAATAAGAGCCTCGCGGAATGCCTCAAAATATCGTCTTATCGCGACCGAGGGTGGACCCTATAATATATGTTAAAACACGGGTATTGACAAATTGAAGGGATAAATGATTTTGTTTTTTCCTTCATCAAATTAATGCAGATTCTTGGGGAGGCTTCTGCCACTGATTTGTTTTCTATCTTTGATAAAACATGAAGGTCACATTGAATGCTTTAAAACATAAGCTTATCGCGACCGAGGATATATATATTAAACTGAGGATATTATATTCACAGTCTCAACGTACACAATCTTTTAAGTTTTTTCTACTTCCTCAGACTCATGGAAAATGTATTGAGTGGCGTAACTACAGGGTGGGGGGGGGGGGGGGGCGGGGGGGTGCCCGTACCCTGCGTATTTCCGTGGCGCCCCTCCCCCTCCCCCCCTGAAATATATCAATACTCTTTGAGCATTATGGTCTGCACTGTTGAAATTTAAATCAAAATGACACCTCGGGTGCCCCCAGACATTTTACTCTAGTTACGCTACTGAATTGGTGGGAGGTTTCTTTAAATATTTTTGTTTCGCCATCATTGATTAAACTCGATGAAGGTCATATGGAACGTCTAAACACTTCGGTTGTGATCAAAAATGAATATGCGGATTTGTTTTTCAAAACATCGGCTTGTTGCGACCCCGATTCTCTAATTATTGGCATATTTGACATTTTTGGGACGCACATAAAATAAGCACAAACACCTTTAATACCCCCCTCGAAGCTACCAGATCACTTTTAAGAAATACAGTTGGGATCCCATCGAACAGGAATTCAAAATTTGCCATGTATAAAAGTCGCTTTTATAGATTCCAATTAACTTCTCACGCTAGAAAATAGCGCCACCTATTGGTCACTTGGGGAGAAGCGTGTACAAAACCTACTGGAATTGCAAAGTACACAAACCATAATGCAGAGGGCCATATAATTGGTACTCCCGTTTTGAAAGCTCTTTCTGTCCAAATACCTTTTTCTTCCCTCCTTATTTCCTATGTGATCTTTAATTTAAGAAATGTCATTATTGACTTAGATTTTAATGGGTGATTTTCATTAGATCTAATGATTGTTTTTTGTATCTTGCCCGGATGCCCATGATCCGTTTTTTCTTGAGACTCCCTCTCTCCCCTCCCCAAAAGTGTTGAAAAATAACGAATAATTAATTGTCTGCATTGTTGCAGTCCCTCAAAAAATGTAGGTAATAAATTGAGTCTGACAAAATGCAAATCCTACATTGTTAGTTGTTGCCGTTCTCTTTTTAATTATATTCACATTCAAACAAATAACTATAGGTACTAACACGGACACACAAACTTTGCTGAGGATTTTCAAATTGTATCTTCAACGATATTTAGCGCTGGTCTCCTAACTAGTTCCCCAACCTTACTTTCTTGGCAGGGGCACAAAAGTAACAGTTTCGTTAGTTCATGGTTATTTTCATTTTGAATCCCAACATTAGTTTCACTGTTAATTTAAGGACACTACTCGACTGCCACGGTGTGGTTGGCTAAAAAATAAGAGCCTCGCGGAATGCCTCAAAATATCGTCTTATCGCGACCGAGGGTGGACCCTATAATATAATTTATGTTTAAACACGGGTATTGACAAATTGAAGGGATAAATGATTTTGTTTTTTCCTTCATCAAATTAATGCAGATTCTTGGGGAGGCTTCTGCCACTGATTTGTTTTCTATCTTTGATAAAACATGAAGGTCACATTGAATGCTTTAAAACATAAGCTTATCGCGACCGAGGATATATATATTAAACTGAGGATATTATATTCACAGTCTCAACGTACACATCTTTTAATTTTTTTCTACTTCCTCAGACTCATGGAAAATATATGGAGTGGCGTAACTACAGGGTGGGGGGGGGGGGGGGGGGGGGGTGCCCCTGCATATTTCCGTGGCGTCCCTCCCCCTCCCCCCCTGAAATATATAAATACTCTTTGAGCATTATGGACTGCACTGTTGAAATTTAAATCAAAA
Organism: Crossaster papposus; assembly: GCA_037893245.1. Classification (NCBI taxonomy): domain Eukaryota; kingdom Metazoa; phylum Echinodermata; class Asteroidea; order Velatida; family Solasteridae; genus Crossaster; species Crossaster papposus. Next base: position 15,886 of record JBAIAA010000381.1, on the reverse strand, counting down.
TGACACCTCGGGTGCCCCCAGACATTTTACTCTAGTTACGCTACTGAATTGGTGGGAGGTTTCTTTAAATATTTTTGTTTCGCCATCATTGATTAAACTCGATGAAGGTCATATGGAACGTCTAAACACTTCGGTTGTGATGAAAAATGAATATGCGGATTTATTTTTCAAAACATCGGCTTGTTGCGACCCCGATTCTCTAATTATTGGCATATTTGACATTTTTGGGATGCACATAAAATAAGCACAAACACCTTTAATACCCCCCTCGAAGCTACCAGATCACTTTTAAGAAATACAGTTGGGATCCCATCGAACAAGAATTCAAAATTTGCCATGTATAAAAGTCGCTTTTATAGATTCCAATTAACTTCTCACGATGGAAAATAGCGCCACCTATTGGTCACTTGGGGAGAAGCGTGTACAAAACCTACTGGAATTGCAAAGTACACAAACCATAATGCAGAGGGCCATATAATTGGTACTCCCGTTTTGAAAGCTCTTTCTGTCCAAATACCTTTTTCTTCCCTCCTTATTTCCTATGTGATCTTTAATTTAAGAAATGTCATTATTGACTTAGATTTTAATGGGTGATTTTCATTAGATCTAATGATTGTTTTTTGTATCTTGCCCGGATGCCCATGATCCGTTTTGTTTTAGACTCCCTCTCTCCCCTCCCCCAAAAGTGTTGAAAAATAACGAATAATTAATTGTCTGCATTGTTGCAGTCCCTCAAAAAATGTAGGTAATAAATTGAGTCTGACAAAATGCAAATCCTACATTGTTAGTTGTTGCCGTTCTCTTTTTAATTATATTCACATTCAAACAAATAACAGTTATAGGTACTAACACGGACACACAAACTTTGCTGAGGATTTTCAAATTGTATCTTCAACGAGATTTAGCGCTGGTCTCCTAACTAGTTCCCCAACCTTACTTTCTTGGCAGGGGCACAAAAGTAACAGTTTCGTTAGTTCATGGTTATTTTCATTTTGAATCCCAACATTAGTTTCACTGTTAATTTAAGGACACTACTCGACTCCCACGGTGTGGTTGGCTAAAAAATAAGAGCCTCGCGGAATGCCTCAAAATATCGTCTTATCGCGACCGAGGGTGGACCCTATAATATATGTTAAAACACGGGTATTGACAAATTGAAGGGATAAATGATTTTGTTTTTTCCTTCATCAAATTAATGCAGATTCTTGGGGAGGCTTCTGCCACTGATTTGTTTTCTATCTTTGATAAAACATGAAGGTCACATTGAATGCTTTAAAACATAAGCTTATCGCGACCGAGGATATATATATTAAACTGAGGATATTATATTCACAGTCTCAACGTACACATCTTTTAAGTTTTTTCTACTTCCTCAGACTCATGGAAAATGTATGGAGTGGCGTAACTACAGGGTGGGGGGGGGGGGGGGGGGGGGGGTGCCCGTACCCTGCGTTTTTCCGTGGCGCCCCTCCCCCTCCCCCCCTGAAATATATCAATACTCTTTGAGCATTATGGACTGCACTGTTGAAATTTAAATCAAAATGACACCTCGGGTGCCCCCAGACATTTTACTCTAGTTACGCTACTGAATTGGTGGGAGGTTTCTTTAAATATTTTTGTTTCGCCATCATTGATTAAACTCGATGAAGGTCATATGGAACGTCTAAACACTTCGGTTGTGATAAAAAATGAATATGCGGATTTATTTTTCAAAACATCGGCTTGTTGCGACCCCGATTCTCTAATTATTGGCATATTTGACATTTTTGGGATGCACATAAAATAAGCACAAACACCTTTAATACCCCCCTCGAAGCTACCAGATCACTTTTAAGAAATACAGTTGGGATCCCATCGAACAGGAATTCAAAATTTGCCATGTATAAAAGTCGCTTTTATAGATTCCAATTAACTTCTCACGCTAGAAAATAGCGCCACCTATTGGTCACTTGGGGAGAAGCGTGTACAAAACCTACTGGAATTGCAAAGTACACAAACCATAATGCAGAGGGCCATATAATTGGTACTCCCGTTTTGAAAGCTCTTTCTGTCCAAATACCTTTTTCTTCCCTCCTTATTTCCTATGTGATCTTTAATTTAAGAAATGTCATTATTGACTTAGATTTTAATGGGTGATTTTCATTAGATCTAATGATTGTTTTTTGTATCTTGCCCGGATGCCCATGATCCGTTTTTTCTTGAGACTCCCTCTCTCCCCTCCCCAAAAGTGTTCAAAAATAACGAATAATTAATTGTCTGCATTGTTGCAGTCCCTCAAAAAATGTAGGTAATAAATTGAGTCTGACAAAATGCAAATCCTACATTGTTAGTTGTTGCCGTTCTCTTTTTAATTATATTCACATTCAAACAAATAACTATAGGTACTAACACGGACACACACACTTTGCTGAGGATTTTCAAATTGTATCTTCAACGATATTTAGCGCTGGTCTCCTAACTAGTTCCCCAACCTTACTTTCTTGGCAGGGGCACAAAAGTAACAGTTTCGTTAGTTCATGGTTATTTTCATTTTGAATCCCAACATTAGTTTCACTGTTAATTTAAGGACACTACTCGACTGCCACGGTGTGGTTGGCTAAAAAATAAGAGCCTCGCGGAATGCCTCAAAATATCGTCTTATCGCGACCGAGGGTGGACCCTATAATATAATTTATGTTTAAACACGGGTATTGACAAATTGAAGGGATAAATGATTTTGTTTTTTCCTTCATCAAATTAATGCAGATTCTTGGGGAGGCTTCTGCCACTGATTTGTTTTCTATCTTTGATAAAACATGAAGGTCACATTGAATGCTTTAAAACATAAGCTTATCGCGACCGAGGATATATATATTAAACTGAGGATATTATATTCACAGTCTCAACGTACACATCTTTTAATTTTTTTCTACTTCCTCAGACTCATGGAAAATATATGGAGTGGCGTAACTACAGGGTGGGGGGGGGGGGGGGTGCCCCTGCATATTTCCGTGGCGTCCCTCCCCCTCCCCCCCTGAAATATATAAATACTCTTTGAGCATTATGGACTGCACTGTTGAAATTTAAATCAAAATGACACCTCGGGTGCCCCCAGACATTTTACTCTAGTTACGCTACTGAATTGGTGGGAGGTTTCTTTAAATATTTTTGTTTCGCCATCATTGATTAAACTCGATGAAGGTCATATGGAACGTCTAAACACTTCGGTTGTGATGAAAAATGAATATGCGGATTTATTTTTCAAAACATCGGCTTGTTGCGACCCCGATTCTCTAATTATTGGCATATTTGACATTTTTGGGATGCACATAAAATAAGCACAAACACCTTTAATACCCCCCTCGAAGCTACCAGATCACTTTTAAGAAATACAGTTGGGATCCCATCGAACAAGAATTCAAAATTTGCCATGTATAAAAGTCGCTTTTATAGATTCCAATTAACTTCTCACGATGGAAAATAGCGCCACCTATTGGTCACTTGGGGAGAAGCGTGTACAAAACCTACTGGAATTGCAAAGTACACAAACCATAATGCAGAGGGCCATATAATTGGTACTCCCGTTTTGAAAGCTCTTTCTGTCCAAATACCTTTTTCTTCCCTCCTTATTTCCTATGTGATCTTTAATTTAAGAAATGTCATTATTGACTTAGATTTTAATGGGTGATTTTCATTAGATCTAATGATTGTTTTTTGTATCTTGCCCGGATGCCCATGATCCGTTTTGTTTTAGACTCCCTCTCTCCCCTCCCCCAAAAGTGTTGAAAAATAACGAATAATTAATTGTCTGCATTGTTGCAGTCCCTCAAAAAATGTAGGTAATAAATTGAGTCTGACAAAATGCAAATCCTACATTGTTAGTTGTTGCCGTTCTCTTTTTAATTATATTCACATTCAAACAAATAACAGTTATAGGTACTAACACGGACACACAAACTTTGCTGAGGATTTTCAAATTGTATCTTCAACGAGATTTAGCGCTGGTCTCCTAACTAGTTCCCCAACCTTACTTTCTTGGCAGGGGCACAAAAGTAACAGTTTCGTTAGTTCATGGTTATTTTCATTTTGAATCCCAACATTAGTTTCACTGTTAATTTAAGGACACTACTCGACTCCCACGGTGTGGTTGGCTAAAAAATAAGAGCCTCGCGGAATGCCTCAAAATATCGTCTTATCGCGACCGAGGGTGGACCCTATAATATATGTTAAAACACGGGTATTGACAAATTGAAGGGATAAATGATTTTGTTTTTTCCTTCATCAAATTAATGCAGATTCTTGGGGAGGCTTCTGCCACTGATTTGTTTTCTATCTTTGATAAAACATGAAGGTCACATTGAATGCTTTAAAACATAAGCTTATCGCGACCGAGGATATATATATTAAACTGAGGATATTATATTCACAGTCTCAACGTACACATCTTTTAAGTTTTTTCTACTTCCTCAGACTCATGGAAAATGTATGGAGTGGCGTAACTACAGGGTGGGGGGGGGGGGGGGGGGGGGTGCCCGTACCCTGCGTTTTTCCGTGGCGCCCCTCCCCCTCCCCCCCTGAAATATATCAATACTCTTTGAGCATTATGGACTGCACTGTTGAAATTTAAATCAAAATGACACCTCGGGTGCCCCCAGACATTTTACTCTAGTTACGCTACTGAATTGGTGGGAGGTTTCTTTAAATATTTTTGTTTCGCCATCATTGATTAAACTCGATGAAGGTCATATGGAACGTCTAAACACTTCGGTTGTGATAAAAAATGAATATGCGGATTTATTTTTCAAAACATCGGCTTGTTGCGACCCCGATTCTCTAATTATTGGCATATTTGACATTTTTGGGATGCACATAAAATAAGCACAAACACCTTTAATACCCCCCTCGAAGCTACCAGATCACTTTTAAGAAATACAGTTGGGATCCCATCGAACAGGAATTCAAAATTTGCCATGTATAAAAGTCGCTTTTATAGATTCCAATTAACTTCTCACGCTAGAAAATAGCGCCACCTATTGGTCACTTGGGGAGAAGCGTGTACAAAACCTACTGGAATTGCAAAGTACACAAACCATAATGCAGAGGGCCATATAATTGGTACTCCCGTTTTGAAAGCTCTTTCTGTCCAAATACCTTTTTCTTCCCTCCTTATTTCCTATGTGATCTTTAATTTAAGAAATGTCATTATTGACTTAGATTTTAATGGGTGATTTTCATTAGATCTAATGATTGTTTTTTGTATCTTGCCCGGATGCCCATGATCCGTTTTTTCTTGAGACTCCCTCTCTCCCCTCCCCAAAAGTGTTCAAAAATAACGAATAATTAATTGTCTGCATTGTTGCAGTCCCTCAAAAAATGTAGGTAATAAATTGAGTCTGACAAAATGCAAATCCTACATTGTTAGTTGTTGCCGTTCTCTTTTTAATTATATTCACATTCAAACAAATAACTATAGGTACTAACACGGACACACACACTTTGCTGAGGATTTTCAAATTGTATCTTCAACGATATTTAGCGCTGGTCTCCTAACTAGTTCCCCAACCTTACTTTCTTGGCAGGGGCACAAAAGTAACAGTTTCGTTAGTTCATGGTTATTTTCATTTTGAATCCCAACATTAGTTTCACTGTTAATTTAAGGACACTACTCGACTGCCACGGTGTGGTTGGCTAAAAAATAAGAGCCTCGCGGAATGCCTCAAAATATCGTCTTATCGCGACCGAGGGTGGACCCTATAATATATGTTAAAACACGGGTATTGACAAATTGAAGGGATAAATGATTTTGTTTTTTCCTTCATCAAATTAATGCAGATTCTTGGGGAGGCTTCTGCCACTGATTTGTTTTCTATCTTTGATAAAACATGAAGGTCACATTGAATGCTTTAAAACATAAGCTTATCGCGACCGAGGATATATATATTAAACTGAGGATATTATATTCACAGTCTCAACGTACACAATCTTTTAAGTTTTTTCTACTTCCTCAGACTCATGGAAAATGTATTGAGTGGCGTAACTACAGGGTGGGGGGGGGGGGGGGGGGGGGGGGGTGCCCGTACCCTGCGTATTTCCGTGGCGCCCCTCCCCCTCCCCCCCTGAAATATATCAATACTCTTTGAGCATTATGGACTGCACTGTTGAAATTTAAATCAAAATGACACCTCGGGTGCCCCCAGACATTTTACTCTAGTTACGCTACTGAATTGGTGGGAGGTTTCTTTAAATATTTGTGTTTCGCCATCATTGATTAAACTCGATGAAGGTCATATGGAACGTCTAAACACTTCGGTTGTGATGAAAAATGAATATGCGGATTTATTTTTCAAAACATCGGCTTGTTGCGACCCCGATTCTCTAATTATTGGCATATTTGACATTTTTGGGACGCACATAAAATAAGCACAAACACCTTTAATACCCCCCTCGAAGCTACCAGATCACTTTTAAGAAATACAGTTGGGATCCCATCGAACAGGAATTCAAAATTTGCCATGTATAAAAGTCGCTTTTGTAGATTCCAATTAACTTCTCACGCTAGAAAATAGCGCCACCTATTGGTCACTTGGGGAGAAGCGTGTACAAAACCTACTGGAATTGCAAAGTACACAAACCATAATGCAGAGGGCCATATAATTGGTACTCCCGTTTTGAAAGCTCTTTCTGTCCAAATACCTTTTTCTTCCCTCCTTATTTCCTATGTGATCTTTAATTTAAGAAATGTCATTATTGACTTAGATTTTAATGGGTGATTTTCATTAGATCTAATGATTGTTTTTTGTATCTTGCCCGGATGCCCATGATCCGTTTTTTCTTGAGACTCCCTCTCTCCCCTCCCCAAAAGTGTTGAAAAATAACGAATAATTAATTGTCTGCATTGTTGCAGTCCCTCAAAAAATGTAGGTAATAAATTGAGTCTGACAAAATGCAAATCCTACATTGTTAGTTGTTGCCGTTCTCTTTTTAATTATATTCACATTCAAACAAATAACTATAGGTACTAACACGGACACACAAACTTTGCTGAGGATTTTCAAATTGTATCTTCAACGATATTTAGCGCTGGTCTCCTAACTAGTTCCCCAACCTTACTTTCTTGGCAGGGGCACAAAAGTAACAGTTTCGTTAGTTCATGGTTATTTTCATTTTGAATCCCAACATTAGTTTCACTGTTAATTTAAGGACACTACTCGACTGCCACGGTGTGGTTGGCTAAAAAATAAGAGCCTCGCGGAATGCCTCAAAATATCGTCTTATCGCGACCGAGGGTGGACCCTATAATATAATTTATGTTTAAACACGGGTATTGACAAATTGAAGGGATAAATGATTTTGTTTTTTCCTTCATCAAATTAATGCAGATTCTTGGGGAGGCTTCTGCCACTGATTTGTTTTCTATCTTTGATAAAACATGAAGGTCACATTGAATGCTTTAAAACATAAGCTTATCGCGACCGAGGATATATATATTAAACTGAGGATATTATATTCACAGTCTCAACGTACACATCTTTTAATTTTTTTCTACTTCCTCAGACTCATGGAAAATATATGGAGTGGCGTAACTACAGGGTGGGGGGGGGGGGGGGGGGGGTGCCCCTGCGTATTTCCGTGGCGTCCCTCCCCCTCCCCCCCTGAAATATATCAATACTCTTTGAGCATTATGGACTGCACTGTTGAAATTTAAATCAAAATGACACCTCGGGTGCCCCCAGACATTTTACTCTAGTTACGCTACTGAATTGGTGGGAGGTTTCTTTAAATATTTTTGTTTCGCCATCATTGATTAAACTCGATGAAGGTCATATGGAACGTCTAAACACTTCGGTTGTGATGAAAAATGAATATGCGGATTTATTTTTCAAAACATCGGCTTGTTGCGACCCCGATTCTCTAATTATTGGCATATTTGACATTTTTGGGATGCACATAAAATAAGCACAAACACCTTTAATACCCCCCTCGAAGCTACCAGATCACTTTTAAGAAATACAGTTGGGATCCCATCGAACAAGAATTCAAAATGTGCCATGTATAAAAGTCGCTTTTATAGATTCCAATTAACTTCTCACGATGGAAAATAGCGCCACCTATTGGTCACTTGGGGAGAAGCGTGTACAAAACCTACTGGAATTGCAAAGTACACAAACCATAATGCAGAGGGCCATATAATTGGTACTCCCGTTTTGAAAGCTCTTTCTGTCCAAATACCTTTTTCTTCCCTCCTTATTTCCTATGTGATCTTTAATTTAAGAAATGTCATTATTGACTTAGATTTTAATGGGTGATTTTCATTAGATCTAATGATTGTTTTTTGTATCTTACCCGGATGCCCATGATCCGTTTTGTTTTAGACTCCCTCTCTCCCCTCCCCCAAAAGTGTTGAAAAATAACGAATAATTAATTGTCTGCAATGTTGCAGTCCCTCAAAAAATGTAGGTAATAAATTGAGTCTGACAAAATGCAAATCCTACATTGTTAGTTGTTGCCGTTCTCTTTTTAATTATATTCACATTCAAACAAATAACAGTTATAGGTACTAACACGGACACACAAACTTTGCTGAGGATTTTCAAATTGTATCTTCAACGAGATTTAGCGCTGGTCTCCTAACTAGTTCCCCAACCTTACTTTCTTGGCAGGGGCACAAAAGTAACAGTTTCGTTAGTTCATGGTTATTTTCATTTTGAATCCCAACATTAGTTTCACTGTTAATTTAAGGACACTACTCGACTGCCACGGTGTGGTTGGCTAAAAAATAAGAGCCTCGCGGAATGCCTCAAAATATCGTCTTATCGCGACCGAGGGTGGACCCTATAATATATGTTAAAACACGGGTATTGACAAATTGAAGGGATAAATGATTTTGTTTTTTCCTTCATCAAATTAATGCAGATTCTTGGGGAGGCTTCTGCCACTGATTTGTTTTCTATCTTTGATAAAACATGAAGGTCACATTGAATGCTTTAAAACATAAGCTTATCGCGACCGAGGATATATATATTAAACTGAGGATATTATATTCACAGTCTCAACGTACACATCTTTTAAGTTTTTTCTACTTCCTCAGACTCATGGAAAATGTATGGAGTGGCGTAACTACAGGGTGGGGGGGGGGGGGGGGGGGGGGGTGCCCGTACCCTGCGTATTTCCGTGGCGCCCCTCCCCCTCCCCCCCTGAAATATATCAATACTCTTTGAGCATTATGGACTGCACTGTTGAAATTTAAATCAAAATGACACCTCGGGTGCCCCCAGACATTTTACTCTAGTTACGCTACTGAATTGGTGGGAGGTTTCTTTAAATATTTTTGTTTCGCCATCATTGATTAAACTCGATGAAGGTCATATGGAACGTCTAAACACTTCGGTTGTGATAAAAAATGAATATGCGGATTTATTTTTCAAAACATCGGCTTGTTGCGACCCCGATTCTCTAATTATTGGCATATTTGACATTTTTGGGATGCACATAAAATAAGCACAAACACCTTTAATACCCCCCTCGAAGCTACCAGATCACTTTTAAGAAATACAGTTGGGATCCCATCGAACAGGAATTCAAAATTTGCCATGTATAAAAGTCGCTTTTATAGATTCCAATTAACTTCTCACGCTAGAAAATAGCGCCACCTATTGGTCACTTGGGGAGAAGCGTGTACAAAACCTACTGGAATTGCAAAGTACACAAACCATAATGCAGAGGGCCATATAATTGGTACTCCCGTTTTGAAAGCTCTTTCTGTCCAAATACCTTTTTCTTCCCTCCTTATTTCCTATGTGATCTTTAATTTAAGAAATGTCATTATTGACTTAGATTTTAATGGGTGATTTTCATTAGATCTAATGATTGTTTTTTGTATCTTGCCCGGATGCCCATGATCCGTTTTTTCTTGAGACTCCCTCTCTCCCCTCCCCAAAAGTGTTCAAAAATAACGAATAATTAATTGTCTGCATTGTTGCAGTCCCTCAAAAAATGTAGGTAATAAATTGAGTCTGACAAAATGCAAATCCTACATTGTTAGTTGTTGCCGTTCTCTTTTTAATTATATTCACATTCAAACAAATAACTATAGGTACTAACACGGACACACAAACTTTGCTGAGGATTTTCAAATTGTATCTTCAACGATATTTAGCGCTGGTCTCCTAACTAGTTCCCCAACCTTACTTTCTTGGCAGGGGCACAAAAGTAACAGTTTCGTTAGTTCATGGTTATTTTCATTTTGAATCCCAACATTAGTTTCACTGTTAATTTAAGGACACTACTCGACTGCCACGGTGTGGTTGGCTAAAAAATAAGAGCCTCCCGGAATGCCTCAAAATATCGTCTTATCGCGACCGAGGGTGGACCCTATAATATAATTTATGTTTAAACACGGGTATTGACAAATTGAAGGGATAAATGATTTTGTTTTTTCCTTCATCAAATTAATGCAGATTCTTGGGGAGGCTTCTGCCACTGATTTGTTTTCTATCTTTGATAAAACATGAAGGTCACATTGAATGCTTTAAAACATAAGCTTATCGCGACCGAGGATATATATATTAAACTGAGGATATTATATTCACAGTCTCAACGTACACATCTTTTAATTTTTTTCTACTTCCTCAGACTCATGGAAAATATATGGAGTGGCGTAACTACAGGGTGGGGGGGGGGGGGGGGGGGGGGGGGGGGTGCCCCTGCGTATTTCCGTGGCGTCCCTCCCCCTCCCCCCCTGAAATATATCAATACTCTTTGAGCATTATGGACTGCACTGTTGAAATTTAAATCAAAATGACACCTCGGGTGCCCCCAGACATTTTACTCTAGTTACGCTACTGAATTGGTGGGAGGTTTCTTTAAATATTTTTGTTTCGCCATCATTGATTAAACTCGATGAAGGTCATATGGAACGTCTAAACACTTCGGTTGTGATGAAAAATGAATATGCGGATTTATTTTTCAAAACATCGGCTTGTTGCGACCCCGATTCTCTAATTATTGGCATATTTGACATTTTTGGGATGCACATAAAATAAGCACAAACACCTTTAATACCCCCCTCGAAGCTACCAGATCACTTTTAAGAAATACAGTTGGGATCCCATCGAACAAGAATTCAAAATGTGCCATGTATAAAAGTCGCTTTTATAGATTCCAATTAACTTCTCACGATGGAAAATAGCGCCACCTATTGGTCACTTGGGGAGAAGCGTGTACAAAACCTACTGGAATTGCAAAGTACACAAACCATAATGCAGAGGGCCATATAATTGGTACTCCCGTTTTGAAAGCTCTTTCTGTCCAAATACCTTTTTCTTCCCTCCTTATTTCCTATGTGATCTTTAATTTAAGAAATGTCATTATTGACTTAGATTTTAATGGGTGATTTTCATTAGATCTAATGATTGTTTTTTGTATCTTACCCGGATGCCCATGATCCGTTTTGTTTTAGACTCCCTCTCTCCCCTCCCCCAAAAGTGTTGAAAAATAACGAATAATTAATTGTCTGCAATGTTGCAGTCCCTCAAAAAATGTAGGTAATAAATTGAGTCTGACAAAATGCAAATCCTACATTGTTAGTTGTTGCCGTTCTCTTTTTAATTATATTCACATTCAAACAAATAACAGTTATAGGTACTAACACGGACACACAAACTTTGCTGAGGATTTTCAAATTGTATCTTCAACGAGATTTAGCGCTGGTCTCCTAACTAGTTCCCCAACCTTACTTTCTTGGCAGGGGCACAAAAGTAACAGTTTCGTTAGTTCATGGTTATTTTCATTTTGAATCCCAACATTAGTTTCACTGTTAATTTAAGGACACTACTCGACTGCCACGGTGTAGTTGGCTAAAAAATAAGAGCCTCGCGGAATGCCTCAAAATATCGTCTTATCGCGACCGAGGGGTGGACCCTATAATATATGTTTAAAACACGGGTATTGACAAATTGAAGGGATAAATGATTTTGTTTTTTCCTTCATCTAATTAATGCAGATTCTTGGGGATGGCTTCTTGCCACTGATTTGTTTTCTATCTTTTGATAAAAACATGAAGGTCACATTGAATGCTTTAAAACATAAGCTTATCGCGACCGAGGGATATATATAGTTAAACTGAGGATATTATATTCACAGTCTCAACGTACACATCTTTTAAGTTTTTTTCTACTTCCTCAGACTCATGGAAAATGTATGGAGTGGCGTAACTACAGGGTGGTGGGGGGGTGGGGGGGGGGGGGGGGGGGGGGTGCCCGTACCCTGCGTATTTCCGTGCGCCCCTCCCCTCCACCCCCCCCTGAAATATATCAATACTCTTTGAGCATTATGGACTGCACTGTTGAAATTTAAATCAAAATGACACCCTCGGGTGCCCCCAGACATTTTACCTCTAGTTACGCTACTGAATTGGTGGGAGGTTTCTTTAAATATTTTTGTTTCGCCATCATTGATTAAACTCGATGAAGGTCATATGGAACGTCTAAACACTTCGGTTGTGATAAAAAATGAATATGCGGATTTATTTTTCAAAACATCGGCTTGTTGCGACCCCGAGTTCTCTAATTAGTTGGCATATTTGACATTTTTGGGATGCACATAAAATAAAGCACAAACACCTTTAATACCCCCCTCGAAGCTACCAGATCACTTTTAAGAAATACAGTTGGGATCCCATCGAACAGGAATTCAAAATTTGCCATGTATAAAAGTCGCTTTTATAGATTCCAATTAACTTCTCACGCTAGAAAAATAGCGCCACCTATTGGTCACTTGGGGAGAAGCGTGTACAAAACCTACTGGAATTGCAAAGTACACAAACCATAATGCAGAGGGCCATATAATTGGTACTCCCGTTTTGAAAGCTCTTCTGTCCAAATACCTTTTTCTTCCCTCTCTTATTTCCTATGTGATCTTTAATTTAAGAAATGTCATTATTGACTTAGATTTTAATGGGTGATTTTCATTAGATCTAATGATTGTTTTTTGTATCTTGCCACGGATGCCCATGATCCGTTTTTTCTTGAGACTCCCTCTCTCCCCTCCCCAAAAGTGTTGAAAAATAACGAATAATTAATTGTCTGCATTGTTGCAGTCCCTCAAAAAATGTAGGTAATAAAATTGAGTCTGACAAAATGCAAATCCTACATTGTTAGTTGTTGCGTTCTCTTTTTTAATGTATATGTCACATTCAAACAAATAACAGTTATAGGTTACTAAACACGGACAGCACAAACTTTGCTGAGGATTTTCAAATTGTATCTTCAACGAGATTTAGCGCTGGTCTCCTAACTAGTTCCCCAACCTTACTTTCTTGGCAGGGGCACAAAAGTAACAGTTTCGTTAGTTCATGGTTATTTTCATTTTGAATCCCAACATTAGTTTCACTGTTATTTAAGGACACTACTCGACTGCCACGGTGTGGTTGGCTAAAAAATAAGAGCCTCGCGGAATGCCTCAAAATATCGTCTTATCGCGACCGAGGGTGGACCCTATAATATAATTTATGTTTTAAACACTGGGTATTGACAAATTGAAGGGATAAATGATTTTGTTTTTTTCCTTCATCAAATTAATGCAGATTCTTGGGGAGGGCTTCTGCCACTGATTTGTTTTCTATCTTTGATAAAACATGAAGGTCACATTGAATGCTTTAAAACATAAGCTTATCGCGACCGAGGATATATATATTAAAACTGAGGATATTATATTCACAGTCTCAACGTACACATCTTTTAATTTTTTTCTACTTCCTCAGACCTCATGGAGAAATATATTGGAGTGGCGTAACTACAGGGTGGGGGGGGGGGGGGGGGGGGGGGGGGGGGGGTGCCCCTGCGTATTTCCGTGGCGTCCCTCCCCCTCCCCCCCTGAAATATATCATACTCTTTGAGCATTATGGACTGCACTGTTGAAATTTAAATCAAAATGACACCTCGGGTGCCCCCAGACATTTTACTCTAGTTACGCTACTGAATTGGTGGGAGGTTTCTTTAAATATTTTTGTTTCGCCATCATTGATTAAACTCGATGAAGGTCATATGGAACGTCTAAACACTTCGGTTGTGATGAAAAATGAATATGCGGATTTATTTTTCAAAACATCGGGCTTGTTGCGACCCCGATTCTCTAATTATTGGCATATTTGACATTTTTGGGACTGCACATATAAATAAGCACAAACACCTTTAATAACCCCCCTCGAAGCTACCAGATCACTTTTAAGAAATACAGTTGGGATCCCATCGAACAAGATTCACAAATTTGCCATGTATAAAAGTCGCTTTTATAGATTCCAATTAACTTCTCACGATGGAAAATAGCGCCACCTATTGGTCACTTGGGGGAGAAGCGTGTACAAAACCTACTGGAATTGCAAAGTACACAAACCATAATGCAGAGGGCCATATAGTGGTACTCCCGTTTTGAAAGCTCTTTCTGTCCAAATACCTTTTTCTTCCCTCCTTATTTCCTATGTGATCTTTAATTTAAGAAATGTCATTATTGACTTAGATTTTAATGGGTGATTTTCATTAGATCTAATGATTGTTTTTTGTATCTTGCCCGGATGCCCATGATCCGTTTTGTTTTAGACTCCCTCTTCTCCCCTCCCCCAAAAGTGTTGAAAAATAACGAATAATTAATTGTCTGCATTGTTGCAGTCCCTCAAAAAATGAAGGTAAATAAATTGAGTCTGACAAAATGCAAATCCTACATTGTGTTAGTTGTTGCCGTTCTCTTTTTAATTATATTCACATTCAAACAAATAACAGTTATAGGTACTAACACGGACACACAAAACTTATGCTGAGGATTTTCAAATTGTATCTTCAACGAGATTTAGCGCTGGTCTCCTAACTAGTTCCCCAACCTTACTTTCTTGGCAGGGGGCACAAAAGTAACAGTGTTCGTTAGTTCATGGTTATTTTCATTTTGAATCCCAACATTAGTTTCACTGTTAATTTAAGGACACTACTCGACTGCCACGGTGATGGTTGTGCTAAAAAATAAGAGCCTCGCGGAATCGCCTCAAAATATCGTCTTATCGCGACCGAGGGTGGACCCTATAATATATGTTAAAACACGGGTTTTGACAAATGAAGGGATAAATGATTTTGTTTTTTCCTTCATCAAATTAATGCAGATTCTTGGGGAGGCTTCTGCACTGATTTGTTTTCTATCTTTGATAAAACATGAAGGTCACATTGAATGCTTTAAAACATAAGCTTATCGCGAACCGAGGATATATAATATTAAACTGAGGATATTATATTCACAGTCTCAACGTACACATCTTTTAAGTTTTTTCTACTTCCTCAGACTCATGGAAAATGTTATGGAGTGGTCGTAACTACAGGTGGGGGGGGGGGGGGGGGGGGGTGCCCGTACCCTGCGTATTTCCGTGGCGCCCCTCCCCCTCCCCCCCCTGAAATATATCAATACTCTTTGAGCATTATGGTCTGCACTGTTGAAAATTTAAATCAAAATGACACCTCGGGTAGCCCCCAGACATTTTTACTCTAGTTACGCTATGAATTGGGTGGGAGGTTTCTTTAAATATTTTTGTTTCGCCATCATTGATTAAACTCCGATGAAGGTCATATGGAACGTCTAAACACTTCGGTTGTGATGAAAAATGAATATGCGGATTTGTTTGTTCAAAACATCGGCTTGTTGCGACCCCGATTCTCTAATTATTGGCATATTTGACATTTTTGGGATGCACATAAAATAAGCACAAACACCTTTAATACCCCCCCTGCGAAGCTACCAGATCACTTTTAAGAAATACAGTTGGGATCCCATCGAACAAGAATTCAAAATTTTGCCATGTATAAAAGTCGCTTTTTATGGATTCCAAGTTAACTTCTCACGATGGAAAATAGCGCCACCTATTGGTCACTTG